>CM075483.1:23989375-25196250 GCA_037950665.1 Hypophthalmichthys nobilis
GCCTACTTAGATTTGATTGGCCAAGAGCTGAGGCAGACTAGTCACCAGACTAAAAATTTAACTTTTAAACCTTTTTGTCATGCTTACAACATACAGATCCCTGCTAAATGAAGAGGAGCAAAGCAGTGCAAGAATTCCAAATACTGGGGAGGACAGTTTGGCCATTTCTAATAATTGGGGGGACGGCCCTGCCGTGTGGTGTTACGAACAGGAACTGAATGGCAACTCACTGTTGGTTTTGCATCAACAATAATAATGTCATCACAATAATACTCCATACTCTCCTCTTCTTTTATGGAAACAACCTTCTCTGAAGCCGTCATTTCATTCGCTGGTGAGGATGTACTGGGTTCAACGAGATCCTCCACCTGAAACTGGGAACTTCTGCTTATCCTGTAATGGTGCATATTAATAATTTTAAAGTGTATCCTTGACATACCACCAAAACATTGTGGAAAGCTTAAGTATATTATGCATACATTGATGGAGAATGTTTTAACAGAGATGGGGCGGACTGCTGTGTGATCGTCCAATCCCTGACATCCTCTTGTTCGGAATAGCCCTCAGCTTTGGCCACATGGATGTCAGAGGTTTCCATCTGTCTAATGATAAAATTTCTGTCTTGGAATTCATTGCCATTCTGCCGGAACAGGTACTCTAACCCAATCAGTTCACCTAAAACACAAAGAAGTTAAAAATAAAAATTGGCCTGCAAGAAATAAGGAAAACATACATTCATTTTAACTAGCATACTGTATGTTTCATTAATTGTGTGAAATTAATATATATCTTACCAGTGTATTTACTTGTACTAGTATTAGACAGAACCTTCTGTTGAAACACCTCCTCTTCAAGCTGGTTGACAGCATGCTGAAGAAAAGATGAGGTTGCCTGCAGACTCTCCGAGGTTGCAGCAGTAGTTTCATTCCACCTTTCCAATGCATCCAACAAGCAGATTTGGAAAAATGTAGAACAAGTTGGCACTCCTGAAATAAAATACATACATACAGGTTAGTCTCTTAAATCTCATATTTTGCACAGCAAATTAATGTTTTAAACTATGTTTGCACATTTTTTGTAATGTGTATAAGCATGGGCGACATTTGACTCTCGAGTTAGGGGGGCAAGAAAAAAATCTTTAAATTTTTTTTCTTTTTTTTTGTACCTGCATCAGCAAATTATTCACAGAAATTTTAAGCAAACAAGTTTAAGTTTGCTTGTTGTTTATTTACTCATTTAATTAATAATTCACTTTGAAGGAATAAGCTATTGAGGAGTAAGCTATCTAACTATTCTTTTATCTACTCGCAGCACGTCGGTTATGCAGCGATGCACTATGATATTGCGGGAAAATGAATTGCAATATTAATAAAAAAAGTAGCATAATAATAATAATAATTTAATAGCCCTGCTTGCCCGTCCGCTATACGCCACTGTGAAGGGATAAATGACGTGCAGGCACGGCATCAAAGCATTAACTGTTTTATCCAAATCCACATGCATGGACCGTTCAATGTTCAGTACTGCAATGTCCGAGTCTCTCCTGTCCAAGCAAGAAACGTTTACTAGACTGTGGACTAGCTTTGACTCTCTGAACAGTAGCCACCCATGTGTATAAGCACTTGATTTACTGTGTAAATAGTGTAGCCTACATTGTTCATTGCGTAATGGAATGTAAAAAATAAGTGTGCCGATATAGCATTGCAGGGGCGATGCCCAATAATTTGCATTAAGATAAATTAATGTCTAAATAAAAAGTGAATAAAACCTGTGAATAAAAAAAAACACTGGTGAGATCCACTCCTAACAGTACAACAGAATATAAGTGCCCAAATCTATTTTTATTTATTTATTTGGTTGTTTTATGTCAGAATCTAGGGCTATTTTCATGGCAAGAATGGGGTAAATTAGTTAAAAACTAACTAAATAAATTAAGAAAAAGATATAAAAGTAGAAAAAAAGAAAGAATATGGATAAGTAATTTTCATACAGAAATTAAAAGCTTTACTGTAAGGTTCACTTGAGCTGGAAAAAATTCTACAACCTGAATTCGGAAATGTTGGAACATTTTTTAAATTTGAATAAAATGAAAACTAAAAGACTTTCAAATCACATGAGCCAATATTTTATTCACAATAGAACATAGATAACAAATGTTTAAACCGAGAAATTTTACAATTTTATGCACAAAATGAGCTCATTTCAAATTTGATGCCTGCTACAGGTCTTAAAATAGTTGGGACGGGGGCATGTTTACCATGGTGTAGCATCTCCTCTTCTTTTCAAAACAGTTTGAAGACGTCTGGGCATCGAGTTTATGAGTTTCCGGAGTTTTGGTGTTGGAATTTGGTCCCATTCTTGCCTGATATAGGTTTCCAGCTGCTGAAGAGCTTGTGGTCATCTTTGACGTATTTTTCGTTTAATGATGCACCAAATGTTCTCTGTAGGTGAAAGATCTGGACTACAAGCAGGCCAATTCAGCACCCGGACTCTTCTACGACGAAGCCATGCTGTTGTAATAGCTGCAGTATGTGGTTTTCCATTGTCCTGCTGAAATACACAAGGCCTTCCCTGAAATAGACGTCATCTGGAGGGGAGCATATGTTGCTCTAAAACCTTTAAATACCTTTCAGCATTCATAGTGCCTTCCAAAACATGCAAGCTGCCCATACCCTATGCACTTATGCACCCCCATACCATCAGAGATGCTGGCTTTTGAACTGAACGCTGATGACACACTATAAGGTCTCCTTCCTCTTTAGCCCGGAGGACACGGCGTTTGATTTCAACAAGAATGTCAAATTTGGACTAGTCTGACCATAGAACACTTTTCCACTTTGACACAGTCCATTTTAAATGAGCCTTGGCCCACAGGACACGACGGACGCTTCTGGACCATGTTCACATATGGCTTCCTTTTTGCATGATAGAGCTTTAACTGGCATCTGCAGATGGCACAGCGGATTGTGTTTACTGACAGTGGTTTCTGGAAGTATTCTTGGGCCCATTTATTAATGTCATTGACACAATCATGCCGATGAGTGATGCAGTGTTGTCTGAGGGCCCAAAGACCACGGGCATCCAATAAAGGTCTTCGGCCTTGTCCCTTATGCACAGAGATTTCTCTAGTTTCTCTGAATCTTTTGATGATGTTATGCACTGTAGATGATGAGATTTGCAAAGCCTTTGCAATTTGACTTGAGGAACATTGTTTTTAAAGTATTCCACAATCTTTTTACGCACTATTTTACAGCTCTGCCCATCATTACTTCAAGCTAATCATGTTACAGACCTGATATCAATTAACTTAATTTGTTACTAGATGTTCTCCCAACTGAATCTTTTCAAAATTTCTTGCTTTTTCAGCCATTTGTTGCCCCCGTGCCAACTTTTTTGAGACCTGTAGCAGGCTTCAAATTTGAAATGAGCTAATTTATTGGATAAAAATGTAAAAATTTCTCAGTTTAAACATTTGTTATGTTATCTATGTTCTATTGTGAATGAAATATTGGCTCACGTTATTTGAAAGTCTTTTAGTTTTCATTTTATTCAAATTTAAAAAACGTCCCAACATTTCTGGAATTCGGGTTGTAGAACTTTTCCTATTGACACTTTAATAAACATCCTTTATAATGTTCTAAATAAAACCATTGTCTGATGATATTAAAAGCAGTATCTGTATCAAGAATGTTTTCAAGAATAAAGTTGTAGCATTGTAAGAATAAAATCATAATGTTTTAAGAGTAAAGTTGTGAAGTTACCAGAATACATAAAAATTAAAATTAGGACATCAAAAGGCATGATATTGTGTGAATAAAATAGAAATATTTTGAGCTACAAAACAGATACCATATCCAAGTTTTGCCTGTGTTGCATTTTCAAATCAAATCTCATTAATCTGCTGGATTAAACTACATTTTTTACTCTGACAATAATGTTTTTACCTGGAATGAGCTGGTTCAGATGCTGGTGGAAGGATTCAATAGAGTTGGAACCTCTGACACATTTGTAGGTTGGAAGAAGGTGGTCTCCCTTCACCAGTTTCCCAGTTTGCTCATACAATTGTACACCAATAGGATCCACTATACACGCCACATGTTTCTTCTCCAAATCCCATATCTCAGCCATTCTGTTGAAACTAAAGAGCGGCACTCCCAAAGAATCCCATCCCGCCTCACCATCATAGAGCTGAATGAGCTTTGTGATGAGTTCTTCGATGTCCATCGCATCACGCGTTGTTTGCCTACAATGGAGTGCTAACTCACTTCTGCTGAGATGATGCATTAGTTCATCATCAGAAGGCTGCATGATCTCGCACTTGAGCTCGGTACGCTTTGCCTCCTTCAGCTGCTTCAGGTCCTCCTCATCCCATTCGAAAATACAATGGCTTAGGCGGTCCATGAAGGTCGCGTATCTCTGATGCAACTCTGATGTACAGCCTGCAGCAATCCGTCTCATGAATTCTGAGATGTCCAACCTGACCTCCATGTCTTTCCACTCTTTGAACGTTGTCCTAAGAAAGTTGGAACCGCAGCAGTCTCTGTTGACATACAGAACCTCAGGAGGAGCCACCGCGGCTTCCTTGTACCTATTTATGACACCTGAGATCATTGCTTCAAGACCGGAGTCTTTGTTTTCTGTAATCACCGACATGATAACCTGCCCTTGTTCATTGACGACACTGGTCGGCCAAGTTCCTGAGAAGTTGCTGAGAAACTTCTTGGTGGAACCCATCTTTAGCATGCGACCAAACTGCGAGGTTATGCTGGTCTTAATCTCATTCATTCGGTGAAGTACATCCAGAGCAAACACTTGCCTCAACCAACAGTGTTTAGGAAGTGGAAGCATGGCAGGTGGGCTTTGAAACGTCACAGGATGGTCAAAGCCTTTGCAATCTGTCAGATACTGTACAGTCTTTTGCAGCCATACCTCAGTGTGATGTTCCTCCAGTTTCTTCTGGATTTGGCTGATGCTGGTCCCCAGACGTCTCTGACGGTTAAGGCGAATGACCTTCATGTCGCATGCCATCTGTGATGCAAGAATGCAAGGGTACTGGACTCTATGACCAATATCAAGTTGTGACACTACATCATGACTCCAGCTTATCACTTTCCGCTTGCATTTCCCACAAACCAGACACTCTGATGCCATGAAGTATGACCCTTCCACGTCGACTACCTGTCTGAGCTCCTGATGGAGACCTGCTGAAGTTAGCTCTTCCTTCACGCAGTCTGAACGTGGACAGGTAAGCTTGACGTTCCACAGCTTTTGTGGCATCCAGAGAAACAATACATGACCAAAGAAGCATCCCATCTCTGGCTCCTCTATTAAGGTAAGAGACGGGAATGGCGGGTACGGCGGGTACCACCACATCCTATCTATTCTAGCATAGTCCATTTCAGGCTGCATTTCTGGAGACCACTTAAACAGGGCCTTTGACACCCATGTGTGATTGGCAGGGGGCAAAGTGCGAATCCAGCCCAGAGGAAGACAAATTCTTTTACCTGAAACAATAAATGTGATTAACTAGGAGCAAATTCGGTTGGAGGTGAGCATCCCAATGCCTTACTCACTCCGAAGGACAAAGCCCTTGAGGTTGGGACTTCAAAGGGAGCAGGGCACATTATGTGTGTCATAATTGGTACTTGTGCACCAGATAGTTATAGAAACTTCTGGGGGGGGGAAACATTTTTTTTTTTTTTTTTTTCAGAACTTTCAATCTAATGGACGAAATAAGTTATTGCAATTTATATATAAACACACATGGAGATGATGGGAAAAACATATGGAAGAGCATCAGCTTTCATTTCTGCTCTGATAGTGCAGAAACACATTTTTCGTCTTCAAATCAAACTTGGGTCCCGTCTTGCTAGCGCACTTCCCATAATGTTTACGCATTAGGTCAGTAGGTGGAGAGTATGCAGTCTTTTATGGTGGTTCGAACGCATTTGACCACATAAGCTTTTACACTACGAAAACAATCCAGTTGAATGTCTTTTCGACTACCTCTGGAAGTGGTCGAAAGTAAAAGCACAAAACTTTTTAGACCCCATTTTCATCTGTATTTTGTGTTGTCCACTTGTGATCCAATCAACCAAAATGCATCATAATACTAGGTGTAAGCAGGGCCTTAGTTATAGGAACTAGCCACCAGGGTGGTTCCCCGAGAACTAAATGTTCCCCTAGAGCTATTTTCCTGGTTGCATTCGCACCACCAGTAGGAACTCTGAAGTGACGCAAGCTGGCCGACAGCAACGTCATTTAAACGCAGCATTCAACAACGTCAATAACTGGAGAAGGGAAGACGCTGTATTTTTGTTGTGTGATTCCGAGATGGAACGTAGACGTATAAGTTATGCAATGGAAAGAGCAAAAAGAAGGGCTAAGAGACAAAATTTCCTACAACTTGCAGTGCTACTTATCATCAAAGCTGAGAAAAGAACACAATGCCGACCAATTAAATTCCAACCAATTAGTAAATTCTGGCCAATACAGAGTCAGCATTCTGACGTAGAACACGGAAGCCTGTACTGTCTATACAACGCAAACAGCGTAGGAAAACAACAAAGGAGAGAAGAAATTGTTGAACAAAGTCGTTATTTTTGTTTTTGCACACAATAAGTATTATTGTTGCTTCATAACATTAAGGTTGAACCACTGTAGTCACGCAGACTATTTTAACTATGTCTTATGTTGCTTTCTATGTGGGATTAAAAAAAACCTCTGATTTCATCAAAATATCTTTACTTGTGTACCGAAGGTCTTACGGGTTTGGAACGACTTGAGGGTGAATAATTAATTACAGAAATTTCATTTTTGGGTAAACTAACCCTTTAAGTCGAACTCTTCCGCCATATAGCTTTAACCCTTTCGTGCATGGATTATAACCTCAGTCAGGATTTTTTCTTATTGCTCTTAGGGCATGAAAAACAAGATTTGAAATGTATTTTTATTTTTATTAAGAGATTTCCAGATATCTTGAGTGGACAGCAAGCGTTTATGGTTTAAACTGTGTTTAAACTATATAAATGCGAAATATTGCAAACGCAATTGAACTTTATACAAGTTGAACTTTATTGAACTTAAGTATCTTTGATGGAATCACGCCCTCATGTTCTGATATCAGAGATCTCTACAACCTGTCAAGGTAAAACTGTGGAAACCCAATTCAGATGCTCCCTCCAGTGTGCCAGAGTATGTCGATTTACCCTTATTAGCTGATAATTCTGATTATTTCCAAGAAAACCTAGCAGTCAGGTGTTTTCAGACTCATCTGAAATGAGCAGTGTTGGGGGTAACGCATTACAAGTAACATGCATAACGTAATCAGATTACTTTTTGATGAAAGGTGTAAAGCAACGCATTTCAAGTAAGATGCATAATGCAATCAGATTACTTTTTGATGTAAGGAGTAAAGTAATGCATTACAAGTAACATGCATAATGCAATCAGATTACTTTTTGATGTAATGAGTAAAGTAAATTTAAAGGTATAAAATTTGACCCATTTGTGAACAAATAGTTTAAATACTCAAAAGAAGCAGAACCTTAAGATACTTACTAAATACTTGTGACACAAGCAGCTCAGAAGTTTGTTCAGGGGTGCAAGATGAGCCTCCAGCCACGTCCTTCGCTTTCAAGATTGGCGAAAAGTTTCTGTGTCGCCTATATGATCTGCTTGGCTTCATTTCTTTGAAATAAAAAGACTGAACATTAAAAAAAAGAAACCACTGTTATAGGTAAAATAATGCCAGTGTCAGAAATATATACTTGAATTTCTGGAATCTGGGTGTTGATACTGTTAATTCACAGTTCTATTGTTGAGACGAATGACGAATATATACAGTAGAACATTTAATATAAAAATCAACAGTCTTGCACTGTCAATAGCTCTTTATAGATACAGATTTATGTAATTGATTTCTAAATTGAGCATGTTTTTTTCTGACAGCTTAACATTTAAAGCACATTCTAAAAATTAAAACTAAATCACAAAACTGATGTGTTTTTGATATTTTATAGCAATAAACATAGGGTAAATATATTAATGAAATTTTAAGTAAAAGGATGACTCATTAAACATCTCAAAATCAAAAGAAGAAATAAATATGTTTTATTTTGCTGGAAAAAAAAGCATAGATCTTTAGATTATGGCTTTATTTTTTTATGACAATTAAGCAAATTTCCCCCCAAAATTAAAAAAAAAAAAAAAAATTCAAGCATTTCAGCAGCATGGTAGTATTAGTACTGCTTGGAAACTATTAACAGCAATGTAAGAATATTAAGTGGACAGGTTCTTAAAAAAAAGACTCAGATATTGTCTTTTTTTTTTTTGTTCTTCACTTGTGTTTTTTATTTTATGTTGTTTTATGTCTCTTTAATGGTTTCAAGTATCTGCTTTCTGTATCCAAATGCTGTGAGAAAGAACCAGTGAATAATGATTCTTTCTGTGGTCAAGGTCAGTTTGCCTTGGGGGAGTCTCAAAGGAGTCAGATAAAATGTTCCCAATGAAAAATAATTTGCAATAAAAATAATCCACAAAGTAATTACATTGTGAGAAGTTGAGCAAGACCAAGGTTGATGAAAATGGTCTTGAAATATACATATGTAAACTGAAAAATGGGACCTTATGATAACCTGTTCATTTGATTATCTAATCAGTTTTTAAAGTCTTTACCTTGAAAGGTATATAAACTTTGTATGTGTATACCACTTTGTATGCCTCATTCTTCCCATGTGGGCCCACATTAAAAAAAAAATGGGATCTGAAGCAGCACAGTCAGAACAACAGAGCAGAGTTTGTGGGATTTTTTTTCTTACAAGCAGTGATTTAATGATATACAGTTATTAAATGACTGTATTTCTGTAATTAAATACTGAAAATTATAACAGTATGAGAAAGTCAAGATAAACTATGATAAAGAGAATTAGGGGGATAACATGGTACATTGTGCTGAAAACAAATAAAATGTAGGATTAATATGAAGGCTTCTTTTACTTTATTGTATTATTTTTTCATTATTATTATTTTGGGATGCAAAGAAATTATATTTTTGACAGGCTTTGCAAGAGTCACCAAAAAAAAAAAAAAAAAGTTCTAATAAATTCTACAGTTCCTCTATCTTCAACACCTCACATATCTCTTTCAATATTGCTATATGCAATTTACAAACAATTATCAAATGTCTTAAGAACTTGCAGTTCGCTTCGCTGCCTGCTGGATATCATCAAAGACTTATAGAATAACTTAATAATAATAAAATATTTATAACCTTCTAAAAGGGACTTTGATATAATTCATTGAAAAGGAAAAACGGTTGGGAATCGTTGCTCTGAACAGTATCATAAGCTACTTCATTAATATACAGACTAACAGCTGCAGGATTGAGCAACTGCGTTTGGAAACCCACTGAAATTATTACAACTACAACATGTCCATAAAGATAATCACAGTAACTCGGTCAAGTACTGAGAAACAGATTATCTTACCTTTGACAACGCAACAAAAAGGCACAAATGTAAAATCGAGGCTGCAAAAGCTGAAGCGTTTATCTGATGTTCCCAAGATCAACGTTAAAACAAGCGGGATGGTCGAAAACAAACGGTGGCGTTGATTGGCTGATTCTTGTTATAGTTTTCTAACTTTTGTGATTGGTGGTTCATCATTTCTACTCTTTGTGTAAGTTGACTTCAACGGCTTTGGTTGACTTCAAAAAACAAACAAACAAACAAAAAACAGTCATGGAAACGCCAGGAAAATGTGTTATTTTTAAATTCATGAATTTTCTATAGTGAATGTACATTTTTCTGATTACGCTCTGCATGTATTGAGGCTCAAAATTGCAATGAAAATCCTCCATGGCAATCTTAATAAAATGATTTTAAAAATTATAATTAAAAACATTGTGAACAACTGGAAAAGTCATAGAAATTCATTGGTCAAAAAGGATGGGAACACCAACTTTATATAAAGAATAATTACATTAATATCACAATGGGACTAAACACAATGAAACAATCCAAACAACACTATTTTAAGTTTTAGGCTCTTTATTTCCACAAATAAGTGTTTATACAGTGTAAGATTTTTTTTACCAAGAAAAACGGTTTGAACATCATAATGGGATTTAACATAATTACATCAACCATAACCATTTACTCACTACATGTTACTGTAAATGAGTGATGTTATCTGCTCAAACAGTTTCCACTCTATAATGTGTCATAAGTCATCCACTGACTGCTCAGTATGCTGTTGAGTCTATCACCATGATGGAATAGGCTCTGCTAAAACTATTTAAAGGTTCAAAGATTTTCATTCAATGCCACTGATATATGTAATTGAAAACTAAAGATGGATGCCAGCAGTTCCCACATCAGTGAGCAAGAGAAAATGTTGGTTTTGCTTAAATAAGTGATAGGGTGAGAAAGAACGAACACAGATATGGGGCCTTCAAGCGTGCGCCTGCTGTTTCTGTTTGAAGTCTGCGATTCTGCTCTCCATTATAGGGCGGAAGTGACGGATCAATCCCTAAGAACAATGAAATATAAATGTAACACTTTAATTTAAACCATTTACAGCAGTTTAGATTAATTATGGAGATATATTTTAAAATATTTTATCTATTTAAATCAAATTATCTACTGATACTAAAAAATAAAATAAAATAAGATAAAAATAAAATTGCCTTTACCTGAACTGGCCATGCGGCTCCATCTCCCAAGGCGCAGATGGTGTGGCCCTCAATCTGCTTGCTGATCTCCCAGATCATGTCGATCTCTGCTGCCTGTGCATCGCCTTTCACAAAGCGCCACATCATCTTATTCATCCAGTCCACTCCTGAGAGGCACAGAAAAGAAAGACTAGTAAATATTCACTGTAATAAAACATATTGCACAGGTAAAAACAGAAAAATATGCATTGACATAAATGATCATACCTTCTCTGCAAGGAGTGCACTGCCCACAGCTCTCATGCTTGTAGAATTCAATCAAGCGGGCAATAGCTCGAATAACATCAGTCTGTGAAGGGGCAAAACTTCTTTTAATCATAAAAAGTAGGGATGCAACAATACAATATGTTTTTATTGAAAATGACATCTGCCAATGTTGATAGTTTGGTGATAATGTCTCCAGCTTTTGTGCTGTACTATTTGAAATTTCTTATAGAGTTCAGTATAGACAGTACAATGACAGATTATAAAAAAAAAAAAAAGATATCTAGCCTATAGTGTTTCACCAATTTAGAAATATTCTTATTGTAAAAAATGCCAATAGGAAACTGCAGTGAAGAAAAGAGGAGAAAATGAAGTTTCAAAGTGGTCCGTGTCCACAGAAACAAAACCATGTGTGTTTTTTAACAAATCGACTCACTGATTTATCCATGACAATAAGTGCTGCTGTGCCGAGACCCGTCTGAGCCTGAATGAGGGCATCAAAATCCATGAGAACGGTGTCACACACATGACGTGGGATTAAGGGCGTGGAAGAGCCACCAGGAATCACACACAGGAGATTATCCCAACCTCCCCGGACGCCACCTACAGAGATCATATGAATTATGGCTCAATAATCGGACATGATTCGACTATGAACAAAAACGTTCATGTACAGATAGTATGAGGTGTACCTGCATGCCTTTCAATCAGCTCTTTCAGGGGAATGGACATCTCTTCTTCTACCGTGCAGGGGTTGTTGACATGGCCCGAAATGTTGAAGAGCTTCGTGCCAGAGTTTCTCTCTCGACCGAAACTCAGAAACCATGTGCCGCCACGACGGCAGATGGTTGGTGCCACAGCTACAGTCTCAACGTTGGCAACGGTTGTTGGACAGCCAAACACGCCTGCAACAAGAACATGTTACATTTGTTTGTTCTGTGAAAAAGAAAACACACTAAAATAAATGTTTTGAAAAAAAAAAAAAAAAAGAACGTTACATTTATAACTGGTCACTTATAAATGAAATAAATAAAATCACTAAAATAAAATAAAATAAAACAATTTATCTCAGATCATGCATTTAAAAAAAAATAATTAAATTAAACAATTTTTTTTTATAATGTCATTTATATCAGGTAAAAAATTAAATAATAATAAAAATAAATAAAGGTTACATTTAAAACTGGTCACTTATAAATAAAATAACTATAATAATATCATATAAAAATAAATATATATAAATAAAATATTAAGACGACATTTATCTCAGGTCACGTATTCAAAATAAAATAAAAAATTAAAAACAAGTAATTTATATCAGGTCATGTATACAAAATAAAATAAATTAAAAATAAAACTATATAAATAAATAAACAAACATGATACATTTATAACTGGTCACTTATAAATGAAATAAAATCACTAAAATAAAATAAAATAACATTTTTTCTCAGGTCACATATTAAAAAAAACTAAAAAAAAAAAACTAAACTAAAATAAAAACAGGTCACATTTATATCAGGTAAAAAATAAATAAATAAATGGTTACATTTATAACTGGTCACTTGTAAATAAAATAAACATAATAATATAATAAACATATAAATATGTATAAATAAATTATTAAGATGACATTTATCTCAGTTCACATATTCAAAATAAAATAAAATTGATTAAACTGAAAAAAAAAAACAAGTCACATTTATATCAGGTATAATTATACATAAATAAATAAAAACATTTTACATTTATAACTGGTTACTTATACAAAATAAAATCCATTTAAACACTACAAAATATCAACAATACAGTAAAAAATCATAAATCATAATTTTGACTTACCCACATCAGCAGGGAAAGGGGGTTTCAGACGAGGTTTTCCCTGCTTTCCCTCGATGGACTCAATCAGAGCCGTCTCCTCTCCGCAGATGTACGCTCCCGCACCGCGCATCACAAACACGTCAAAGTCATAACCTGAGCCACATGCGTTCCTGCCAATCAGCCCTGCTGCATAAGCTTCATTAATGGCCACCTGAGTGAAACCACACAAACACAAGGTCAATACATCACTTCCTTCGACCACTGTGTAGTGCCTCACATTTACTGAAATGAACCCCTTTGCACAGGAGATTTGACTCACAATTCATTCTGATCACGTTTGACAACGCGAACAACACTAATAAGCAAATAAAACAGCACATATAGATATTAGGTAATAAACTACATTTTTAAATATACCATTTTTAATCAATACAATTAATAACTGAACTTAAAGTAGATTTAATATTATATTTTTAAAATTATTTATAAAAACAAAATATATAGTGTAATATCAATAATATACACTACCTTTTAAAAGTTTGGGGTCGGTAAGATTTTTAAAAGATTTTTTTAGTAATATTTAAAATAAACCTCTTATGTTCATCAAGGCTGCATTTATTTGATCAAAATACAGAGAAATCTCAGAAATACTGAGAAATATTATTACATTTTAATATAACTTTTATTTTAAATTATTTTAATAAGTCTATTTGAATGTATTTTTAAAAAGTATTTTATTCCTCAGATGGCAAAGCTGAATTCTCAGCATCATTACTCCAGTATTCAGTGTCACATGATCCTTCAGAAATCATTTTAATACGCCGATTTGCTCCTCAAGAAACATTTAATTTTTTTTTTTCAGGATTCTTTGATGAATAGAAAGTTAAAAAAAAAAAAACAGCATTTGTTTGAAAAAGAAATCTTTTGTAACATTATAAATGTCTTTACTGTCACTTTTGAACAGTTTAATGCATCCTTGCTGAATAAAAGTATACTTCTTTAAATGTTTTTTTTTTTTTTTTTTTTTTTTTTAAATGGTATTAACCCCAAACTTTTGTAGTGTAGTGCAATATAAAATCATAATATTAGTATTTATTTATTCATTTTTGTTCTACATCTTGGACTTATTATTTCCCAAAGTTTCTCACAATGAATTTCCTACATGTGATGTTTGTCTTTTGGCCTTTTGAAACAGTCTTCACATCAGAAGCGTGATTATGAGGCCTTAAACTGCTGCCTGCATAGGGAGCTCATTTTTTGGAACAGGGCTTAACAATAAACAATGTTCCTTTCTTTGTCCTTTTAAAAAATTTCTATATTATACAGATGCAATGATACACAGGTACACAGTTTTTCACCTGCAGGTTGGACGACTCATTGTAGAACTCTCCACGGATGTAGATGTACGCTGCACGTGCTCCCATGGCTCGGCCAGCGACCAGACAGCCCTCAATCAGCTTATGGGGATCATTACGCATGATCTCTCTGTCCTTGCAGGTACCGGGCTCTCCTTCGTCAGCATTCACCACCAGATATTTAGGCCTGAGCGGAAAAAGATAATGACATGATTTTATCAAAATAACAAAAGCTAAATGTGGATCGATCTGCAGCAATCTGTGATGAATGAGTGCATCTTAGTTATATACATCTTTGTTGAGATGTAAACCTACCTGCCATCACTGGGCTTGTTCATGAAGCTCCACTTCATCCCTGTTGGGAAACCAGCACCTCCACGGCCTCGCAGCCCTGAGACCTTAATCTCATTCAGGATCCAGTCCACTCCTTTATCCAGAATCTCCTTGGTCTTGTACCAGTCACCTCTCTTCAGGGCACCTTTCAGCCTGAGAAACATGGAGAGCACATGCACCAACAATAAAAATAATATAATAATTGAGCTATATATAGGCTGTGGAATATATTGCAGTATATACATGTTCATAACACAATTAAATATTTTTTTACCTCCAGTCATGTCGCCCATACAAGTTGGTGAATATTCTGTCCTGGTCAGCTAGAGGTCCAAATTTGGTCTTCTTTGGTGTTTCCTGGGTGACACACACTGATTATAGTCCATTTGCATTGATCATCAGTTATGAACACAGTAGATTTGCTGTAGTCACCTGTTGAGCTGTGGTGTTGTACCGCACCAGTGTCATGGCGTTTGGGGGAGATGCAGTGGTGGCGGCTACAGAAGTGCGAGATGCACCAGCTGCAACCACAGCAACCGGGGCACGCGAGGCCCCGGTGGTCAGCACCCGACTAAGAACGGGACAGCCGAGACAGGACAACATCCTTATCTGAAAGAGATGGATGAAAACAATGAGCATTGGTTCCCATATAACCTGCTTGCAAACTGTTTAATAACTCCAGTCCTTACAACCTGTATTGTCAATGTTAACTAAAAGTTAAAATATACAGCTGAAATAAAATATTAGATAAAAAAAACTTTAAACAAAAGTATATGACAATTAAGCTTAATTTGAAGTACTAAAATGAAATATTTCCATTGTTATGCTTGCATAACGTGTCCGTGTTGCATAAAATGTTTGTATGCTTGTTGACAGCAAGACGACCAGAGGGAAGCACTAAACACCCCAAAATAATAATAGTATATAAGAGTAATTCATAATACAGACTTTAGAGGTTCAACACTATACCATAAATCATATTTAAACTAAAACGTCAGACAAATTTAAAGAAGGGAACATTGTTACTTAAGACCTACAGTGTAACTAGTTCAGCAGTGTCCACAAACACACATGTACAAAGACAACCTCTCAAATTATACATTATTGCATAAACACTCAAGCCAAACTCTTTCAGACATGGTAATGTGAGTTAACTTATTTTAAATGGACTCGTCCCGCAATGACCTCCATAATAACGCTCATGACATTTGAGGGACTGCGGCAGTGCACAACATTTATGTTCCGATTTATTTACAGAAAGTATATGGGATATATTAACATCAATCTGTAGGAATGTCCAACCCTTAATTTGTAAGTAGATTAAACAAGTGAAAGAGCCGAACCGGTGCTTACCTTCGTGATCGCCCTGGATCAGCGTTATAAAATGTACAGCGGAAGGAATATAGTCACCGACCCGGATGTAATAACGACTTCGACCTGTTGTGTATGTGGAGGCGCTGTTACGCAGTCTCCGTCTGTATTCCTTTTGCTGGACATAACCATAGACTTTATAATAATGTCTATGGACATAACCAAAGCCACTGGAAGGCAAGCCTGCAACCTTTAGCCAAAAAAGCGTAACGGCTAATGCTAACGCTCCGCCTCTGGCGGTACGTAAGGAAAGAGACCAGAGGCCGTTTTTTGAATGGATGTCAATGGACGAGAGGCTTCACTATGCTGATTAAACAGCTTTTGTGGGGAAATAGCTAATCATTTAATGAATCGACAGCCTGTTCGCTAATCTTCAGCATGTTTTACACTAAACAATACTTTCGTTGGGAACTATATGTAGATTTTAGCTTGATAAAAATTTATTTTTTTAAGAGAAGGCAGACTAGGGAATGTTGCGACAGGTAGGGCTCATTTACGGCATTACCAACAGCAAATGTGCCGCATTACATACTTTTTAACAGAACAATAGATGTTGTGTAAAAGCCACTGGAAGGAAAGCCTGTAACCTTTAGCCAAAAAAGTGTAATGGCTAGGCTCCGGCTGTGGCGGTACGCAGGGAAGGAGTTTTGATCGGCGGGCACTGATGTCACTGCCTTTACACAATAGGCTGAGAGGTGCCGCACGTGATTAAGTTAGCCGTTACCTCCCTATAATATACAATCTCTGACATAACTTACATCCATTAATAATCTTATTCTAAGTATATGTATTTAAGAGTTTAAATTAAAAAAAAAAAAATATATATATATATATATATATATATATTAAGCAGCACGACTGTTTTCAACATAGATAATAATAATAAATGTTTCTTGAGCACCAAATCAGCATATTTGAATGATTTCTGAAGGATCACGTGACACTGAAGTTGCTGAAAATTCAGCGTTGCCATTACTGGAAAAACTGAAATAGAAACCAGTTACTTTATATTGTAAATAATATTTCACAAAACTTTTTTTTTTTTTTTTTCTCAAATAGTTGGTAAATATAAGTCTTCTTTCAGAAACATTACTGACCCCAAACTTTTGAACGGTAGTGTATGAATGTTTTTGCCTTTTAAAAAAATCAAATAATAACAAAATAGATAACATATCAAACCAAGTGTCATATATTTTAAAGGTGATGATCTACACATTTTGAGACATCTGTGTAAACTTGAAGGAAACACTTGGTTTGACATTATATTATCTATGCAATGAAATCATATTTTAGCTGTGGCTTAATTGTCCAAATACTGTTTGTAATAATTGTATTAGACCACCTTTGTCGTATTTCACCCGAGTATAAATTGCACAAACATAAAATATAGTTTATTTAGTATGAAAACAATTAAATGAAGGAAACTGTATTGAAAATAATAAACCAGGGAGATGACACGATGCATAATATTCAACCAAGCTGTATGCAGAGTCATACACAGAGTAACTATATTTTACAGCTAATATTATTGCATAGTTTAAGGTGAATTTTAGTAAAAACTGCTGTATTCTCATTGCATCTCATTGTAGAGGTGCATTACAGGACAGACACCTAGACTCTGTGTATTGTTGCAATGTAAATAAATGTTCCCCAAAACAATCTAGCGACATAGGCCTATGGAAAACATCAAATTACTCAGAATCTCAGAATCAAATACTCAGAATCCCAATTGTTATCCCATAATCCCATAATACTCATCATTCTTCTCTATCATCACACATTGCATGGGACAATATATATATATATATATATATTTTTATTTCCAACCACAGAGAAGAGTAGAAATGTTACTAACAAAATTTGAATATATTATTTGCTCCTAAGTAAATAGTTTCCTCAAAAGCACATCTGAAAATCTCCTCTCAAAGGGTTATTATCTTCATAACCAATTATGCCATGTGACTAAGGACTCAGGCCAAACAGAAATGAGTTTAATCAGTGATTATGTGACTCATATTGTTTAATACTTTCATTTGAAGTTAAGAAGACAGACAGGATGTCCCAGCTTAGCCAAGTCTTTCAGATGACATCTTTTGTTACAGTGCATGATTCTTAAGTGCTCAATGTTGATCCGGAAAGCAGATAGAATTCCGTTTAATATGAGTTATTATTGTATTGCTGAACATCTAATAGAAAAATTATCTTCAACTCGATTTTAACTCGATGCATCCAGGGTCACCTTGATTTTTGCCAAGTAAGACATATTTTGTTGATCCTCGAACAACATTCCAGTCCAAAAATTTAGTCCTAACCTTATCCCCACCCCTAAACTTAACCCGACCTATAACTTATCCCTAAAATCAGAGGGAAATGATAAGTGAATAACACTGATGTGGAAGCCCCTAACCCTGCTTGTAAGCCTAAACTTGACATAAATTCTAAATTTTGATGGGTTTATTGGAATGTTGTTTCAGGATCAACATGTTGTACTTCATTCACTGGAGGGTCTGACTGACATTAATGTCAGAGACAACAAGATCAATGAGTTAAACATGAGTAGTACTGAGCAAACATATGCAAAGCCACCTTGGAGATGTTTTGCAAAATGCAACATTTACAGGGAGCAATTCACTGACTAAAGGCTACAATTACTTGAAACTATACACTCTCAGAAGAAAAGGTTCTCTATAGGAGTTCTGTCATTTCATACAGAACCTTTTAGGGGTTCCCATCATTTTATGGATTTAGTTTTAACTTAGTTTTATTTTGATTACATTTTATGAATTAAACAGCTTGTAAACATAACCCACTAAATATGAAAGTATTATGCAATCATTTAAGACATTTCTCCTTATATAGAACCTTTTTGGCGTCAATCGCTCTTTAAAGTTGAGTCAGGAACCCTACAGTATAGAATCTCTTTTTTACTAAGAGTGTAGGAGCCCAATAGTAATTAAAAAATAAACTGTTGTAATGTTAGGCTATGTTTTATGCTATGCTCATTTAATTTCATTGTATTGTTAATTCAACTGTATTATAATATATATTGTTGCATACATATTTATTGATCAATGTCTCTGCTAAGCTAATGGTTTCTGACTGAAATGAATTACATGGATCCAGTATATGACAGCCAGCTAAACATTGTCAGAACTATAGGAAAGAAAAAATATTGCTTATTTTTACATTCTTATACATTGCATTGTCAAAGTAAGAATAAGAAATAGCTATTTTAATTAGATAAATCACACCATACTGCAACTGTACATTGTCATTAATGTCAATTATGTGGACACTGTAACACTTTCCTCCATGTTTTTTCTACATTCATTTATCTTCAGTGAGTCTCCGGTCAGTCAAAGTTCACCAAGACAGAGTTTAGTCCCCATCATCCTCCATGCTCTTTTGTGAATGCACAATGCTGTTTCCCTCACGGTCCAGCCGGTCCACCGCCACGCTTTCAAACGCCCTCCTCATTAATGGGTTCTCCTCTAAGACCTCGTTAAAGCTGTCCACACTGAGCGAGTAAAGTCTGCAGTATGTTTCAGCTCTGACGCTGGCTGTACGACGGCCACGGGTCAGTAGACATATCTCTAATAAAAGAAGAGAACAAATTTACATTTAAATTTAGATTTAGCTCAAATCTGATTTGTATCAAAGTCTAATCCATATTGCGCTATTATCTGAATATATATATATATATATATATATATATATATATATAAGTTTGGACACGGTAAGATTTTTAATGTTTTAAAAAGAAGTTTCGTCACCAAGGCTTCCGTGCTCACCAAGGCTGCATTTATTTAATTAGAAATACAGTAAAAACAGCAATATTGTGAAATATTATTACAATTCAAAATAACTGTTCTATTTGAAAATATTTTAAAATGTAATTTATTCTTGTGTTGGCAAAGCTGAATTTTCAGGATCATTACTCCAGTCTTCAGTGTCACATGATCCTTCAGAAATCATTCTAATATGATGATTTGATGCTCAAGAAACATTTATTGTGTACAACATTTCTTTTTTAGGATTCTTTGATGAATAGAAAGTTCAAAAGAACAGCGTTTATTTGAAACAGAAATCTTTTGTAACATTATAAATGTCTTTACTGTCACTTTTGATCGATTTAATGCATCCTTGCTGAAAAAAATAATTTTTTTTCAAAAAAATAAAAATAAAAATTCTTACTGACCCCAAACTTTTGAACAGTAGTGTATAATGTTACAAAAGCTTTGTATTTCAGATAAATGCTGTTCTTTTGAACTTTCTATTCATCAAAGAATCCTGAAAAAGAAATATTGTACACAAATATTTTGTACAATTGTACACAATAAATGTTTCTTGAGCATCAAATCATCATATTAGAATGATTTCTGAAGGATCATGTGACACTGAAGACTGGAGTAATGATGCTGAAAATTCAGCTTTGCCAACACAAGAATAAATTACATTTTAAAATATTTTCAAATAGAACACAGTTATTTTAAATTGTAATAATATTTCACAATATTACTGTTTTTACTGTATTTTTAATTAAATAAATGCAGCCTTGGTGAGCAGACGAAACTTTTAAAAACATTAAAAATCTTACTGTGTCCAAACTTTTGACTGGTAGTGTGTATATAATTACTTTACCAGCATACAGAGTACACTCACGTAAAGCTATTTATACTATATATAAAGTTGGATATATATTATATCAAACTTTATCTGCATACATACAGTACACACTAATTTATACTATATAGCAAATCTGCCTGAATTTTTTTATTTTGTCTCAAAACGTAACTATATCAATCGCCCATCTTTTTGAAGAAGTTTGATATATAAGTATGTCCAACTTTATCTGCATACATACAGTATACTCACATAAAGCGATATATACTATATATCAAATCTCAACAGCTTGAATTCTTGCATCGTTGCAAAGCGTAAACTATATTATCACCCAGCTCTAATCTATGGAAGCTTGTTTCCGCCACGGAAAAAAAAAATACAAAAAGTGATTTCTTAATCTGACAATTCTGACTTTTTTCACAGATTTGAGAATTTATATCCTGCAATTTGGACTTATAACTCCAGATATGAATTCACAATTGTGGGGAAAAAATTCAGAATTGTGAGAATTTCAAGTTATAAAGTCTGAATTGCGAGATAAAAGCTCATAATTCTGTGAAGAAAATGTCAGAAATAAACTCTGAGATATGCTCTGTGATATAAACTCACAATTGCGAGAAAAATATTCTGAGATAAGTTGCATTTACTTCTCTTTTTTTTCCCCATGGCGGGAATACACTTTCATACTAATATGCTAAATGTGACTATAAGGCATAAAGATATTAAAATATTATAAACATTAAAGGGGTCATGAACTGCTTTTTTTTTTATTTTATAATGTTCTCTGAGGTCCACTTATAATGTTACCATGATTTTTACATCAAAAAACATCCTAATTAAAAAAAAAAAAACATCCTAACTAATTTTAGAAGAAATAAGCTATATTCTATCCTCTCTTTTCGAACATGTTTTGATGGGCATGCCTCATTCAAGACTTTTAAGTAAATGTCCACTGCTATGATTGGGTAACAGTTTTGTATATTCAAATAATTTTCAACATCCCCGCCCTTACGCGTGTGGAATTGTTTGAAAACTTCCGATGCTGAAAAATATCTTGTTACATAGTAGCCAACAATGTGAAACATTTGTGCGTATTAAATATGCTTTATAAGTCTTGGTTGTAGCAAATAAAGTTTAAGTACTTGGACTTACCACAGTTATAATTGACAAAGGACGACTTATGGTATTTCATGTAATCGGAATTATGAATGAATGTACTATTGTTTGTCACATTGTCATTCTCAACTATTCATACTTCAAAAGCAGTGTTCTCTACGTACTTTCTTCCGTATCCAATAATCGAAGCAAAGGAAAGAACAGCAAATCACAACTATCACAACTATTTAGTTTGACTGCGGTGCTACAGTATAAAATGATCTGTAACAGACAAAGCAATAGTGACACATGGTAAAAACACTGTTACTCACACTTGTGTGTTGCGACATTACTGTCGGATCCAATGTAGTCGGCACTGCATCATCTTTTATTTTTTAGTCTCTCTGAAAAGCCTGCGTCAAACTGTGTCTTGTATAAAAACGAATCCGCAGTAAAATGAAACAAACAAACTAACAGTGTCTTACTGACGCGATCTGACTGGAACTTTGTTAAGAATGAAGTCGATCCATGCTTTCTTAATGTTAGTTTCACATGGATGGCAATGCAAAGACTGTGTTTTTCCACAACTTGGCACTTCAAAACGTCTTGTAATAATTTTGTTGCTGGAGTAATCCTATGTTTGTGTCTCTCTCGTATTTACTACTACATGATGTGCGCATCCTTTGATGGGCGGGGCTAAAGAGGCAATGATGTAGAAGTAGGCATTGATCTTCTTCTGCAGAGGCAGTGTTTCATCGCACTATGACGTAACAAAATCCATAACGAGTCGTTTAAAAGCTGTTTTTGGACTAACAAGGAAGTTTTGAGTTCTGAAACTTTATTTCTATATTTTTATAGTACAATGACCTCTTCTATGTCAAAAGATCAAGGAAAATTCGATTTCTCAACTCATGACCCCTTCAACATCATGATTCTCTGTAAAGCTGTATTGTGAAAAGCGCTTAACAAATAAACTTATCTTGACTTAAGAAAAAAATCAAACTCACCCCCAAAGTAGCAGCCGTCATTCAGTTTCTTCTCTTTATTGTCATGAGTGATTACACAGACACAGCCATGCTGGATGAAGTACATCTTCCGACCGAGTGTCCCTTGACGGATGATCATATCACCCGGCTGAAAGACCTCGAAGCGTAACTTTGTGAGGAGCACTGTGACGAAATGAGGATCGGCATTTCCAAAAAGTGGCATGTTAGCCACCAGCCCACGGCAGTTATAGTTCACTATCTCCTGCAGGTCAAACACACAATACAAGATGGATTAGGCATACTAATCCATCCCAATTAGCACACATCAAGCTGTTTAGTTCTATAAGCTTAAGAAGTACATGGATTTGTTCTATTTGAGACATGCTAAGAGATAATAAAAAGGGATTATATTTGATAAATGAATAGATAATAATGAGAGATAATGTGACATTTCAAAGTGAAACAGGATATTCAACTTGCATCCTTTATTGCATTAAGCAACATGATTTAATACTAAACTTTTGGTAAGATTTTAATTAAAAAAAAAAAAATTAATTTCCTTCTAAGGCCACTGTTTGTAATTTTTGTGTATGTGTAGTTGCAGTTGGTTCTAAATTTTATCATAAATTTGGAACTAATTTTAGTGATAAATCATGATTTGTGTATGAAAACATTTGTATGCAGGTTTTACAAATAAATAAGCAGGTAAACACGGTTAATGAATGAGACGCAAGAGCCCCTTTAACACATACAGTCTTTACTGGTAAATTACCAGTAAGAGATCATGTGTGAACAGGACTTTTTTCAAAAATACCAGTAAATTGGTTCTGGCAATTTACCAGTACGGGAAGTTGTAACATTACCAGTAAATTAACGGTATGATGCTGTGTGAACGCAGAATGAAGTTTACCGGTTTGAGCACGTACCAGATCAGAACGTGCTGACCTAAGAAGTCTGCTTTGGACCAATCATAAAGTTCTTATGGAGATGACGTGATTACTCCACACTGTTTACATTAAGCTTTTTAATAGTTTTTCTATGTAAATATGTACTAGATGGACATCTTTGACCGTTGCGACACGTCTCACAGCTTTTTCAACGTGTTGTGCTTGAGACCCAGCTTTCTTTTTCATTCATCAGCGTTGCGGCTCTGCATTTGGACACTATTATTTACCGGTATTTTGGTGCTGATGTGTAAATGGTTTCTTAACGGTAAAAAGCCAGAACACTGTTGCTTGTGTGAACAGTATATTTGTTTATTTACCGGTAAAGTCATTCTGGTAATTTTACGCTAATTTACCGGGACTGCTGTGTAAAACGGGCTAATGTCTAAATAGCTACATTGGCTATTGGTTTACAACGCACCAACGCAGCCTTGGTGATATCAACTACAAAGGAAAGAAAAAGTATAAGAAAAACCTCTTTTAGCGGGTCACTGAGTTCTCCAAGGATATTTTCCTCATCAAACATCTTGCCCTGGAAGCGGTGCTCATAATAATCATGGATCCTCTGCCTCATGTCGGCCGGCAGCTTGTGGAAGGACATGTACTGTTCCACCTGCTTATACTGTAACAAACCCAACAACCAAATTATTGACAGAAGAAAAAAAACTCAAAATGTCTCAAAAATGCTTTAAAATAATTACTGAACAACTAGTACCTTCTCTTGATACTGACGATGGGAAGCATCCAACGACTGGACCAGGTTGGTGGCATTGCCCAAGAACATGGCATAGCAGGTGGCGCCAACAATCATGCTGATCATCGTGAGCCAGACGTCAGTTGGTGACTCAGGAGCCTGAGCACCATACCCAATACAAAGCATGTGGCTCATGGACATAAAAAGGGCATAGGAGTATTGAATGTCCCAAGAGGAATTCTGACAGAGAAAAACATATTGATAGTACGTAAATTTAAAGCAAAACTTAGGCTGTGTTCACACTTGGCAGATTTGGTTCAATTAAAACGAACTCTGCTGCAATTGACTACGTGTGAATGCCATCCGAACCCTGGGGCGCACCAAACAAAGGGATGGAGACCCACCTTTTCAGCGGGTCTCAGACACTTCCAAATGAACTCTTTTGACTGAAATATTAACACACCACGGACAAAAGACATCTAAAAGAACCAAACACATTATGTGATGTCACAAGGTGCGACCCTAAAAGGAAAAAATGCTCAAGCATAGCTGGCTCTTCTCATCATAAGAGCTAAATTGCCCTTTACTGTTCGATACAGGCATCAGAACCACCATCTCCTTGCAGCAGATCTTCATTTGTGTGTGCAACGGAAGAATTGTTGGAGCTGTTTTGACTTCTTTACATATTTGTGAGTTTTCAGCTGGTAAAATAACCACCATACAGCAGTGGCCAAAAGTGATGTCCCTACATGTTGAATTAAACCATCAAAGTATGAGGAAAATATTTTATATTTTTTAAACATTTTAAATTGACATGACTTTTGGCCAAAACTGTATGCACGCACATACATCGAGGTCATATAGCCCAGCACACAGCATTGTTCTGGATGTTCGGTAAGTTCCATCGCAAAATATATACGTCATGAAAGTTGTTTTTTGTTTTGTATGTCTAGGTTCGGTCTTAAAAATGACAGTGTGAACGATAAAGCCCAAAGTAACTTCACTTTTAACGCATACACGAGGGTCAGGATACAGTGCGCGTGACGCAAATTTGGTCATCAGGAGAGTACGCGCAACACCGGATTTTTGTAACGCGCAGGTCTCTCATGCGCATTTAATTTTTTTTGCAATTTTTTTTGCAATTAGTTTATCCACAAGGTGGCAACCGTGCCCTAAGGGGGTCGAGCCACAAGGTAGTTGAATAAAAACTGCATAAACAGAACAGACCAGAACGCATGCAAGCTACAGCGACAATGGAGGCCTATATAGATGACAGATTTAGCAAAGAGGTTAGAAAGTACCCTTATTTGTACAACTCTAACATGACAGAATACAAATATATTTACATGGGTTGTAACTCGTGGTGAGAGATTGCTCAAAACTGCACGTGCGTTGAATGCCTGCATACGCGTACGAGTCAAATAGAGTATATTTGCAAGGCTGTGTGTTCGACTGTGTGCGTACGCTAGTGTAAAAAAAAAGCATACCCAGGGCTTAAGCGAACCAGGATTTAATGTATCATTTTCTTTTTTGGTCCGGACCAAAAGAACCAAAAGAACTGAACTACAAGTGTGAACACACTCTTAACGCTTTAGGACTTTATTTAGGGAGCAGAAGTGCATTTTCTGTTTCCTAACAAACTAGAGCATTTTTGAGACATTACCCCAACAACCTCAAACATACCTAAACCTAAAACCTAAAACAACCTCATACCACCATGTTGTTTTTGGAGACCCAGCAGTTTGCTGGGAAGTCTTGCAACATAGGCACCATGAACTGCATGCAGCCATCCCAGTGACACAGCAGCAGCATCATTCCAATTAGATTCACTATGCGAACCACTGCACTTGCGAGGTCATAGGTCATATGGAAGATCTGTAAAAAAAAAAAAAGTGAGTGAGTGAGTGATAGATAGTACAGTTAGAACAAGAACTGGTTGATGGCTGATAACTGATAAATGGCAGGTTTTAAAATAAATAAAGCACTGAAGACATAAATCAATTATTTTAAATGCCACGAGTGGATCAAGGCATCACATTATAATGTACAGTATGAAAATGGATATTTTATCCTGAGATCTACTAAAGATTAAATTATTTTTAGTTTTAAGTCAGAATTGGCACATTTCCTGCAACTATATTTCCTTCTTTGCTTGATTTCATCCATTCATTTCTCTTCCTGTTCCTTAACTCACCTCTTCCCACTGATGAATGTAGCGTATTAATCTGGATAAGCGCAACAATCTGAGCAGGCTGAGGATCTTGGTGAAGCGGACGATGCGCAGTGCCCTGGCGGTGCGGTACACCTCTGCCGACTCAAGCCGAGCCTCTATATCCACCACCAGGAAGATGTAGTCCACCGGAATAGAGGAGATGAAGTCTATCAGAAACCAGCCTCGCAGGTAACGCCGACTGATCACTTGCGGGTCCAGGATGATTTGGGAGTTGTCACCTTCCATAATGCCGGTACGAAAGTTAAAGACGAGGTCAGCCAGAAAGAGGGTGTCAGAAGCCACATTGAAGGTGATCCATGGCAGCGTGTTCTGATCCTCAAAGAAGGTGATACCCCATGGTAGAATGACAAGGTTGCCCATCATCAGGCAAAGCATAACCAAGTCCCAATAGAACCTGTGTGTGAAGATGCATGATGTAAGAAACAAAGGATGGATTCTGTCTGGAGTATGTATGCTAAAATTCATAACTACAACCAACCATTCAATTCAAATTAAAGGATGCACCAATATTACAACAATCGATAAGCTGACAATTATTTTTATGTTATGGTCAATAACTGATACATAGCCTGCAATATTTAAAAAAAAAAAAGTCTGCAATATTTTATCTAAATTAATTAAAAATGAAACACTAAAAACTAAAATCAATAGTTTTAAAGTGAAAACAAGTGAAAATAGTCATCACAACATTATATTGTACATTATGAAAAGAATGTATTTAACAGTGTTTTTTATTAATGTTAATTATTAGTGTTTTTGGAGATTAAAGGGGTTAGTTTACCCAAAAATACACCATCCTAGGTGTATATGACTACATTCTTTCAGACTAACACAATCAGAGATATATTTAAAAATATCCTTGCTCCTCCAAGCTTTATAATTGTTAGGGGGGGCACACTTTGAAGCCAAAAAAATGCATCCATCTATCATAACAGTAATCCATACTGCTCCAGGGGGTTAATAAAGGCCTTCTGAAGCAAAGCGATGGGGTTTTGTAAAAAATATCCATATTTAAAACTTTATCAACTATAATAACTAGCTTCCAGCAGACAGCTCTATGCATCGATTTGCGGCAGAAGAGTAACCTCTGACCTGACGCATAACGTATTGACGAACGAGGAAGCGCAGAGGATAGAGCAATACAAAACACCGGTCACGAATTAGAAGTCTAAAAGCAATAATTTTAAAAGAGAAATGTCAGAGGATTTCGATATAAGAGAGCCCTATTTGTTTGAACTGCGAGACGCTACTGTGTCATACATGTCGTCAGGGGTTACTCATTTGGCGCAAGTTGACTTGCGCAGTACGTGTACGGTCAAAAGGTTTTTATTAACCCCCGGAGCTGTATGGATTATTTCTTATAATGGATGGATGAATTTTTTTGGGCTTCAAAATCAAATATCATTGTATCATTATAATTAAATATTTAATATCAGTCAGACATAAAAAATCATATATCATACATCCATAATCCAAACGCTAATAATTTTGTTGTTTTGTATTAACTTTGTATGAAGCTTTTTAGTAGCTTATGTTGCTTCTAAACTAAACAAAACTTACAAAAATTATATTAAAAAATAAAGTGGACAAAAAAAATCAGTGCAGTATTTCCTTGTGGTTTAAAGGTCTAGGCTGGTAACCTAAAGGTTGCTAGTTTGAAGCTGCTAGAACAGAGTCCTTCAGGGTGCTATACGGTGACCGTCTCTGTAACTTAATAAGTCGCCGTCCTATGGCGACGTCCCATGTTTCGTGGAAAAAAATTCAACCAGCCCCAGACATTTGCAGATGAATAAAAGATTATTTTCTAAGAAACAAATATTTGACTCTGTAAAAAAAACTCTTAGAAAAAGGTTCAGCAGGGTTCTTGACTCAGCTTTAAAGAATGCTTTATGCCAAAAAGACAGGAACCCCTGAATAGTTCTACAGTATGCCAGAAGCCTTTAAGCTTTTATATAAAACCTTTTCTTCTAAGAGTGAATACGACCTTGAGCAAACAGACAAATTACGTCAATTACATGTGTTGCAAAGCATTCCTCTCCATGTTAATTACTAAAGTGGTAATGGAGAGTTGTGAACATACTGTACAGTATGTGACTGTTTAAACTGGATATGTAGTCTTTTGCGCACTAACGTACGTGTGCTCGATGGTTTGAAGTTTCCACCTGTGGTCATATTTTCCAAAGCAGGGTCAGTCACCTGGAATGTAGTACTTGAATACAGTTTTTAAAAGTCAAATATATTTTTATATCTCATGGTTGTCATTTGACTCGTGTGAGAATAAAAGCGACAGTGAACAAATCTGAGGTTGTTTTATAAGTATCAGACAATTCCAGGGATGACAACTATTGACATGAGCTCTAGGTAGGTTTGCACTATAACATGGTACTTAAAGACACTGCAGATTTTATCAAAAGTCATCCACTATATGATATTTTTTGAGTAAAATGAGGAAGGGAATATAAAAACATGACAAATCTGCTAAAAATCTGATTAAAAATCTATTGACAGCGTTGCCAGTGGATTAAAACAAATCAGTGAATGAGTAAATGAGTTTCGTCTTAGTCATCCTGTTTACCATTAAATTGTATTATATCACTCTACATATCAGTACTGCCATCAACCCCTGAAAAACACAAAAAGTTTTGTTGGTGATTCGGTCGTATCATGACCTTTTAACCTTCATATTTTCCCCTGTTAAAGTGTCCCAGTTTAAAAATTAATGTTGAATGTTATCAGTAAGTATAGAGTTGAAGTAATTAACAACAATGTTACCAGTAACTGGGCCTTGAAAATTAAAGATGCATTTGATCTGTTGATAAAACAGGAGTAATTCAAAGGGCTCAAGGGTTTGTTTTACTGTAGCTAAAAGGAAGATTTTGCAGTTGGCACATTAAACAAATTATAGTAAAAAAAAACAAAAAACAGTAATGTAACTGGTGATTCTAGTGTCTCATTAAATTGGATTTATGATTCAAAATGTTGGTTTTGATCTACTTATGCACACATTTTTCTCTCTGGACTCTTTGTGTAAGAAACAGGTGTGGAGACTGAGTTCCTATTAGACATCATGTCTTGCTTTCTGAAAACACAATCCGTTTATCCTTTGACATCTTGCTGCTTTCTCTGAGTACGTGTTTCAGACAAAGAACATTAACCTGACACTCTGTAACCGAGTGGGTCCCTCCAGCCCATCCTTCAACAATGATACCTTTCCGGCTAATGGTAACTCTATAAGGGAAAGCGCTGTAACTGACCTGTGTAGCATTGTGCTTTACTGTGGTGATTGAAAGGTACGTGCTTTTAGGACCTGATTTGTGGCATAAGTGCTTGTTGACATTGTATGATTATTGATAGCAATGAAAGTTAAGTTGAATTGTTAGGTGTTTTCACACATCACAGCTATTCACTGTTGTTATACACTGATGAGCCAAAACATTATGACCACATGCCTAATATGCTGTTGGTCTTCCTTGTGCTGCCAAGACAGCATCGACCTGCTGAGGCAAGGACTCTATAAGACCCCGAAGGTGTCCTGTGGTATCAACACGTTAACAACAGATCCTTCAAGTCCTGCAGGTTGCAAGGTGGAGCCGCCATGGATTGAACTTGGTGCAGCACATCCCACAGATGTCCAATAGGACTAAGATCTGGAGAATTTAGAGGCCAGAGCAACACCTCTTCATCATGTTCCTCAAACCATTCCTGAACAATGTGTGCAGTGTGGCAGGGTGCTTTATCCAGCTGAAAGAGGCCATTTCCAACAGGGAACAGCACTGTCATGAAGAGGTGTACCTGTTCTGCAACAATGTTTAGGTAGGTGGCACGTATTAAATTTACGCCCTCATGAATGGCTGGACCCAGGGTTTCCCAGCAGAACATTCACAGAGCGTCACACTCACTCCACTGGCTTGTTGTCGTCCCATAGTGCATCCAGGTGTCATCACTTCCCCAGGTAAACAGCGCATGATGTAAAAGAACTTGTAAAAGTGACCTTCTTCCACTGCTCTAAAGGTCCAGTTCCGACGCTCACGTGCCAGTGCCCTGTCGGCAAAGTCCCTTTCAAGAAAAGTTTGTTCACTCGGCGGCCATATTTGCAATGCCTCCGGGCAGCTATTTCAGGCATCCAAGACCAAGTCCTATCTATTTGAATGGGGGAATCCTGAAATCTCAAAAACTGCTTGAGGAACTCACAATTAAATAACATATTTCAAATCAGCAACAAAATCTGATATGAACTGTCCCATAAATGTTGTTTCTTATGCTCAAATAGCATTAAAAAATCTTATTTTTCATGCTAAGACGAGCCAATGCGCATGTGCAGTCCTAAGTCTCAGGTATCTATGGGAATCAACGATTGGCTCTTTTACTTAGTAGGTGGGACGTATTCCGCCATATTGCACGTTTTAGTTTCTCCCATTGGGAGTGAACAGTCTTTCTATATCTATAGTCTTTGCCTGTCGGTGGAAAGGGGTCATCATTTGCACTGGGTTGTGACATATTCCTCCTATAATCATCATTACAATTTTGTATGACTTGTGCCACAGTGGCATTGTTAAGAGATGATCAATGATATCCGCATGTTTTAGCTCATCAGTGTATATTAACCATCCTAACGAAAATAAATGTTACAATTTTTTACACTAAAGAAAATGTGAGTGGTTTTTGGTTTTGAAAAAGTTGTCCATATGATGAACAAGTCAAAATAGTCCACCCTCAAGTCTCTATTGTCCACAATCTTAAGTCCGATCGCTACAAATGAACATCACGCCACTCCTCAACAAGTTGCATAATCTGAGCACAAAAACATAACACTTTTTGTATTTCAAAAAAGTTCAATGCAAATAATCATCTATTATTACGTTTAAATTATTTACAATTATGTGCTTCACCTCGTGTTTTCTATGAGAAATGTACATGGAGCAGGATTGATATCATTAACTAAAAATATAATAGAAAAAAAACATTTACGTTAAATGAAATAAAATAAAATATTTAATAAAACATATTTTATTTCGACTAGTAGCCAAGACAGCATTTCTAATTTTCATTTGGTTCAAATTGAAGTACTGAAATGACTAAAACTAAAATAAAAGTTACTAAAAACTAAATAGAAATATAAAAAAAACAATAAAAATGACAAAAACACAATAAAATTAAAATTTTACAAAAATGAAAATGGAAAACATAAAAAATATTAATTCCAAATATAAATGTGTACTATAATATTATATTAATGATATAAACAAAACTGACTACATCATTAGAACCTCAACAAATGGTACAGAAACACGACAAGGGTAACAATCTACCGATCATTTTAACAAACTCGTCCTGATATCACAAGATAACAAGCTCCAAAAATTAACAGCAAAATCAACAGCAGCTGAGCAAATAAAACTAGTAAAATTATTCACGCCCCAGTGCATGCTGGGGAGAGGACAAACGGTTCAGAACCATTAAGCAGTTTTTAAGAGTAAGCATGTTTAGACTGGAAAAAATACAACTCTTTTGCTATGGCTTTTGTTTTAAAAAGTCAAACCAAAATCTTTTTTTAAACAAAAAAGAACTGTCTTAAGAATATTAAGTGAACTTAAAAAAAAAACTACTAAACCTGGTCATTTACTTGCTCTAAAAATGATTATTACAGTCACAACAACACTCCCCATGTTTGTGCCAAGTCATATTTTCCCCTTCCCCTGTGTCACTCACCTGAAGTCACTATATGGATGTATAATCCACACCCCAAATGACTTGACCCTTTGTTGCTCAGCTGCGACACCCTTCGCACTCCCAAACATTCGCAGCGAGAACTTGTTGACCCCTGGCTGCAGCAAGGCGCTGAACTGTCTCTGGAGAAAAGTGGATTGGTCAGGGATGACACCTTCCTCTGATTCAGATGGCAGAGGGGCTCCCGCAGGCCCCCTTGACTCTTCCATGGCTTTTTCAAGGCGAGGTGGAGTGGATGCGGTCACGGTGGTGGTTGCTGTTGTGCCATCTAACCCTGCAGTCACCTCAAGAGACTTTGAGCTGGGACTGGCCCCTGAGTCTGTCCGTTCCTGTTGGTGGTTCGAACCGGACAGCAGCCTTCGGCTCACATCCTCTCCTCCTCGCAATAAAGTCCTCGAAGAGGACCGCCAGTTGGTTAGGGAGAAGCCACCTCTGGAGCGGAGCGTCGAGTCACCATTTGAAGCAGGAGGCTGTCCATCAGCATCCATAATTCAGATCTGATGTTAATGCAGGTTCAGGTTGATGACTAATTTGGCAGATGAATTGAGCAGAATCTCAAGAACAGAATGAGGACATCATACTTTCCAAATACAGAATCCTTTTGTACTTGTAAAACATGTAAGGTTTACTTACAAAACCTCAAGCTTTCAATATGAAAAGGTTTAAATCTGATTTTAACACTTCTTAATACTCATAACTGCTTTTTGAATGAACTAAGTTTTGTCCTTTCTCAATTAATATATGTTGAGACAAAGCAATACAGGTCTGAACTAGCAATTTCAAACATGTATATTTACTGTATTTGCTGTAAGTTTACCAGTACAAACGGACTCTAGCGTGATCCAAATACTTCCAAGGAGAATCCAGACGTTCCTCACTGCGTAATTCATCCGCCCTTGGAAAGTTCCTCTGGGAATAAGTGCAATGACTGTCAATATTATTCCCCTGTATCAACTTTCCACATATATAACATCTCGCGCGCTGGCAAAACCTCCTCAGAATGAGCGCGCGAGTCGTCTTGTCATCAAATCACGCGTCAGTTATTATAAAGAACGGGATGAAACCCGCAGAGGTTTGAGTATAATCGGCTTCTTGATAGCAGGCGCTGTCTTTATCTCCCTCTCTGCTGACACCTACGTGTTATCTGTTCAACAAGCTGTCTGGATGAACAGGTAGGGGACAGAGCGTCACACCTCAGAGGCCCAGCTGAGGAGGAAATAGGCGGGGCCAACCTGTGCTAGAGGACACGGGAATACGCTGGAGGCTCACAGGTGTATTTACCTGAGGCTGATGTGATCTTTAGAAATACGTTCTACGTGTGTGCATAAGTATATTTAAGAGATAAATGAATTTAAAATGTATTTATTTATTCATTCATTCATCCATTCATTATTTAAAACTTTATACAATTTTAGAATAGGCTATATATTAGCCTATATATAGCCTATATAATGTATATTTTACGTTTTAATTAGCAGTAAATTAATTTACAAATGTTTTATGTATTTATTATTTTTTTTAAATATATTATACATTTTTAATTTTTATCTATTTTTTTATTATACAATTTTTTTTTTTTTAATGTGTCACTATATAGGCCTAGTGGTTTTGTTTGTTGGTTTCAAACATGTAGTTCAAAGCCCTCTTAAATTTGAATAATATTGTGAGTTTCATCCTCCAAATTATATTTTAATATAATGCTATTAAAAATACACTAGCATATACTCAGACAAGTATTTTTCCATGAATGTCATCACATTTTATTGGGTTAAGTTGTCATGTTAGCATATGTTGTAACTTTCTAAATTGGTCTTTTTACCCCAAACAATTAATGGTTGTATATTTTTGCATGTCACCTTTTCCAAGTTTCATAGATTTTTTCACCATTTAAATTTTGCTTAAGTTTTATTGATTGTTTTATTTTTAACATTTAGCTGAAAACCATATAGCCTGCAGTGATGGGGAAAGTTTTAAAAGTAATGCATTACAATATTGTGTTACTCCCTAAAAAAGTAACTAATTGTGTTACTTATTTACTTGTTATGGAAAGTAATTTGTTACGATACTTTTGCGTAACCTTTTCTCACCTGGGCTGGTCTTGCTTGTTTGTTATTTAATAACAACAACAAAAAACAGACGTTCAATTTTTGTCAAATGTAAAGGCCCTTTAACACCTAAAGTAAAATGAATAAGTCTCAGGCTTAAAGGGTTAGTTCACCCAAAAATGAAATTTCTGTAATTAATTACTAACACTCATGTCATTCCACACCCTTAAGACCTTCGTTCATCTGCAGAACACGAAGATATTTTTGATGAAATCCAAGAGTTTTTTTTATTTTTTTATCTCCCATAGAAACCAGCGGAATTACCACAATCAAGGTCCAGAAAAGTAGTAAACACATCGTTAAAATAGTCAACGTGACTACTGTGGTTTAACCTTAATGTTATGAAGCAACGAGAATACTTTTTGTGCGCCAAAACAAAACAAAAATAATGACTTTATTCAACAATTTCCTCTCTACCCTGTCAGCCTCCTACACAGTTTACGTTGAAGACACATTGCAGAGCTTCCGTGTTCTACGTTGGAATGGCAACTCCGTGCCGGCTCCTGCGTCAGCATCACATGATGCATACACCATGGTGCTCACGTGAACAGCGTCGGCCAATACTGAGCCAGCGTTCCAACGTAGAACGCTGAAGCTCTGCACTGCGTTCACTGCATCAACTGTGTAGGAGACTGACAGGGAAGAGACGAAGTTGTTGAATAAATATTTTTATATATTTTTGCGCACAAATAGTATTCTCGTCACTTCATAACATTAAGGTTGAACCACTGTAGTCACGTTGACTATTTTTAACGATGTCTTTATTACTTCTTTGGACCTTGAATGTGGTAATTTCATTGCTTTCTGTGGGAGATATAAACCTCTCAGATTTCATCAAAAATATCTTAATTTGTGTTCCAAAGATGAACAAAGGTCTTGCAGGTTTGGAACGACATGTTGGTGAGTAATTAATGACAGAATTTTTAGTTTTGGGTGAACTAACGCTTTGAGGAAATGTAAATTCATTCCTGTACAGTAGTGGGCGCCGCTCAGACAAACCTTACAGCTGTGCTGCCATTCTGGATTGCAGAATATAGGACGCAGAAGAAAGTTCAACACTCTTACTTCAATGAAAAAAGAAACACAAATATGACCCTGGACCACAAAACCAGTCATAAGTCGCACGGGTATATTTATAGCGATAGCCAACAATACATTGTATGGGTCAAAATTATCGATTTTTCTTCTATGCCAAAAATCATTAGCATATTAAGTAAAGATCATGTTCCATGAAGATATTTTGTAAAATTCCTACAGTAAATATATCAAAAATTTATTTTGTGAGTGGATATGCATTGCTAAGGACTTCATTTGGACAACTTTAAAGGCGATTTTCTCAATATTTACACAAAAGGTGAACTTATGAACTATTGAACTGTATTTTGACTCCAGAGTAAAAAAAATGGAAATACATCTTAGTAACTGACTTAAAGTAAACTTAAAATTTACTAGAAAAAGTGTGACAACTAACCCCAGCATTGTGTGTCCAGGTTTGGTTTATTCTTGCACAGTGTCATGCAGTGGCCTATCATTGCTCATATCAGGTCTTCAGTAAATCCAGTGTCTCCTTTCGACAACTGTCAATCCTGTAAAGTGCAGAGTATCGTGTTCCTGAGTCCAAGCATAAGTGAGATGCTTTACCTTTGGCGAGCAAGAGAAGGACGAAGAAAATAATTAAAGACACGGCCTTTCCTGTACACAGTCTTTCTACAAACAGGTGGGGAACACGGCCAAATGTGCTGGATCATATCCTTCAACGCTCTGTACTGCGATAATATTGTGTATCTGTAGCCACTAATTAAATTGCCTTATACATAAACACAGCACCAGGTATTCATTATTTGACAAATACCATTTTGTTCCTTGTGTTCACACACGTGACCTTAAAATGTTGCAAAATTCAGGTAAATGAAGAAAATTATCTGCAAAATGATAAAATGTTGATCATCTTTATTGGAAAATGTAAGTAAAGAAACATAAGTTGTTGCATAAGTTCAGTTGTTTACCAGCAGTTAGAGTGTCAGTGCAGTTTGAGGCACCTGAGAAACAAAATGAGTTCAGCTGTTTTTTGAAGTTTTTGCTGAACTTGAGTGTTCAGAAGGAAATAACAAATAAGTTACAGAAACATGGAGAAAATACTTATGAATTGCACATGAGTCTGAGATCACCAATAAAAATTTACTTACAATTCAAATTTATTTTCAAATTTTAGTTAAAGTGACAAAGTTAATAATGTTTAAAATATATTAAAGGGATAGTTCAGCCAAAAATAAAAAAATCTGTCATCATCATCATCTGTCAAGTAGTTCCAAACATGTATGAATTTCTTTGTTCTGCTGAACACAAAGGAAGATAGTCGTAAGAATGTCAGTAACCAAACATGTCTCACTACCATTGTCAATGGGGGGCGAGATCTGCTTGGTTACTTCTTCCAAATATCTTCTTTTGTGTACAGCAGAACAAAGAAATTCATACAGGTTTGGAAGTGGAGCCTACTTGAGGGTGAGTAAATGATGACGGTATTTTCAATTTTGGGTGAACTATGCCTTTAAATATCATTAAAAAAATGTAAATACTAAAAATCGTTTTTTATTTTATTTATATTTTATACTTTAGTTATTTTTAACTGATTTTCAATGACATCTCATGACCTATAATAATCATGATTTATCATAATCATATTATGTTTCTGAAATGCAGCATCTGCAGGTCATAATTCACCTCAGATAGTGTTATTATTATTACCAGCATTTTCAAGTAAATTCATCTTGGTAACCAAGAAATAAAATGGATGAGGATAGTCAGATGTCACACCATCAGAGTCACTGAAATGTTTTCCTTCTGTGTCGTCACATGACTTTACATGGATCTGCACTTGATGATGATGTTACGGAGGTTTGTGCTCCACTCATGCTCAGACTGAGCCCTTGGAAGGCGCCAAAAAGAGAGTTGTCGTTTTTGGTGGCGGTCTTGCTTTTTAGGTTTGCCCTCTGAACCGGTGTCTGAAAAATATACATATACTAAAAGTTAGCCACTATATTCTGTTGTTCCAGCAAATATATATTTTAAAGTGGTGACAGACAGCACAAACGTACCTTTGTGAGGCGGTGTGGACTTCTATGATGTGTCCTCATTGCGGCTCTTTCTGCGTTCTTCTGCGCAAACTTGACTTGCCTCAATTTCCTGTTCAATCAGAATATAAACAATTATGATTTAAATAGAGCAATAAAGATCAGCTATTAGACGTTGGATTTATACGGACTATTTAAGTGTCTAATAATTTTATAAGAATATTTTTGTACCTTTCCCTGTGCAGTTCTGCCTGATAAGTCCTTAACCAGGATGAGTCAAGTCCTGTCTGACCGTAGCAGCAGGGGGCGCTCTTCCTGCGAACGCTCTTGCCTTTCCGGCTAAATCCATCCTTGTTCCCCGTCACGCAGCTGGTCAGCTGTCGGAGAGGAGCACCCAGAGATCTCTTTACCACGGCATCCATCTTATCGTAAGCTTGTTAATGAACGTGAATATCTTTGAGTCTTTATCAAACTCGGTGATACTGAAGTTCAAGGGTCAAGATTACTGATATTTCAGTAAGGAAGTGTATTCCAGGTTTTCCAGTTTCATATGACCAAGTCTAATAAATAAATGTAAGTACAGGCTGTATTAACACCTAGAAAAAAAACACATATAGACCAGTCAGTTTTGTAGAAAACAACACTGCAAAATTACAAAAACATCATGGCACTAGAAATATGTTTACAGTAAAGTGTTTATAAAGTGTTAGCATTTTTATTCCTTTATTTAAATTGACATTATTTATATGGAAAATTGTTTTATATGTACGATTTTAATAGGCCTACATGTTAAAGTGTATTTTAAATTCACAATATATTCACAAAATTTCACAGTATTTTAAATCAGCTTTGGTGAAAGCATTTAAAAATCTTACTGACACCAAACCTTTGAACATATACTTGTGCAAAAATACTAATTACATGTGATAATCACTCATTCTACTATACTTACATTATACAAATATGCATTTTATTCAAATTCCTTCCTTAGGTCAAATACATTGAACTCTAAACAAATAATGTAATAAATAATAGCCTAAAACTACTCTAAATAATAAACTCTAAAATTCTTCATGAAAAACATTTAGCATAAAGGTCCAACATACCTGATTTCTGGTGAAACGCTTCAGATGTACATCATTTGATCTAAGGAACCTGAGGTCCAAACTCATCTGCTAGCTTTCCAAAAGTCTTGTTGAGCTACATGTTTTTAAACCCTCCCTGCATCTGTCCCCAGCTAATTCTCAAATGACGTAATTGTTTATAATCACATTAGTGATGGCGGGAGTTTCACAGCCACGTGAGAGAGAAGAAACCACTAATATGTTGCTGCTAATATCAGTTAAATCACAAATATGTGTAAGCATCAATATGGTGAAGCCAACCAACTATGGCGTTCTTTAAACTTACAGAAAAATAGACTTAAAGAGAAATACCTGTTGTATGATCATTAATCTTAACAGATTAAGGGTAAGATCCTTCCTTTCAACAGATGGGAAGGTAGGAGGGAAAACAGATTGAGGAGGTTTATAGACAATGAACATGTGAATGAAGTCAGTGTTGAAAGAATGACGCAACGAAAAGTCATTTTTAACATCAACAGCTGTTACACTATTCAGCCTCAAACAACCTGTTTCTAGTTCATTCACAAATTGACACTAATTTCTTCAGTAGTTCAAAATGATTCATGCTTCTTCTTCTTAATCTATATATATATATATATAGCCTATTGGGCCAAGTATAACATTTTCTCTACTGCTTTACAAATTTAATCCATTAAAACGTCTAAGTGAACATTATTGTTGCTGGTCATTAGGTGAAATTAATAAGTTCGCTTTTTTTTTGCACACACTTTAACAATTACTGTATTAAGGTTGCATTTTGTGTATGTTATTATCACTCTGTTAGATTACGTCTGAGTGATGCTTTCTAAATAAAGCTTGTTGGCTGGTCAGAGAAAAGGTGCTTGTAAAAGAGCTTTACTGTGCTTTCCTACACACTTAGCTGTAGTCTTTAAATCTTTTGGCCATGAATGAGGAAAAGTGAGCCAATAAAAAAAAAATTCTCTGAAACACAGACAGGCTACAGGCATTTGTCTCCACACTCCACAGAGTGAAGATGCGGGAAAGCTTCTTTCCCTCCTGTCCTTCCTTCACATTTGTTTCTTCTCCCCCACTTCTTTCCCTTTACCCATTCTTCCATTCACTCAGTTCACCTAGAATGATTATTATAATGTTTTGTCAATGCAAGTGAATTAACAGTGATGTTTGGTATCATTTGAAATGTCTCACTGTAACTGGTACAATGGTCTCATTCCCACAGGAGTAAACCAAAAGGTATCGAAGGTTTTAAGAGTTTAGAGAAACTTTGACTACTGAGGGTGTGCCCTTTCCCAGGATCTCCATCAATTTATCCCATTCCACACCAAGGTGCGAACTCCCTAGGCCTATGACCCTAGTCAATGCAAATTCCAATTGTTAGTTCATGGCTCTATTTGGAGGATGTTTTGTCTTGGTCTTGGGAGTATTTTAAAAAGTGAATGAAGTGACGTGACGTATAGCCAAGTATGGTGTCCCAATTTGTGCTCTGCATTTTAACCTTCAGCAGTGAGTATTGAACACACACCGTGAATGGTGGGTAATTATTTTTTTGCTGCGGCGCCCAGTGAGTGATTGGGGGTTAGGTGCCTTGCTCAAGGGCACCTCAGTTGTGGGAAATGTGAGTGGAAGAGAGTGCTGTTCATTCGGTTCCCCACCTACATTTCCTGCCGGTACTGAAACTCAAACCCACAACCTTTTAGGTTACAAGTCCGACTCTCTAACCACAGGAAAACGAAGATGATCCAGAGAAAGAAATGTTGCAAATGGCTCAGGGCGATATTGTAGACAGATAAGCCCGTAATGCTACGTGTCTTCCAGACATTTTGTATTGATTGTCTTTGAATCCATTATGTAATTGGCATGATACATTTACCTGACTAATAATAAATTGTTACATTTGATTTTATTCTGACTTACTCTGAAATTATTAGAATTCTAGTAGATTACGTTGTATCCAGTGTTACCGTAAATCTGAGTTCAGGTTAGTAACACTAAAATCCAGTTTTGAGTGGAGCATAGGGCACACCAACTGAGATTTTAGAGCTCCCGCTAACACTTGGCACTGGTTCAAGTGTACTTAGACTATAAAGGCTTAAAGGGGAATTTCGGTTTAGGACAACAAAATGTTGATTGACCAACCTAAATAGGGTGAGCCTTACCTCTGTTTAATGCAATGTTACTCTAACTAAGTGTACATGGGAAACCATGGCATGACCAAACCAAATCTACTATCAGAGAAAGTAATATTGTTCAGCTTATATCTGTAGTAGTGGTCGTGACCTCTGACTAGACTAGAGAAAGTGTTGCTTTATTCAAGTGTATACAGATCTATGGGGACTAAACAAAATACTTTTAGAGAGAGCAAGTGGAGCGGCCATCTAAATTACCTCTGTCTAGTGACCAAGACTGGCGAGTTTGTGACGGTGGGATCTGTGTAAAAGAACGGCTGTCGCGAGACCCTGAGCAACATTGGTATCCGAATGAACGAGTACAAAAGAGTTAAATAGAAAAAACTCTGTCACAAATCCAACCACTGTGTGTACCAGCGGAGCTTTGCTGGCATCTAATGGGGAAAATTTGGTACTGCACCCAAACAAAATCTTACTGAATGCTCATTTTTTGAGATATCAACCTAAAATTTGGAACACTTGTTTAGATTTATGGCTTTGATTTTCTAGCAGTTTTTGAGTTCAACATGTTTTATTAAATATATATTTTATATAAAATATTGTTCATAAATCATTTTCATAAACTATATTTATTTTTTACTTCACCTGTAATCTGCCAAGGGTCTTCATTAAAATGAGACCAAACTTAAATCTGTGCTCCCAAGCTTCAAATATTTTTGACCACAGAGTAACTTTTTTTTTAATTGACGCACAAAGATTAAATGATTGCATAATAGTTTCGTGTTTAACAGGTTATTTCAGTTGTTTACAAACTGTTTAATTCATAAAACTGAATAAAAATGATCTCATGATGGGAACACCTAAAAGGTTCTATATATGAATTGTCTGACAGTGTCGTGAAAATGCCTTTTAGTCAAGAAGTTCCAGATGCCAAAAATTAGACTTCACTGCAACAAGCAACAAAGCTGAGACGCCAGCTGACCATCTAACAATTACACTCCTAACTCTCATTTTCATACTGTTTTTGACCAATGACCTTATTATATACAGGTGTTTGCCACCTCTTTTCATCTTCAGACAATTTCCCCAAAAAACAGTTTTTTAGCAGTTGGGTACTTTCCAAACTTAACAATACAGTTATCAAATCTTTTTGCTTCTCCCCAATAGTACCATGGCCTGTTTTGGAACATTTATCTTATGTTGAAGGCCAAAGAAAAGATTACTATCATGCAGCTGCAAGTTCAGCTAGGGTGAGACCTACAGTGTTATTTTGCAGGCTTGGAACCCTTGAAGGCCAAAAGAGCAGCTTACTATCTCACTGCAAGTTTAGCTAAAGGGAGACATACAGTGTAAATCACAGAGGCCATTCATATATTCTGCAAATATATTCAAAATGTCTAATAAAGAATACTACAATAGAACACTTTTAAGGTTCTACATAGAACCTTTTCGCATACGAGTAGAACTACTACAACCTTAATTCAGTTGAACAAAGATGTAAAATTGAAAGAATGAAGGCTCTAAGGACTTAAACTACTATATGACTAGGCAGCTAAAATATTACATATTCCAAATATTCTCAAAAATTAAGGCATTCTGGTTAAGAATATGTGTTAATCTTAAAGTGAAAACAGTTAAATGTATGCCTTAAATCCATTTAAAATAAAGTATTGCATGGGGAAAAAATGTTAAGATTTAAAACTTAAAGAGCTTCAAACTATTTCTGAGGTATGTGATTATTATAAACCACAGAAGGCTGTAATTTTTATGTTTTCTGTCTTTCCTTAGCTGTAAAGGATGATTTTGGCAGAAGACTGTTTTATAGCATTAAACTCAGATTAAAGCACTGCACTAATGCCCAATTAAGTGCCAAACATTTAATTCATATCAGCATAGAATATCATATGCACACATACAGTCGAAATAGAAATGACTTGACAAGAATTTTTTGATTGTAAAAACATTTTGCCTGAAAAGCCGCTGTGAAAACATTCACAGCAAGCAAAGACAGGCTCTTTATTCTATAGTCACAACATGTTTATTCATATTTACACATTTATAGTCAAATCCATATAAACACACAAAAGGAGACGTCCGGTTAACTAAATAAATACTGTAAACGTGTTGAGGGACACAATCACCAGAACTGCTGCTCTGTTACTTGGTTTAAACTGAACTGAATACAAACAGTGTCGCAATGCATTTGCGATTATCAGCTAAGGGCTAAAATGCACAAAACGTATTCGCCCGATAAATAATTATATTGTAACAGTGATGCTTGTTTGTCAGTTATTTTCCAAAATGGAGTGTTACATTAATGCTTTTTTCCCCACCACTTATGGCTGTCCACAAAAACCATTAGCCACAATTGGCTGGAAGAACTGAACTTGGGAGGGTATATTAACTCAACAACCCTCCGAAAGTCCAATCAAGCATCTTTTAGATGTCCCAAGTTCCTCACATTCTCCTGCTGCGCATGGAGCGGTTCTCACATTATGGGAAGATGATCGAGAAATCATATGCTGTGCACCTGCTTCATTAGGTTCTCTTGCACTATAAAACTTTAATCAATGTCAGTTCAGCTCCACAACTCTCTTGGCATGCGAGTCCTCGTGTTTTTTGGCGTAAGACACAGACGTTTGGTTGAGGATGAATATCATTGTCACCGACTGATGTCACGGTTTCCCTCCCAGCTTTTGCCGGCGCTCTGGTCAGCGCTGCTGTTGGTGCTTTGAAAGAAAGGATGCCTCAGGGCTGCAGCGAGAGTGAGACGCTTCGTCGGCTCATACTCCAGCATGGCCTCGATCAGATCGAACAGCTGATGATGCTCTTCAGCTTCAGATAGAAGATATCTCTGTGAGAGAGAGAGGATGAAGATTATTGTACAGTACATTAATATTATATATACACACACACACAAACCAGTCTGTTACTTACCCGTAAAGGTTTGCAGTTTTCTCTGACGTATCTTCCTGCTGAAGAGTTCTCGTCCCAGTCCAGGCGTCCACGATAAAAGTATTTCTGTTTCCTGTGCCGTGTAGAAATCATCATTTTAGTTGCACAACATATTGCACATACAAGCATGATTGACATGGAAACTATACTTTGAAGACTTGAGAAAATCCCAGTTAAGATTATCAAAAATGTACCTTGTCTTGCGAATCATTCGGGAAGGAACAGGGCCCAAAATTCTCTCCATCATGGCTAAATGCTCCCGATTATCATGAGTCTGAAAATCGGATTAAAAAAAAGAAGAACAAAATTAGTATGGATGAACATTACTTAGTTGATAAACATATTAGACTGTTTAGCAACATATTTTTGCCACGTTTTACAATGCAGGTATGACATATGTTCCTATACAGTGAGCTCTGTGTGTGCATGAGAAAGAGAGAGAGCATTAGTGAGCTCATCTGAGGTCAAAGGGTGAACGGCAGGTGTTTGGCTTCAGTGTGCGTGCGTGGACACCTGTGACCCTTTGGTCAGATTCTACTTGATCTTAAGCTGCTTAGTGAATATAAACAAGAGTGGCTGTGTAGACCTGCTGTCATGACTCAGAAAAGTGGTACAAAAAAGGAAGTAGCTGAGTTGGATTTTGTACCTGGAAGAGTGTAAAGCCGAGGTAGTACTCAAAGAGGATGCAGCCTATACTCCACACGTCACACGGCTGACTCCAGCCCAATTCTGCAAGGCAAAACAATTTGGTACACTGTTTTGAGCTACAGGCCCCGTTTCCACCTAGTATTAAGATGCGTTTTGGTGTGATTGGATCACAAGTGGACAACGCTAAATACAAGTGTAAATGGGGTCTAAAAAGTTTTGAGCCTGTCCACTTACAACCACTTCCAGAGGTAGTCAAAAACACATTAGATCGGATTGCTTTCGGAGTGTAAACGCTCATGTGGTCAAATGTGTTCGAACAGACACAAAAGACCACATACTGACCGAACGTGTGAACATGGGAAGTGTGCTAGCCAGACAAGACTTAAAATAGACAAAAGAGACGAAATAAACACCAGGTGTAAACAGGTATGCGTCTGCCTTATCTACTTGTGATCCGATCGACCAAAACACATCTTAATACCAGGTGTTAACAGGGCCATAAAGTCATCTGGTGGTGACATCACTTGACATTTGATATTGAACAGTGCTTTGATCTGCCGACATTGACACTATTCTTTAAGAGCTGCTGTGCAGCCAAAATTATATACCAGTTATCAATGTAAAGCTGCTTTGACACAATCTACATTGTAAAAAGCGCTATATAAATAAAGGTGACTTGACTTGACTTGACATCATGCTACTGCATCATAACCTTGCAGGACACGGTACGGTTTATTCAGTCAGAAGCACATGTGCAAACCGTTTAGGTCCAAGGGGCCTCAAGATTACTTAAAATTATTTAAAATAAAACAAAACAAGCATGAAGCTAAACAACTTTTACAAAAGATTACCATTTCAAATAAATGCTGTTCTTTTGAACTTTCTATTCATCGAACGATCATGAAAAATTTATTACAGTTTACACAAAAAAAAAAAAAAAAAAAAAAAAAACTATTAAGTAGCACAAGTGTCTTCAACATTGATAATAATTAGAAATGTTTCATAAGCACCAAATCATCATATTAGAATGATTTCTGAAGGATCATGTGACACTGAGGACCGGAGTAATGATGCTGAAAATTCAGCTTTGCCTTCACAGGAATTAATTACATTAACAAAAATATTAAAATGAAAATGAATTTTTACATTATAATAATATTTCACAATATTACTGTTCTCACTGTATTTTGATCAAATCAATGCAGCCTTGGTGAGCATAAGAGACTCTATAAATCATTTAAAAATCTTACTTTGAACAGTAGTGCACTTATAAATAACAGCCCATTTGCTCATTTATATTAACAGCAAAGCAACATGCAGAACATTTCATAACAGATTAAGGTTGGGTATCAGCTTTCATGGCAACCAATCTTACGTTGGACGATTCCCTGCAGTCTGCTGAATGAAGTCATTGACTAATTAAATTCCTTGTGGTGGAAAAGAAGCTAATCTGCCGTGTTGCTGCAGCGATTAACCCCATCTAGTCCTGCGCCTCAACTAGTCTCACTTCATGCTAAGTTATTATAGTTCAAATTCAGGATAATGTACTGCTAACATACATGCTGTTTGGTCAGTCACAAGGCATGATTGCCCTTACCTAGAATAACTTCAGGTGCTCTGTAATGCCTGGTAGAAACGATGGTGCTGTGGTGCTCATGGTCAAATGTAGCACTACCAAAATCCACCACCCTCACTGCTGTGCTCTTCACAGTACGCTCGTCTCGCTTCTACCTCAGAGAGAAAGAGAGTCAATTAATATGCATTTCCTTTATTGGACAACTAATGGGTTTTCCAATAGCTGATACTAATATGTTAACATACACACACACAAAAAAATTGGTTTAGTTAAAAGCTAATGACAAACTCTTTCATCACCTTTTCCACATTGTATGTGATTGTGAAGTCAGAGTTGACAAAGAGAATGTTCTCTGGTTTCAGATCTGTGTGGGTCAGTTTGTTTTCATGCAAAACTGCAGAGGAGGAGAAACAGACCACAATACTATGAACTGCAGAACTGGCCCTTTAAAACATGGTAAATGGAGTCCAACCTTTGCATAATTTGTGGAGAAAAAAAGAAAAAAAAAAAGAAAACACTGATCCTTACTAGAATGTTTACTTACATTTGACAGCCAGGCAGATCTGGTAGGCCATATGACGCACTTGGCTGATGGAGTAGGGCAGGTAATTGTTTTCTTTGAGGAAATCAAAAGTACTGAGAGCCAAGAGCTCAAAACTGATACACATATGGCCATGATAGTCGAACCAGTCAAACATCTGCACACACAGACTAAAAATTGAGAAAGAGAGAAAAAGCAGACAAGTTAAAAAGTGGAATTTTGTAAGCAAGTTATCAATTTAGTTGTCTTTGGTCTATTTTGAGGTAAGATGCTTAGCACCTAGATGCTTTAAGTACTTCATATATAATTCCTCAAAAATTGTGCTAATTAATGGGGCAGTTGTGGCCTAATGGTTAGAGAATCAGGATTCGATTCTCAATTCCGGCAGGAAATGACTGAGTTACCCTTGAGTAAGGCTCCTAACCCCCAATCGCTCCCCAGATGCCACAGCAAAATGGCTGCCCACTGCTCCGGGTGTGTGTGTGTTCACAACTCACTACTCCTAATGTGTGTGCACTGACTTGGATGGGTTAAATGCAGAGGACAAATTCCATGTATGGGTTACAAAACTTGGCCTTCACATGTAACTTTCACTTTCATTTAAAGATTCTGCTGTCAACTCACTTCTTATTCTCAGGATCCTTTTCATTGATTCTTTCCAGGACGTTGATCTCCAGCCGGGCAGCCTCTTTGTACTTTTCCACATTTTTGATGATCTTCAGAGCAACATGTGCTCCACCCCTTAACCAAGCAGAAGAGCATTAGTTTAAACATTGCAGTGTTCACTTATCTGTAAGATAGCTCCCTAACTGCATACATGTATTCAACCCTGCAATCAAAGGAATTAACTACGTGTATGGGTCTATCCACGTTAGCGAGCACAGCCATTTTAACCTTGAACGTGCAAGGCTTCCGGTGTCAGCCAAACAAAAACAGCTTCTTGATTTTGCAAACTGGTTTTCATTATATTATTTTAACTTATTATCATAAGCAAACACAGTGGTTTGTAGAGCAATAGTTTTACCATTTACTGCACTTTGCAATAGCTCTAGTTATTTACCTATAGTGGCTAATGAATCTGTCTCTGAATCTGAAGTCACAAGAAATACCTTACTTCTGCATTGGAAAATAAGATTGACAGTATTTAGATTTGTCTGTTGTAGGGTGACAAGTAAAACTGATAAAATTGCAAAAATGCTGATTATAGATCAATAACAGCCCTAAACCTCTGGTGAGAGCTGGGATAGTCCTTATTTCTCTGAATATTTTCTTACAGGACACAAACCTATAAGCCCTTGGCTTTTCTTGCTGCCTGTAATAATGGTACACTGCATTTTTACCTCCCAGAGCAGATATTTTTCAGCCCAACAACTAGACAAAGAAACACATTTTGTTTGAAGTTCACACCATGTTGGTTTTGTAATAAAGCAGCTGATTGGTCGCCAAGCGACGACGCTCACCTGCGATGATCAATGCATTGCATCACCCTCCCGAAGGTGCCCTCGCCCAAAGTGCTGACAATCTCATCTAAGAGACAAATAGAGGGAAAAAGACGTAGAGAAAAGGGGAGGGGAGATGTAAAGAGCTTAATTAGACAGCGCATTTAAAGAGAAATCCTAAACAAGTTTCCTAGATTCACATTTTTAATGTTAACTGTGATCTATTCAGGTTAACCTAAAAAAAAAAAAAAAAAAAAAAAAAAAAAAAAAAATTATACGACAGGAGTCAATACGCACACTCTCGATGAAAGGAATAAAGTAAACATGTTTGAAAAAAAAAAAACGCATGTTTTTTTCAACAACAAAAATAGTCTGCATTAGTTTAAAAAAAAATAAGTTACGAAAAACAGACTTATGTAGGTCCGACGCAGAAGGACCGCTAATAGATAAAAAATTAAAAGGGATTTTAAAACAACAGGACTGCTTTAAGCTAATTCAAAAACTAAAACGAGTATTTACTATGAAAAATGACATGCATAATACCTATGGAAATATCTGCATGTCACAGAGCAATCAAAATCGAATAAATCGAAATGATTGACAGCATACGATGTAGGGGTAATGTGAATAACCTTGGGACATTAATAATAATAATAATAATAATATGGGACATTACGGAGACTGGAAAAAGCTAAATCTGGGAACCTGGCAGTCAGGAATTAAAAAGGATCATAATACTTCTACACAGCAATACAAACACCCCATCCCCACTGAAAAGAATAAAAAAGGAGCTACTAAAGACATGTTCAACATGCCTTCCCCCTTGCCTGTTTCGGCAAAAGGGGAGAACATTCTATGGCAGCATCATCATCACCACCAACATCATGACCTCCTGCCCTCCCCTGTGTGTGTCTGCTGTGTGCTGGTACTGATAGGGAGAAAGGTTACGATATAGGAGTAGAGGAGTAGTAGTAGTGGCAGTGTGTACATCTCTCTTGCAGGACGTCGCCACTCCGACAGATCAGGTGACCCTCCTCGTCGTCCCTCACACACAGTGCCCGTGTCCCGCTGTCACTCCGCTGTTTCGGCCCCGGCCAGGGTCACAGGTCAGAGGTCACGCCACGACCGCAGAGGGAGGAGGGGAGGTGGGCGGAGCGGGGAGAGTGGAGGGGGGCAGCCGTAGCCACGGCGACGAAGATGAGCAGTGTTGTAGTTGTTGTAGGTAGTTTGGTGGTCATGGGGCGAATCGTATGACACCACGTGAGGAGATATATATAACGATAGGGATATAGTGCAAGGGATCAAGTCAAAGATAACATTTTACCCCTCCCTTCTTGCTTGCTTTCAAACTCCCCCTCATCCCTCTGCCTAGCAACCCTGACAAAAAGTCACAAAAAGCAACCTGCATCAACATTTACTCATAGAAGAGCACATGAGTGAAGGCATTGCTAATTCACAACATGACAAAAGAAACAGGTTGCTCTACTGAGAGACTGGAAATAAAATTAAAGAGCTGAAATTATGGAGCAACTTTGCATGTTTTCATAAAACAAACTGTGAAAGAGTTATATAGGCGTGTAGATAGAGCAAGAAAAAGAATGGATGAGAGTTATGAGATATTACAGAGGCTTTCCCAACAAACACATTTACTACTTATATTTACATTAATGTCTACTGTATTGAGTCTCACTATAATGTTACAGTTGGGCCAATTTGATTATAAACACTGAAAGCCAAGACTTAGACTATCACTATTAAAAAAGACAAAATGTCAACAAAAAGAAGAACATAAAACAAAAGAGTTCATACTTACCAAATCCTGGGGCTGTGGAAAAGAAAAGCGTTATGGAGAAAGAGAGACAGGAGCGTGTAGAGGTAGAGAGAGAAAAAGGGATTTGGGGGTGGGAAAGAGCAGGCTCGGGTATTGAAGTACTCACCGAGGAGGATGGGCTATAGGACCTGGTTCTACGCCGCCTTCGTTTGTGCTTACGCCTGCTGCCTTTCCTCCGGTACGAGTCCTCCCGGTCCCGATCGCGGCCCCGTCGGAAGTCGTAGCTGGGCGAGGCGTCGCGGGAGTAGTAGTTGCTCGGCGTCCTATGTTCCCTGTCGCGATCCCTGTCCCGTTCCCGGCTGTGGTCCAGGCGCCGATGGCTCTCGCCGTAGTGTCTGTCGTATGGCCTGCGGTCTGAAGAGCGGTTGTCGTAGCTGGGAAGTGTGATGTACCATAGAATCACTTACAGAAATAATGATTCTTCCAAGTTACCATTGCTTACTTCCTGGTATTTAATTAATATTCATTAAAATATTATAATAAAATATTAGAGCTGACACCCCAAAATGAATGAAGACTTTACCATGTCATTAGAGGTTTGTGCCTCTAAAGTAAACAGTCTGAAAATTTTAAGATCAAAGTGCACGACAAATAAAGTTATTGTCTCCTAAAAGAAAAGAATTGCTTCTCAACTGCTGATAAGAGTCACCAGCAATTCCAGTCTTACTTCCTGTTACATACCTAAATAAAAATGTAACAAATTTGCATAATGTCAGCCCTATGGTTTAAAATAATAAAATTATTATTATTTTATATAATAAAATAATTATAAATAATAAATATAAAATAAAAAAAAATATATATATATATATTTTTTTTACATATCACCCAGCCTTACAGACACTGTGAGAAAAGAGGAAATGCTGCAATGTATATTAGAAGAAAACTAAAGTGTCTAAAAGTCAATTCAAATTAAAGTCAATATTGAACATTACATACAAACTGAGGAAATTCAAAACTTCAGAAATGATTCATGCACAATCCAAAAAGCAAAGAGGCCAAGGAACTGTTGACTTTGTTCATCTCAAGTTTCTAGTGCTAAATGCAATAAACTTACTATGCATTAGACATAACTGATCAGGCTGCACTATTTGGGGGAAAAAAATGTGACTTAAAAAAGCTTCAGGTTTGCTGTGGTTGTTTGTAGAGCTGTGATTATATATTGACATCATTATAAAAGGAAATAGTGCTACTGTAATATCTGACTGAAGAAAAAATATAAATAAATCAAGAAAAATACTCATGCAATGAAAACGATCATACCTCCTGGATCGGGCATAGCCAGCATCCTGCCTGTGTCCTCTCCCTCTCCTCTCACGTTCACTACTGGAGGAGAATGTCGGCGAACGGCGATGCCGAGGTTTTCTCCCTCGCTCTCTGTCTCTGTCCCGATAACGATCTTGGTAGCTGCTGTGGCTGGCCCTCTCCGAGGACGGGTACCGTCTGGAGTGTGGCATCTGCTTAAGATACATCATCAGATTTATTAAGATAAACAAGAGAAATGAAATGTAAGACTTCACAAAACTTGACTTTTAGTCTTATTACTGCCATAAAGGAACAAGCCAAATGGCTGCCCATATGTTGGCATTTTAAAGAGGCAGGTCTAGTAGGGGTGTTAAAAACATTTGGAGAACAAACAATTTTACCATAAGGAAGTCTGAGATTTTAATTTAAATTTTAAAACATTGCCACATTGTGTTCTTTTGTATGGTTGACAGATGCTGTTACTGTCATACAAACCATTCAAGTCTGCCTGGAAAACGAGCTTAAATTTTTTTTATCAAGGATATTTTTCATCAAGGATAGGACAGAGTGTGTGTGTGTGTGTGTGTGTGTGTGTGTGTATATATATATATATATATATATATATATATATATATATATATATATATATATATAGGGTATTTTGCATTTTTTTGCCATAAAACATAAGGGGATATAATTTCTCTAATTTAGAGAAAAAAATAAAGAAAAAATTTTTAAATAACATGTAAATGTATTAGAGAGTATTTATAATCTGAAAAGTAAACATTTAAAACACATTCATGGAGAAATTCTGCCCCAAACTGTATCAAGAGACAGTTATTCGAGCCAACTTCTATATATAGCAGAGAAACCGAGCTGGAACAAATATGTAAATATTCAATAAGTCGAAATAAACTATATTATAGTGATAAATGTGATCAGATGTACAGATGTTTATTATGCATTATAACAAGAAAAACGACATTTCTGCAGAAACGAATACATAGCTCACCAACTAACGTTAGCTAAAGTTGTTGTTGCTTTGAACCCCAGTTTATTTTGCAGTGTAACGGCAAGGACGTTATATATTAATCGTCTCTATTGTTTAACTAAAATTCGTGCGGCAAGGTCGATACATGACATGGTGTCGCAACGTTTGAAAACGGAAGATAAATATTATTTTTTTCTCGCTGACTAGCTGCTATGCGCGTCGACGGCCATTTTGAGATCTTCTAATCTCCATTTCTCAAACGCTCGTTCTTGGGGTTTTCGGCTGAGAAAGGGGCAAAAAGTAACAGATAGTAAAATAATGTTTTGTAATCACCGTTTTAGCAGCCAGCCCTGTCCGTTTATCCCAAAGAAAATCCGTGTTGACGCTTCGGCTACAAATTTCTCACTCAAGCCCAATTAAACAGTGAAGAAAAAAAAAACTACATCCGGTCCCTCCTCCCAAAGCTGCTTCTTTATATTCGCGCGTGCCATTTGCACATTCAACGTGAACAGTGCGCTATTTATTCCATAATGATAATCCACAAAGAATGTGCCATGTTAGTTAAAGTTTATTTACACACATAGTTACAATAGCCACCAGTGTCTTCACAAAATAAAATACATATATATAAAACGGAAAGAAAAAGTTTTTTTTGTATTTGAACATTAAATTATGATTTTACAGTAGTAATAATTGTAGTCATTTTGGTTGATACTATGGTAAGAGTAACACAGTACAAGTCATTTTATAATTCCTTATTATTTTAATGGTATTGTTCACATCCAGCTTTGTTTTCAAATGCATTCTTATGCTTATACATATTTGACCAAAAAATACAAGACAAATCTTACAAGAAAAGTAGTTTTTGATATTTGCAAATTTTATTTACACATGAATACAAGAATATTCACATTTCGTGTTGAGGTTAAAAACAGTAAAAACAAACAAAACACAAAATTTAATATATTGTATTATACTTTTCATATTCAATGGGTCATATAATTAGAATGCTCTTCCAGAACAGTGCCACAACTACATTTCTGATAGGTTGATGAAAGTGTACAACACCAACACCTTAGTGAAAGTTTTACTGTTGTTGAAAGGGGCAGATCAGAGCAGTCTTCCTGTGCACCGCAATGAGCCACAGCAGCAGAGCAGAACCTTCCCCTCCACACTGCCCACCTCATAGTTATAATCCCACGTCAACTCCGTACCAGCCTTGATGCGCCTGATAAAGAGAGAAGGAAAAATGGGATACAAACATATTAAGATTCTTGTCTACAAGGCGATTAATACATGGTTAAGGGGCTTTTTACATAGAAAGCGTTTTACCATTCCACTGGTTTACTTTTTCATAGTTTAAATAAACAAAGCACAGGGGCTGTTCACACAGAATGCATTTTTCCATTTCACTGTGCTACATTTCCATTGTTTTTCTATGTAAACATTTTGCAAAGCTCAAGTTCAACCTTTAAAAAAAACGCATCTCTAGACCTTGTGTTTTTCTGTTCCACTGTCTTGCATCTTGAGTTTTTAACTGCCAAAATACACTCTGTACGAATGGCCCCTGACAAAAGAAGTTGAACATTTTAAAAAACGTATCTCTAGACAGATGCTAGGTGAAGGTGTCTGACTGTTACACATTCTGTGTGAACCAGCCCTGAGGGAACATTCACACAGGAAGCGTTGTTTCATTCCACTGCACTGCTTTTCCATTGTTTTTCCATGTAAACATGCACTGGACGGACGTGTTTGACCTTGAGTCTTTTGCAGCGTCTCACGCATGACACACGTTCTAAAAACACGCTGCTCAAGTTAAAAGAAGTGCAAATTTTAAAAAACGCGCCTCTTTTCATTCCACTGAACTGCGTCTCATGTTTTTAAAGGATTAGTTCACTTTAAAAGGTTCACCCAGAAATGAAAATAATGTCATTTATCACTCACCCTCATGCCGTTCCACACCCGTAAGACCTTTGTTAATCTTCGGAACGCAAATTAAGATATTTTTGTTGAAATCCGATGGCTCAGTGAGGCCTGCACAGCCAGCAATGACATTTCCTCTCTCAAGATCCATTAATGTAATAAAAACATATTCAAATCAGTTCATGTGAGTACAGTGGTTCAATATTAATATTATGAAGCGACGAGAATATTTTTGGTGCGCCAAAAAAACAAAATAATGACTTTAATGATATAGTGATGGCCGATTTAAAAAAACTGCTTCATTAAGCTTCTGAGCGTTATGAATCTTTTGTGTCAAATCAGCGGTTCGGAGCGCCAAAGTCACGTGATTTCAGCAGTTTGTCGGTTTGACACGCGATCTGAATAATGATTTGACACAAAAGATTCATAACGCTCCGAAGATTAATGAAGCAGTGTTTTGAAATCGGCCATCACTATATATCTTTCTGGCGGAAGATAGATTTTACTTTATAACTTGTTAAACATGGATATTTTTCTTACACAAACGCATCGCTTTGCTTCAGAAGGCCTTTATTAACCCCCGGAGCCGTGTGGAGTATGTTTATGATGGATGGATGCACTTTCTTGAGCTTCAAACTCGTTGGCCCCGTTCACTGCCATTATAAAGCTTGGACACGTCAGGATATTTATTAATATAACTCTTATATATAACTTGTGTTCATCAGAAAGACGAAAGTCTCACATAGGATGGCTTGAGGGTGAGTAAAGCTAAAGGGTAATTTTCATTTTAAGTGAACTAATCCTTTAACTGTAAAAACACATCAGTCTAGCGTTACGAAGAACAACAATGAAAAATTAGTGCAGTGGAATAGAAAAATGCCTAAGAATTGTTAATTAATGGTAATTAGGAAACACTTATGAAATCCATATTCAGGGTTCCCAAATACAACTTGGGCAAAGATCATTCATTTTTAAATATATCAACACACTTCTTCAATAGATAATCAAGCTGGTATGAATCAAGGCACTGACTTGCTGGCAAAGAACGCCACCCATGGGAACCGGAGGTCATGTGTGTCCACAAAGACATTCTGGACAAACAAATTTGGACTGCAGCTATGCTGTTGAGAGGCAGAATTAACGGTAAAACAATATAAAACTTGTATAAAACATACGTTTTCGTTACAAACTCGTATCATTGTTGGCACATTTACAATCATGAAAGGCTGGGTTTAGCTTACATTGATGTAGCGGCCGAGGTTGCCCTCTTGTCTCGCATCAATGATGTAACAGGTCTCCTCGTCGTTGAACAGTCTGCGGGTGTTGTTGGAATGCAGAGCTGTCCTCGTTTTCTCATTTTGTGCGTCAGTGGTTTCTAACGGTTTTACTCTTCTCTGGGAGGACTTTATGGCAAAGCAACGCTTTGGACCTGAGGTCACTTGACCTAGAGACGCAAATTATACAAATTCAATGAAATGCTAAAAGCATAAAATAATGAATAATGATTCTTCAAGAGAATAAAAACTGACCATCCTCTCTTATTTGTTTGGTCACTTTCCTCTGTGCATCTTTAAATGCTTCATGTGGCTTATGGGATAGTTTTGTCTCGCCTAAGGACTTGTCACAGACTGAATAGATAAAGAGAACAGGCCAAAAAAAAAACATTAGGCAAGTTTGCTACATAATAGAGCAACATGAATGATTTGAAAGAGGCCTCTTCTGCTCACCAAGGAAGTAGCTAGATTTCAGCCTATACAGTTGAGCTCAAAAGTTTACATACCCCTTGCAAAATCTGCAAAAATGTAATCATTTTAACAAAATAAGAAGGATCATGAAAATTGCATGTTATTTTTTATTTAGTACTGACCTTAATAAACTATTTCACATAACAGTTGTTTACATAAAGTCCACAAGAGAAAAAAAATAGCCGAATTTATAAAAATGACCCCATTCAAAAGTTTACATACCCTTGATTCTTAATACTGTGTGGTTACCTGGATGATCCACGACTGTTTTTTGTTTTGTTTTGTGATGGTTGTTCATGAGTCCCTTGTTTGTTCTGAGCAGTTAAACTGAGCTCTGTTCTTCAGAAAAATCCTTCAGGTCCTGCAGATTCTTCAGTTTTCCAGCATCTTTTGCATATTTGAACCCTTTCCAGCAGTGACTGTATGATTTTGAGATCGGTCTTTTCACACTGAGGACAATTGAGGGACTCAGACAAAACTATTACAAAAGCTGCAAACATTCACTGATGCTCCAGAAGGAAACACGATGCGTTAAGAGTCAGGGGTGAAAACTTTTGAACAAGATGTTGATGTGCAAGTTTTTTTTATTTTGTTTAAAGAACATATTTTTTCATTTAGTTCTGCCCTTTGGAAGCTACAAAAGATACTTACATGTTTCCCAGAAGACAAAAAAAGTACAATTTATTCTGTTCATCCAATTCAAAAAGTTTACATCCCCAACTCTTAATGCATTGTGTTTACTTCTGGAACATCAGTGAATGTTTGAACCTTTTTTAATAGTTGTGTTTGAGTCCATCAGTTGTCCTCAGTGTGAAAAGATGGATCTTAAAATCACACAGTCACTGCTGGAAAGGGTTCAAATATGCAAAAGATGCTGGAAAACCAAAGAATCCGCAGGACCTGGAGGATTTTTCTGAAGAACAGAGCTCAGTTTAACTGCTCAGGACAAACAAGGGACTCATGAACAACCATCACAAAACAAAAAAACAGTCGTGGATCATCCAGGTAACCACACAGTATAAAGAATCAAGGGTATGTAAACTTTTGAATGGGGTCATTTTTATAAATTCAGCTATTTTTTTGTCTTGTGGACTTTTTGTAAACATCTGTTATGTGAAATAGTTTATTCAGGACAGTACTAAATAAAAAATAACATGCAATTTTCATGATCCTTCTTATTTTGTTAAAATGATTCACATTTTTCTAGATTCTGCAAGGGGTATGTAAACTTTTGAGCTCAACTGTATACCTTATTGTCCATGGCTGCACCCAATTTGCATACTATACATCCTAAATTGGATTTAGGATTAGTCTGTCTTATATCAAAGACAAAGCTAAAGCAGCTACATGAGCATTTAAATGTCTGAAATGAAATAATAAAATAAGCTACATGTTGCTCAAACAGTAGATCATGGTGCTAGCAGTGCCATGGACATGGGTTAGATTCCAAGGGAATGCATGAACTGATAAAATGTGATAAAACTTGAATGCAATGTAAGTCACTTTGGATAAAAGTGTCGGTCAAATGCATAAATTAAAATTATACGTACATTTTAAGGTCATGTCTTACATGCAAAGAGTTTGCAACAATGGGGCCTATGTCAACACTTTATGACTCAAGATTTTATGATGTATATCTATAGTATGCCTTAAACTCACACTCTCTGATTAGTTATTACTAATATGTACTTTCCTCATCACCAGCAAAGTATGCAAAGTGGGATGATTCAAGTCACGGTTTACTCTCCATCTAACCAGGATTATTATCGTTAACTAAACCTATACACTAATATATTGAAATAAAGCTGAAATAAAATAGTGCTATCAATCAACAAAAAAATAAAAATAATAAATCGCACATTTTTCTGTAGTTACTCTCCAAATTAATGTAGAAACAACTTAAAGACAGTATATTTTAAATATTTGTTTAATGGCATCATTTTATGAATAAAGTCCAGTATCACTGATAGTAATGCTGATGTCTCTATGAAACTGATTTTTTTTTTTAAACATTAATTATAGACATTCAACATTACAATATCACTGAAACATCACACTGAATCTTACCTTCCATTTCCTCCTGTTCTGTGGCCAGCTCCATAGGTTCTTCTCTTTCTATGTAGGAGAGAGAAAAAAAAAAGATGGCAAAAATTTCAGTTACACATACAAGTGAAAAGACACACAATTGCTTGGTTATGTTAATTTGTCTTAAGGCTGAATATTTACACACACAACACACCTTCACCACTGCTAGAGTCTTCTTGGTAGAGGGTATTTTTCCACAACGGCCCTGTTTTCATGGTTATGGTCTTCTTGTTGCTTTCGACCTCTGCGTCCGAGCAGTACGCCTCGCTCTCATAACCCTCTTTCAGTTTCTCCACTCCCTCAATGAAGTCAAGGTTGGCCAAATACTCATTGCCGGACACTGTGTCATCTTCATTCATTTTGTCTTCATTTACTATTTTACCTGCGAGGTGATAGATGGAGGTGGTAAGGAAGTAATTGTTTTGGTCTAAAAAGTTTTTGGTTCAAATGCCTGATTGCTTACCAGTGAAAACACACACGAATGTGCCCTTGGCCACATCATCTCTGCAGCGGATGCCCCATCCTTTGTGCTGTGTCATGAAGAGCTCCAGCCGCAGCTGCATACCGTGCTGAACCAGCCTGTTGCTGCACATTCTTGGGTCACAGCGGCACAGAGGGTTACACTCGTATACCCTACATAGATGGAAATAGAGTGAGAGAGAAGAGCGAGGGTTGGAGGTACACACGAGTTGCATAATCAGATTACTTTTTAATAAGTGGCATTATGCATTACATTTAAATTTACAACAAATAGTTTTTCAAATAAATAACACGTTACTTTGTTTTCCCATTTATTGACTGACAGCTCTCCTGTCCCCATGTTGACAAAAATCAGGAGTGAATGCAGAGGTGCTGTGCGCTGTGTGAACATGATGGGTATCATAGTTCTACACTAAATGAGAGCATGCATTTACTAGTCTCACTTGCACATAAACAGATTCATCATTCCTTAAAATGAATAAAAACAGTGAAATGCAAACTCAGAATATTACACAAACCTACAATAACTAAATATGTTAACACTAATATATTTTATGTATTTAATCTCACTTTATTAACCAATGTCTTTGCTGGTGACCTTTGATGATCCAATTAAACCATACTAATAACGAAAAGACGACAGATGAACATCACATTTGTTTAATTTCTTTGTTTTTATTGCTTAAATACGAGTGTTCAAATTCTCCTGCATCCTATTCTTCTGCAATCTAGCAGAAAGCTTTTTCATTACACTTTTGGTGTAAAAGAGCCTTTACATTTGCCAAAAATGTACACTTGCCTTTTGTTTATTTGTTATTAAACTTTATAAAAAAAAAAAAAAAATTATTATATAGTTAAACACGCAAGCCCAGCCCAGCTAAGAAAAAGTAATGAAAAGTAATTTGAGGTGAGAAAGTTATACACTACCATTTAAATGTTATGGTAAGATTTTTTTTTTTTATTCGACAAGGATGCATTAAATTGATCAAAAGTATCAGTAAAACATTTATAATGTTACAAAAGACTTCTATTTCAAATAAATGCTGTAGTTCTTAACTTTATTTATCAAAGAAACCTGAAAAAAAAAAAAAAATTAAGCAGCACAACTGTTTAACAATATTTCTTTAGCAACAAATCAGCATATTAGAATGATTTCTGAAGGATCATGTGACACTTAAGACTGGAGTAATGATGGCATGCTGAAAATTCGGCTTTGCATCACAGGAAAAATTATATATTATTTAAATTTTATATATTTTATAATATATACTATTAAAATAGAAAACCATTATTTTAAATTGTAATAATATTTAACAATACTACTGTTTTACTACTATTTTTGATCAAATAAATGCAGCCTTGGTGAGCAGAAGAGACTTCTTTCAAAAACATTTGAACAAATCTTACTGAACACAAACTTTTGAAAAACAGTGTATCTAGTTATGCACTGACTTTAAACAGATCATGATTATAATTTTTTTGTCAATAAAATGAACACTGTAACAATGATGCATTTCATCTGAGTTTGGATAGGTAATTCCATTGTAATCAAACAAGAATCAGACAGACAGAAAAACAGACAGAGGTTGTTTCTAACCCTGTTGGCAAGCTTGTTGGCAACCTCTTGTGTGTGTATCCAGCACTAACATCTACTGGACCGCCACTGCATAAGGACGTGGCCTCAATGGTCAGCTGGTGGCATGCGCACTTTGACCTGTCACACATACAAATACAATGTGTTTAATAATGTTATCCATAATTTAAAATTCAATGCAATTTATTAGTCAAATAATTACGACTTGTTGGGAACCGAAAGTCAAACTTTTTTGATCCTTGATTCATTATATCCAGGTTTTTGACCCAAACATTTTATCTGTGAAGGCATGTTTAGTGTAGTGTTGTCAAAAGTACCAACCGTGATACCAAGTTGGTACGAAATTTTAAAAATGTGAGGCTTTGAGCGCTGTTGAGCGGATTCGTAAACATCTCAGACTTTGGCAATTGTGTTCACGCGCTCATCAGATATGTCTGTGATTAGTAACAATGATCAACGCACGGGAGAGTTTGAAAGCACCTGGAAGTGTTTTGAAAATGGGAGCATTTGAAATGTTCTGTGTGTATCTGTGTAAGCGCTCTGTGAAGAGCGTCATTGATGTCTGTTTACAACATGTTTTTGAAGCATTGATCATTGTAGCCAATCACAGACATATCTGATGAGCGTGTGAACACAATTGCCAATCAGAAGTGTTTACAAATCCGCTCAAGTAGCACTCTAAGCGTCGCATTTTTAAAATTACATTACCGACTTGGTATCGCGGTCTTTACTTTTGACAACACTAGTTTAGTGGATGACATCAAGAATTATGATAAACTTCTGTGTCTAAATTAGGGATGGGCAACTTCAGTCTGGAGGGCCACTGTCTCCTGCAGAGTTTACCCTGATAAAAAATAAAAAAAAAACCTCACCTCACGGTTTTCTAGTAATCTTAAGTCTTAAAGACATTGATTAGCATTTTCAGGTGTTTGATTAGGGTTGGAGTTAAACTCTGCAGGACAGTGGCCCTTCAGGACAGAAGTTGAACTTGAAACATTCCTTTAATTTTGCAAATTTGCTAACACAAATACAGAAAAAACATACCTGTCCCGACAGCCATCTGTGCAGTCACAGCCGATCAAGAAATCTAAGCTTGTACTGATGTTAACACCTGGGGCTGGACTTCTGTCTTTGGTGTAAGTGACATTAGGAGCAAGCGTATTGTCCACTTCATTAACACAGGGCACTGGCACCACCTCTTTGCCCTCTGAGATGTCCGGCAGGTAGAGGTGAGGCTGGCCGGTTGATGTGGAAGGGGGTCGGGCACGATTCACAAGGACAAACGGATCCATACAGAACATTTCCAGGAAGAGAAAGTCACACCGTGTTTCAAACAAGTATTCTTGAACTTCCTGCATGTCACAAAGGCTCCGCCCACATGGAGAACGATAAAAAATGTGGAAAAACACCTAAAGGGAGTGAAGAGGAGACATTATGATAATAAAAATAATGTACATCTGCCATACAGAGAAACATCTCCATTCAAAAGTTTGGGTCAGTAAGATTTTTAAAGAAATTAATACTTTTATTAAGCAAGGATGCATAAAATTGATCAAAAGTGACATTAAAGACACTTATTATATTACAAAATATTTCTATTTCAAATAAACACTGTTCTTTTGAACTTTCTATTCATCAAAGTATCATGGTTTCCAAAACAATATTAAGCAGCACAACTTTTTTCAACATTGATAATACTAAGGAATATTTCTTGAGCAGCAAATCAGCATATTAGAATGATTTCTGAAGGATCATGTGACACTGAATACTGGAGTAATGATGCTGAAAATTCTGCTTTGCGTCACAGGAATAAATTACATTTTAAAATATATTATAAAATACAAAGCAGTTATTTTAAATTGTAATAGTATTTCACAATATTACTGTATTTTTGATTTTTTTTTAAAAGCTGCGTAGCTCAGCATAAAACACATCTTTCAAAGGATTTTAATAAATCTTACCGACCCAAACTTTTGAATGGAAGTGTTCATTCAATATAGTTGAATGGCAAAAGGATCAACTTCCTCAAACACCACCCACCTTTCCATCGATGCGCCTCCGAGCAGTCATTCGCCGAAACTTAAAAAGCAATGGGATAAGAAGAGGATTTTGACCACGATGCATGTCTGCCTGAGACGGTCTTACCCCATCCAGACATGCCGGACAACAGCGATGATACAAGTATATAGACTTGTACTGCTCTTGCTCTGAAACATGCTCTTCTTCCTCAGAAACATACTCTTCTTCCTCATCAGGGGCGGGTCGTTTTGCACTTCTGGAATATAGTGTGAGGTGGTTAGTATTCCAGACTGTTAGATTAAAATCCCAATCATAGGTAGAATATTTGTAGTCTCAGTCATCAGTTTAGAAACAGGCGCCTCAGCCCCTCTGATGTGTGGCAGCAGCAGCGCGAGATCTCGGAAGAATGACCAAGCAGACACAGATCAAGTGTGGTACAAAGCATTCTCAGATTTATTCAGGAAGATGGGTCATATTTATAGACATAGGTCAAACAACTAGACATAGGTCTCATAATGGCTTGAGCATCCAATCATACGACTTAAGAATCAAACCTTACCATGTATGGAGAAATGTAACAAGAAATATAATAAATAAGAAATGTATGTGTGTAAATGTGTGTCTCTTCAACTTCTGGTTGCGTTTGAGTGTCAGTGTGTCCAAAGACTACTACTTCTTGTTTTGTCTAGTTAGGTACATGATGTGCACAATGGAAAAATCCCAAGACACAAAGAAAGTCAAAAAGTTAAGCCCAAGAAATAAGAAATTATTTAACACAGACCATCCTATCTTTAACCAGTACAAGCCCATTACTCACCTTAAATTTGAGGTACTGATTGTTGTAGAAGATTTACCCTTCGACACACTGTCAGCTGGTAAGACGAGCGAGAGCTTAGACAACTTCTGGAGGATGACTTTCGGCTGGAAAGCTGCCGACATGATATTTTGAGGGGAGATAGATGGTGTTTTGGTGACTGTGGATTGTCGGGTCACGCGTGCGGGAGCCTCATCTGCTGAGGTGACAGTCGTTGAAGTAATAGTTGCTGAGGCAACTTTTTTCGAGGAGGAAGTTGTGTTGTGCTGAGGCATGGCACTTCCTGCTAAACAAGAAACAGAATTGGTGATTAATACTAATACAATAAAATAATACACAAAAATGTATAAACTAATTTTTAACAGATTAAAATGCAAAAGAATACAACTACAAAGAATCAGAACATTTTCAAGCAATATGTAGATATCTTTTTTGGGCTGGCATGTTTTAGTCCAGGTTAAAGGGTTAGTTCACCCAAAAATGAAATTTGTCATTAATTACTCACCCTCATGTCATTCCAAACTCGTAAGACCTTCGTTCTTCTTTGGAACACAAATTAAGATATTTTTGATGAAAAAACCCTTGGGTTTGGAACAACATGAGGGTGAGTAATTAATGACAGAAATGTTCATTTTTGGGTGAACTAACCCTTTAAAATATAAAAAGTGTAAACAATTGTTTGAAAATAAATATTAAGTCTAAGTATTTATGTATTTGATGTAATTTGATAAACACCATATTAGTGAATACAAACATATGAATGGCTGTTTGAAAATAGTTAAAATGTTCTGAATTTCTTCTCTTTGAGACATGTGGGTGGGACAGTTGTGCAGCACTGCTTTGTGTACAGGGGTAACCACTGTATTTATTCTCCTCCATAAGCTAAGTTAATTTGTATTTTCATTTAGCCTGTCTATCATTCTTGTTCAAACCAAAGCGAAAACCTAGTTTTTATACACCACAAACGCGGTACTATAAAAGTTAACGGGTTGTTGGAAAAGAAGCTAATGTGCATTCTAAAGATCGAATTCAGATTATAATGTATGCAAAAATTAATCACTGTTTTTTGAAGTGCCCAAGGTAACAATATTGTGCACGTGTACTGAATACCGACATGTCTAGTTGGGAATGTGCATACCAGAGACAGGAAAAGTGAATGAATCACAAACACAAAAAAGCTACCTGTTTTAGCAGGCTGTTGAGTTTTCTGTTGAGGCGGTTCTTGCGATTTCTGTTGAGGTGATTGTTGAGTCTTCTGTAGAACAGTTTGTTGTGGTTTCTCTTTAGAAAGACGTTTCTTGATATTTACAATGTGTTCCAACTTGTCTGAGCCTTTATAAATCCACTCTTTTTGATTGTCTTTCTGAAAAAGAAAAAAAAAAACCAACAACAACAACAAAAACAACATTTATCAGCATCAAAATGGCAGGCCTTTGGTATTATAGTGACATCTAAAAATCAATGTGATACACATGAAGGCCAAGTATGGTAACCCATACTCGGAATTTGTCCTCTGCATGTAACCCATCCAAGTCAGTGCACACACTTTAGGAGTAGTGAACACACACACACACACACCTGGAGCAGTGGGCAGCCACTTTGCTGTGGCGCCCGGGGAGCGACTGGGGGTTGGTTGACTTGCTCAAGGGCACCGCAGTCATTTCCTGCTGGTTTTGAGAAAGTCGTAACCTTCGGGTTATCAGTCTGACTATCTATTCTAACCATTAGGCCACGACTGCCCTACAGTCTATAAAATTCACCAACAAATTTATCTCCAAGATCAGAATCTTCTAAAATCTGGCAGTGGGGGTTGTCAAGGGAGTTGACTGTGCTACTGAGAGAAATTTTATGAAACGCACTTTAGAATATGAAATATTCTGTGACATTCTCATGAAGTACCCACTAACTTTCATGTCCCTTTGTATAAAGGCACTACATTTTAAGATTCAGATGAAAGGTTAGAATTAGGTTCACAGAATAAAACTAACAGCCCACAACGGACTCAGTTTCACCTTAAAGCAGATCTGGATCAGGCTGCCATCCAACTGAAGCACCGTGCAGGACTCAAACTTGTCATTTCGCACTGCCCTGGTGTCTTGCCCTATGCGAAGTACCACAGCAATGGGGTTGGGATAGACACGGAGATATTCCTTCACCTGTGACCGACATGCCTCATCCTCGATGTCCCTCCACACCTTTTTCACTGCAAAGAAAACAAACGTTAACAAAATTCACTTCTAGAAGTCAAGCGATTTCAAGGGGTCTTAAACTAAGACTGAAACAGAATATGAAAGACAATCTCTTACATTGTTTGCAGACAACATGAATGTCTGGCAGTGCCAGATACGCTGCCTTGCCATCATCATAAAACACCATGAACCTGACAAAAAAATTAAGTAAAGTTTTAGAGAAACAAAAACTTTCTTCATGTATAGTGCAGTCATCTACAAGACTAAAATAAAAATAATGAGGCACTGATTAAAAAATTAATAAAAAAATATAGCTGCAAGCAGCCATTAAGGAGCCAAGCACAAAGAAGCAAGCAAAAAAGTAAAATCATCAGTAAAATATAGCATTTTAATTCACATACTTTATTGTAGTTATAGGCAATTTGAATATTGAATATTTTGTTCAATTATAGCGCCACCAACAGGTGCAATCTCACCATTTTTTTTTACGTGTCCTCAGAGTGTGCCCATAAATAAGTATCAAATATCTCATTTCATTTATGAGTTATAGACATGTACAAGTACATAAAAAATGACTGATTCACGACTTTCATTTTTTTTGCCATTTACTATCAAAATTTTGGCATTTGGGCTTTAACATATAGCCAACGACCTATGTTTCTGAATTTCCTACAGTGGTTTCATCTCGTTCGGACTAAAGGTTTCGAAGATATTCGCGAACAATGTTTTAATGCTAAATCGCTATGCTGCACAAACCATAAGGTGAAACCGGGTGTGCCTCATACGTCCTAAAAAGTGAAGCAGCGGGCTCTTTGATCGCCCCCTGGTGGCTGGACGCAGTACAGGTCATAAACCTCGCCCTCTCCATGCAAGCGAACGGGGACTTGAGTCAAAACAAAAAAATAAATTACGCTTCAAATAAAATTTTCCGAAAGATGGTTTTGGTCATTTAAGGTAGTTGTTATGACGCTGATATATATTCAATTGTTCGTTTTTGTGATAAGTTTGATTTTAGCTAGCAATTTGATGCTATAGAAACGGGGCGTGTCGTCATGATTGACAGTTGTGATTGACAGCTTCTCTGAGGACTGTCGGAGCTTCGAGGGGAGATTGAAGATATATAACTAACTAATAATTTTCGATTTCTGTTATGTTACACCAACAAAATGAGTTGTTCAGCAGTAAACTGTACTAACCGACCTACAGGATCTGACGGATCACTGAACTTTTTTCGGTAACGGTAAATGTGGGCTTTATAAGCTAATTAATAAATGTTATTAGTTAAGATAACACGCCTAACGTTAGCCATGTCAGGAAAAAGCAGGTGATTGTTAACTGGCAGTTACTAATTATTTTTATGGGTATAAAATAATAATTAGCAGGACAAAACTAATGATAGCCTACTCTAATTAATTGTAGAGCACTGTCTACAGCAATCGATCTCTTGTAACATTAGTTCAACTTTATTTAAAATGGCAGGACCGTTTCTGACATTTTAGAGTTGTTTCTAGTGGCATATTATATTGAATTTATCTACTGAATCTTCTGTTTCAAAAATATTATTGCTCTATAAACAGAATAGCCTATTATTTTATAGGTAGAATTTTAAATTGTGTATAATTTATATAGCCTATTTAAAATACATCAGTGATGACGCAGTCATCTGGGCGGAAGTTTGATACTGCGACTCCGCCTCCGGGCTCCACTGACGATTCCTTCTGCGCATGCCCAGGCTCCAAACTGACGTTTTTGCGTAACATGTCAATGCCCATCGTCGTATGTTTTACATTCAGTTCATTACAATGGAAGGAAGCGGCGTCGCATCGTCCATCTTTTTTACAGTCTATGGGTGAAACCTAGCATATTGGGTATTGTTGGAGTCGGCAAGGATTCATGAAAATAAGTCAACCACATCAAAAGTTATGAGCATATGAATATTTGATTTCACCACTAGGAGGCTACTTCGAAACTTCTCAGGCTAAATAATTATTTCCCTTTCGTATTCCACAAAAAAAATAAATAGATTAGTATGAATGACATGAGAGTGAGTAAATGAGGATAAAAATATTTGAGTGACCTATCCCTTTATCATAAATTTACCTCATGCGATTCTTGCGCTCAGGAAGCTCAACCAGCACGGCAGCATTATACAAGATCTTTTCTTTATCATCTTTATAGCTGGCCACAACACGACAACCAACAAACAAATCCTTAAGCACAGGAGGCTTTGCAGGGGCCACGTGATGAGCAGGTAGTACAATCTGTTTACCCTTCTTAAATTCCACCTTATATTTGTGACCCTTCTCTAAAAGGAAAAAAAAATGAGACAGGTCAGATTATACCATTTATAACCAACTCAAAATGAATAAAAATAAATGTCTCCTTAGTACAAAAAAAACCCTTCCTTCCACATTTTTGTTTTGGTAATATACAGAATAGATAATTTTTACCAGTTGTTTGGACTTCTTCTACTGTTCCTCGACACCACACATTGGGTTTCCTTTTCCCCAAAACTCCCATGCCGACCTTGAGTATCATCTCTTTATGTGCTTGAGAAGACTTGGAAGACTTGGATGAAGACTTGGAACCTAAGAAGATCAGTGACAGAGGACAAATACTGTTACTGGAAGGATGGATGGATGGAGCGGTGACAAAAATTGTTAAACACACTTATTTGTATTTTTTACCGGACATTCAACACAGATTTTTTAAAGTTCTTGCCAAGGCTGCATTTATTTGATCAATATTACAGTAAAAATAGTGATAGTCAAATATTATTATCTGTTTTAATAAATACTATGTAATATTTCCCTGTGATGAAGAAATATTTCATTATTAATGTTGAACACAAAACTGAAAAGTTGAACCAGAAAAGTTGCTGCTTAATATTTGAATACTTGATGAATAGAAAGTTCAAAAGAACAACAGAATTTATTTGAAATGGAAAGCTTTTGTAACAATGTAAATATCTTTAGTCACTTTTTTTTTTTTTTTTTCTCTCAATACTAAAATGCAGGATATTCATTGCAGATTAGTTTTGGTACATCTGTAGCACACTATGTAATGCTTAGGTTAATATACCATGGTATAAACTGTATAAAAAAAAAAAATTTAAAAAAAAAAAAATGGAGCTTACTTTTTTTGTCTTTGGAAGGTTCAGCAGAAGCATTATTGCGGGTGGTCTCATCAGTAGTTGGAGTTTGGTTTGGAGGTGGTTTGGAGGGTGATTCAGGGGGTTCATCACTGGGTATAGGACTAGCAGGCTGGTCCTCTGTGTCAGAGGGTTCATCAATACTCTCTGCAGGTGATGGCGCCATTGCTGTTTTTTTTTCGGGGCTGGAAGTGCTGGTGACAGACGTAGAGTTTTTTGAAGATCTCAGCCTGGCTGTTGGACTTGTTGTGGACACAGAAGGTTTAGCAGATTTGCTCCTTGTTGTTGGCTTTTCTGTCTTGTCCATGGATTCCGAATCACAACTGGCAATAGTTTCAGGTTCTTCAGAATCGCTTGGCAAGGGGGACACATCAGGAGAAGTCACTGTGGTTGCATCAGGCTCAGTCTGGTTTGTTTCAATTAATGTTGTATCATCACTGGCAATAGTTTCAGATTCTTCAGTAACGCTCTGCAACAATGACACTTCAGAAGACGTTGTGGTCGACTCGGGCTCAGCCTGGTTTGTGTCAAAGCACGCTGTATTTGCACTAGCAATAGTTGAAGACATTTCTGAAGGGGTCTCTGGTGTCACATGAGCATCAGTCTCATTATTATCAGTCTCTGAATTATGACCCACACTAGTTTTCAATTGTCCTGAATCACCTGAAAGTGAAGGCATTTCAGAAGTCTTCAATAATTTAAGTTTGAATTTTGAATTCAGACTGTCTGACCGTTCAGAATCGCTTTCAAGCAAATTAATCTCAGGAGTTACTGCTTTCATCTGAGGTTCAGTCTTAATTTCTGCAATGGATGCTAAATTATGACTGGAAAGCATTTCAAAAAGTTTTTTTGAATTACTTGGAGGCGAAGACATTTCTGGCTTTATTACTGTCAAGTGAGGCTCAGATTTTATTGTTGCAATGGATCCAGAATTAGCACTGACAATAGTTTCTGGTCGTTTGCTTGGAATAAAAAACATTTCTAAAGGAGTCACTGCTGTCAACTGAGGTTCAATCTTAATTTGATTAGCAGCAGTTTCGTGTTTTGAAATGTTCTTTTCCCAAGGCGTTAATTCTGTCATTTGAGGTTCCGTCTTAATTAATCGTTTGGATGTATGGTTATGACTAGCAGCGGTGTTGTGTTGTTTTGAAATGCTCATTTCCCAAGGGGTTAATGCTGTCAGTTGAGGTTCAGTCTTAATTGCTGGTCTAGAATCTGAATTATGACTGACAAAAGATTTGCATTGTTCCGAATTGCTGAGAAATGAAGACATTTCAGGTACTTTCAACAAAGATTCAGTCTTTACTATTGCAATCGAGTTGTTCATCATTTCCAATCTTGGCGTGACAGATTCAGAACGGCTGCTCTCAGGGGTCGAGGTCGATGAAGGTCTGTTGCTGATGTCAGATGATGGTGATCCAGTGCTTATGGATGAAGTTTTGTTCACCATCTGGACTAAGTCCTGAACGAGTCTGGATGACTTCTGAATGGCCATAGTCACCTTTTCAAGCTGAAAGAAAGAAAAATAATTCATAAACAGAGAAACAATCAAAGAAAAATGAATGAAAACAATGAAAATAACAAAATGAACAGAAAAAAGACAACATTTTTTCAGTAAACATCCTCACCATTGGTTCCAAGGTTTCTTTGGTGGCTGCAAGAGAAAAACCAAAGTCATAAGCCCAAAATGGTATCATATTTTTAATTACAATGCCATAATTTAAAATAATAGCACTTTCCATTAAAATGTTTGTCTCTTACCTCCCAGATCAATGACAACAATATCATCATCATCATCTCCATTACAGACACTATTTTCCTGTCTATTCTCCTCATCATCATCTGTGATATGAATGACATCCTGTGGTCCTCCTCCTCCTTCCTCTTCTGAGTCCTCGTCTCGGTAGTCCAATCCCAGCATTCCATAAAGACCCTTCATCACCGACTCGCACTCAAAGACTGATCTGATATAAACACAGTCAAAGGGTCACCCTGACTTTGAGATATTATCATTAGTCACTGAAAAACACAACAACTTACTCGCAGGCATTGCTGTACAGAAGGCGGGTGTAGGTTGATTCTTTCTCCCTCTGCTTCACCCACTCCTCCACCTGTGCCAGCTGCTCACGTCTCTGCACCAGGTGAGGGTTTCGCTCCACCTCCGCCTGGATCCAGCGCTGCAGGTCGTCCTTTGTCATCCTCAGGAGGTTATCATCTTTTCCGCTACTCATGGCTTTACTGTTGGAGCAATGTAATGAAAAAGGTCAAAGATTTTGTGCTATTTTTGTACACTGCTTAACATGACATTAGTGCTGCATGTTGTATTGTGCTTTTGATAAACTTGGCAATAAAGCAATGAAGCTCTTTTCTCATTTTTGTTGAAGCATTTGTACAATATTTGTACATAATAAATGGCTTCTGGGAGTCATCAGAAACTCTTGGACAGGCATATAGTGAGAATCAGAGGATGTAAATGTACAGCACTCTTTATTGACAGCTCAAAAAGCATAACTGATAGATCAAGAACTATAAAGAGGATATATAACACAAACTTCAATAACGTTCTTCCCTTTCCATTCAGCAAATCTCAGGCCTAATAAAACCAAATGTTGCTACTCTTTGCTAGGGCAATATATCAATTACATAAAGCGAGATAATTTCATAAGGTGCCATACATACTCTCTAGTTTTTCCAACTTGTTGCTGTAGTATGTTGGAATCCTGAGGACACTAGCATATCAAAAACCGCGCAGCTACTGGATTACGTTATATGGCGTAAACCATTCCGCTTGTTTATATGTCGGCAATGCACAAAGTCTGCCACTGCTGCAAGGACGGGTCTTATCTCTTATGGATATCCTACAACCTCCAAAATTACATGAAGAACTAAAAAGTGCGCACTAAAATAACTAAAAACACATGGAAACAAACAATATCCAGACTATCGTGTGCATGTACGGTAGCGGATGCAGAACCTCCAAGAGACATTCTCATTGGACCAGTGCACGTTGACGCGGGAGGATTAGCCACGCCCACAGACCCTTCAATCACTTCAAACACAATCCTGTCATCAGCGAGGACCTAAAACAGAACGGAGGTAGTTGGACGTAATTTGAGTGTGGTTGGTCTAAATAATAATTATTGTTGTTTAACGCTGCATCGTGTGCTTTCTATCTAATGGCTATTAAAGATTCTCGTATTTTTCAGGTATAATTTATCATCAAGCTCGTGTATGGGCGCTGCATTGTTACGTGCCATCTATTACTTTTCTCAGCGCTGAAACGGATGGACCAATCACAGTGGTTTTGTTAGTGTGCGTTTTGTCTTTGATGGGAAAAGTATGCAGTTCTGCAGATGAATGAAAAATAGAGTAACACATTATGTGGACTTGCTTTATTTTCATAAACATGTAGCATATAATACAATGACAATTTTTTAACGAAAAATGGTAAAACGTGAATAATTCTTAAGCTAAAATGGGCTGAAATATAACAGAAATACAAAGTAAAATATACATATAAACCAATACCGGCTTTTTCAGTAAGCCTCTGCATATTTTCAACATTTTACGTTAGAAAAGTTATCAAAACAATGAAATAATATGCAGTGACCAAAATGTTAAAGAAATTAATATTTAACCTTTATCTAGAGCCCTTTATGGTCTGTGTCAATGTATATTAAAATACAATTTAGCAAAAAATTCAGAAGACTGAGAATTGTAACATTATGGAACCATGAAATATTGATATGGTTGAGTTGGGGCAGTAATTTCTTGTGTTAACATTTATTTTCTTGTCATTTACATTATTAAGCTGCACTGGTGGTCTTTGGTTCACCATGTTCATCCTCCACCTGACCAGTGTTGTTTTTGTTTAGAGGGTCCTTGATGGACATCATTTCCTGTATCTTCAGGAAGCTGTCCCAATCTGATGGAAACCGATTCCTCTGAAAAAACATAGCTGAAATTAAAACAATCTCTTTAAATGGTTTAGAAAAAGAGTGAGGAGACTCACATTGAGAGAAAGACGCAGAAGTCCACTTTCACCCTGGCCTTCCAAAATTGAGAGGAACAGCTTGAGTGACTGCTCAGTCAGTTTATTTCCTGAATTATCAGAAAAGAAAACATTACAGCCATAATGTACAAGCATGTTTTACTCTAATACTAAAATAAAATCAAGTCTGAAATGAAATCACCTGAGAGATTCAGAGAGGTAAGGCATGTGTTTCCCGGATGAATGACTTTCCCTCCAGTGTGCACAATTCCAGGATCCAAGAGAGGAATCACAGTCTCAACCACCTCCACTGTCTGTTGTTCATGTTTAATGGGAAGGATGTTTAATTTTCAAAGCTCTTATTTTATTAAAGAGGTTTCCTAAACATTTAGGAAATTCTTATCATGGACTAAGATAATATGGAGATAATACAAATACATACAGTGCAAGCATAATTATTAGGCAAGTTGATATTCTGATCATATTTTTTTCCAAGCACATTTTACCAATTCCAAACCACATCAATCTTAATAACTACTATTAATTTTGTATATAATCATTTATAAGTGATATATAATTGTTAACGAGGGCTGGAAGTGAAAAACGCCTTATATTTAGATGTGCATAATTATCAAGCAGGTTTTCTTTTACAGGTACAATGAGCCAAAAATAAATTTAACTCGCAATGAAAAGTCAAAAATTGTGAAATGCCGATGAGAAGGATGCAATACTATAGAAACTGCAACATTAAGGTGTGACCATTGGACAAGAAATGCTCATTGGGGGAGCAGAGTCACAAAAAAAAGAAACAAGTTTTAAGAAAAGATGCATGTTTACTGCAAAATACTTTAAAACAGGGTCTCCAACCCATACCCTAATCAAACACACCTGAACCAGCTAATCAAGGGGTGCTTCTCAATATCCCTCCTCGCTCCTCCGTCCTCTATCCTATGACCTGGAAACCGATTGACCTCAGCCATCTTGTAGGACATCTCAATTCTCTAACTGCACCATGAGGAACGAGGAGTGAGGAAGCTTCCTGAGGAGCTATGAGCGAGGATACACAAGTGTATCCTTTGCGGAAGTTTTTCTCATCGAGAAACCTGACGCACGTATACATTCTCCTCCCCCTTCACATCTGTCAACAATAATTTAAATGTATTTTTTACTTTTTCAATTTAAATAAACTTTACATCTCACATATTTCAACGGGACTTCTTGCATTATTAATATTTATAATGATTTTTTTAAATAACCAAACTTTAACAACATGAGGGCAGATCCCTCGAGCGTAGCTGATGACGCTTTGAAGTGATTCGAGTGATCAAGAACATTCCAATATACAAATAACATTTACTTCGATTCCTACATCCTCATTTTCTTTCCTTGCATCCTCCCCTCACATCCTACGGGGGTGGAGCTGAGACGCGAGGAAAGGAAACGAGGATGCACAAATAAGAAATGAGAAGCACCCAAGGCATCCAAGGGGTGCTTCTCATTTCTTATTTGTGCATCCTCATTTCTTTCCTCGTGTCTTAGCTCCACCCCCTTAGGATGAGAGGGAAGGATACACCTGTGTATCCTCACTCATGACTCCTCAGGAAGGTTCCTCGCCTCCTCGTGGTGCGATTAGAGAATTAAGATGTCCTTCGAGATGGCTGAAACTGTTTCCGGATCATGAGCTGAAGCACGGAGGAGTGAGGAAATGAGGAAGCATCAATTTGAGTATTGAGAAGCACCCCAAGGTATAGCAGGTAAGTGTGCTGGAGCAGGGTTGGAGCTGAAGTCTGCAGGAAGGCAGCCCTCCAGGACCAGGGATGGCTACACCTGCTTTAAAGAGTTTCTGGTGGATTCACACTTAATTCTTTACCTTAATACTTAGTCTCCAGTGCCACAATTTTCCAGAATTGCAAACTACCTGGAGTCTCCAGAAGTGCAAGGTGTCAGGTTCTCAGAGACTTTGCTAGGGCAAGGAATCCTGAAACATGATCTAAAGTGTCATGAAATTGACAAAGACTGATTTTTTAAAAATGTTTCATGGACAGAAAGGTTGAGGGTGACGTTGGGCGTTGGTGAGGGAGTTATGGTGTGTAGGAGTGTAGTCTTAACACTTCAGCTTGTGATTCTTATTAAGTGGGGGTCACGTTTCAGAATTCCTTGCCTTAGCGAAGTCTCTGAGTAACTTGACACCTTGTACTTCTAAAGACTCCAAGTAGGTTGCAGTTCTGGAAAATAGCAGTTCTCCATCAAGTCATAAACAATCTATTTTTCGCAGTATTTTAAACATCCACCCATATACATAAATATTAATTTCCATCTTTGTGTAATGGGATGAGTACTTGCTTTCCTTGCTGTCTTTTTTGTTGTTGTTAACTTAATTCTTACCTCTTGTTCAGGCACTGGCAGATTCTTGTCTTTGCCTCCTATTTTTCCAGCCTGACTACGGGGAACTTTATCATCTGAGTGAAAAGCAAGAAGTGAAATATACACTCTATATGTAAAACATCAAATATAAAGTGCACATCTGAATCTCAAATAAACAGTTGTCCAAAGCAGTTTAACTACCTTTCTTGGCCACCTTTGGCTCCTCTTTCTTGGCTGCCTGACCTGGTGCTGGTTTCTCCTCTTTTTTAGGGTTGTCCTACACACAAACATTCTTAAACAACTGTAAACTATTGCATTTTATGTAAATCATAAGAGACAGACTCTTTTCATGTGTATGTGTGTATATATACAATATATAGGGAACAAAACTGCTCTACCTTCTTTTTGGTGGTGTTCTTTGCACTCTTGTTGAGGCGATCCAGCGAAGAGCTGCTGCGGACGGAAAGAGGCTGCTCATGCGAGTCTACAAGACTAACCAGAGATGGCTGGATCATTGATTGTTCACCTTTAATTAACAGCTTCCTTCTCTCAACTATCTCCTCATGCGTCAGAGCAAAGGGGCCAAGCACCTAAAGAAAGAAATGAGAAAGAGTTGCATAGAAATACACGTTTCACAGTCTAATGTCTCAAAGTAAGGCAGATGAGATGCAGTTGTTAATATAAGTACAGTATGTGTACCTCAGCCAAACGAGCTGCTCCATCATCTCCTATTTGATTGTAGGATAAGGACAGACATAGCAAGGAACGGTTGAGACGCAGACCCTTTAAAAAGAGGGATGGGTAATAAAACTCAATTTTACATTATATGCAGTCTTGACCTCATTAGAAACTGTCCAAACACCTTCAGACGGACAGACTTCAATTCTACACACCTGAGCAATGTGATTTGCACCTGCATCACCAATGCTATTAAAGGCCAGATTGAGTGACAGGAGGTTTTTGTTGGCAGCGTGTACATTGGACAGAGCCGAGCCAATCAGACGAGCTCCTTCCTCTCCTATACGACTGTTGCGTAGTGACAAGTCTGTCAGCCTAGCGTGGACAAAAGTTCTTAATAAGATCTGAGTGTAAAAACTACACAAATAATGCATTTTGAGAGAGATAGCATTATAACACATTTAAAGGTGCAGTGTGTAAATTTTAGCAGCATCTAGCTAGAAAAGCTACGGTGGCCAACACAGGACAAAGATGTTGTCGTCTGAGACAGAAGAGAGTAGCCAGTCAAGCAAACGCGTTCTGTAGAGCAGTTTGTCCATTTAGGGCTACTGTAGAAACATGCCAGTGCAAAATGGCGACTTAACATGTAAGAGAACCCGCAGTGTATGTAGATAGAAATGGCTCATTCTAAGGTAATAAAAACATAATGGTTCATTATGTAAGGTCTTTATGCACCACTGAAAACATAGTTATGTATATTATATTGCATTTCTGTCAATAGATCCTCCTAAATTTTACAAGTTCTATATCTTTAAGTTTTATATTGCAAGCAGTAAATGTGTATGTGTACCTTCTTAACTATATTTTGGGGACAAATTTGTATCCAGAAGTGAGATAAATCTGACAGAACCTCCTTCTGAGGAAGTCCTCATTTGTAAAAATGGTATAAACAAAGTTTTTTTTTTTTCATTACAAAAATGCAGAAAGTGTTCCTTTAGGGTTAGGATTAGGTTATAGTATTTATAATTATATCTGTATATATACTGTATTTATATATATATATATATAAAATATATATACACTACTGGTCAAAAGTTTGGAATCGGTAAGATTTTTAATGTTTTTAAAAGAGCTTCGTCTGCTCACCAAGGCTGCATTTATTTAATTCAAAATACAGTAAAAACAAAAAAACAGCAATATTGTGAAATATTATTACAATTTAAAATAACTGTTTTCTGTTTGAATATATTTTATAAAGTAATTTATTCCTGTGATCAAAGCTGAATTTTCAGCATCATTACTCCAGTCTTCAGTGTCACATGATCCTTCAGAAATCATTCTAATATGCTGATCTGCTGCTCAATATATATATATATATATATACACTACTGTTCAAAAGTTTAGGGTCAGTAAGATTTTTGATGTTTTTGAAAGAAGTCAAAAAGGCTACATGTTTGATGGAAAATACAGTAAAATCAGTGATATTGTGAAATTTTGTTACAATTTAAAATAACTGTTTTCTATTTTAATATACTTTAATATATAATTTATTCCTGTGATGGCAAAGCTGAATCTTCAGTGTCACATGATCCTTCAGAAATATGCTAATTTGCTGCTCAAGAAAAAATTCTTCTTATTAAAAGCATTTGTGCTGTGTAATATTTCTGTGGAAACAGTGATACATTTTTTGATGAACAGATGAATTCTTTGATGAATAAAAAATTCAAAACAGCATTTATTTGAAATAGAATTCTTTGGTAACATTATAAACACAAATGCCTTTACTGTCACTTTTGAGCAAATTAATTCATAGTTGGTGAATAAAAGTATTAATTCCTTTAAACTGACTCCACTGACCCCAAAATTTTGAATCGTAGAACATATTGTAAGCAGCAAGCCTGTTTGTGTGTGTGTGTGTGTGTGTTTAAAAATGAGAATGACTCACATGCTGTCCTCCCCTATGAGTAAGTGGTAACTCTGCTCAGGGAGTGGACTGCCATCCAAAACCACTTTCCTGGCAAGATATAAGTTGGTAGATGATGTCATCAGATTTTCCAGTATCTATTATCACATTATCAAAATTTATTTTCCGAACAGATCCTTTGTTTGTGTTGTAAAGCAAAAAGTATTGCCCACTAATGGATATAATTTCATGAAAGATGATCATTTAAGACTTGGAAATGTGCCTTACATAACATTCTGAGATATAATAAATGTTTTCTGGTGCCCCTATTACGCTATTTTAAAGGTTCCTAGTTTTGTTTTGGAGGTCTCCTACAACAGATTTACATGTATCCAAGGTCAAAAAACACTTTATTTTTCATAATATACACTGCAGCATCTCCTCGGTGTCTGAAACAGTTTCAGATTCAGTCTCTCTAAACCCCTCCTTTACAAGAGCGTACTCTGCTCTGATTGGTCAGACGGCCCAGTCTGATGTGATTGGTCTACAGCTTACAGCGGGTTATTATTACCGTATCTGAATTTTGTTCATTTGTTACAAACCTACATAGGTTCAAGCAAGAAGTAAGACTGGAATTACTGATGACCTGTTGCAGGCAGTTCAGTATCAGTTCTTTCTTTTTGGAGACAATAACTCCATTTATCGTACACTTTGATCTTTTGCAAACCTTTTGGATTCACAAACAGTTATAATACACACTACATGAAAGGTAAAATCTGAAAAAGCATAATAGGGGCACTCTAAAAATCATTTGAAACACATTGAATGTGGGTCTTAAAGGATTAATGATGAGAATTTTAGACATTCTGGCTCTTGAAGACAGTTTGACTGTTCTCACCTGAGATTTGAGCACAGAGACACTGTGTTTCTCAAGGAGGTGAAAGTGTGATCCGTCAGGCCTACACGCCACATGCTGCAAAGCATCACCGTTAATGGGAAATGGACGTAACATACTGTTTATTTGCAACATCAACACCCATAAACACACATACAGCACACACACAAAGGCTCACTGTAAGCACTGCAAATTACTGAGGGACGGCAATGTCTTGCTCAGCACCTGAAGCATCATCTCATCCACCTTCCATCCTACCAAAATAATAATAATAAACAAAGACATTTTGATAATTAATGTATCTTAGGAGTTTGAACAACTGCCATCTACTTGTTTACAAAGAGACAACAGCCTTACCAGATATCTTGACTGCCTTTACGCTGTCATGGTCTTCATTCTCCAGCTCTATCTCGAGGCAGGGCTCAGAAGACCATGTTGTCATTTGACTTTCTAAGGATGTCTGAGATTGATTGTGGTCTTCAGTCCAGGTTAGGTTTTTGATTAGGAAAAAATTAAGAGTTTTATGGCATAAAAAGCATCTTTAGTAGGGGAGCAGAACATAATTGTCTTATGTACAACATATTTACCCATCACAGATTTTGACTGCTTCAGCTTGACAGAGGGGATCTTTTTCACACCCATGAGCTTACACAGTTCTGTGAAGTCCAACTCCAGATTTCCTGAACACTGGTAATCATCTAATGTGAGTGACACCACAAAACATTGACATTCAGTTGACTTTGATTGCTATCTTCGGACATGGCATATATTTTGATTATTTAAAGATCACATGAAATCAAAATCTAGTCTGTTTTTACAGTCAGATACCTGCAGTTTTGGATGGTTCCTCCTCAATCCCAGAATCCACCTTGTCCACTTTTTCTTTGGAGGATTTCTCAACTCGTTTTCTCATCTTTTCAGTGGGAAACTATTTCAATTTTTCAAACCCAGATAAAACCAAATAATGAATTTAAATTATTATTCATTTAAAATCAATATACAGTAAAGTAACTTTGCTCATTCAGCACTAGCTTTGTAGCTCGCTCAGGTTGTATTCCGTTGCCATGCCAACCCTTGAAATACAACTGTTACTTTGAAGCCACCTAGTGGATGGCGGCAAACAGGAAGCTCTGAACATAGAGAGGTGCCTCATTAGCGACTGTTTCCATGGTGCGCTTGCCGTCCGCCATATTGGAACGGTCAAACCCGGTCCGTGAACACTCAAGAGCAAGTTTACTGTGCGTCTGCAACTGTAGTTAGACGCATGTATGAATATCTGTATCTGCAATAGACTTCAGCAGATGTTTTTGCTAAACTAACACAATACAAGACAAAGCCGTTAGCTATCATAGTTTAAAAAATCTGTAATATCGAGTTATTATTACATATAAAAACACATTCTCACCAGTAAAAGGTGATCCAATTTCTTCGGGAATTTAAATCTCGGTGGTCTTTGCAACTAGAAGCTGCGTAATGTTGTGGCATCGTTGAATCTTACTGTGAGTGACAACACGTTGACCGTTCCAAGATGGCGGGCGCGGTCGAACGTCGATTCTGTGTGCGAACACATATCTATACGTAAACTGCTCAGTGCTGCGTTTCTCAAAAGCATTATGAGCTAAGTTGATCGTAGAGACCATTGGCGGCAATGGTTCCAACACCTACTTAGGCTTACGATGTTCTTCGGAAACGCAGCTCTGGTAGATAAACCCCAAATAATTACTGAAAATATAAAATTTATTTAAGGATGGTTTCAAACTGAATTTTGGCTCCATCTATTGAATTAAATAAAATACATTTTGCGTATTATATATCATATGTATTAAATGCAGGAACTACTTTATCCTGGAGGTGTTAAATGAAAAGATGACTTCCAGACTAAATTGATATAATTTAGTCTTTTCGTAAATATCTGAAGGTGCTGACAAAAATAGGGACAGCTATGAAACCTTATAAAAGAGGTATATTTTTCAAACTAATATATTTCTTCCGTCAGGACATAATAGTAGTGTCTGTTGTAATCTTTATTAAGTACCGAGTCCAAAGTTGATACAATAAAGAGAAAATCAAATTAAAAGGCACATGTGTGTTAAGAACATTCTAGTAATCATTTTGGATTAATTTTGAAGCAAAAATGTTACCATTTTAAATGTCTCAAGAATCAGTAACTGCATATGTGAAAACATCAGTTATGTCTGGCATTAATTAAACTAGACAGCATTAAAATACAATGTATTTGTTTAAATAGCGTTTTCTTTGCAAATGTATTTGGTAGTTCAAATGATGGTACACAATGTCAATGTGCTACGCAATAGTTAAAATTCACTTTATTTGAAGATGTATTGACTGTCCATACAATTAAAATACGATTTGTCTGTATACCTGGAGTAATAATGGTTATGACCTAGTAAAGAACTGCATCACAGATTCTCTGCTAAATGTATGAGCAACAGGCAAGTATATTCACAATAATGTAGTGCTTTTTATTAAAAAACAAACAAACAAACAAAACAAATAGAATATAAAACAAAAAAAAGTAAAAACCAACAGCATCTTCATGACTTTATAATTACAAACTTTGAACCAGAGTGGAAGAAGTTTTGACAAACTGTACACAACATCACAAAATGCCTGCCAGTCTGTCCATATACAATGCTTGCATCTTATTTTGTGATTGTCTAAAAATAACTAAACAAATCACACAAAAACACACAAATACAAGAAATACAAGCATTATATTTATGACCGCTATCACAAAAAACAGAACAATCTTCTCTTATTTGAAGAACAAAAAAAAAAAAAAATTTAAAAACAAAAAAAATTAAAAAGGAGATTAAGAACATGATATCGGGTTGACAGCTTCTTTTTCTGCCAAAATATCATTTTACATTTTTATGTTGGTTTGTTTTTTTAGTGTTCAACACTCTGCAGCAAAAAACGAGGAACATTATATCTTTTTCTCCTCAAAAAGTAATAATAATTATAATAATGTTAATATTAATTATTACAGTGACAGGTGCCAGGTCTGGGGTCACTGCGGCGTCCCCTTCGACAAAGTCCATCAGATGATCCTCCCTCTCGCAATGCGCTAAATTCATGGTTTTTTTGGGTAACAAGGTTTCAAACGGTTTGTCGCTTATGCCGGAAATTTGTGGCGATTATTAATTGTAATGACTGCCACTTTCTCGTCCACATCTCGTAAAGTTACATGTGACAGCTCTTTCAATACAAATCGTATAAGAATGGTAATAATAATAACAATAATAATAATAATACATATAGGGCTGAATCCTGTACAATACAATACACAAAATCCATTATCAAGATATTGCTTTTGGAGACATTTCTCACATTTTCCGTCTGTATATATACATAGCTTGGCACTATACAATTTTCTTTCCTTTCGTTTGTCAGTTTTCATCATTTTTTTTTTTCCTTGTCGATCTAAGGGTTTTGAAATACTTATCTGTCATAGCTGATGAATTAAGGGCAAAAAAACAAAAATCTCATCATGATTTTGTTTATATAAACATTCTCCATGGCAACCTGAAAGGCCATTAAAAAACAAAAGCAAATTCAAAGAAAATGACAACACTAAAACCTCGACCCGACCCCATCCCACCCGCCCTACAAACCACTCACGTAAAATATGACATCACATGATACAATAAGTTCTTGTGAATTCATGAATTTAACTGTTTATTAACTGCTGTCAAGCCCTTAGTTGTTTCCTCTTTCGTATTTATATTATCAGAATGGGCTCTCTCTCTCTCTCTCTCTCTCTCACACACACACACACACACACACACACTACTATAAACAAAAAACGCTCAAGATCATGGCATTCTAAGGCGTTATATATAAAGCCAGCGCGCCTCCTCTGCTAGATTTTGTTTTGTTTTTTTCAAGCTGGTGAATTAAATACTTTTAAAAAAACGAGGGCAGGGCTGGCACCCACTCTAACCAATCACAATGCCCACGATAACAGAAGCGAAACATTCCAGCCCAGTCGCAAAGTCCCGAGCTCACAAATATGGATACCCCCTTCGTGCTCCATTCCTAATGTAATTACAGTATAACAAACAAAAAACAAACAAAAAAAGGTAATATACTTATTTGTTTTGCTTTATCATACAGCATTGATCAATACTGTGTGAATGTTAGTGTGTCTTATCCGTACATCTCCGGGAGCGAATGATGTCCGTGTTGTTAAAAGTGCAGTTAGCCAACGTTCTTTCTCAGCTCTCTCTCTTTTCTCAGTCTACGGGCAGTGTGTGTGCGCTACACTGCACCTCCTATGTCGCTCCTATTTCTGTTTTATTTTTTGCCTCGTTTTACACTTTCTTGGTCGTACTCAAGTCATTGCCACTGTAGACCACAAGGTGGCACCGGTCTCCCATTTTTCTATTTGCAGCCAAAACAAAGGCTAAATTTAGTACCATGCGCTTCCTTAACAATTTAGTCATGGGAGACGTTTGACCAGTGAAGTCGTAGTTCATCCATGACAATTCTGTTTGAATTTCAAGGCGCTTTTGTTCAGTTTCAACTTTCCTATGTGTGACACTTGTACTTTTGAAACGCATCAAGGTTGATGACTCGCAGGAAACTGCGTGTCCTCAGTGCACGAAGCTCAGGCTGGTCTCTCTTGTAGTTCCTTTAGAAAGAGAAACTGCAAGATATAAATATGAACGTGTCGCCTCCCACCTCCATTTTCCCTCTTTTTTTCAGGTGTAGTCCACCTCTGCTCCTCGATATCCATTATTCTCTTGCTGCTCTGCAAGCGTGCTCAGCAGAGAGTGCTGTCAGCATTACTTCCTGCAAATAAATTCGCTCAGTCCAAGAGTCCGTCTGCGGAGGCGGCGACCAGAGCCTTCCTCGAGAAGATACGTCACATCTATCGCTGTGAAGGAGACAAAGAAATATGTTTTTATCAAACTTGCATTACATTTCTTGCAGTGTGGGGATAAAAGAGCAGCTTATGAAAAGACATGATGTTTAAAAAAATTCAAATTGTTGTTTTTTAGAAAATGTATAATAAAAATGCTATTGCTATTAATAATATTATTAACTGATAATGTTTTATATTAAACATTATCATTAATAATATTTCCCATCTAAAACGGTAAAATATGAATAAAATAATTAATTATTGACCATAACATTTATGGCTGAATCTTAAATTTCAATCAAAAAAAAAAAAAATACAAAATAAAACAATACAATACAAACAATTTCCTATCTAAAAAATTAAAATATAATATTTATTTCACCCATAATAACATCATAACATTCATGGGTGAATATCACAGAAAAAAATGTCCAGGTCAAATTTCAAATTTGTGTATATATATATATATATATATATATATATATATATTTAAAAAAACCAACAACATAAAAAATGATGTAATTTAATAAAGTTGTATTCAATGTTTCAATTAATCATTTGAAAAACATACAGACTTTTAAACAAAAACATACTTTTAGTCTTCTTCAAAGAAATCTCTCTTTTCAAAAAAGCGATTTCAGTTTTCATTTGAGTTCAGAGCAATGTAGAACAATAAAATGTAATTTATGGTACTGAATGACAAAAATGTCAACAATAAAAAGGCTTTTATATTATTTTAAAACATAATCAATAATAATTAACAGATTAAGAATTAAATTAGAATGCAAAATATTGATGTGATATAACTAAAGTCTTTTGTTTAAAACAAATATTTTCGGTCTTACCATTTTTGCTGGGCGCCCGGTGCAGCAGATCGAGCAGAATCTTGTTCAGTCGCTCTCTCTGCGCTTCCCTCCTTCCCAGGATTGATGGATGAAGAGGTGAAGAGGAGAGCGAGGACGAGCATGGGGCGTCCAACACGTCCCGCCCTCCTCCTCCCCTTTCCCGGGAGCCCTCGTCCATGTCTCTTCTCTCTCCCCTCTCCTCACCCTCCTCTTCCTCCTCCACGTCTTCCTCCTCCCCACCTGTCCTCCTTTCCTGTGATGTGGAAAGCTGTGGAACAGGGGTGCTGGAGTCCTCCTGAGAGGTGTCCATGTCTCCCTCTGCTCCTCTTCCTCCGCCCTCGTCCCCATCTCTTGAGAAGCCAGCAGACAGCCGGTCACATGATGCACTGGGGGAGGGGTCTTCATCGCAGTTTGATGCACCTTTGGGCCGCTCACTCTTCCAGGCAGAACGGCCGCCGTTCCTCTTGTAGTTATCCGGCACATAGTGAGGCTGTCGTAAGAGAGATAAATGAATGAAAGCAACTCGCCTACTTAATAAACTTGTTTAGATTCAAACAGTCATGAGTTAAGCGGGGGAAATACAGATACAATGTAATCAAATTAGCAGACAATCCATAACGCCACTTCTGATCTAAAAAACAATAAAAAATATGAATAAAATATTATATTTACTATAATATAATAATCAGAAAGAAATGTCCAGGTCAAATTGCAACCTACAATAATATATATATATATATATATATATAAAAATCTTTTTTTGTAATATAAATGTAACTATTATATTAAATATAAAAACACAAAACATTATAATTTTAATTATTAATATTAATAATTATTATTAATATTATCATTTCCCATGTAAAACTACAAATAAAATAAATTATTGGCTAAAACAACATTTACTGATAAATCTCAAAGAAATGTCCAGGGCAAATTTCACCCCAAAAATCATAAAAAATATAATGTGATCATTTAATGACAGTTTATATTCAATATTAAAATGTGTAATAATATTAAAACAATAATAATATTATTAACAATAATAATGTTACTTTCCATCTACTGTAAAACTGTAAATATACTTATAAAACAAAACATTAGCCATAAAGTAAATTATAGGTGAATCTTTGAAAGAAATAAAGGGCAAATTTTAACAGAAAAAAGAACATATTTTGAAATATAATAATAATAATAATAATAATAATAGTAATATAAAAGTTTTATTAATATTAAAACACAAAGTAATGTTAATATTAATTAACAAAAAATGTTATTATTAAAAATAAGTATTCATATTAATTATATAATTTCCCATCTAAAAAAATACTTTGTGATACAATATAGTTATATTAAATATTAAAATATGCAATATTCAAAGAAAATAATATTAATATTAATAATATCACTTCCCATCTAAAATAAACACAAATAAAAATATTTATACAAATAAAATTATTAAGTGAGTTTTGAAAGCTGTCCAGGCCAAATAAAAAAGAAAAAGACAATATATTGTGTAATACAATTATATTAATAAAATGTCTAATATTACACATAATAATAATAATAATAATAATATTAATGTTGTCATGCAAAAAAAAAAAACAAAAAAAAAAAAACAAATGTTAAAGTGCCCCTATTATGCTATATTAATTATTTTGGAAGTCTCCTACAATAGGTTTGCATACATCCAATTAGGTCTCTTTAAACCCCTCCTTTCCGAGAGCTTCCTCTACTCTGATTGGCCAGATGGCCCAGTCTGTTGTCATTGGTCTACCGCTTACAGCGCGTGTCCGAAATGTCCGTTACCATATCTAAATTTCAGCTCCGGAGGCTTGTATATGCGGCACTTGTATATACAGTAATACGAACAGTAACGATTTTACTGTATCAATTGCAGTCCGACTCCTCATCCTTTGGAAGTGTAAAGTCAATTTGCAGCACAGAAAACAGCGTATTCTCAACATGTCGACAACATGTCACAACGTAACATGGTGCTTCTCAGTTACAACTACAGTGTTTTAGGGCGGGTCAAAGTACTAAGTAGAGCAGGAGTTCTCAGCTCTGGCCCTCGATGTCCACTGTCCTGCAGAGTTTAGCTCCAACCCTGATCAAACTCAACTGCCTATAACTTTCTAGTAATCCTGAAAACCTTGATTAGCTTTTACATTCACAAACAGCTATATTACACACTGCATGAAAGGTTATATTTGAAAAAGCATCATAGGGGCACTTTAATGGTCCTAAAACGTCCTTATTTTTTTCTTAAACATTTCTTCCACCCTCTACTACTCACAGAAAAGTCCCTCTTCGGCGTCAATCTTTTGGGGAAGTGGTTGAAAGCGTAGGGCTTGGTGCACACTGGGTACCGGTTGCGGTGGATCTTGTAGAACAGGTGTGCCGATTTATCCAGCCGATAGTCGCAGATGTAAACATCCTGTTCCTTTACCCCTTTCGGACGACCTGAAACCATTAGTAAGAGAAGCGCTCATTAGCATGCAAAGAGTATGGGGGTTTCAGCCTGGAACATCTGGTTCAGTACATTTCTTGGATCTTACTGTTGATTTATGTACTGTTGTATGTGTGAACATCTCACCCTTGCAGTAAGTGTACAGGTCCAACACACAGCACGTCCCCACCACCGCCTCCAGTGGTATGATCTCATAGAGAGGCACTCGGAACAACTCGTTGTGATAGAAGCGACGGGAAGGAGAGTGGTGTGTTTCATGGGGACGGAAATAGTGATGACCAAAGGCAAACCTTTCACCTCTACAGAGAGAGAAAAAGAGTCCAGATCACATTTAAGGTCTGTGCTTCTGTTAATTAATGTGTTTATCATAAAACAAGCATGGACGACGAGACTTTTGTCAACGACGATATGATTCAAACAATCCTACCTTTACAACCAAAAGCAAATGACAGGATAAGAACGTTGTTCAAGCCTTAGCCTAACCAAGGCTTGAGCAACGTTCTCATCATCTGGTCTCATCTGTTTGGATGTTGTTCCAGGCCCAACAAAGATGTCAATGCTTAGTTCTGAATCAAGAGTCAAAATAAAGAGCTGAATCAGAATGTTTTTTAATAGTGGGAGTGTGGGAAATCTCACTTTTCATTTTTCCAGAGTTTCTCGATACGGAAAATGTCCAGTTTGTCTCTGTTGATATGAGACAGGAGACGGTATGATTGACGCACCGGCTGGCCTTCTTGTGTGCGTCTGCTGTCCCGCATGAGGTACACACAGTCACCTGTGACCATCGCAAACATAAAAACATATTTTATGCTTAAAAACATGAAATCTAGACAGAACATAATTTTCACACATTTGAACCAAAACAGTATGATATACACTACTGTTGGAGTCTGTAAGATTTAAATGTTTTTGAAATAAAGTCTCTTTTGCTCATCAAGGCTGCATTTATTTGATTAAAAATAGAGTAAAAAACTTAATATTATTACAATTTAAAAGAACTGTTTTCTATTTGAATACATTTTCATATTTAATTTATTCCTGTGATGGCAAAACTGAATTTTCAGCAGCCATTACTCTTCAGTATCACATGATCCTTCAGAAATCAATGTTGAAAACCACATGGAAACAGTGATACATTTTTTCAGGATTCTTTGAGCAATGGAAAGTTCCAAAGAACAGCATTTATTGGAAACAGAAATCTTTTGTAACATTATAAATGTCTTTACTGTCACTTACGATCAATTTAATGTGTCCTTGCTGCAGTATTAATTTGTATTAATTAAAATACTTTTAAACAGTTGTGTAGATTTCATTTTACAAACACACACGCACGTACCCTGATGCAATAGTAAGTCATCACGCAGCAGGCATATATAATAGATGGATCCTGATTGGGCATAGCTGGGTTGGGGCACCATTGGGACCTCCTGTTACAGCAATGACAGGAAATTTATAAAACACACACACAAAAAATAAAAACCCTTTCAAAAGTTCGGAACTTCCTGAATGACAGAAGAGATCTTAATCTTGGAGTGACCTTTAAAATGTTGTGATAAGAGAGCATATGGTCGTTCTAAACACAGTCAGAGAGGAAGAATGAATTGTAAGGTTACACAGACTGAAAGGTCACATACCCTGTCCACCGGACGAGGGTCACACTGCTCACAGAGATAATGCTCCACATCTGCCTCCAAACGCATGCAATCACAGTGCTGCCACACCTGACAGACAGAAACACAGAACATGTATATTATCTATGCTTCTCACAATTACAGATGGCTTAAAATCAATACACAACACATTACATAAATAATATGAATAATGATAGAATAATGGTAATTAAATAGCCTATAGTTGTGATAGTTGCTATTGTTAACTGAAACTACTAAAAATGACTTTGGTAATTAAAATAAAGTTGAAATAATATCAAATAAAAATTAGATAAATAACATAAAATTACAGTACCTGTCAAAAGTTTGGAAACATTAACTTTTTTTTTTTTTTTTAATGTTTTGGAAAGAAGTGTTTTGTAACATCATAAATGTCACTGTCACTTTTGATCAATTTAATGCATCCTTGCAAATCAGCATATTAAGAGAGATTTCTGAAGGATCATGTGACACTGAAGACTGGAGTAATGATGCTGAAAATTCAGCTTTTCCATCACAGGAATTAATTAAACTTTATTAAAAAACATTGATTTTATAATATTTCACAATATTTCTGTTTTTGATTAAATAAATGCAGCCTTGGTGAGCAAAAGAGACTTCTTTCGAAAAATGTATATGTTTCCAAACTTTTGGCAGGTACTGTAAATTAGAAATGTTGTGTTGGCAACAAACTGAAATAAATAAGTTTAGGTTCAAGTACTAAAATTACTAAAACTGAAATAAAAAATTAAGCTAAATAGAAATATATATATAAATAAACTAATTAAAATAACAAAAGCACATAACAAAATGACCAAAACTTAAACTAAACTGAAAATATAAAAGCCAATTAAAAATATCAATATATAGTATATAAATAATATTAAAATAACACTGATATCAGCATATTTTGCCCAATAAAAAACAACGTGTCTCCCTCTAAACACAGTAGACTACATATTTAAAAAAATTTTAGACTTTTCATCAGACATTTTCATCAGACACAGGAGTTTACCTGAGCAAAATTCACTGCGGTAATGCTAGGGTGTTGTAGGTGGTTGCCATGTTGTTGCTAAGGTGTTCTGAATGGTATTTAAGGTATAGAGAGTATGCATATGATGTCACCGTCAGCCGGAGTGACTGTGGTCATGCCCACTGAGTGGCAAAATACTGAGTGGCGGCATTGGTTTTTTTAGCGTGAATGCCACGAAAAACACACAAAACATCTAAAACTGGAAATAGTTGTGCGATTGACTGTACAAATAGATTTGACAAGAAACCTGAGGTATATTTTTACAGACTGCCGAAAGCTACAGAAAAGAGAAGCAATTGGATCACTGCAATTCACAGAAACAACTGGAGTCCAGGTAGAGAAACGTACAATTTGCAGTTATCGTTTTGCCAATATGTTGAATTTTGGGGTAAAATCATACCATATATATTTTAATTGTTATATATTGTACTGACAACTCATCAATTAAATATATACCATCTTATATTCTGCATCATTTTACAGTTTTTGTCTGTTTATTAAAAAACATCCAAATTTTAGCACTGATGATAAATATAACACTGATATAAGTGATCACCCAGATTTAGACATATATTGTATTTATATAAAGCAGTCACAGGCAAATTTGATTCATGTATTTCCCGGTGTCAAAATCAGCCACATATAAATGTCATTACACACGATTCCTGGCCATATATCAACATCCATGGATCACTTTGCTAAGTTGTAAGGAACACTATCAGGAACATCTGCCTTTAACTTAAAACTGATAATAGTTTGTTTTATTTGCATTTTCCCCTATTAAATCCAGTTATGCAGCAGGCTCTTTTGCCACTTAGTGCGGCCGAGGAGGGCGTCTTCTGGTGGGAAAGTGACGTCAGTGCACACCCTCTATTGCTATGTAGTTGGTAGGGTGTTGCTAAGGTGTTCTGCGTGGTATTTAGGGTGTTGCTATGCAGTTGGCAGAGTGTTTAGATGTTGCAAGAGCAGTGCTAGGTGGTTGCTTATTGTGACAAGTTAAAAGACTCTACTCCTAAATAACATTAATGTCCCTAGATATGGCATCTGGTCACTACTTGCCAATTTTACAGTCTACCAGGTGAAAATCTTTAGTTTGATCACTTTGAAAAGTAATAGCACAGTTCTCCTCAGGTCAAATAATTTAAAGGTATCATTCATGGACATATCAATCATGTATCAAAAATGGTGTGGGATAAATTGCAATATATATATATATATATATATATATATATATATATATATATATATATATATATATATATACACATACTAATATCAAATATGAGCACATACCATGCATTTCTCACACTGGATCATGAGCCCTTCGTCCTTGTACATGCCACAGATGCAGCGGATCACATCATCATCTTTGTCGTGGCTGCCCCCTCCGTCATGGTGATGGTGGTGGTGGGCGTGGTCTCTCTCCAGCGAATCAGAGCTGTCGGCCTCACTGGCTGTCTCACCTACAATCTCATCAATCTGGACAGCAGCCTCATGACGCGCACCATAGTACGCCTTCCGCAGCCGGCACACGTCACGACCTACAGCAGACTTCCGGCCGTAATATTTCTGTTGAGAATAAGAAAAGACCTTAAAGAAAGTACGGCAGAATAAGCCAGAGAAGATTCATGTACAATCAACTGTGAAAAATAAGATTCATCAAAATCATCATCATCTTATACTATTACTTTATAATTTGTAATATTTATTTTTTATTTTTTTCAAACTTTTTTTTTTTTTTGGAGGACAAAATTTCTGAATGCACCTTAAACCTCATTTGTTCAAATAACTTATTATACTTTGACTACTACTTATATTGATTACAATTATTTGATTAATTATAATTATTTGCATTATCATTAATTACAATGATATCGTAATGATTTATATTATAGCATAATATAATCATATTTGTGAGTAATAAGTGTAATAAAACTGGGACTAACCTCAGCATTGCGAAACACTTTGAGCATGTCCGCATCAAATGCCTCGACAGTTTTGTAGTGTCCAGTGAGGATGTGCTTCTCTATGGTACTGAGATCTAGCGGATCGGTGACCTTCTCATAGTACTGTATGTTTCTGTAGACACACATGAACACAGTACAAAAAGTAAGTATTGCCGTAAAGAATGACAATGTTATAGTGACCGTAACACACATCTTTAAGGGTTAGTTCACCCAAAAATGAAAATGAAAAAATTATCCCATAATTTACTCACCCTCAAGCCATCCTAGGTGACTTTCTTCTTTCAGTCAAACACAATCGGAGTTATATTAAAAAAATATTTTGCCTCTTCCAAGCTTTATAATGGGAAGTGACTAGTAATCGTGATTTTGAAGCCCAAAAAAGCACCATTCATGACGTATTGATGAACACGGAAGTGCAGAGGATAGAGCAAAACAAAACACCGATCGCAAATTAGAAGTCTAAAACCAGAATTTTCGCTTCAAAAAGCCTTAATTAACCCCCTGGAGTCGTATGGATTACTTTTATGATAGATGGATGATTTTTTGGGCTTCAAAAATCGGTTACTATTCACTCCCATTATAAATCTTGGAAGAGCCATATTATTTTTTAATATAACGTAAAATGTCATATACACCTAGGATGGCTTGAGGGTGAGTAAATTATGGGATAATTTTCATTTTTGGGTGAACTATCCCTTTAAGACTGTTCTCACTGCAGTTTTTAATGCATAATTCTTTCAATTATAATTACAACTTTATTTACTAGTATAAAACAGCTCTCCGGTGTGTTCATGTTTTTACTTGCACTTAACAGAAGAAATGAACCAGAGAAGATTTCTAAGTCAAAGAAGGCGGAGCCTCAGAGGACACCTGCCTGTTTCGTAATCATCATGGACCAATGGTACATCAAAGGTGTTAACCAGCCGTAGCAAACTTTTCCGGAAATTTCGCTTTGGCAAGCTGTTTCAACTCCCGAACCAAACTCCAAATGAGCTACGTTTTGGCCTGATTTTGTTCAAAATGATATATATATGAGTATATCAGGGCCTTAAGCCTCTGCAGACCCTTTAACTGCACCAAATAACTAAAGAATACATATTTATATTGTAAATAATCTGTACTAAGAACATAATATTGTTCTCACCTCTTCTTAGAAGGCAGGTTAAGCAGTGGAGCAGCAAGAGTCTGACCAGATGAATCTTCAAAGTACAAGAAAGCAATTGATTATGTGAGAGTGTAGGTCATAAGCAGTGTGTGTAAGTGCAAATACGTCTCATGACACTGAGGCAATAAAACAAAAATGCACTAAGATTAAATTGAAACTAGATTCAAAAATCAAAAGCAAAGCCTTTTGCAGAATCGCATACCTCACTAATTGAATTTTGCATAACTAAATCATTTAAAATGAGATTTCCATCAGAACAAATAACTAACAAGTGTCAGCGTTTGGTAATAAGTTCACAACTGATTGCAGTCCAGTCAACCAAACTGAGAAACTACAGATGTGAATTGCATGTCAAACTCAAAGTCTAACTCCGTTATCCCATGATTATGACTTTGGTTCTTGCTTTGCATAATGAAAATGATTATGCAGCCATTAAAGCGACTGCCAACAATAAGGTTAATAGCAAAAACTGCATGTTTTTATGGGTTTATGCATGATGGTGTTTGTGTGAATGAATTAGTGTCCGTTTACCCTTGTAGCTTGTGATCATGTCACAGATCTCTTTGAAGATGTGTGCCAGGCGTGCAGTGCGTGTAACTTCTGTGTTCTCCTCAGCTGCCGCAAGTCTGCGTGTGCGCACAGAGCGTGACGTCTGCAGTGCTGAGAACTGAGTCAGAAATACGTCTGGAAAACAGCAACAAACAATGCTAATCATGTTAATCAAGATTTACCAACAGTCTGAATAATCAAAGCAGTAAATGACAATCTTGCATGCATAATATTAGTCAGGTGACATGCATATTATGACATGCATATTATTCACTTGCAGTGTTGGGGGTAACGCATTACAAGTAATTTGAGTTATGTAATCAGATTACTTTTTCAAGTAACTAGTAAAGTAACGCATTACTTTTTCAATTTACAATATACTTTATGTATTTAATCTCACTTTATTAACCAATGTATTTGCTTCTGACCTTCAATGATCTAATTCAACCATACTAATAAGCAAAAATTACTTTAGATTAGATTTATAAATAAGAGTGTTGAACTTCCTTCTCCTGTATCCTGTTCTTCTTTAATCCAGAATGGCAGCACAGCTGAAAGGTTTGTTTGAGCTGCGCCCTCTACTGTAAAGGCGTAAATATGCATTTCCTTCAGCCTGAGGCTTATTCATTTCACTTTTGGTGTGAAAGGGCCTTTACATTTGCCAGAAAATAGAACTTTTTTTGTTGTTATTAAAAAAACAAACAAGCAAGCCCAGCCTAGGTGAGAAAAAGTAACTAAAAAGAAACTTTTTTCATAAAAAGTAACTAAGTAATGCAATTAGTTACTTTTTTAGGGAGTAACGCAATATTGTAATGCATTACTTTCAAAAGTAACTTTCCCCAAAACTGTTCACTTGGGCGCATGCCCACACACCTGACTTGATGTTGCCGTCATCGCGGATGACTCCTCCCCAGCGTGTGTAAAGAGACAGGCCGCTGTTCTCCCTCTCTCGCTCTCTCTCTCCCTCTCGCTTCAGAAGTTCTTGTTTCTCCCGCATCTTCTCCCAATTCCGCAACAGGAACACTCGATGTTTCAACACAAAGTTCCTGTATTAAGAAATCAGTGGAGGATGTCTGGACCTTTACTATGTCAGATTAGCCAAATATAACAGGTCATTTTCAAGTTAAAGTACAAAATTACTGAAATAAAAATAAAGATAAATAAAAATATGTTAAATAAATAAAATAAATAAATATAATTAATACAATTATTATATATTATTCAAATTATTAAAAAAATTATTATAAAATAAATATAAATAAAAATAACTAATAAAAATGACAAAAGCACATAACAAAATCACTAAAACTTAAACTAAACAGAAAATATATAAAAAAATAAAAGCTATATAAATAATACTAAAATAACTAAATTACTATTTTTTGGTACAAAACCATCAATGAATTAGACTTGCAAAATATGGCCCCTTTAAACCCACCCAGAAATTAAAAAGTGTGTGATCATGGGATCGTACCTCTCTCTGTTTGACATGGGCTTCATTAAAAGGTGCTGGTAAAACTTGCTGCTGTCACTGGACTCTTCCTCCTTAGGTCAAACACAAAGAAATAGTTTTGCATTAGGACTGTGCTGTACTAGTAGCTATTGTAGCCAATAGTAGTGCAGCATTTTGAATGTTTCATACCCGCTTCTTCAGTGAGTGTTTGGACTTGCGTTTCTCTTTCAGTCTCCCAAGCCTTCGAGCTCCGCCCCCTGATCCACCCCCTTTCCCAGGCAGCCCATTGATTCGTTGGCTCTTGCCGCCAATGATGCCACGGCAGCCCTCTGAGCCACACTTGCAGACTTGCTGCATAGCAACAAGAGCAGAGAAACATTATCATTCGGCAAGCAAGATAAAAATGTGTTTCAATTGACAAACAAGCACAAATACACATATTAAAATAAGCATAAACATGAGAATAAATAAAAATAAGATTAAAAGTCTGCTTAAAAGTAAATAAATGTAAACTGTCTGAGGTGACATCCACAACACCGTTTTTCAACCTCATTAATGTGAAATAAATAATAATGAATAAATAAAAATAATGAAAGCTTATGAAAAAATAAAAGTAACACTTAAAGCCTTTATATATAATGCATTATAAAAGTATTTGTTATATATTAATTATGCCTTATAATGCATTGTATGGTCTTGTGAATAATTGTAACCATACATCACGTACATTATGAATACCTTTACAATGCATTATATATAAAGGCTTTAAATAAAGTGTTACCAAAATAAAAATATTACATATAATGTATTATATATAATGTTATTTGGAGTCCCAACCCTTCTAGATACTGTGGCTGGAATAATCAGGAGGCTATGAGTGACTAAATCAGCACCAGCGATCTGGACGAATGAAGTACAAGCATCCGCTACAAAACACAGCTGCGTGTGCATGGGTATGTACTTGCTTCAGATAGGCATGTTCCTGACATGCAGGATAGGGGTGACTGAAACCCTTCTAACGTACCTGTTCTTCCGTGTTGAAGGAGTGGAAGTTGTAGTCATATGTCAGTTCTGTTCCGCTGTTAATGTCTTTCAGAGCAAACAGACCAATACGGTACACTCCATTCACCGACCTGAAACACAGACAGATTGATTCATGATTTAAAACTCAACGTTCTTCCTCGGTCAAGTTTCTAAAGCAATTATGAAATGTATTGTTAAATCTCTAATAATCTGATCTAATCTGGTTTAACTTTTGCAATCACCTTTCACATTTTCTTTGGAGACTTTCTTCTTGGATTAATAATAATATTTCCATATATACTTTACAACTCAAAAGGGTCAGTAAGTTTTTTAATGTTTTTGAAAAAAGTTTCATATGCTTACCAATCCTGTATTTATTTGATCAGTAAAAACTGTAATATTTTGGAATATTATTACAATTTAAAATAAAGGTTTTCTATTTTAATATATTTAAAAATATAATTTATCCTTGTAATGTCAAAGCTGAATTTTCAGCATCATTACTCCAGTCTTCAGTGTCACATGATCCTTCAGAAATCATTCTAATATGCTGATTTGCTGCTCAAGAAAAAAATTTATTATTATCAATGTTGAAAAAAGTTGTGCTGCTTAATATCTTTGGAAATTGTGATGCACTTCTAATGAATATGAAGTTCAAAAGAACTGCATTTATTTGAAATAGAAATCTTTTGCAACAATATCTTTACAGTCAAGTCTTTACTGTAACTTGATCAATTTTATACGTTCTTGCTGAATAAAACTATTCATTTCTTTCCAAACTTTTGAAGTGTTAAAAGCTTACTGCTTCAATATACTGTAGCTACATTGCGTCTTTGAAATGAAATTAACTCAAGCCATGTCAAGCAACAACAAGCATTATGGATCTGATATTGAAAAACTAGGCTAAGTTGTACAATATGCAATAAGGTAGAATGAGGCCATTTAGGCACAGATGTGGGTGTGTGTGCGCTCTAACAGCTAACCACTGGGCAGCACAGCTGTGTCCCCCACCCTAAAACACAAGCTTCAGATAATCGCTCTTGTGTGGCAAGATGGATGATCTGCCACCATTCAGCTTACGAGCACAGTTTTTAATGTGTGTAGAAGAGAAAAAACATAGACAGAGCAAGAGATGGAAGAGATAACATTTTTCTGTGGACTGTGTGTGTACACAAAAACCCGACATGTCTGTAATAGTGTTACGTACCAAGCAGATGTTGGTCATTGACCTGGATCTTGAGTTCACAATCCCATTACTAATGTATAATCCTTTAGATTTCGACTAATTACACTAATTTATTATGAAACAACAGTTTCAACACCTTCAGTAAAAGAGAAAAATGTGACCTTCCTCTTTAATTTTTGACCATGACCATGGCTTGCTCATAATACAGCAATTTCTAGATGATAAAGTCATTGCTTACTCAGTACTCGTGGTTGTCCACATCCCCACTGACTCACCATTAAAAATGACCTTTCTGTTTCCGAACTCATCAGAAGCTGATGGAATTTTATTGCCGTACTTCATCAGTGACTCATCAATGGTCTCATTTCACTCACCATTTCTGCATCTCACAGTTGGGCTCGCAGCTGTGGTTGACAAAGCGAGCCTCGTTGCCCATGTGGTAGCTGTCGATGACCATGCCGCTGTCCAGGTTCAGACAGTAGTGGCCGCTGTGGGAGAAGTACTGCTCCATCATGCGACTCCTAAACAAGAAAGAGACTTGCTGAATGTATGATAAAATTATTCAAAACAGTAAACTGTATAGTAAATAAAGTAAAACTAAAACTGAAATAAAAAAATAATAATAATAATTCAAAACATTTCATAAAAGGTCGTTTTTTATATTAATATTAATTATATATCATGGCATTCCCTACTGTGTGTGATAATTACAGTATGTTGGGAAGGAAATCCAAACGTTCGCCTATCATCCATTGACCTCAAATATGGCTTATCATTTGAAACATGCAAGTAGTAGAAACTTTACTTGGCCGCTCGCTCTAACAATAACCTAGATAAATGTGCACTATTATTAGGTGCATATTCAAGTGTTTGTGCGGAGTGTGGAAACTGAAATATTGGTGTGCTTATTGCATGACACGGAGGTACCGGCGCAATCACTTGCAACGGAAACAACTCTGTCATTTTTGGTCATACAGATAACAGTAATACATCATTCGAAACTGGGTCTACTTTTATTTGTGTAAACTGACAATAACAAGAAAGCATTGTGCCTTTGTAAAATAAAGAATACACACAAGATACACTTTTTTGCCGTCTCAGTCTCCGTGAACTGGAGCGGGTCACAAAAATTAACCGTAATTTATATTAATTACCGTAATTTAGGCTACTAGCCTCACAGACATGAGAAATATAACTATAGAAAGCTTGAAATTGAAATACTCCCGGCTTATGTAATCTGTATGAAAGCTGCAGTTCTATCTATAGGTGTGTCCACTATACTTCGGAGATTGCCTATATATGTTACGCCTATATATTAAAGGCTCATTATGGTTTGGTATTCTCCTCAGTATATATTTAAGTAATTAAATTAATATAAACATGCGATTAGTCGACTAACGCCTTAAATGAATGACTACTAGTTGACTAGAAACATCTTAGTCATGGGCAGCCCTACTTTAAATTAAAACAATAAAATAAATAAATTAAAAAAAAAAAAAAAAAAAAAAAATAATCACACATGGTTAGTACACGACCGTAAATAAATAAATAAATAAATAGTTTTTAGATACGATTTGAGCATGACAGAATGTTCAAACTAGTTAAAGTCTGTCTCATCTTTGTTGTTTAAAGCCAAATTCCGACTAACCTGAACTCCTGTTCGCTGACCACCTCTCCCAAGTACTCAATGATGAATTGGCCGGAACGTAGGGGCTGCTTGGTGCGGATCCCCCAGCCCTTTCCCTCAGCTCGGAAGCGCTCAAGGCACTGCACCCACTCGTGTCTCTGGATATGCTGGTTATCACACTGATCACCACAAGGACATGTACTTGGAGAACACTCAGCAAAGATCATCCTGAGACAGAGATGAGAAACCAATGGGATCCACATTATGAACTACAACTGCACTAATGAGTAAGCAGAGAAGATTATGTAAGCCTCTTAAGACTGGTCCAAAAATGAAGTATTTAATTGCCCTGTTACCTGTTTAGACAGTCGTCCAGACAGCCTTTCTCAGTGTGGTTTTCAGGCGCCCTGCAGTTACAAGTAGTGGCTTCATAGCCAGAAAGAGGCTTCACATCCACATAGACATCTAATAGAGAAAATATTGACGCGTTACTCTTAATCGTCCGCAAACATGCACGCAAAACACAATACAAAAATGAGAGCAAGATTGTCATGAGGAAATCAACAACTCCCAGTCCTGTCAAATCAGTATAGTTACGGAAACAGATGCATGTTCATGGGTAGAGATCAAAACGATGAAAAAATATCCTTACTGGATCTGATCTTCTTGTAGAGAGGCACATCAGGTCTCTTGTGGAGCTACAAAGAACAAAGATGCATCTTTTATTAGAAAGATTTTTGCAAGCAATCAGGCATAACAGACTAACATTAAACTGCTAAAAATCTTTTTAAACATTAAAACTTTATTTTTATAACCCTGTAGGCAAATTATTTTTTCACAAACCTCACTACATTTTGTTAGATTTATGCTTACAACAAGAGAAAAAAAAAAGAAAAAAAAAACATTTGCCAAAGGGAAAGAAAAAACTTAACGCAAGATATATTTTCCATTATCTTACAAGTGAATGTATCTTGTTTTAAGGATGTTTATTGGAAACCAAGAACAAAATACTGATTAATACAGTGATTTTTGCAGTGAAAAACTTAAATGACAAATGCAGCTGTTAGTTCAGGAAAAGACGTGGTTTAAAGGAGCTACCTGATCATGTTTCCAAAGCCACAGGATGTCATAAGGCAGCTGGAAATCAATGCGTTTCTGTCTCAAGTATTTCCCTGGACAAACACCAAAGACAAATTGCAGTTATTAATTCAGTTGCTTTGTCCTTTAACTTGAGGCTGCCCCATTCTAGGGCTGGGCGATATATTGAATATTAGTGATAATATCACAATAATGTTGATGACGATGTAAAATTTGAAAATATCGTGAATGTCGATTATTTCAAATTCAAGTACACTTTCCCAAAAGAACACGCCGAACGTCCAATATCGGAATATCAGATGGTTGATGACATTGTAAGCAAGTTTGTGAATATTTTAAATAAAAAAGGAAAAACAAAATAGCGACCCATCTGTCATAGAGTGTTATTGTGGCTGCAGTGTGTTACGTGACACGCATGACGTGTCACCATGGAAACAATAAAGGCAAACGTTCTAAAATAATGGTCGCCTTAAAAAAAAAAAAAAAACCTCACTCTGGGGGGTCAGTTACAATATTTTAAACTCGCACTTGAAAAGGTTAAGGCCCTTTCACACAGGACGCGGAAAACGCTGCGCTTTGAAACCCATTTATTTCAATGGCTTGCGCTGCATGTTGACTATTTGTTGCTGCGTTGACCAAAGCGCATGCGCAACAGAGCGCAGCTTGCGCGCACGCCGCGGTCAAAGTTCAAAATAGCTCTGTGACGATTACCCGCGCGGCCAATAGAAACGGAGGTCCTGAGAGTTTCATGCACCCACTGCCTCTTCTTCCTTGCTGCTTGATTGTTGTTCCACCTTTCAGTCAGCAGCAAAATATGTATATGGCCCGTGCTAAGAAGTGAGCGACAACACTAGCCCTGCTAGTAAGAAGAAAGAGTCCATGAAACCCTCAGGTCCAGAGAGTTTGAGAATTCAGGCTTGCGAAGGAGCTTTTAACAGCTTAAATTTGCACTAAACATTTTGTATTTACTTTGTAACAATAGCTGTTCTATCTAAATTGTTTTTTTATTGGGGGCAAAGAAAATCATGTTTTTTTATTATTATTAATAATAATCAAAAGCAAATGCAAACATATTGAGATATATATCGAATATCATAAAAATTGACAATATCGAGATATCAATTTTTTTTATACATCACCCAGCCCTAACCCATTACAATACTGAATGAACTAATCACCTCATAACTCATCCACCATAACTAATCAGCCTGATTGCCCATGAGACTATACATAATAAACTGGTTAGGAATGACAATGAAAGCTGTATACCAATACAAGTCCACAAGCTTATTTGTTGAAATAGTAATTCTTTAAAAATGTCAAAAATCCTAAATCCAACTGCAAACTAAACTGCAATTAAATATTGTGCTAAACTAAGTGATGCATGTCAACATCTGTAGACTAAAAGATCACAACTGCAAGCTAAGCCTAAGGAAAAACTCACCAACATGAATGGGAGCAGGTAGAAGGCCATAATCATGTTCACCTGGAGTGTATTCTAACTTCTCCTTCTTTAGCTGTAGCAGCTGACTGCGAGGACTGTTGGGGAAATGCAGAAAGGTTATGTTTATTTACTTGGGATATGAATGTGAGATAATAAAATGGGCTTGCTGAACATGTTCACCCTTACTCATCAGTCTTGTACACATCAGAGTAAAGCCCCGCCTTTTGAAACTTCTTTTTGGGTGGTCTAGCAACTCTCTTCTCCCGCTGAGTGGTCACAGATGGGTTTGGGGCTTGTTCCACGGAAGTAGGGCCTGTGCGCTCTGGGGAGGACTGGCTATCAGGTTTTCCCTCCAGTGCACTGCAAAAATAACCCATTAATTTATTTTGAGATTAAGAGAAAAAAATCATGAAAAATATCACCTGCATTTTTGGGGAAGCTTTTTGACCACAACATGGAGCCAGAGAAATTTGTAATGTAAAGTAGAAATGTCAATTTGTATTTCATGCTGATTTTAAACAGATTAAACAGCTGAAATTCAGATATGGCAATGGCCGTTTCGCTTCCAACACGCACTCTAAGCGGTAGACCAATCACAACAAACTGGGCCATCTGACCAATCAAAGCAAAGGAAGCTCTCGGAAAGAGAGGGTTTAGAGAGACTAAAGGGGTTTAGAGAGACACTGTGAGAAAAGAGGTGATGTGCTTATCAATATTAAAAACAGTTGTACTACTTAATATTTTTGTGGAAACCGTTATTCTTTGATGAATAGAAAGTTCAAAAGAACAGCATTTATTTGAAATAGAAATGTTTAGAGACATTAAATGTCTTTACTGTAACTTTTGATCAATTATTGCTGAAATAAAGTATTTTTTTTTTTTTTTTTTAAATCATACTGATCCCACACTTTTAAATGGTTGTGTATATTGTACCGCATACCTGCGAAAACAATGCATTTCTTCCTGCGTCAACCATTCCCTCCCTCCTTCTGTTCTAGCTTTCGGCATCACATCCTCCTCTCTAGCAGCTGATCGTTCTTCTTCTTCTTCCTCCACTTCTCTTTCCTCCTCCGGTTCCTCTTCTTCCTCATCGCCTCCTTCTGTCTCCCTCTCCCAGCGCTTCCGCTTGCGTCCTTTTCTACGCTGGCTCTGCACTACAGACTCAATGACATCAACCACGGTGTCTCCCTCCCAGAGCACACTTCCTCTGTGCCTTTCAGGTAATGGGTGGTTCTCCTGTTCAGATGCCTGTGGTGGGGGTGACGGTGGAGGAGAGGGCAGAGGGTGCTTACGGGGACGGCCAGGACCCCGTTTTTTCACCACATTGTTTCCTGTGCGTGCTTGCCTCTGGAGCTTTTTTGCACGGAGGATCTTGTTGACATGGTGCAGGTTGTTTTTGGGAGGGGGCCGATGGGAGTGATGTGAAGGGGGGGAGTCAAGGCAGCATGTAGGCTGGGAGGAGCATGTGGAGGGACTAGCCTGGCGACTGGTGGGCCGGAGAGCTGCAGCACTTCCAGGCTGGTCAAGAGTGCAATGAGAAAGGCAAGAGGAAGAGTGCGAGAGGGATAGAGGAGGGTGGTGGTGATGGTGGTGCCGATGATGGGGACCCTCAGAAACATCAGGAACACTGGATTGGCCACCTCGGTTTTGCATGCCAGATACATTCCCTATGAGATTAAACCAAAAGGAGAGTTAAGTGGCTGAAAATTTTTTTCACAAACAATTAAACAAATTAGAACAACAATTTAAAAAAATAGTGTTGTAACAGAACTCACTCATCACCCAAGGTCCCATGGCATGCATGTCAACTAATCGAGCAGTTAAAATGACCAAAATGCAAATCCCTATTTCATAGTCAACAAAGACAATTATAATGAAAACAAAGGCTAAAATAAAATAAACAAAAATAAAAAAGCACACACACATATATAAGTCTTTGTATACCAAAGGATTGTTTACAGCAGAAATTACTGACTGGCCAATTTGGTATCCTTTGAGCGCTGGGCAACATTTAATACAGAAACCGCATCCTGCCACTGACTAAGCTAAACTCTCAAATTCATGATTAGCTTGTTATCTTTATTTAGAACAAGTTTATTAACAGACTGGGGACCTGAGCATCTTTTCTACAGCATCTATAATCCAATTTATCTCCTCATCTCCTAATGGCCAAATTCTGATGTAGAAGAAAAGAATCGTCTCACAGATTCAGCAAAAAAAGCAGCATCATCTATTCATGTGTGCAGGGCCTCATTAACTGTGTTCCCTCTATCCTCCATTATCCCTTTAATTAACTTACTCCCAGTCTAACTCACTTTCAACACAGTCTAGTCTATTATGTTCTATTCATCTTATCCTTCCATCAGTCAAACCCATCCTTCCACATCTCTCCATTTCATTGTTTTTTTTTCCCTCTGTGCGAGACGAGTTACAAGTCAGAGTTTAATACTTATGGTTAGCTCTTTGCTCAAATCACATAATAATGACTGCCTTGGCCAGCACCACTAACTATATATGGATACCAATTCATCAACAAACTCTTCCTTCCAATCACATCTTATTCACAACCTTAGTCTTATTTTTTTTTTATCAGTCCTATTTTCCTCTAGCCTTTAATCCTCCCTCTTTTACTCTTTCTCATCAGTTTCTTGCTCTCACTGCTACAGTGAATTAATGGTGCCGTCAATGACCGGTGGATGACCTCATGTCTTGAGCTCTAATCCTGGATTACATACTACACTTTGCTATCTCACTAGAGACCCTCTATGCATTAACACATATACACAAACACACTGCCCATCCATCCCAGCATGACTGAGAGGCTGCATTGTTATAAACTGCTCTGTTTTACCTGGTTCAGTACTGTAACATTTGAGCAGGTGTGTGTGTATGCGTGAGTGTGAAGAAATTTAGCCATAAAAAGTCTGTATATGCAAGTAGCATATTTGGAATCCCACTGCTATTGGAGTGCAGAGGAAATTATGTCGCAACTAGCCATTTTGTAGTATACTTGGTAGTATGTATTGTAGGACCTTTAACTACAAGCTTCAGCTTTGACTATTCCTCTATCAACCACTTTATCAATCAATACAGAACACTTGACAGGAAATACTGAAAACTAATCATAAATCTGTGGCACGCACTAAAGCAAGTTACGTCCAATAAAATTTTAGCACAGAATTATGGAGGACGCCGAGGTAAAGCTATATTTGGAGAGTGACTACATATCACTGCATTAATTCTGCAACCTTCACAATGTCAAACTAAATTTGGGTCACCTCAGCAGGCCCATTCAGTCGGTTGAAAACAGCATGTAAAAAATGCAAGGACATTACTGAACTGAACATGGATGTAATGTAATACTTGTGTGTTACGATTATGGTTTATAGTTCAATAGGCCTCTCAATATCAGCATTAGCTCTTAAGATTTTTCACTTACCCATCTCTCTCCTCTCTGCAGATGTGGAACGATCCCTTCTCACTGTCCGGTCCAAACGTGAAAGGCTAGGGCTCTCTGATGTTCCACCTTTTTTGCTCCGACTCCCCTTGAGCGAAGTACGAGATAGTGCAGATGCAAACAAGTTGGTGTGGCTGGTCTCTGCCTCCTCAGTGGGGGAAGCAGCATCTTCCTCGTCACTCTCAGAGCACTCAACTGTATTTTGTGCATGTCCTTCAGAAAATAGACCAGGCCCAGAAAGGGACTGGTTTCTAGAGAGTTTGGAGTAATCAGTATCAGAACTTCCCATCCTAAACCAGGAGTCAACAGGATGATGTCCCCGGCTCGTGTTGCCCAAAGACAGTCGTGAAGGCCCAAGACAAGACAAAGAGGCCTCTTTTCGCTTGTACCGTTCTGCAGAAGATGAGGAGGAAGAGGAAGGAGAGTTGGCAGAAGCTGCCTGTTTGTTAGCACTGGAGTCAGCAGAGCCATCTCGCCCAAACCGGCAGCGCTGCAGAGACTCTACACTCCCTCGCTCCCCTCTTCCAACTCCCAGCCCCTCACCTCCTCCACTTCTGCCACCTATGCTACCTACAACTCCACCACCATCATCACCCTCCTCTTCTCCACAGCGATCACGGTGCTTGTGTCTATGCTTGTGTTTGTGGTGCCAGCCAAATGACAGCTCAGACGACATGGCAGGATAGAGTACTGATGAACGACCACCACCTAGATACTCCTGCCTAAGTAGCTTATGTTTCTTCTTGTGAAATTTGGAGGGGTTAAGAAGCAGGTGGGATGGGTGATGATGATGTACATAGGAAGGGGGTGGAGGTGGAGGAAAAGAGGGGGAATGAACATGGTGGGATGGGCCAGAGTGGGGAGCCTGGTGATGGGGGTGGGAGTACAGGGCACTTGCTGGGGTATAACCACGATAGTAGCCAAGTCCCAGTGGGGCAGAAGAGTATGGGACACCATATGAAGGGTGATAGAAACCGCCACTGGAGAGAGGAAAGCCTAACCCAGGTACAAACGGTACTTCTGATATAGATTCTCTGAGCTTAGGAGGTCGCCCTCTTTTCTTTTTAAGATCTGGCTTACGGACATAATGAAGTGAATCACATGGGTAGGCTGGGTGGGGTGAATAATATCCACTAAAATTTATCCTGAAGATGGTGGGCAAGAGATCTCTATGCAGATAGTGATGGGGTGGTGGATTGGTCCCACCTCCAAGGCTGCTGCTGGCTCTGGCACTTCCCAAGCCAGACCCACGGCCTGCTGCTCCAGCACCCAGACCCAAGCTGCTACCCAAACGAAGTGTAGGTGTGCGATGAGCAATTCGTATATCACTGAGCTGAACACAGATCTCATCTAAATCAGCCAAAAAGTCTGGGTCTTGTCGGCGTGTCCGCAGCTGCAGGTACTTCTTCTTGCGTTTGCGCTTTTGCCTTTTTAGTTTGTCATAGCTAGGGCAGCCATGTCCACGACGCTTGCACTTATGTTTGTGCTTCTCTTTATGTCCAACCAAAGCAGAAGATGGGGCAGCTGGGTGTGGTCTTCTTGGGTCAGGTGATGCCCTCGCTCCAAGGGGGGAGGGTGTAGGAGAGGGACGTTCCAAGAGAACTGAAGAGGAGTGCCTCCTCCTACCTCTTGAAGAAAGCCCCATTCCTGCTCCCATGGCTGGACCTATGACACCAGGCATTAAGAGTCCACTTGCCATACCCTGCGAGACCCCTACACCAGCTAAGCCACTTGCACTACCAGCCTTTTCCCCACGGTCCGAGGTGCTATTATTGTCTGTTCCAATCCCACTGTCACTGGGTACCGTCTCTTCGCTGTGCGATTCACTGACTGGGGAAGGCGTGGCCTCCTTCAGCTCACTCAGAGGAGCAGGAGACGTGGGCAATAGTGGCCTTGGAGGAGAAAACTTTCGATAATGGTAGTGTTGCCGGTAGTGGTGGTGGTGATGGTGGTAACCCCGGCAAGAAGACTTCTTTTGAGATGGGTGTGCTGTGGATGATGTGGAGCTTCCTACAGTGCGAGCAGAGGGGGCTGAAAAAGTAGGTGGGGGAAAGGAGAATGAGTGGTGGCTCTGATGGGAATGGCTGCAGTGTGGGTGGGATGAGAAATGCACCGAGCCAGGCTCAACAAAGCTAGCATCACTAATGGGACTTTGACCTCCACTTGACTGTGAGAGGGATGGGGAAGGGAACACCTCAGACGGAGGCAACTGGTGTTGCTGGTTTTGTAAGGTTTGCGATGGATGATGATGGAGTGGGGAAGAAGTGCTTGGTGACAAGAACGGTTCTGGAGGGGGTGTGGGGGCACCTGGGGAGAGATTAGCTGATGATTTTGGCTTACGACCCCTCCTTTTACCCATATATATTGTCCCCTTTTTGCTAACATTGATCTGGGGCCCTAATTTGCCCCCAAATGTAGCAGCAAGTGACGACAGAGACTGTGGTTTTGTAGCAGCCGGAGCTCCTGGTGGCCCACTGTTTCTGGAGCCTTCCTGCTCAGTCCCTGGTTTCGGCCCAAGCAGTATTTGACTGAGGAGCCTCTTCCGTTTTACCGTCTTCATTTTATTGATTTTGCCTATGATCGTCTTCATGATGAGCTGCCCATTGCCCTTATTACGAAAAGGTTTTTCACCTACTGAAGCATCCCCTGATTCAGGAGCAAGTGTTGGGGGCTGGGTTTCTTGAGGAAGGGTTGGAGGCAAGCGCTTGGGGCGCCCTCGCTTTCTTGCCATGGGTTTAGGTGGATTAAAGTCCACTTCAGGGTGCAAAACAGGGGGATCCTGCTCTTCTTTAGATTTGAGCAGACTGGAGTAGACTTTTGAGGGTGCCAGTTTGTTTGGGGTACGGCCACGTGCTGGGGCATCTAACCGGGGCATTTTGTTCTTGGGCCGTCCCCTCTTCTTGGGTGAAGATTCAAAAAGTTCAGAAACAACAGGGGGCATGAGATTAGAATTGGGAGGCCGTCCCACAGGACGCCGAACAGGGGATAGGGAGGAAAGCCCTGAGGGCATTGGTGTGGTGAGTTTCTGATGATTAGAAGCAGCCTCAAGTAAAGACTTGTGGGTTCGATTCACCGCCTTCGTCCAGCGAGGTCGCCGTCCTCGCCGCTTTTTAAGAGGCTTTGAATCCTGCTCAGTTGGTGATGCAGGAGATACAGCCCCAGTGTCATCGCATAGTGGTGATGGGCTCATGCTGGCACCAGAAGGGTATGAAGGTGAAATAGTGCATTTGGTGGACTCAGCAGGACTTGGTACCCCACTAACGCGACTTTCCTGATTGGGACTACGTTTAACTGGGCTTGAGCTCTCACTGTGTTTACCCCTCTCACTTCGAGAAGCTGACAAAGAACACCTTTCTTTAGCATCTTGCTTCCCTGGCATGGTGGGAGTGGAGCCCTTACTTAAATCTCTGGGACAGTCTGTGTCTTTGTCTCGGTCACGCTCTTTGTCTTTCTCAGTAAACTCCTCTATTCGGCAGGGGCTTGCTCTAGGGTGTGAGGCTAGGGACCCTGGCAAACCTATGTGACATCCTGTACTTCCTATTCTCTCTAAGGAGGATGAGGATGAAGAAGAAGAAAATGTTGGTGATGAAAGAGAAGCCGTGGAGGAAGAATGAGATGGGCAGTGCCCAAGACGAGATTGAGATTTCACTCCATTGGTGGTACTGTTGTCAGTACTGTCATTTGTGGATGTTGTTGTCAAACGACTACTGTTTTGAGACAGAGCAGTGGTGGTGGTGGTGGTGGTTGTGCTGCTGTTGCTACTGGTGACACCTTTTGAAAGTCCATCTGATTCCTCTTTTCTAGAGGTGCCAGAAAATTTTTCCAGAATACTGTCTTTGTTTTTGGACCCATATGGGCGACCTGGGGGCCGTGAAACAGGTGGTGCTGGGGCAAGGTGCACCGCCCTGGAATAGGTGTTCCTATTGGCCATAGCCCTTTCAGGGCGCTGCAGATTAGAAATTAAAGGAGGCGAGCTACTGTGTGCTGGAGCTGGTGACACCTTCCGGGCTTTCGGCTTTGGGCACTTTGAAGGTGGGCATGTAGCTATGAGCTGAGCAAGCTTCTCAGTCACAGTAGGGGTACCCCAGGCAGAAATTCCTCTTTCTTGTTCCTTTTGCCCCTCAGAAAAATTGTACTGAGAAGATTTTAAGATCCCATCTGTTTTGGGGTCCTGTTGCGATGTGGCAGCTGGGGGCATTGTTGGTGGTGATGGGGCAGGGGCAGAGTTGGATTGTGGAACATGGTTTTTCTTTCCAGCGGAGTGCGATTTGCTTTCTGTCGTGGGGCGATGAAGGTTAAGGGGTCTCTCTGAAGAAGCAGCAGATTTTACATCAGCTTTTCCCTCTGACTTACAGGCAAGTTTTGGAGGACCCTGTACGTATATAAAGAAGGAAAAACTGAGTCACAGAAACAATGTTACATACATTTAATTCAATGTAATATGGAAAATCATAAAACAAAGAAATTATGATGCATTATTAACTGTGCTGGATTTCTCCTAACTATTAACAATTCAGTTTTATGCCACTAAAATTCCTGTTCATTGTTTGAATTTTGGACCATTATTACTGTTTTTTTTTCCCTTTAAATCAACAGCAGAGAGAGATGGGAGAAGGAAGGGAAGACGCATGTGAAATAGAGAAAAAGAGAAATAGAGATAAAAAGACATTAAGACAGGCAAAAAAAGGTCTAAAAATCTAAGAGTGAACAACAATGTACTCTGGGTCAGACAGAAAACCATAGTTAACAGGGAAACGAGGAAAGGAAAAAACAGAAGGAAAAATAAAGAGAATTTAAGTATTTGGGTGTCTGAAAGAGAGAAGAGTGAGAGAGAAAATGTGGCAAGACGTGCAAAGCTTATTTATCTGATGAAACCACATTAGCTTAGTGAAAGGAAAGTGAAGTGAGAGGGATATTTGAGTTTGTCTATCCCTTCTCCCTGTTGGTTTGGTGTATTGGATGCTTGTTATGTAATTTCAGCTAGTCTTATTCTTTCTTAGACATCTAAGAAATGCTGCATGAGAAGTTAAACAACCTTACCCTTTTTGCTGGAGCACTTCCATTCACAGGAGTGACTGGGGTGGTGGAAACAGGAGGAGGAGGAAGAGAAGGTGAGGGAGATGTAGCAGCAGGAGCAGTAGATGATAGAGGTGCTCCTCGGTTGACAGAGGGGCTTTTCTCTCCTTCTTTTCCATGACTTGGGCTAGAAGTGTGGCTGCTCCCATCACTAGCTCCAGCCCCACGATTAACACGCCCTCCGCCTCTGCCTCCACTATGCCGTACAGTGGCTCGGAAGGCTGGCCGACAGACATAGTTCTCAAGAATCTTAGGAGGCTTCTTCATGCGTTTGGCCTGCAGGCCTATTTTGAGCTTGACATTGCCCTCAGAGTAACTGGTTTCTTTGACTGAGAACTGTGTGGATTGCTGCTGTTGTTGCTGGTCACTAGTCCCACTCTCAGCACCACAAGTTTCACTCTGTGCTCCATCTCTTGGTTTCTCTCGTTTCTTCTTCTCCTCTTCATCATCCTTCTTTCCTCCTACTCCTTCTTTCTCACGTTCTGCTGGGGGGGCATTGGCAGGGAGAGGAGGTGGCGTAGAGGGCCCCCCCTGTGTCCTCTGATCCATTGGTGATTTGGGGAACAAGGGGGGCTTGAGTGGGACAGGATGTTCTCACTCACTGGTATAGGTAGGTACAGGAGGACTTTGCAGATGTCAGGTTGGAGAAAGGAAGGTGAATGGAGGGGAAGGGGAATGGGGGTGTAGCAGAGGTCGGAAATAAATCCTTGTTGGTTTGAAGCAATGTCGTCCCTTGCCAAGTGCCCAGCCCTCTCACCTTCAAACTGTGGAGATGAAAACAGAGGGGGTGTTATGACCAAAAGACAAATTAGCCACACTTCTAAGACAGCCTTAACCTTTAATTTAATTATTAACACAGAATGGCTTTGCAAACATGGATCACTACCACCACAAATACGACTTCAAATGATCAAACTAAGGACAAAGAAAGGCTAGACAGCTGCAAGTCACTAATATCCAAAATCTGCCTCAGACTTTTGATTATGAATGGTTCTGAATGATAACCGATGTGGCCAGACAGTAAACTGACTTACAAATTTATTTTATAAACTTAACACATTTAAGTAATATTTTTATGAGTAATTGAGGCTTTTGAAGAAAATGCATGTTTTTTTACAACTGCATTGCTTCATATTCTAATAAATGAGTATTATCACAAGCACAATTTTACATGGATAATGCCTAATATACAGACGACGTGTAAGAAACAATTTATCGGATGAGGGTGGTAAACAATTTGACATTCATAGCTGATTTTTTGATAGTTCTGCATTTTGTTGTACATGTAAACACACAATGTTTCATTTCAAGAAGGCTTAGTAACTTCTATTATGGTACTTTTTTTTTGTGTCATTTTTGGAGTTCAGCCCCAGTCCCTTTATGGGCAAGACCTTTTATGCAAAACATTACTTTGTGTGCCATGGAAGAAACAAGTCATAAGGATATGAAATTATTTTAGAATATAATTTTTTTTAAGCTGGCTTTTTAATATAACTATCAACATCTGGACAGGAGGATCAGTCATTTAAAAAATTCCAAGCTGTATATTTTACAAACAATTAACAATCCTTTTTACAACCCTGTGTAAAAGCATTTCTAATAAACTGACCTGGATTACAAAAGACAGAAAAACTTCTTTGGAATGCAAAAAAAAAAAGAAAGTACTGGGGGCTTGATAAAAGTAACCTTATGCCCCTTACACGCCTCCAAAACAAAAGGCCACTCGGTAATTTAGTACCACGCTAACCACAGGTGCTTTCTGAGGGTCAAGTCATTGGGAGGCGAGTCCGAGTGGTGACCTCAGCATAAAAGGCCCTCTGGGAGACAGAGGATCCAGTCGCCTTTTTGAGCCCTTTTTATGACTTTGAGTCAGAAAAGCACAGAGAGTGAATGAAAGACCAGGAAAGAAAAGGAAAAAGAGAGGGCAGAGCGACAGAAGCGGACAGTTTCTTTATGCCCCACTGAGAGTGATGGTTTAAAGATTACACAAGTCTGTTAAGAATACCTAGGTCACTGGAACGCTACATGTACGGTTACAGCCGTTTAGAGCTCGGCACGAGAAAAAGCTCAGAAAACCGTTTTATGGAGTGTTGTTTCATTAGTGGTGGTCTTTTATATTGAGAGAGTTGTTTTCTGTGAAATCACCACAACTATGAACTGGCTACAGAACTTGGAGTCCTGCCTTCCTTCTCTCTACTCCGACTTCACTATGTTTACTATAATTACTCACCCCATTTCACTTAAACACGCCCTTCCTCTTCCATTCGCCCCTTCTCGTTTCACACATGGTTATCCAAAAATCACACCTCTCTTGTTCTCTGTCCGACCTACCCTTTCACCCCATTCTGTCACTCTCTTCATTCTCTCACTCATTCAGTCTCCCTCTAACACTCACTTGGAAATCTAACAGTACAGCGGTCAAACTAGAGCCGTTGTGCTTCTGCTAATCGAAAACACATTTCCCTAGCGCTCCCTCCCTCCGTCTTTTTTCCCTGTTACGTCCCTCCCTTAGTGACAATCATTCCCCTATTTCCTCAGCGCTCTGGGTCGTACTCCGCTTCTCGTTACTGTGTTATTTGCTCTCTTGTCCCTCCTCTCTTTGCGGAGAAGATGCCAAAAATAAATGCTACCTTGTATTGTAAAATGGCTGCGGGAAAAGTCTTGAGGGAAAGCTGGAAAGAATTGCAGCAAGCTATCGTTTGCTAATAATCCAACACTTTTACATTTATGCATCTGATGCAATAGGAATCGGAACCATGCTATTGCCGTTGCAAGCGTCATACTCTACCAGTTGAGCTACCAGAACAAAATAAATACAACAAACCAACTAAAACGCTTTTTTTTTGTTTACAGTGGTCGTGTTACAAAGACTACACATTACTATAATTAATTACTATGCTAATAACAATGTGAACAATGCATTATTACAAGCACTAACAAAAAAGACACACCAAGTATATGTAGTTAGTTAATTTTCAGTTATTTATGGAAGTACATGGAAACATGAACAATAAAATGAAGTTTGATGAACAAAAATTAAGTAATCAATTACTCTGCTTCCTCCTTCCTTCATTCTCTTTCGCACCTGTCATTCATGACTCTTTAATCTGTGCTTGTTTTGGCAGCATAGAGATATAATATACTAACTCAGTGTATTTAGACAGTCTTCCTTCTACTATGAAATTATGTGCCCTCGTTTATTCTATGAGCACTGAAAGCCACAACCTCCAGTCAGCCAAAACACACTGCAGGACAAATTGGGAGACAGTAGAGCAGTTGAAGTTTGAGAGATTTAGTGAGCCTGAGGGTGACTAGATTGCAAGGAGAAAAAACTCTGGCAAACAGCTTCTAAAAACTATTAAAAATATGGTGTAGAGCAAACAATTAGCATCTCCTCTCATTTCTCACTCTTCCTTTTGCATGAAGTTATACTTTGTCTTCCTTTTTTCAAATGGCTTTAAAGCTAATATTTGCATATTGAAGTTGCGATGAAACTGAAGTAGCAACAGAACTTTTCTTTTGTATTATGATGTACATCTGAGGTAAACAGATTATCGAAAAAGAAAAAAAGCAGGGAGGGGACTGAGTTCTATCAGTTATTGATTGGATGGAGGCAGATCTGAATGCAAGCGTACAGTGGATTGTACAAAAGGGGCGGGGTTTAAGTGAATGACATGATTATAGAAGTCTGGCATACGTCACCAGAAAGACATCTGTCATTTCACTGGAAAATACGGTTATGACATTGATTAAAAATGGTGAGGTCAAAACATTTTTTTTTTTTTTTTTAAATGAAACATGCATGAATGAATCAGTCACAATAAGATCAATAACACTCATTTAGAAAATAGGGTGAATTTTCATGCCGACTTTAATAGATTCATGCTTATTATTATCTCAGTTAATACAGTGACCCCAAAATGTAATGTATTTAAACACTTAATCCACACTTGTATGAATGTCATTGCATTACAAAATATCCAACCAAGTGGCATCTGCAAACAAATGATGTCTAGACTTTTTCTTAAAACTAAGTTAACTTTACTTATTTAGACATCTTTGCGATTATTTTACTGTAACTGGTCTCAAAGTGATTTTTTAGTGTAGTTTATCACATCAACTATGAATGAACATGTTCCACTAACGTTTGACAATAAGAAAGTGTCTACATAATTTTGAATCTGAATGTGCTATCTGTATGCATTTTTTTTTTTACGTTCTCATCTAATACAATAATATTCATCCATTTTTAAGTGTAGAATATTTTTGTGCACCTGTAAGATTTATCTATCTACTACAATATACCGCTCGCAACTTAGCATCAGATGCAAGGACCACAAAACGAAACTAAAATTCTATAACACAGGCTAAGCATTGGATTCTGCTATTAATCTGCACTCATAAAACAGAATGCTTCTTAGCTCAATCTCTTCCGATCACAAACTAAATGCCTGAAATCACGGCTATCCACTCAAACAGCACTCAGTCAGCGGGAAGCTTAGTTCTGGTTTCCTTGACAGCGGAGTCAGAGGTCAAAGGTTGTTCAGAGGCTCCAGACACCACTTTCTACTCTTTCCTACACTACTCAAAACATCTGCTCCAATGGGAAAAATATAACCAAGCAAAGGCGCGCGCAATTTGCACGTGCAATGAACCCTATTGTAAGCGAGGTTAACTGAGGATGATCTACTCGCAGGTGCTACTGGAGGTTCATTTCTATGAAACTGGTGAACACGTAAAATCAGAACTCCTTATAAATGAATGAATGCTTCCTAAACAGCATTACGTTCTGGCTACAACAAACAAACAAAGCTCGTGAGTTACGCGTCAAAATACTGCATTTTCCTCACTTGTTTTGACAGATGACGTCCTAATAAACAAACCACCTGAATTAGAGCATTTATTATTTGCAGTTAGAATGTAGAATAAATTATTAACAAGTTACTCACCTTGATAGCGGTCCAAAACTGCGTTCACATAATTTGCGATCAAAATCCTCCCTTCGTACGCAACAGCATGGTCGCTTGGATATTTATCTTGAAATTGCTGATGTGCCCAAAAAAAAAGCAAAAGGAAAAACGTCACATTTCTAGGGAGAACATTCCAACCAATGCATGGCATAACAAAATATTCGTCTAGTCTGTAGATCCAGTCACCCCTCAAAAATGAGCTGTAACGATATTTATCTAACGTTACGTGAGGCGCACTGGTCACGGTTTATGATCCTAATATAGCTAGCATAGCTCGTTAGCAAAGAGCATATCTTGAGCTTAACCTTACATTACTGTACATGTCAAAAACTAGACTGTATGAAATAATAATATGAAGTTATTAGACTGAGACTCTTGCTACAACGGGATGTCAAAATACCTTGCTGCCATTGCAATTTTGTAAGACACATGTCTGTGAGCAAGGTAAGTTCATCGCGGCTATAACCCCACGTATACAACGTCAACGGTCATACAATTCACGTCTCTGTGTTGTTTACTACCTCTCAAATGAGTGAATTCTCACCAGGTAATTGGTACCACTAAACCCACACTCTAATGAAACGGCTGATCTGTCCTGTCAGGCACATTTACTGGTATGGCTAGCTAAATCCCCGCGATCCGTCCACACGACTAGTAATGTAACGAAGCAGCCGCTGTTGGTGTGGATCAGATTAGTAAAGTGTTCCCTTCTCGCCCCGGCCGTCAATAAAAATCCAACGATAGCGTATAAACATCCACAGGAGGACCAAAAGAAGCGGAATACAAAAATCTAACCCTCTTCGGGATGAGCCTTGCACGGGTAATTAAAAACACGAACTGTCAACAAAATGGCGGCCGCTGCGATGAATCAACAGAGGACCCGAAATGGATCTCTCCCTCAAATTCTTCGCCCTCTCCCTCGTCTTCTGTGCAGCGCTCGTTACCCGTGATAATCTGATATGTCGCCCGAATCCTTCTCCGGGTCCGCGTTAGTCGAGCTCAGACGCGTCGGAATGGGCCTCTCTCGTTAATCGGGCCTCCATGTCTGCTAAGCCCGTATCGTTTCTGTCAGTACACCACGGACGGGCATTCTCACAGTCAGAGCGGGAGGGAGGGGAGGAAAGGAGGGGGGACGGGGAGAAGGGAGGGGAGTAGAGGGCAGTTGTCGAAGGCTGTTCGACACTTTCTCCCTGCTCAATTGTACGGGGCATATTCAGTTACACACTTTTTAACAAAATACGGGATATATTTGTTTTCCTCAGATTAAAATGTAGAGCAATTATACGTTTAATATTGAATTGCGAAAGGACGTTCATTTCAAAACGATTTCTGACTCCTGAAAAGGAGGGTCGTTTTGGGGTCGTCGTACGCTCGTGGCAGTGTTTACCCACAGTGAAATATAGAGACTCCCTTGGGAATCGTAGCCGTGAGGCGGGTTGTGAAATTGTAAGTGAGCAGAATCCATCATTAGGAGACCAGCAACTAATCGGTGTTAAGAACGAATCTTTAAGTGGAGCTAATGGAGCATATGCAGGGAACATACTTACGCAATAAATAAGCCAGCTGGAAAACTTTCGGTGAAATGTCACTTGTTGGTGTATATGTGTCTTCAGTGTCCTGGGGTGGCTTTAACAGCATCAATAGTGTAATACTTAGTTTATAATCAGAATATAGTCACTTAAATAGTCAGGCCTAGTGTTAATTTAGTTATTAAAACGTAAGACGACATAAAAAAAAAGACATGTCCCTCAGTTCCTCTTCAGTAAAATTCAATTTGACCATCAGTTTTTACATTTTCATGTGAAAAAAAGCATCAACACACTGTAAATTAAAGATTTATTGTGCACTTTAGTTAGATTAATTGAATAAAGTGTTAGTTTTCACAAAAGTGTCAATCACTGAGCTTGCACTGACTGACAGCTTCAGTGATTATAAAGGGAGTGTGCAGCGCTCGCTTTCTGTGTAATTCATTCACAAGAAAAGTTATTGTTTTTCATGAGATTTTGTGAGTACTTAATACTTCACCTTGACAAAATGTATTTTTAAACCTTGTGATTTTATAATGTTTAATATTTATTCAAAAGCAAAACCGAGTGAAAAAAAAAATATTACATGAAATGGCTAATATGAGCTAATAAATGCAACTCTGCCGCCATCTGCTGGTTATAGTGGTAATTAACATCTTTTTATTTTTTTAATAAAAGTGTTTTCTATCAAATGTACTTACTACATCTTGAAACGTTCATTTTTACAAATGAGAACAATCTCAGAAGGATGAACAAATAATGTTTTTGGTCATCACATTAAAAATAACATTTAAAAGTTTGAAGTGAAAAATATTGAGTGTGCATGTCCAATTACAGACACCATGTTTCTTATTCCAATGTTCACTATAGCTTCAAGTTTTTATTGCAATCAATAAAACTGGTTTATTGGCAAATTAGGTAAGTGTGATAACTGCATTAAAACATAAATACAACATCAAAAAGTCAACCATTGATGGTTTTGCGTCGATGTATTGCGAGTATCAGCTAACAGTTCACCGGAAATGCCCAAGCTGGCTTAACGAAAACCAGAAAGTAACCGTGCATATGGTCAATTGTTCTCATTCACATCAAGAACATTAACTATAACTTTTTTTTTTTTTTTGTCATTGTTCTGTCGTTTGTCATTTTTGCATCGTTTATCACCTGAAAAAGGGTCATTCAAGTGATGTTTATATATAGTAATACAGAAAGGGCTACTGAACAAATCTTTTTTAGTTGACAAATTCAAGAGAGACTGTGATTAATCAAAATCCCAAACACTTGTGAAAAGGGCATCAATTATAGCCATTTCTGGATCCTGTTGTGTCATGTCAGTGTTTAACCACAGTGAAATATTGAGACTCTCTAGGGTATTAGCTGTGGAGGGTTGTGTAACTGTATAAGTGGGCATAATTCACAATAATTAGAGCAACAATGACAACTGAAACCTGCTTTTTTATTTGACTTTTACTCCATCCCTCCACAGAAACTCCCTTTGAACTTTTGGATCAAGCTTGGAAGAGCCGCGCAGGACGGTGAAATATACAGTTGCGCAAACCATATGGTTATTTTTTGACATTGATCTAAGTGACTGATCAGTTCTGCATTTACACAAGTGCAGAGTGTCTCATAACATCTCAAGGGGAAAAATGAATAGTCATGTGTCTCATTTACCTATACTAATCATCATAGTTCATATAGTGAAACTGTTGCTGTTTTGTAACTAATTTGATGTTGGATTTTTCAAACTGCAAATGAGATAATTAATCTGACTGACTGCATGGCATGAGGACGTGTCAAACATTAATAACATAAATTAATTAGGAAGCTGTGTTCAGAAGCTTTCTCTAATACAAAATCTAAATGACAGATGTCATTGGAACCAATACGTTACTTGGTATCATTTTGAAAAGCATATCAGCCTTTCACAGCATGCAAACCTAATACACTACTATTAAACATGGGGTCGGTAAAATTTTTTCCCTGTGATGCAAAGATGAATTTTCAGCATCATTACTCCAGTCTTCAGAGTCACATGATCCTTCAGAAATCATTCTAATATGCTGATTTGATGCTCAAGAAACATTTATTATTATAATCAGTGTTGAAAACTTTTTATTTTATATTTTTGTGGAAATCGTGATTCATTTTTTTCAGTATTGATGAATAGAATGATCAAAAGAACTGCATTTATTTGAAATAGAAATCTTTTATAACATTATAAATTACTTTCAATTTAATACATCCTTGCTGAATAAAACCTTTGAAAGATGTACGTAAAAACTAAACACTGCACAACTCTATTATGATTAAATTATGGTTAATCATAATCCTATCATGAGTCTTGAGTCCAATACTAGGCTGAAATATTTGAGATCATTAAATATTATGTAAAATAAATGTTTATCTAATTAACACAATTTTGTCTCATTTTCTGTCATTAGGTTTAATTATTTATAATATATTCAGCCATCAGCCACCCTGAACTCGATATCAACAATTGAAAAACCCATACAGTTCATTCAGTACACTCCGATGTTTAAAACACACAAAACTCATTTTAATAAAATATTTTATTTATTTGCTTTGAGAGTGCAGTATGTAATAGGTTGGCTTATGTTTATAATTTATGTGCCTTTTTCTAATTATTCATTGCAACATTTTTTTTTTCTTGTAAACATTTAACATTCACTTTTGTGATTGTGTGTGGTATATAATTCCAAATGACATTCAAAATGTTCAAAGGCCATATTGTGAAGTGAACATTCTCATAAGTGAGACTGTATCTTAATATCAAAATATGGAGCAGAAAGTCAAGGAACCCTGAGAATGAGGACAAAAGCACCCAGAGGAACTTCAAACAGCTTCAAAATATGTGAATACAGTAAGTACTTTTTTAAATCTATCTACAAAACCCCACAAACTATATGTAGCAATGTAAGTCAACATCAAGCACAAAAGTATAAACTATCAACCCAAAACATGTAGAGCAGACTTGAACAATTCACAGTGCAAAACTTGAGCAGGTATCTAAATCCTTGTGTTTCTATGATACCTTCAAAAGAGTGAAGGCATGTGTGAAGCAGATGACAGGTAAGGGAAAGTGAACTGTGCGCTGACTTCTTTGTGAGGTATTGAAACGAGAGCTCTGAAGAAGCTATAGGGTAAACGTGTGCCATGCCATTAAATATGCATATGCAACTTGAACTGTATCCCCTGAGACATCTGTATCATCTATCTCAGTGGTTGTGAGCTCCAGTCCTGCGGCCCACCAGAGAGACTGTTTATTCCAACCTGGAATTATCAAAACTGAAGTCAAAGTTGAAACGTGTTTGCTCAGGTTGGACTGTAAACATCCTTGGCGGGATTTTAGTTCACAAACATTATACAAACAAAATAAACAGATATAAATGCTTATCAAACATATATTAATTCAAAAAGGGTTGCCTAAATTAAAATGTCTCTCGAAATAAAAGGCACTTGACTGGAAGGTCTTTTTAGGGGCTCCAGGAAGCACTGGTGCACATGGCTATGGTGCTTCTCTTTGTCCTGGATTGATCAAAATAGGAAGAAAAAGGAGGCTAAATAGTCTCAAAGGTGCTACGTTCCTCTACATTCGTCGGTGAGGGGATTGGCCCAGGAGGTCCTGTATGTGGCTGGAAACCCCGGTCTTCACCATCCAGACTTTTCCGGCAGACAGGGCAGGTGTCATGCTATTAACACAAAAGACATTTATATTGTTACCAAAAAATCGATTTCAAATAAATTCAGTCAATCATGACAACTCTCGGAACAAAAAGCATTTATTGATAAGAATGGAATGTACATAGGCTTAGGCCCCATTTACACTACATCATCTACACTGGCGTTTCCACAGCGTTTCTGTGTCTACACTGAAACACAACCCCGGCATTTTCAAACTAAAACAGGCTCTGCAGTATTTTTGAAAGTCTCAGTTTTCGAGGTTCCAAAATGCCGGCGTAGTGTAAACAACAGGTGTAACCATAGCAAAAGTTATGCGTTTTAAAACCAAAACGCACTAGTGTAAACGGGGCCTTAGTCTTGTCGGGCTAGATCTGCTACGCTGCTGCTGCATGATTGAAAGCTACATTCACATAAATACAGTGAATAGAATGCAAGCTGCTTCAAAGAAAGTAGGGAGAACCCCTAGCACAACTAGGCAGGTGGTGCTGGGGAAGGTGGAGGGCTAGAAAAATTCCTATGGCGCGCTGCACTGACTTGAGCCGGTTTGGGATGGAAATAAATAGGTTACATAGATAGAACAAACAGATCAGTTGTCCAAAGCGTTCAGCTGCTCAGAAGATTTTCATGAATGAACTATGTATTTCTTATACTTTAAAGAACCCTGAAAAAAAATGTACCACAGTTTCAGTGTTGCCAATTGCTTTCAGTTGAAAGTAGCTAAAACTGGTCGCTAAATGTCGCTAGATGACGCCATACTAGCTAGTCCACTGATCTATATTAATATAAATATAGATCAGTGGGCAAGTCACGGAATCTACATAAGGTTTGTCCAAGAAGTTGCTAGATTTGTCACTAGGCTTTTGAAAATAGTCTCAAAAGGGGCTAAATCTAACGACAAAATCTCTAAATTGGCAGCACTGCAGTTTCCACAAAAATATTAAGTAGAACAACTGTTTTTAACATTGATAATAATAAGGAATGTTTCTTGAGCACCAAATCAGCATGAATAATTTCTGATGGATCATGAGACACTGAAGACTGGAGTAATCATGCTGAAAATTCAGCTTTGCCAACACAAGAATAAATTACATTTTAAAAATACATTAAAACAGAAAACAGTTATTTTAAATTGTAATATTTCGTAATATTACGGTTTTTACTGTATTTTTGACCAAATAAAAGCAGCCTTGGTGAGCATAACAGACTTCTTTTAAAATCAACCCCAAACTTTTAAACGGCACCATAGGTTATTTAGCACATAATTTAATATTCAATAACCAACAGTTTTCAAATATCATTAACATCTGAGCACATTTCAAACCTGTCACCTCAAAAATTCATGTTTGTGGTATGACTGTGTGTAATGTTGTAGAGAAAAAATGTTCAAGTCTCTTCAAGTAATGTTAACCACAAAGTTTATTGTGCTCATAAAATGAAAACTGACATTTTAAAAACCCGGTGGAAATTCCCAAGGGGGAATTAGACTTACGGTTGGTCTACAAATTGACGTCATGACTGACCACCTCTACAGGCTTTGATCAGTCCGTTAGAGTAAGGTTGTTTTTCCTCTGTCCAACACTAGACGTCCTTCCAAAAATTTTTGCTTGTTAGTCAAATATAACAAATGATTACAAATGACCACCACTATTTACGACAAGCAGCACTAAATTAAGCTTATGTTTTGGTTTAATTCTGTTAATAAAATTGGGTCTGATGACAGAAGATCATAAGGTGGTTTTATGAGACTCATACCAGTTGTAGCCAGGGCACAATACAGTTGCTGTGAAAGTAGTGCAGACAGGGCAGCTGTCGGACAGATTCCCCTACAGAGTATTCCTCTCTACACACAGTGCATTCCAGTCGGCATGCTGTGAGAGAGACGAAGAAAAATATGCATGGATGAACACACAAGAAAAATGGAGAAAGCAACTGTCAAGTGCTGCATCCAGCTAACAAAAATATGTTCTAAGAAAGTTCCCATTAAAGTGCTCCTATTATGCTTTTTCGAATATTACCTTTCATGCAGTGTGTAATATAGCTGTTTGTGAATGTAAAATGTTTTTAAAGTTTTAAAGATCAAAGTGCATGACAAATAAAATTATTGTCTCCCAAAAGAAAGAATCGATTCTGAACTGACGAGTTGTCAGTAATTCCAGTCCTACTTCCTCTTACATACCTAAGTGACAATGTAATACATTTGCATAACGCCAGCCTATGGTCTTCATAGGTTGTTTGCAATCACGTGGTTCTGGTGACGCGCGAAATTAATGTGGAGGGCAAGCAGTGAAAATTAGCATGGAAGAGATGGAGAAAAGTCTGTACTGTGCTGGTTTAGAAAGGTATAAACAGAATGTTATGAAGAGGAGTGACTTTTCTACTGAACTAAAAGACTTGACTGCCATCGAGGAGGTAGATATAGAGAATATGAAGCTGCCGTCATGCCATGTTCAGTTCTTGTCTGGTTTGTTTATATCGCGCTGCCTTTCTGCTAGTGACGTTAAGGGCAGTATTTTTGATTTTCTTTCGTGATTGTGAAAAATGTCGTCATTGTAGGTCATTCCTGCTGAATTGAGAATTGCAACAGGAGCTCACATCATCGTTCAGGGAAAAAGCTGGAGTGTAATACAATTTTCGCCTTTTTTAAGTGTAAAAACACTAAAGGGAAGCAGGTTGAGGAGGTGACGAAAGACGCCGTAGGCTATAGCAAATCTAATAATGTCACTGATTGAACCCACTGCCTGTCATTAAATAAAATAATCACATAGCTGAGTGTTTTTGAAAGTTTTGTATTTTGTTTGGTTTAATAATTAACATTACATTTGCGATTATGACTCTCACTTGGCTTGTGAATGAGTATAACTTATACGCAGCCACTTCAAAACTGTTCACAAGCTTCTATGGGTTTAATTTTGGTTGTCATTTGTTGAAATAAATTAAACAAAAAAAAAAAAAATACAGTGTGTCGGTGTCTGTTATAGACCGTAAAAAAGGGTGTCTGTCCGCTGAATGCCCCTCCGATTCTCCTCCGTGACCATATTGAAACTGAATATTTACAAAGACAACATTAAAACTACAGCTACATTTACACCCTTCCAACAAAGAAATTGATCGACTTCTGTCAGCTTGTTGAACACATTTTTTTTTATTTGGACATTTTCTACCATATGGTGGCTGAAGCAGCAGCGCGTGACACTGTTTTCACAGTAACCAGATCAATATTGTAAACGGAATTCTACAAAACTGAAGTGAAAACACCAAATGATCATGCAATGGGATAAAATATCTTCTCTTCCCTGCAAATGATACCATGAAGAATGTGAATATTTAACCAAGTCAAAAACAAAAAAAGGTAAGCAGGTATCCATATTCATTTCAGTATCAGCTGACACAAAACGCTATAAAAGGTGACAACTTTTAAAGTTAAAAAACGATATAAGTTACGCAGATGATAAAATCTCATTGTGGTTTCTCGGTTTGATAGATTTGAGCAACCATAAACGATGCAAAACATAAGAATTTTGAGTTTGTGAAAAATCACTGCTTGCCCTCCAGCCACATTTCGCGTGCAGCAATGACGTCATGTGCAAACAACCTATTGGCTGCCTGCAAACAATGTCTATTTTGACCTGCCCTCAAACACTGTAGTTGTAGTTGAGGCCTGGAATAGATTGGTTCGTGTTGTTGACATGTCAAGAAGATGCTGTTTTCAGCGCTGTAAATCCACTTTCCACTCGCGCTGGAATTTATATGGAAAAACCGACACCATCGGTCATATCACTGTGTATCAAGCGCTGAAGAAGCTTCTGGAGCTGAAATTAAGATATGGTAATGGGAGTTTCATTTCCGACACGTGATGTAAGTGGTAGACCAATCACAACAAACTGGGCTCAATCAGAGCAGAGTAGTAGGCTTGTGGTAAGAAGGGGTTTAGAGACTGAATTTTCGAACAAACCGTTTTCAGACTCTTTGACAAAAGAGGTGATGTGCAATGTATATTATGACAAAATTAAAGTGTTTTTTTGACCTTGGGCACTTTAAGTTTTGAAAATGTTGTTTCTAAAAGTTCTCTGAACATCTAGTCTAAAAAAAAATAGAGTTTCAAAAATGTTTTTTCTTGGTTATACGAACATTAAGGGGACATTCCATTTTATCATTTTGCAAACAATATGGGAACGTTACTTACATTGTATAAATAACATTTTTTTGTGCTAGCGTTTTGAGAACATTACTAAAAACTAGATAATTTTGAATAAACATTCTATTAATGTTCCTGGAAAAACATTTGTTTATAACTTCGAGAGAACCTAGCTAGAAAGTTAGCCAAAATTCTGAGAATGTTCCCTGTTAGCTGGGACATCCTATGAAATGGAAAGTTTAAAAATTTGTAACTGAATGAACAAATTGAGTTGTAGCTCAGCAATCAATAATATGAGGTGAAAAATGTGAGTCTCTGGAAACATTTGATATAAAATGGCAAATACACAATACACTGCTGTTAGAATCATAGAGATCCATCTTGTTTTAACACTTTCCAGTTCAACCTCTCAAATTTATCATACTCAATACAATAGACTGCCAGGAAAAGCAAGAAAAACGCTTCCTAAGGGTGACCAGAAGTATGTGAACAGCCCTGTTTTGCTTTACAGAATGTAAAATGAAGTGTGACTCAGGATTATGGGAACTTACCAGCCTGTTCTGAGGAGATGCTAACAGTGGGGAGAGATGAGATCATCTCCTTCTCGGCAGGAGGGGGGCCGGTATTTTCAGACTGACCAAGCAACTGAAAGAGAACAGAAAAACTGCAAAGGTTGATGAGCAGGATATTTCTAATGCTTCTTTAATTTTGGGGGGGAAAAAGTCTATAACGTGCTTGACTCAAGCCTGGAGACAAATTTAACTAGCAAAAGGCAAAATATTAATATTAGGCAGAAGACTAAAGAGGCTAAGTGCAAAAAAGGTTGAGGACATGAGTCATATCATTAGATGATGTCACCTATGACAGTGTGTCTAACCTGTGTGATGACCACATCTAAACCTCCTTGTCCCCAAGCATAATCTCCAGGGTTAGAGTGTAGCATGCTAGACCTGAGGAACAGGTTATTGATACATCATTGGATAGATCTGTTGATACTGTCTTCACATATACAAATGAATGAATTTGTAAGGCAAAGGGGACCATGAATATCTTTTGTTGGTCCTGGAACAACAGTCCTGTCAAACAAACAAAGGTGATGGGTTGATAAGAATATTGTTTAAGCCCAGCCAAACCTAAAATCTGATTTACAGGAATGTTATTTCAGGAACATATTCTACTTAACAGAATCACGGTAAACCATAAAAACATACCATGAGGAGGTTTGGGAACCTGCACTGTCAGAACTGGAAAACAGACCATCCAGGAACTGCTGGACAATCCTTAAAGAAACAAAGACAGTTTCGGTGCATTTAAAGAAAAAAGTTCAAGTTTATGATATGAGAATATCAGTCTTAATAATAAAAAAGAAGAAGAAAAATAAATATAGCTGCGAGCAGCAATTATCAGGGTTCAAGCGCTTTAAGGCCTTTAAGCACGTGTAAAAAGGTATTATGTTTTATTTAGCAAGCATGTAACCACTTAGATCATAGATGGAAAACACCATTTACAACCAATACAGGCAATTTACCATGGGAAATATATAGTTTTTAAAGTTTTTTCACAATTATAGCACCACCTACGGTCCGATCTCCATAAATGTTTGCATGTTTTTTTAGAATCATATATCACGTGCTCACCTATTTTTGTGAAGTTCTGAGTTTTCCTTTAGGATTTATAGGCTTTTGAGTATATTTTGCCACGCCCTTTTTCTAAATGAACCTGTTATAGCTACCCAAAGGGTAAAGTTCAAATTATTTTGATAATTATGGATCTAGAGAGTCCAGAGAATTGTACTGCACTGGTTTGGTTCCGATCGGGCGAAAAACTTAGAACTAGTTTGCAAAAGTAGTTTTTTTACATAATTGCAAATATTTAATGAATGATTTGATTGACAGCAGTGGTTATTGAAGTTTTTCAGCATGAGGAGATCTATCAAATGATATGAATATTGTGTGTATGTGTGAAACACCACGTGATTACAGAGGCATAAAACTTGCTAGCGCCATCGAGTGGCCGAATTATTTCAAAATTCTTACAGACCTCTAGGGCCATGAGCCGAACATGCCAACCAAGTTTTGTTCCAATCGCCTCCGTTAACCTTGTCTAATAGGTGCTCAAACTGATGGCGGCCATGTTTTTCGAGAAATGCTAATGTCCTTGGACAATCATGGCTCCTTGGACCATGACACTGCATGCCAATTTTCAAGTCCATTGGGCTAACGGTTACGTAGTTATAGCTGTTATCATGTCTTTTTCATGTTATAGCACCACCATGTGTCCAATCACTGCGATTGAGCCAATACACAAGAATATCAAGTTTGGTGAAAATATCTCATTCCGTTCAAGAGTTATAGCCATTTTAGTAAAAGTGGCCCCGCCCATTGCGAACGTTTTGGCGCCCCTTAGCGAAATCAAAATTTCAACTTTTTTTGTTTTTTTATAACTTTTGATATTCAATCTCCAGAGAACATTTCTGCACTGGTTTGGTTCCGATTGGGCGAAAAACCTAGGACTAGCTCGCAAAAGTAGGTTTTGGACAAAATTCTAAATGGCGGGAAATTTTTCCAGGCGCAAATGAAATCGGAAACGTCTTGAGCCAAAGATTTCAACAATATAAGGCACTTGAGTATACGACAAACTTCTAGGGCTGCGTTCCACTCCAAATTTGTATGCCCTTCACTCACTAACTTCCCTCCATCTCGTGGACTCGGATGTGCGTCATTGCTTACGTTGCATGAGTGCCCACTACTGGCGGAACTCGTACATAAGGTTTAAATGAAACGCACTAAGCCAGTGTTCTCAAACTCAATTCCTTGACGGCCACAGCTCTGTAGAGTTTAGCTCCAACCAGCTCCAAATCACACCTGTTTGGAAGTTTCTAGTAATCCTGAAGACCTTGATTAGTTGGATCAGGTGTGTTTGATTAGGGTTGGAGCAAAACTGTGCAGAGCTGTGGCCCTCCAGCAGTTGAGTTTGAGACCACTACACTAAGCCCTTGATCACTTGGAATTCACTATGGAGCTGATTTATTATTTAAACCCCTTTTGTACTTATGAATTTGTTTTATGCAGCATTCTATATGCTTATAAGTTGTTGGAGAAAATATATAAATCCTATAGGTATATTAGCTGTTGGAGAAAAATAAAATTACAAAAATGAAACAAAATATCAATAGTATAAACTTTGACTGTGAACATAAGGTAGCTACAAGTATTGGCCTATGCGACTGAATCTCAACATATAATACTATAAACTATTATGCGATTAATTCAAAATAATTAATATATCATACACTTCAGTTACGCGATCTGCTGTGACATCACAATCAAGTTGAATTGTGGGATATAGAGCTGCTTGAAGTGTACATCAAAGTAGACTCGCTCCCTCTGTCAAAATCGAGGGGACGAGGGTCTGTCCATATAAACTTCCCTCGTCCACTTCATGAAGTGCTTAGGGAAGTTTGCGAGTACGTGTCTAAAATTGGAGTGGAACGCAGCGCTGGAGTAATGAGCAGTTTCATGTTTTGATCGCTATAGCGCTACCTATTGGCCAATCACACCTTGTCAGTCTCTCCCTAAATTGGGACCTATCATCTGGCCAAGTTTCAAGTCTCTAGGCCTAACGGTTTGGTCTGCACGATCAGTTTTACGCAGAAGAAAAATAATAAAAATCCTTACAATTACAATAGGGTTTCAGCACTACGTGCTTGAACCCCTAAAAAATGCCACAAAAGCAAAAATTGAATGGAGACATGGGTGTCTATTTAAAAGAACCAAATTAAAGCATCAACGATTCTTTACAAAAAAATCCAATCTTGGTAGAAGTCTAGATTAATTAAGAAATTCTTATTAATTATTTTTAGTTTTTAAACAATACTGCACATTACTGCAAGTCAAATCACAGAGCTAAGTAAAAGAAACATGGCTATATTAATAATATTATGAATGAATGAACTGTGCAAATCAAGCCACCAACAGATCATTTCTGTGCAAAAGAAAAAACAATTATAGTATTTATATATAAACCATTTGCATGTTCAAACTGAATGTTAAAGTTGACTAAATACGGATCATTATATATTCCATCTTGTAGAACTCCTAGAAGACAGCAGCTGTAACAAGTGTCAGTACACACCCCTCCACAGCCTGTCCCTGATCCAGTCTAGAGTTTCGCTGCTGGCTGTTTTGTTGAGGGTGGAGAGCAGGCTCTGTGCAGTCTAACAAAGTCTCCACGGAAGCTACAGGTCCTGCTGTCCCAGAGGCAGGATCACCAACTGCTGCCTCGACCCCAGAGCGGCTGCGGAGCGCGTCTGTGACGGTGGGGTCGGATAGGAGGGCAGAATGTTCCATGAAGAGCAGCTGCCACAGCTAATCAAAGAAAAAGACAAAAGACTCATAGAGAAACAAAACTATGACTGACCCCCCCTTATGGAATTATTTCCTCTACACCAGCAAAGTCATTCTGAGTCAAAGGAGGATATATATATATAGTAAAAATACAATAAAAACAGTAATATTGTGAAATATTATTACAATTTAAAATAACTGTTTTCTTTTTGAATATATTTTATAAAGTAATTTATTTCTGTGATCAAAGCTGAATTTTCAGCATCATTACTCCAGTCTTCAGTGTCACATGATCCTTCAGAAATCATTCTAATATGCTGATTTGCTGCTCAAGAAACATTTATGATTATTATCAATGTTGAAAACAGTTGTGTACTTTTTTTCAGGATTCGTTGATGAATAGAAAGTTGAAAAGAACAGCATTTATCTGAAATACAAAGCTTTTGTAACATTATACACTACCGTTCAAAAGTTTGGGGTCAGAAAGAATTTTTATTTTTATTTTTTTGAAAAGAAATTAAAGAAATTAATACTTTTATTCAGCAAGGATGCATTAAATTGATCAAAAGTGACAGTAAAGACATTTATAATGTTACAAAAGATTATATTTCAAATAAATGCTGTTCTTTTGAACTTTCTATTCATCAAAGAATCCTGAAAAAAAAATATTGTATACAAATATTTTGTACAATTGTACACAATAACTGTTTCTTAAGCAGCAAATCAGCATATTAGAATGATTTCTGAAGGATCATGTGACACTGAAGATTGGAGTAATGATGCTGAAAATTCAGCTTTGATCACAGGAATAAATTACTTTATAAAATATATTCAAACAGAAAACAGTTATTTTAAATTGTAATAATATTTCACAATATTACTGTTTTTACTGTATTTTTAATTAAATAAATGCAGCCTTGGTGAGCAGACGAAACTTCTTTTAAAAACATTAAAAATCTTACCATGTCCAAACTTTTGACTGGTAGTGTATATATATATATATATATTTATAGTATTATACCTCTGCAAACTGTGAGGCCACATCATCACTGCCAGCCCCATCACGACTCTGAAGAAGAAGACTAATAAAACAAGTTTTACTCATTTGAAAATGACAAACATCATAATAAATAGACAAATCATTCTTATTAGGATATTTTAAGTATAATAAACAGAGATACATGCAATAACAGTAATGACAAACAATTATTTCTTGATTATTACACAGTGGCATAAATGCGAAACTCACCTGGAGTTTTCTGACACCTCTTCAATGAAGCCAGATTCACATCTGGGGCAAACATATTCCTGTTCAAAGGATTGATAAACACAGATCAGTCCCAAACAAATTGCCTCTGAATTCTGATGCTGAGGTTTTCAGACAAAGTGTGGGTTATCAAATGTTTGAAAGCGTAATAATAAATGTAAAAACAAATGCTAGCAACATACTAGAAATGCGCTAAAACATATTAGCATAATTCTAAAACATGCTTAGCTTCTGGTTGTGAAACTGCAGAGATTTAAAGTCCCAAAAAAAACGATAACCTTTCACGGGTGAAAAAAGTGTTAGTTTGAGTTTTTATCTGTATTAACTCAATATTACAGGTTTTTTATACTATGGTATCTTTTTATTGTCATGTTAGCTGACATCTTCGTCTTGTTGTATTGTGTTAGATTAGCAAAATTATATGCTGAAGTCTACTGCAGATATAGATATTCATACATGCTTCTAACTACAGTTGTAGATGCATTATCAACTTGCTCTTTAGTGTTCACAGACCAGCTTTGACCAATATGGTGGACGGCTTACGTATTACTATTAAGGCATCTATGTTTATATTTCTATGGCTAAAACATGCTAAGATAATGCTAGCAATGTGTTAAAACATGCTAGCAACATGCTAGCAAAATGCTAAAACATGCTAGGATCATGCTAGCAAAATGTGAAATAATGTTAAAACATGCTAGCAACATGTTAAATAACAATATTAGAAAAATGCTAAAACATTCTAGAAACATTAGCAAAATGCTAAATCATGCGGAATTTTTCTGGATCTTCGCAAGGAGATTGGAGCTTTAACTTTAATTTCTCCATTTCCATAACTGTTTATTTCACACCGACATAATGAGTTGTTCTGAGTTTGGGCGGGACTTTGATATCGCGGCTCCACTTCATGCTCACTACTGCGCAGACTCAGGCTCCAAGTTTACTATGCGCAGACTTAAGATGTCAGTGGACAATGGAAGAGAGTGAAGGTGCGTCGTCCATCTTTTTTTATAGTCTATGCTAGCAACATGCTAAAACATACTAGGATCATGCTAGCAAAATGTGAAATAATGCTAGCGACATGTTAAATCATGTTAGAAAAATACTAAAACATTCTAGAAACATGTTAGTAAAATGCTAAATCATGCTAGCAACTAAATAAAAAATGTTAGACATGCTAGACACATGCTAATACATGCTACTTTATAAAACCTGTTAGCAAAATGATAAAACATTCTAGGAAGCTTATAAAACTTTCAATATGTTAAACAAGGCTTTGTCAAGCCAACATAAAAGTTTGTCCTGACAAACTTTACTTTATAGTTTATTTTACTGTAGTTTTGACTACAAAAAGCTATTGAACATTCACATTGTTATTGCCCATGAAAAAATACAGTTAACTGAACTCACATTTACCTTTTGTGACAACATGCCCCAATAGTTGACAATACTCTATTAGGCAAGTTGCTACAATAGAACTTGCTGTTAAACAGCCTGTTACAGGTGTTACAAGTGTTGTGGTCAGCAAATGCTGTATTGTATTAAAACATGTGACATTTTGTCCCGATCTAACATTTAGTGTAAAATAAATGTAAAAAATAAAGTATAAAAAGAAGACACTGGGGCTAGTTGTCACACTGTTTACTGTAGTGAATAATTCTCAGAGTGGATTTATTTATTTTACTATAGTCTTACTGACAATAATGACTATGAGGCAAGTTGTCATAATGGAACTTGCCATTAAACAAAAATACCTTTGTCCTGAGAACACAGTTGAACTTTTATGTTTTAATCTACCTTCATTGTAGTGAAGGATTTAATCTACCTTTATTATACCTTCATTGCCCTTACAAAAAAAATATATATATATTTGAGTGTGCTATTAGTATACTTCTTTTAATCTAAAAATAACAAATAACAGAAATATACTGTATATACTTCTCAGAAATATACTTAAAATTGAACTTAAGTATACTTGACTTATACCGACAGAAAAGTCTAAGTTTGGCCTATACTTGGACTCAATTATTTTGATCTAGATATACTTAAAAGTATAATTAAGTTTTCTAAGTATACTTGGCTTGTAGTTGTGTTTAATCTTTTGATGGATTATCCTATTAAACTTTATTCACATAGTTTTGCAAACAGTCTTATAAGCTTATACTGTTTGAAAGTACTGATTTTTAAAGAAAACAGATATGTTCCTAATTCTGAGTATCTGAATTCTTGTGTAGGCTAGTCCACTGGTGGTCAAATAGGATCAATGAATGAAGTGACTGAATGAGTCCACTGGTAGTACACAAATCTGTACTGCAAATCTAATTTACAAATTTTTCATGTCCACTTGGAATTTTCAGACTGTCAGTGTTTTCATTGTTATACGGTAGGGGGCGCTATTACGCATCTTCTGAAAGAGTACAGAATCTCTGGATCAAAACAGGCGAAGAAGAAGCAGAAACAAGCGCTAGAAGATTGCTCACGCAAATGTAAAATATTCAACTTACGGAAAACACGGAACTGGCGCTGCATTAGTTCCGTAAGTTGAATAGGGAAGGCGTAGGACGTACAGCGTAAGCTTTTTGAAAAATACGGAAGGCGGTCTGGTGGAAGCTAGATGTTTTACTTGTTAAATATGGATATTTTTTTACACAAACAGATCGCCTCAGATTGCAAACATTTGGGATATTGTAAGTACTCAAGTGAACAAAATATATATCACTGGCCTAGTGGTTTTTGGATATTTTACTGCAAAAATCTATCCTTGTGTCAAGCCACTCTTGAACAACAGACAGCGTCAGAAGCGTCTCGCCTGGGCTAAAGACAAAAAGGACTGGACTGCTGCTGAGTGGTCCAAAGTTATGTTCTCTGATGAAAGTAAATTTTGCATTTCCTTTGGAAATCAGGGTCCCAGAGTCTGGAGGAAGAGAGGAGAGGCACACAATCCACGTTGCTTGAGGTCCAGTGTAAAGTTTCCACAGTCAGTGATGGTTTGGGGTGCCATGTCATCTGCTGGTGTTGGTCCACTGTGTTTTCTGAGGTCCAAGGTCAACGCAGCCGTATACCAGGAAGTTTTAGAGCACTTCATGCTTCCTGCTGCTGAGCAACTTTATGGAGATGCAGATTTCATTTTCCAACAGGACTTGGCACCTGCACACAGTGCCAAAGCTACCAGTACCTGGTTTAAGGACCATGGTATCCCTGTTCTTAATTGGCCAGCAAACTCGCCTGACCTTAACCCCATAGAAAATCTATGGGGTATTGTGAAGAAGGAAGATGCGATATGCCAGACCCAACAATGCAGAAGAGCTGAAGGCCACTATCAGAGCAACCTGGGCTCTTATAACACCTGAGCAGTGCCACAGACTGATTGACTCCATGCCACGCCGCATTGCTGCAGTAATTCAGGCAAAAGGAGCCCCAACTAAGTATTGAGTGCTGTACATGCTCATACTTTTCATGTTCATACTTTTCAGTTGGCCAAGATTTCTAAAAATCCTTTCTTTGTATTGGTCTTAAGTAATATTCTAATTTTCTGAGATACTGAATTCGGGATTTTCCTTAGTTGTCAGTTATAATCATCAAAATTAAAAGAAATAAACATTTGAAATATATCAGTCTGTGTGTAATGAATGAATATAATATACAAGTTTCACTTTTTTAACGGAATTAGTGAAATAAATCAACTTTTTGATGATATTCTAATTATATGACCAGCACCTGTATTTAAAAAATTATACCTTAAATAGGAACATAGTAGTATACTTAAAGTACAAAAATAATTTATAAATAAATAGTAAACTATAAGTATGATATGTTCACTTAAAAAAAAAACTTACAAGTGGCCTATACTTGCAGTATAAAACTACTAAACTGGTAGTTTACTGAGAGTATACTTTCATAAACTAAAAAATGTACTACTAGGATTGAAATAGTACACTTCTTGTATACTTATAATTTCAAGTACACTACTTGTATACTTATAAGTACAGATGCAGTACAAATGAGAAACAGTTGTGAACTAGTTATGCACTTAAAGTTTACTATTGTTACACTTATAGTATACTTGAGTGTATACTTTTTATATACTAAATTTGGGCCAATTTAGTCCTAAGCAGTATAGAAATAGTACACTTACAAGTTTAGTACTAGTACATTGGCATTAGTATACTTCCTAAATAAAGTATACTTAAGTATACTTCATAAAATGAACTTTAAGTATACTTCTTTTTCGTAATGGTGACCCTTGTATAAATGTCTACCAGGGTGATTTTATAATGTCTCCACTTGTATACCCAACAGATATTACAAATTGCGTGATATTAGAATTTTAGTTTTGAGACTTTAATTCATTTTATTTATATTTATATGACATGCAACATGCACGTGTGTCAAACAACCAGACATGTACACCTGCCAGTCAGTGTACTGCATGCATGTGTTTCTGCTTGAACAGGGTTGCAGACGGTTGAGGCTGTTCTAAATTTGGCATCAGAGTAACTCCCAAACTTGGATACCGAATCCCTCGCAACCATGGCACTCATCACGCATTCCTTATAACGTTTAGTCCGCAGTTACATTAAAGACATTCCCATAGATCTATTCTAACATTCATATAGATCTATCCTTCCATGTATAAGAAATATATAGAGAACTGTATGTTAGTACTTCTACTTTAAGTTATAAATATAAGAAAGACAACTTCAATTGTGTTGAGGCTAATATGGGGTAAGCGCACACAACGCAGATGAATGCTTGTTAATGAAGTGTTGTGTACTCACCGGCAGCTTGGGGTCGATTTCACCTTTACAGCAATGACAGAAGAACCGGGGTTGTGGAGCAGCAGCAGCCTCCGCCATCTTCACTCAATAGCTTATATAGAACTATGACGTTACGCGCCGAGAGCAGCGTCGGTTGTCATGGAGACGCGTCAGCCCCATCACTGAAAATTGAATATTACGAGTTTCCAAATAATAAACCTTCATTAATTCGACAAGTTCATTTTAAATGTCGTACTATTTATATTAAAACTAGTACGAAGTACTTGCGAAAGTAAAGCGAAGAAAGCATGAAAGTAGTTTATTTCATTTAGTATTGATATTTGTTCTGTTGTAAAGCAATTCCTGGGAATACAAAAAAAAAAAAAATCCATAACCTGATTTTTTTTTTTTAATTTCAAAATCTTACGATACATCAAGATATTAAAACACACTTTTAAATAATGACATTGAGAAGATTTGTATAACAACAAAAGAAAAATATGAATAAAATACAAAACATATTGAACAGCTCTTTAAACTCTTTAAACAACAAAAAAGAAGAACTAGCCTATCAGAAAACGAGGTAGCGACTGTCTGCCAATAGCGTGACTTTGGGGCGGGACTGGCGATGAAGGGCAAGATCTGTGGTAAATGTAGTAGTAAACATTTGAAGTGGATCAAAACCTTTCATCAAAGTTGTCATAAAACCTTCTTAGGACAACTTTGATGAACTTTTTTGATGCACTTCAAAACGTTGACTACTGTATATATATCTTCAAATGATAATTAAGACCTTGTACAATTTGGCCTTGAATTTGATACAACTGAATTCAAGACTTTTTGAGACTTAAGGACCGACAGAGACCCAGTAAAATGCATACAAATAGTATAATATGCATATTCATGAAATTTAATAAAACATATAACACAGTGATATACAGCAGCAACACAATAACAGCAAAACCAAGTAACACTTTCATTTAGGCATACTATTGTGTTAGGCAAAACATTAGATTGAAAGTACAAAAAGAAAAAGTTACATATCACAAAAGCAACACAAATATGTTGGCCACAGATAACCGCACCAATCTCTGCTGCTACCACATCTTGATAAGAAGAAACATGAGTTTATGTCAAGATTTCAAGTTTGATTCTGTATTCCAAAGCACAAATCACCTGCCTTAACCCGTGAAAATAAAGCATTAGTGGTGTATCACGGCAAAGAGGTACATACAATAGTTTAACATGCTTTTTCATTAGGGTCAAAGCAAGAAATCCATCTACCAACAAACTAATAAAGTGAACCATGAATCTCTAAAATATGATATGTGATTTCTCTCTTTCGTTTAAGAAAAACTTTTGGCAAGGTAAATGTCACAGGTTTTGCCTAAACCTCAATTCTAGAGCAATGAAATGATCCCTTTCCAGGCCATGTACAGCTATTTACAAAGAAAGGAAGAAGTCAAGAAAAAGCAAAGGCAAAATGTGGCACGTCTTATTTGAATCTGCAAGGCTGCTGTGCCTTACACTTTGCAAGCTTTAAAGATGTACTGTAAATACACAGGAATTGTAAGCCAAAACCTGGGGTCTTAGGTATTTTATGGTCTTTACAAATTATTACAGTGACTTTTTCTAGCATAATAAATGGAAACAAGACAATTGTATTTGTTGATCATACTGTAGATCCTCATAGAGAGCATTTATATAAATCATAATTTCACATCAACCAACACCTAGATCCTTTTTGCATGTTTGAACTAATGGCCTGATGCTCAGCAAGACCGACAAACAAAGACAAAAAGAAATCCAATGTTGCATTACTATCATTATGAAATGAATGCAAGAGGGGTCTAGGGTAAGTGTGTTGGTTTGCAATTCAGCCATGTCTGGGAGTGCTAGAATAAGTCACTGTCTCAAGGCAGCGTAACCAATCAGGTTCTTCAACCTCTCTTTTTTTCATCCAGATATCTACTGGGGTGCAGTGAAGGCACCCTGTGCGGCAGAAACGGTGGCATTGGTGGCTGCCTGGCGCACTGCCTGATTGGAAAACACACCGGTAGCAAACTCAGCCTGGGCCTTCTCAAAGCTCGCTTCAGTCTTCCTGTACATGGAATGAACCTGATGGAAGAATAAGCAAGAAATCGTCATTCAACAGATCAATATGTATTAATGAATTAAAATTATATACATACACACTACTGTTCAAAAGTTTGCATTGGTTTTTGAAAGAACTCTCTTATGCTTCATCTATTTGAACAAAAATACAGTAAAAACAGTAATATTGTGAAATATTTTTTATATTTTAATATAATTCAAAATTTAATTTATTCTTGTGATGCAAAGCTGAATTTTCAGCATCATTACTCTAGTCTTCAGTGTCACATGATCCTTCAGAAATCATTCTAATATTCTGATTTGGTGTTGATTTCTTTTATCAGTTATCAATGTTGAAAACAGTTGTGTGACTTAACATTGTGCGGAGTCTACTTTTTTTTTAACAATGTAAAAGTGTTTACAGTCACTTTTGATCAATTAAATGTCTCCTTGGTGTATAAAAGTATTAATTTCTTTAAAAAAAAAAAAATCTTACTGACCCCAAACTTTGGAACAGTAGTGTAATTTTAAATCAATCAGATCGATTAGAAAGACACTAAGGCAAAATTAAGATGATCTCTGAAAAGAATCTGCATTTAATGATTTATGATATGATTAAGCATTACTTCAAAATGAAAAGTACTAAAGAGCATGAAGAATGTCATGTTTTAATAACAAAATCCATAAACCCACCCAGATGTGACCCACAAATCACTCTACCCAACAATAACATATGGAAATGCAGCTGTTGTTCTGTAATTGCCATTCATTTACATACTGAACACCAACCAATATGGCTTTTGAACGTTATAAAATTGAGAGATGCACATATTCTGAGATAAATGTCAACTGAAATGCTTGTATACTTGAGTCCTTGTTTCTAAGTTTGTTTTTTCTGTTTATACAGTGAGAAAACCAGTTAAACCCTGGAGCAGAGCTGTGGAAAAGCTGCCGAAGAGGAATAGACAGCTTCACCATAGGATCAATATAAATATTTAGTATGGTTTTCAATTTATATTTAGGATTATATCCCTAATTTGACTGACAATGAATGTGAAGAGATCCATTTGCTGCTGTTAGTGGAGATGTGATTTACCCTCTTGAGCAGAATCACTCCCATGAACGCCTGAGCGGTAAAGAGCACAGAACTGATTATCATGATCGCAGCCACTGCCTTGTTGCTCTCTCTAGAAACAGATAAACTCACGATCCACCCACTGAAACAAACAGGAGAGAAAGAGAGAAGTTTAAAGAGCAACAAGCCAGTGCCCAAATTTAAGAATGGAATAACACAATTGACTGAAATGTCAATGAATAGGTTAGCGATAAATTGTTTTGTCACGCTCACCTGAAGCCCCAGCCAGGGATACCGATAGCCATGATAACATAAAGCACCAGTTGGGCGAAGAAGACAAAGAAAAAGGCAAAGAAGTTGAAGGAACTGTCGCTCCTGTTGAGAAACAGAGAACAGAAGTGAACAATGACTGATCCATGATGTTTGTCTGAGACTTCAATTCTAAACGCTGAATCTGTGTACGTACCTGAAGGCTTTGTACACAGGCCTGTACCAACAGACGAAAGAGCAGGGGGTGAAGAGGAGAAACCAAAGGATGGCAAAACCGAAGCCAACCGGTGCCGAAGCATTACTGGGTAGCCCACAGAACAGAGCCAAACAGGAGATGAGGTTAAAGAACAAAGTGCATGCTGTGACTGTAAGAAGAGAAAGAGAAGTACAAAGTAAGCAAAGTAACACACTGGAGTAGTGCTTGACCAATATTCCTTTACTAGGGATAACTAGAGAGCAACTGCTGATATGTGATGCATAACACTATTTAATGAATAGTTAAAAATAGCTGAAACAATAAAAGGAACGGTTCAACCAAAAATGAAAATTGTATCACCCATATGACTTCAAAAATCACAAAGATCTGGAACAGTATGAGGGTGTGTATGTATGTATTTATTTATTTGTTTGTTTGCAATATCAGCATTATAATAATATTAATAATAAAGTTTAGTTTATATCTCGCAATTCTGACTTTATAACATGCAATTGCGAGTTATAAAGTCAGAATTGTGAGATATAAACTCGCAATTGTGAGAAAAAAGTCAAAATTGCAAAGTCAGAATTTTATCTTGCAATTTTGACTTTATATCACACAATTCTGACTTTTTTCTCAGAATCGCGAGATATAAACACAGTTGCGAGTTACAAAGTCAGAATTGCGTGATATAAACTCGCAATTGCGTCTTATTTATTAGTTTATATCTCAAGGCACTTTACAAAAAAAATATATATATATTATCAAGTACAAATCATAAAATAAATGTATGGGCATACATATCAAAAAATTTCCGCCACTAAATAAAAAAATAAAACAAGGTAATTGCGACTTTTTATCTCAGAATTGCGAGTTTATATCTTTCAATTCTGACTTTATATCACGCAAATCTGACTTTAACTCGCAATTCTGACTTTATATCACGCAATTCTGACTTTATAACTCGCAATTTTGACTTTATATCACGCAATTCTGACTTTATAACTCGCAATTCTGACTTTATATCACTCAATTTTGACTTTATAACTCGCAATTTTGACTTTATATCACTCAATTTTGACTTTATAACACGCAATTCTGACTTTATATCACGCAATTCTGACTTTATATCACTCAATTTTGACTTTATAACTCACAATTTTGACTTTATATCATGCAATTCTGAATTTATAACTCGCAATTCTGACATTATATCACGCAATTCTGAAATTATATCACGCAATTCTGACTTTGTAACTCGCAATTCTGACATTATATCACGCAATTCTGACTTTATACCTCGCAATTCTGACATTATATCACGCAATTCTGACATTATATCACGCAATTCTGACATTATATCACGCAATTCTGACATTATATCACGCAATTCTGACTTTATAACTCGCAATTCTGACTTTATATCACTCAATTTTGACTTTATAACTCGCAATTTTGACTTTATATCACGCAATTCTGACTTTATAACTCACAATTCTGACTTTATATCATATATTGATCCGCTCTGTGCTCTCGTGTCTCTGGGTCAGAGCAGACTGTGAACATGCTGCGGCGGTTCACGTTATACCAACGCGTAAACGGAGTTCATTCGCGTCAATGGAAAGCATATTTACACTGTCTGAATCGTTCCCTATTCTCTATATAGTTCACTATGTGCCATTCACCATATAGAAACTAGTAAATGTGTGAACAAATGACTGATTTCAGCCACAGCTTCAGTGTCTGTTGATAGTGTAGGAGGGGGCGGGACTTCAGATTCTAGAGAGCATTTGATTGGACAGAAGATTTGATGAGAAGCTGAAGTGCGATGTGATGTCATGAAAATCTGTGATGCATTTTAGCGGAAGTGAGAGACTGTAAGTTTTGAATGCTTATATCTCCTAAATGCCAATTTTGTCATTGTTTTGGAACACACCAGCTTATTCATAACCTTAAGGCCAACATATTCACACTAAAAGCTAAAAAAAACTTAAATTTTGATTTCAGGGGGACTTTAAAGGCTATATTCATGAATAAAGTAATTTTGATACACTAATACAATATGCAATTAAACTTTTTTCATTACAACAACAATTATGTAAACTTTCAGTTTAATATCTGAGATGAAAATTTTCTATCAAATAAATAAATAAATAAAACTGTAGCCTAGTAACATTACAAACAGTACAGTCCAGTAAAATGTATCAAAATCACATACTGGTGACTATTTACATTAGTTAATGAGTTAATATAATACGTTTTGGGTGAACTATCCCTTCAAAATAAACATTTATTTTTTACCAATATTTACTAAAAAGTATTCTGAAACAGAAAACGGCCAACTACTGGTTGAATAATCAGTCTGCCCAATTTATCAGTCAATTAACAACAGACTAACAATTTCAGTTTAACAGAAGAAAGCACAGAGGATGAATTCATAACTGAAGTATTTACTAAAAGTGATAATACAAACAAGAACCATCCACACACTTTAAAAGACAAGACGTACTAAAGCAAACAAACTTACACATCCAGTAATAGTACATGGTTCTGACAGTGCGCTGGAAGTTTTGGCTGATCTCCACATTAATGTCCTGATAGAAACACGGTTTCACCGGGCAGAAGGAGGGCAATGGGGGCCAATTATTCTGTAAAGCTGAGGGAGAAGGACACAAAAAGAGATTCATTTCCCCATTCATCAATCATATCTGCCAGCATCACTCCATTAATGTCTTGTTCATTACCACCGAGGTCTAAATCTCAGTCCTTTGAAAATGCCATTCATCCATCACTGTCATCTTTTTAACTGTTCCGTTTCTTTGTCCCCTCCTCTCTCATTCAGGTCTCATTCATCTCTACACCTTCATCATAACCCTCACTAACAATTTCAGAAGTCCACCTAAATAATCACTTCAGTTCTTAAAATACATTGGTTTTATGCCCATCCATCTGTCTTGCTTTACATAAAATAGTTTCCTATTCCTACAGCTCTCTTCTGGATTCAAAAAGGTGTAAATGGGGTAACTACCTGTAGTGAAAAAAAAAATAATGAATGGTGGCTGAATGTTAGTGGTGGTTGCACATATAAAACAACTATGTTAGGATGTTCTGGATGGTTGTCAGGTCATTTTATGTGGTTGCTAAGGTGTTATGAGTCCTTTTTAGCATTACAATTTTATTCAACAGGTTATGAATGGCAAAACTAGTCACAAATTGCTACCAAAATTGAAAATAAGAATCGGGGAGGCATTTCACTGTTCATTCAAGATGTTTCGTTTACATTTAATTCCCTTGGCAAACACATAAACTATGATGTTTTCTCTTCATCCTTCACTCACAGGCTCTGGACCCAAGTGCACGTGCATTCAGCTCTTTCTCTCTGTTGTCCAGCTCCTTTGCTTTTCTTTCTAGTTCCTCCTGCTTCCTCAACAGATCTGCTCTGGTGGCATTTACTGCAGACTGCAACAGAGAGAGAGTGAGAGAGCAGTTAAGTTATGAAAGGTTTAACTGTTTTCTGTCACTACCACATTAATAAGCATTTCAGCACAGTATTAAATAGACTAGATATATATTTATGGTCAACTGTTTTAAAAAACAGGAAACAAATTACAGCTGAAATTTGGTCATAACCAAATTAAACTGTGCTAACTATTCCACAGCAGTATGAACTTCTAGTTAGTTAATCAGTAGAATATACAATACAATTCAAAAGTTTGGGGTGGCCAAAGCTGCATATACAGTATTTAATAAAAAATAAAGTAATATTTTTAAATATTATTACAATTTAAAAAGAACTTCTCTATTTTAATACATTTTAAAATATAATTTATTTATGTGATGCAAAGCTGAATTTTCAGCATCATTACTCCAGTCTTCAGTGTCACATGATCCTTCAGAAATCATTCTAATATGCTGATTTGCTGCTAAAGAAACATTTCTTATTATTATTAATGTTGAAAACAGTTGTTGCTTCTGAATATTTTCTGTGAAAACTGTGATTAATTTTTTTCAGGATTCTTTGTGAATACAAAATTCAAAAGAACAGCATTTATTTGAAATAGAAATCTTTTTAAATGTTATAATAGACTTTACTGTCATGTTTGATTAATGTAATGCATCCTTGTTGAATAAAAGTATTAATTTAATAATAAAAAAAAAAAATACAAAAATCTTACTGACCCCAAAATTTTGAACGGTAGTCTATGTATGTATATATATATATTATTATTTTTTTTAATCTTGCTATTCCCATAAACAGCATAATAATCAACAGTCAGTAGTCTTAAGGTCAATAACCACTCTAGAATTGCATTATAGTAATAACATATCTAGCTATAACAGAATAGTACTAAAATATTGCTTTATACGTGAAATAAGAAGCATCCTCTGGCTTGATGAGCGAGCAACCATGTTGAAGTTGATGCAGTAAAAATATTTACTTGTAAATGTGCCGATATATGATAATAAGATATAGGGTGAATTCAGGTTGATTGGGACACTTTTTGCCATTGAGATGACTGGGAAAAAGTGTCCTAATCAACCTGAATTCACCCCATCACAATGATGATCATGCACTTTCAAAATACCACAAATAATTCCTTATTATGAATTATTTCGAATTTCAGTATGCATTTCATGAATACCTTTCAATCAACTGGTTAAAACCGTATACTGTGTTAAAAGCTTCAGTGTGTTGTAGGAATGATGTCAAAACCTGGTAGAATTCGTCATCGGGTTTATAATGGGGTTTTTCAATTTATGAGTAAAATATGGTCTGTGGTAAAGTTGACAATACTTCAACGTTTTGTTCTACAATGTGAACTGCACGTTCTTATCTAGTTACTTATTAGAAGCTACGTTTTTTAAATAAAAATAACAGCTTCAAAATTCACATTTTTGATATAGGTGTATGTGTAATTTACGTTATAAAGCAAAACATTCAAGTATCATCACATTATGTTTATTATAGACCTTATTTTACCATTATAAAAATCCATAGAAAATCTTGAGGGAACCAGTGGCGAATTACTCTTCCGGGTTTTGACATCATCCCTGCACCACTCTAATATCATGATATAAAAATTTGATACTGTCACACACCTAGCAATCATAGTAAATCCAGTTTATGCGCCTGTGTGATCAAAAATGGCTAATTTTGGGTAAGTTCACACGACAAAGATGTACTTAAAACGGAAAAGTTTTTTCTTTGTAAGATGACAACGTTGTAGCGTCTGGACCAATCAGACACACAATTATTCATTATATTTATATTTAATGAATAATCTAGAAAACTCTCCCTCACAAGTTCTGGGAACACATCCCCCAAAACTGCAACACACAGGCAGAACCAGGTGTCCTGTTACAGGATACAGGAACACTGATAAGAACCTTTTTATGATCAGAAAGAATTTGCAGAGGCTTGAGACTCTGACTCAATTCTTTCTGAGAAGGACAAATAAACCCTTTTAATCCTATATATTCTATATATAACCACATGAGAAATGTATAAACATGTATCCAATTTTCCCATCTCATGATTTTCCTTTTGTAGGGTTTGGCCAATGTATTAATTCTCTCTTTTGAACTCTTTTGGTATTATTGTTTCAGAGTTGCATCCTATGGTTAACTAAAATCACATGGGTAGCATGGTTGGTATCGATGGACTCCAACTTTCGTTTCCTATTTGTTAATTTATGTTACATGTTGCTAACTCTGTGACACAATAGTATTATAAGAATCTAGAAGGTTCTTCTCTCATACATCCAATCCAACATCTTATGCTAATATCTTACTAGAGAACAAAGACTCGTAAAAAAGTTCCCTCCGAAGGAACAACTCCTTATTGGTTCAGACACCTCAAGAGGGTGTGACATCTTCACTTTAAAATGACTGATCACAGGATCACAGCCCCTTCTTTTCTTCTACTGAAAAATGCTGATGTGAAGATGATGCTGTGCTAGAAGCTTCTAAGGAACCCCAAGCTTGTCCCAGGCTCCGGCCTTGTCCTTCCATTCACCAAAGATCCTCTGAATCCAACTGGTTCTCTTTCATCAAGACAACAACAGCAAAGATCAACTGGAGCCTCAACAAATTGCATCAGGACAGTTTAATTCAAATGGGCGGGACATGCAAGTATCAAACTTAATCTCATTATTTGATACAAAGGGGAGTATCCTCACTCCCCTTTAAAAAAAGGGTTTGTTAGAACTAAACTGATGGTTTGCTCAAGGCTGTTGATATGCTGAATTTCAAACAATGCAATAACTTCTTGCTTTCATGCATTCTGCTTCAGCTCTCTCTTTCCCTTGGTAAACTATGCATGTATGTGTGAAGAGTAGATAAATGTTTAGTCTAGTTAATAAAGTCTTGTTCATGTCACACGTAAAGTTGTCCGTGTTTCATGCTCATATACTGGAGTCCCTAATCATGCAGATCCTGACTATATGCTCTGAGTAGTACTGTACTATAAGAATCTTTTTTCCCATAACCTGGAAATTATTATTTCTTAGAATTAATAAACAATTAACACTGAGTTAATTTTATTACATTAAGTTAATTTTATTAACTGATCCAAATATTTATAATTATAACTAGTTATGATTAATCATTCATTTTTCTTTTGAGCTTATTTGCTACAATATTATCAACACTAACCTCGTTCACACGGATCCGTGCAAATGACTAAAAACGCTGTACTACGCATGCCGGACAAGTAGTTGGCGATGTCACTTTGTAAACAAAGACTACGCGCCTGCGCACATACGCATTCTTTTACAAAGCACTCGCCTCGCGCATGCCTATCCTTATTTTGCCTTATTTTACTGCACTTTGATATTCTTCTCGTTATTTCCCTATAGCGGCTAATAAATCGGAAGTCTCGCACATTCACAGAAATGCCTTATTTGAAAAATAAGGTGGATAGACTTAACACGTAATACGCATGTGCATGCCGTCACCATTTTCACAGATTTGCGTTTTTGCCATTTACACAGTGATGATAGTGGTATTGATTTCAAAAACTTCCACTTTGAAACCCGTTTTCAAAATGTTACATTTTCAGGCTATCAAAACGCTGTTGTCGTGTAAATGAACGGCCAAAACGCATAAAAAGTTTTCCGTTTTTAGTTGAAAACGGTGTCGTGTAAACAGCCCCATGGTTGAAATTCTGTGTCGAGTAACAAGTAACGGACTATTCTAAAACTAATCAGCACCTGTGTTCCATTGGATCCATAATTCCTGGGCTCAGTGGGCGTGGTCCTGGTGGGTGGCGCTAGGGCAGGAGATGCAGCAGGAGATGTGGCTTCGTATGGAGGTGGAGCCTTCATTACCCAAAACAAAAAGCTAACAATTAACATCATCATGATAATCAGGCAAAAGGTTCTGACACTTGAGAAATTTTCTCTTGCAGAGGTAGCTGAAGTTGAAATGAAACACTGTTTTTTAATCCATTGCACTGCATGTGATGTATTAATAATTAAAGGCTATGTTACCTATGTAACACATCCTGCTCACCACCTGTCAGGACGGGCATATTTACCTCTGGCACGTTGTTGTCAAATGGGTTGTAGAGGTCCAGCGTGGCATAGCCAGTGTTACTGCTGTGCTGAGTCACTGATGGATCCTGCAAACAGAGGAAAAACAAACCTTTCAGTTCATTTAGAGAAGGTCATAAATAGTGATTAAATATCTGGGCTGATACCACAAAATGTCCAATTTTTAAAACAAGCTCAAGGTGGCCTAGGAACTGGCACTGTAAGCTCACAATCTTGTACTGATATCATTGTTTCTGAGCCAGAAACTTCATCTGCTAGGGGACTGACCTTCAAAACACAAAAAGACATGAAATCCTTCTGATAAACCAAGTAACTAACCAGCAATAACTTATGACACACATGGTGGAATTTATTTTTATCATGATCTTACAAACGTTTAACCTAAAAAATAAAAGCCTTATGGTTACATTTAGATACAAATATAAGCTGCACCTATTCACAGACATTTTTTTTTTTCATATTTGCCTACTATATAATTCCTGTACCCTTGTGAGTTGTGATATGTTTACATTTTTAATTACTTAACTAAAATGTGGAAAATACTTACAATAAACAATGAGCAGATGTGTACCTGATTTATACATGCCGTTTTATGACAGTGATGTGCTAAACACTGAAACTTTTTTTTTTCAACAAAATGACTAAAAAAAGCTGTATTATCCATGCCAGGCCAGTAGTTGGCGATGTCATTTTGTAAAAAAAAAAAAAAAAACACTATGTGCCTATAGACTAAACATGTAATACACATGCGCATGATGTCACCGTTTTCACAAATTCTCGTTTTTGTAATTTACACAGAGACAATAATGGTATAAATCGGCCCACAAAACACCATTGTAATGTAAATGAACAGCCAAAACACATAAAAAAATTTACGTTTTTAGTTGAAAATGGTGTTGTGAAAAGGGCCCCTCATTTAATAATTTCCTTAAAATAATATTTAGGGGCTGTTTACAAGACACCATTTTCAGCTAAAAACTGAAAACGTTTTATGCGTTTTGGCCCTTCATTTACATGACAACAGCGTTTTGGGGGCCTGAAATTGCAAACTTTTTAAAATGGGTTTCAAAGTGCAAGTTCTTGAAAATGATTCCGTTATCATCTCCATTTAAACATATTTGAAAACGGTGAAACTTTGTGAAAACGGTGACATAATGTGCATGCAAACTATGTGTTCAGTCTATAGGCGAGTAGTGTTTCTTTACAAAGTGACATTGCCAACTACTGGTCTGGCATACATAATACAGTGTTCTCCAGTAGCGGTATTAACATTAAGTGGCATGGCATCATAAACACAGAAGTCATGTGGCTACAGAAGCCAGTGGATAATGGCATGTGCCATACCAGTAGATAGTGGCATGTGCCACTAAAACTTATGACATGTGCCGATGGACTGCGTTATGTGCCTCACTGACAATGTTGCGGAACAGATGAATTAAGCAGCTATAGGCTACTTACGTCATTGTGATACAAAATCCTAAATAAATAATCTAATTTAGCGTTTTTTTTTGTTTTGTTTGTTTGTTTTTAAATATCAGTTCAACAAATCGGTAATATTTTGTAGTTGGAAATAATTTTTGTAGTCAGTTTGGCACATCTGTATTTGAGTGCCATGTTTAACAATGTGAACATGCATTCCTTCTGAAGATGTCTGAATGTTTTGTTAAAGTATTGGACTTGCTGTAGCCACATTATAACAGACATCCAATTTAATATAGTTTCTACAGACCTACACTATTCTGCATTGTGAAAAGCCAGTGTCAAGGTCCAGCACACTTCTGAATGGTTGGTGCCAGTTTTCATAATTCATTTCAGAATTGTAGGTGTCACTTTATAATGGTTTGTGGCATTTTCTGTCATGCTAGATTACAATTAGGCCTTTATGAAATACCTGATTGGTCAGTGTCAATTTGTGGTGGCAGAACGTTTCACTCTTTTTAAGTTGTGGCCACCATGTAACTAGTGTCTATATTCTTTTATAATTCCAAATGATACAGCTGAACTGTCAATCCTATGCAACTAGAAATAAAAATGTATTGAGTTATCAAAACAACTGCGTATTTACAATATGCATTTGAATATATATATATATATATATATATATACACACACATTACCAGTCAAAAGTTTGGACACGGTAAGATTTATAATGTTTTAAAAAGAAGTTTCGTCTGCTCACCAAGGCTGCATTTATTTACTTAAAAATACAGTAAAAACAGTAATATTGTGAAATATCATTACAATTTAAAATAACTGTGTTCCATTTGAAAATATTTTAAAATGTAATTTATTCTTGTGTTGGCAAAACTGAATTTTCAGCATCATTACTCCAGTCTTCAGTGTCACATGATCCTTCAGAAATCATTCTAATATGATGATTTGATGCTCAAGAAACATTTATTGTGTACAATTGTACAAAATATTTGTGTACAATATTTCTTTTTCAGGATTCTTTGATGAATAGAAAGTTGAAAAGAACAGCATTTATCTGAAATACAAAGCTTTTGTAACATTATACACTACCGTTCAAAAGTTTGGGGTTAGTAAGAATTTTTATTTTTATTTTTTTACAAGAAATTAAAGAAATTAATTATTTTTTTTCAGCAAGGATGCATTAAATCGATCAAAAGTGACAGTAAAGACATTTATAATGTTACAAAAGATTATATTTCAAATAAATGCTGTTCTTTTGAACTTTCTATTCATCAAAGAATCCTGAAAAAGAAAAACTGTACACAAATATTTTGTACAATTGTACACAATAAATGTTTCTTGAGCAGCAAATCATCATATTAGAATGATTTCTGAAGGATCATGTGACACTGAAGACTGGAGTAATGATGCTGAAAATTTAGCTTTGTCAACACAAGAATAAATTACATTTTAAAATATTTTCAAATAGAACATAGTTATTTTAAATTGTAATAATATTTCACAATATCACTGTTTTTACTGGATTTTTAATTAAATAAATGCAGCCTTGGTGAGCAGACGAAACTTCTTTTTAAAACATTAAAAATCTTACCGTGTCCAAACCTTTGACTGGTAGTGTATATAAGAAACTTATAATAATAAATATAAATACACACAATGTAATAAACCCTGTTTAAAAGCACCGTATTATTGTTTAAATGTCGTTCGCCGTTAAGTGCGTATGTTCCACCATCTACATAACGCGCGGCAGACAGCGGCATGTGTCAGTAGGTTATCGGAGGTGCCACAACATACACAACATGATCCGCAACAGTGTCAGTAGCACATGACACCACGAAATCCATCGGCACATGTCACAAGTTTTAGTAGCACATGTCAATGATAATCGAAAGTGCCACTAAGCATAGCAGCATGTGCAGGAGCGGCTCTGTGCGTAAGATGCCATGCCACTTAATGTTAATACCGCTACTCCGTTTTCCGTTTTAGTTGTGTAAACGTAGCCTTAATTTATCTATAATTAAAGCAACAACTAGCAGGTCAAATTTAGAATAGAATGCAACGACACAAATCGTAGACCAGTGGAAGGATCAACCATACAATCACATTATCATACCTAATATGATTGTTCAGATCTCACAAGAGGGAACAGTACAAGACAAATAAGGCCAAGAATGAGAACAACAACACCAACGGTTTTCTAATGTACAATTTCAAAAACTAGAACAAATATATTACCTGAAATGGATTATGATCATTGGCTGAATCAGGAAAAGTGGTGTATTTTGACATCCTTGTGCTGGTTTGGCAGATTAGATCTTGCCAAGACGTAAAAATAGGTTAAACTCAACTGTGATGACCAAGTACAGACCAGAACAGTGTTATGTAGCGGGTAGGTACAGGCAAAAGGTAATATAGTTTTGTAAATACCTGATTATTATAACACAATTTAACAAAAACAAATCACGGGTAACACTAACCAGCTAACCAACAGACATTACAACGAGACGTCAGGTGTCCGCTTCAAAACAATAACATATCTTGTCCTTCTTTTAAGTGATTTACGGTCTTCTTCTTTGGTATTTTTATTTATTTACTTAATTTCTTTTGTTAGATTTTAAAAGCGACACGATTTTGTTTCAATTTCACTCTAACATCACTGGGTATACCGTCAGTGTACAGGAAATGTGTTTATCACATGACAGGGGTGTTGCCAGGTTGCACAAGAGAGATAAGCAATTTAATCTGAAAAACAAAGCAAAATGAGCGATTCCTTTTAAGCTACGTAGGAGTAAACTGCAAAATAACGTATTTTTGAAAACACGTCAATTTACAAATAAAAGGATAATTAAAATATTTCACATCACAACTGGAAATAAATTCGTCGTTACAGCCCATTTCATTTAAAAAAAAAAAAAAAAAAAAAAAAGAAGGCCAATGTCGCTTATATTAAGCGGACATGGCAACACGGCAGAAGAGAGGCATTGAGGAAGTAGTTGCGGTGACATGACTGTTAAAAGCCAATGAGGAAGAGCAATTATATCACATGATGGGGGAGAATCTTTGGGAAAAACGGATGTTTAGTTTAACAAACTAACATTAATTCTTCATTGTTATATTTCACTGTATTATTTAAACATTTTCAGTCTATTATTTAAACAACAGCATGGCCTACCATTTCTAAACTATCTATCTATCTATCTATCTATCTATCTATCTATCTATCGTTCTATCGTTCTGTCGTGGAAATCGGTTAATGATTTAGAATTTAAAATCTCATGCGGTTCCCGTTTCAACCACTGGGCGTCACTGTTGCCTCGAAAATTGAGTCAGCAACGTAATTTTCATCTGTAAAATATAAGTAGGGGCCCGGGGCAAGTTGTCACATGGGGAAGACTGCTGAAGGCTTGCAATTCTCAAGTTCACATGGGTGACAGGAGGGCATAAAGTCAGTCATATGATACCTCAAACACAAACAACCTCAATCACTGCGCATACACACACACACACACACACACACACACATGCATAGCCTACACATAATAATCACCCTTCTTTGTGCTCTCTCATACAACTGTTTGTTCAATTCCATTCACTTTTAGAAGTTTGACCTCAATGACTTTCTCTGATCATTTTGTTCCAAAAACAATGCAGCACTTTGACTTCAGTCTTGACCAGATGAAGATGAAATTCACACATATTGAATGGAACACTCCACCAATTGGCTTTGAGACAGCATAGCTCCTGGATCACATTATTTTTATGCTCTGATCTTGGTGTGCAAGCTTCCAGTGAAGTTCAAATGCATTAATCAGTGAGCATGACAGAGCAGTGGTAAACAGGAATGAGACCTTAAATGAACCACTCATGCAGAAACAATATGCTTTTTAGCTTTAAAGTTCAGAGGAAGGTTATAATAATTTGACAAATATTTGTCACTATTAATTCCCCAAACCATCTTTCTTTTACAACCTCCCGGTTTCTTCTCTGAGTGGGTGTGTCTGCGCTTTCTTTTGCTTTTCTTTGAAACCGCAACATTCCTCAGCCAATCAAGCGATGCATGGCCCCATGACATCACCGCCTGTGGAATGAGCTGACATGAAGTCCGCACTTATGAGTTGCCAAGGCAACCAGCAGGGATGGAAGGAGCTTCAGTGGACCATGTGGGCTTGTGGGTTTTGCCACTGATTCCTAGCAGTATGGTGTCAATTAAAGAAGGGTAGAAATCATGATCTGGGACTAATTTAGTGCATACCACCACAATGGGCTTAAACCGCACAAGGCCAGAGTTAAATACATGGTGAAGACTTGACAACCTTATTCTAGAGTGCTTGTAAAATTAATCTGGTTAACGAGGTGCGCAGTGGACACTCCAGGAGTTGCGGTGGATGTGAATCTGTGTCTGAAGGCATTTTGGCATTCTCTTGAAATTGTAAACGAAGTCAAGAGCCCCAGACAGACAGATGGAACAAATAGAAGTTCATGCTGTGCAAATATTTTTGGAAGAAAATGTTACTTGTGCAAAACTTGCTGACACAATGATAGGGTGCTGTGGGTGGTTGCTAGGTGGTTGTTAGGGTGTTTTGGATGGTTGCTAGAGGGTTGGTTGGAGGTGGTAAATATAAAAACTAGTAATAGATTCACTATTACTAGTTTTCACTCTTACCACCAGGGCTTGTCATTAACACCCGCCAAATGCGGATGGATTTCGGCAGTGGCGTGTAACACAGTCACTCCTACTAGCCAGTTTAGCAGGTTGAATTTTATATATAATATATACGTTTCAATTGTAGTCTTTTAAAAGGCATCTGAAATAATAAACTACGTGCAATGTGGTGTCAAAAACAATTTTTGCGATACATATCAATACTGAAATATCTGAAATGCTTCCAATACTCATTTTCTGCATAATAGAGTCACGATACCAGCTGCGTTTTCTCTCTCTCTCATCTCTCCGACAGCGAGTCGACACACAAACCCGCCTCCCTTCACTCACTCGTTTCATTTGCTCTGGATGAATATTGTTGGTGTTACACCCAAAGTGTGCCACATAATGCCGCCTCTCTGCATTTAAATAGTAAACAAATGCTGTCTTGGCGAGTATTCAGGTAAACACAGTCAGTTATGTTTTAAGTGAACGGAAACAGTTGAGAAAGCAAATGCATGTGTAATTTTATAATGGATCCGTGCATCAGGTCTTAAAGTGACAGCAGCCTAATATACCTGCTGCCAAATTATGAGATATTAAAAATATTTATATGGCAGTTTTTTATATGGCACAATAATATGTATTTTTTCGCTGCTAGAGGTCGCCTATTCAAAAAAAAGGAGTAGCTTGATGACGCTGAGATTGAGCATGGAATCATGGGAGATGTTGTCTTCACCTCACAGCCAGGGGAAAAGAATCTGATGGGACTCGGGCAGAAATCATGTTCATTAATGAGATTATTAACCTTACTGTAGTATGAAGCAGATGCTAATGATAGGCAAGCACGACACACGGCTCGAGAGCAGCGGAACTTTTATTATGCCGCAGTCCCCGCTTCCGCTTCTTCCAGTCAAGCGTATGTGGGGTAAAGCAGCGCTGTTTTATCATATTAAATACATTTGAGTGTGTTGAAAATTATGTTATAACGTTACTCTGTGCGTTCGCTCGGCGGCTGCTGTGAGACACTTGTTGCACAATGCAGTAAGCTAGATCGATATTAGAATATCATATTAAGAAAATGAGATTCAAACAATAAGACTAAACGTGTTGAGCTATATAACGATTAGTTTTCTGTCTATAAATGTATCCAAACAGTTGTTCCCCTGTCTAATAAAACATATAATATATTAAAGCGTTTTTGGTGTTTCCATGGTTTCTACAAAATAAAACCAGAAATCAAGGGTAAAGCGGGTATGATGTAATTGATAGGCGACACACAAGGTCCGTGTCCTGGTTAAAATTGCTTATTTCTCTGGATTTAAATATTCTTGGAAACCTCTGGGATAATATAAGTATACAACTCAACAAAATATGTAACACTGTTCTTATAGTAGTTATTGGATATTTTATTTCAAAAATCTTACATATTGTGCCGTTAACAGCATCCTCTGTACACTGCAGCATACATACATTTCATGGGTTATATGAGCTTAAAACTCTTAACAAGACCACTGAGAGTCGTAGAAAACACAGCACACTGAAATTATGTGCAATCTTGAATAAGTCCACTGTGAGCTCTGTTGTCTGGGAACCTGGAAAATTCATCATTGGCAGCAGACTGGAAAAACACAGCAGTCTTTGAACACTGCTGAATAAATGTGTGTCTGTGGCAGAATGGAATACAGTTTAAAGTATCAGCAACTTCTTGCATCATTTATTTATATTCTTTTATTAAGCTTCCAGATGCATGCGCCCCAGATTTAGCATAAAGCAACAGTTTGAATCATGAATCTGGCTGCAGAAAGACAAAAGAGAGAGGAATGACAGCCATTCTCACTGACCTCATGCAGTAACTAGCTGCAGATGGGAGAGAGAGCAGAGGGAATATAACCTTCAAAATATGAAATCATTTTTCTTTTCTAATGTTTACTCACTCTTTCCATACCTCTCCCTCATTCCCCCATTACTCTTTGCCAGGAAATAATTCAAAAATTGATGTACACTCGTGAAATACAAATTTATAGTGTTGTTCAAAGTGGTTGGATCAGGAGACAGAAAGCAAGAACAGACACAAAGGGCACTTTGAAGAGAAGGAATGAGGCAGAAAATAAGTAGAAAAGTGCAACCAAGGTCAATGTCAAAGAGATTTATACATCCAGGCAAGATGATAACAGTGAAGAAGTCATGAGATTTTTGGGGGTTTATTTGTGTAAAGGTTTATTGCCAAAAACATTTTTGATTAATAAGCCACATTGTGGCATATATGAAACTGCAACATAAAATGCACAAACAACAACAATAAATACACTTTTCAGATAATGCATTAAAAAGAACAATGCAAACTGACACCATCTTTATACAAGTACTGCTTCTGACCCTTCAAACATCTCTCCTTTGATACACAAACTTAGCATATGTCAAACATATAAAAAGTGGAAGGAACAGGCTATTTGTACAATGATAAACTAGTATTTTAGCACACTGTGGACATAGTTGAGATGGAATGAACTGAGGTCTAAGTATCCATCAGTCTCGTTCATACACACGGGTGCAGACAACATCTCCGGCTCTCATGGTCTGGAAAATAAACATCAGAAACCACCATCCAACTGTTTAAACAATTTAAGATTCATATCCGATGGGCTTAAACATATGAACACATGTTAAATATTCACACTGAATTCAAAGAATAATCGTTTTCATTTCCTACCATGCAACACTGATTTAACTGAATGGAAGTTACAAAATATCAACATAGGAACAAAAACACAGACACTGAGGGGCCTGTTTACAGTAACTGGCCTAAATGTGAGCTGTGTGACTTCTAATAATGTGAACATCTACTCATCATCAATATAACGAGGATGAATGAACAACAATCTATCACTGTAAGGTGTTGAGCATTTTAAGGTTGTAGTCTATATTATACTGTATGTGGTGTACTTACAAGAATCATCTGGCCATCATTGGTCAGTTCACGTGTCCATGATGTTTCAGGCCCCTCTCCCTTCTGCAGCTTCTGCTCACAAGTGATTTTACTGTCTGTCTCCCATTTTGGAAAACTCTGAGGGGAAATTGAAATAGTTATAAATTAACTAAGAGCGGGGATATTAATTTATAATGTCTTTATAGTCTCATAAAGGATTGTTTGCTGAAAACATACATCATAGTGTTTTTGTGTATAGATAAAAAAATAAACTTTCGCCATCAAATAAAGTTATATATTAATATATAGTTTAGTATTAGACAATATTAATAATATATTTTATATCTATATATTGTTGTAAACTTTATGTATGATAATAAATATTATAATATTATATTTCTGTCTTATGTAACATGCTTATGTGTAGCAGTTTGCAGAGAGAAAAATATGATGTATGGAATGATGGATTGATAGAGATGATGGATGGGTGGTATTACTGTGCACGGGCGTCCATCCACCGTAGTCTCGTTGAAGGACTCGCCCACCGTGAAGGACACATGAGTGGTCCGCACACTAGTGGAGGTCTGAATAGAGAGGCTTTCTCCCTGCTGTGTAATCTCAACAGCTGGTTTGGAGGCTGCTGCAACTGCAATCTTCCTCAGAAAGACGTTTACGCCTGTAGAACACACCAACAAATGTGCTAAGAAATTAAAAGGCCATCTATCATTACCAGAAACCAAAGCCATTTTTCCTATGCCCAATTTCCTGTCCTTAATGAGCGTGTCCAATCTCCACTGGAATGTTTTACCATTTAAACAGTGGTTGCATATTTGTGCAATCAAAATCAGGTACCCCAGTCTTAATGTTTACACCAAAAAAAATGTATATTTTTTTAATTATCCAGTCACGAAAGTGAATATATTATGTTTCATTTAGGGGCAACAGTATACTTAGTCTACTTGAACTCCCCTTGGCGTGAATAATTGGGGTCGAGGGACGGTGTGTCTGCAGAGCCAAGCGGCTGGCCGAGGGGCCCCGTTTCAGGGTTTGTGAGCCTAATCACAATCCCATGAGGACGTGAAGCATTACATTTTTCCATGCAGCTTTCCATTGATTGTGCTTATGGTCAAACCGTATGTCTTTTGGTAACAATTTATTTCGGTGGTCCACTTTAAACACTCTACTAACTATAAGTAACTTTGCAACTACATGTCATCTTGAGTATTAGTAAACTAACTGCTTAATATCTGCTAACATTTTATTTTGATAGTCCTCCAAAAGACATACTAATAGTAACTTTGTACATGTACGTCAACTTATTCTACTAACCCAAAGAGTAACTTATATAACGTCTAAAGTGGACCATTGAAATAAAGTGTAACGTTTAAAAAAAATATATAAAAAATATAAATTTTTGCTTGGTTTATAGCAAATAACAAAATGGCTAATTTTATATTGCAAAACAAGTAATAATTTCAAACATATACCACTTATGCCAACACTTTTTCAGACTTTTAATGAGGCTTTTTTTCCCTTTTTTACAAGGCAGTTACAACACATATTACTTTTAAGCCTCAAAACATATCAAATTGTGTGTATATATATATATATATATATATATATATATATATATATATAAAATCTAAATTTTCAATTTAAAAATGTATGAAACCAACACGAATACAAATATCACATTTTAAGAACTGAGTTAAGAACTTTGAATGTTTTCTCCTTTTAATAATCTTCAACATATTCTTTTATAATAATGAAGAATCTTTAAAACTCACCGAGAGCTTTCAGAAGCTCCTCGAAATTTTCGGAGCTTTTCATTTTCCAGGATCCAGAAAAGTCAGGAAACGTTCTCTCCATGTTTGATTCCATGTTTCTTTCAAACAGTTGTTTCTTCTCCTCTCATCTGCCGGCGTTCAGCAGTCTTTCTCTCGCTTAGATCAGCCTGTAAATGTGCGCTGAGTTCTCGACCAATCCGGAGCGTTTGCGCCTGTGCGGTGTTTCATTGGGCGGCCACTGCTCGCGCACAATGCGCTTCCAGTAAAGATCCAACTAGAACCCTATTTGCCCCACCATTTGCCTTGAGCGATCGGGTCATCCTGCTAATTCCTTCAATTACATCCTAATACGTGTTATTGTCATTTAGCAGGCGCTTTTATCCAAAGCAACTAGCAGCATGCTTATGACAAGACCAGACTCCTTGCTCATGGACCACACCTCATCTCAATCTGAAGTTCTGCAGTAACTTGTTTTAAATAATATATGATATTAAAGTTATAGTTGTCATCTAGTGAATTGTAAAGCATTCCAATACATGGAAACCCCAATTATTCAGATCCCATTCCCTCATTTAAACATGCCAACAAAGGCATCTCATGCTGAGCTTTGTTAGTATTCAAACCACAACAGTCAGCCATTGTCAGTCAATCATATCACAGCTTCAAATCTCTTCTGTCTCTTGCTAAGGCTGTTGTAGACTCCTCTGTGTCTGTGGCCTAACAAGAATCTGACTTTGAATCTGCATTTAGACTTCCTCTAAAGTTTTGAGACTTTGTATTTCAAAATAAATTTCAATAAACCACTACTTGTTGATACAATATTTATATAAATAATGTAGTGAAATAATATTCATAATAGTCAATTATAAAGAAAAATTTCTGTTTGATTACATTCAATTCACTCTTTTCTGTAAAAAAGAATTGTAGTTAGCAGTTTGCCTTAAAATTGAGTTCATTGAAATTAAAAATTTGAGTTAATACAATGAAGGCGACTGGTTTAATTAATAGAAACTCAAAACATTATGTTATCTGAACAACATTAATTATCTAAGTTGATCTGACAAAAGAAAAAAATGTTGTGATAACAAATCATGAAAATAATTTACCGTGACAAGTTGCATCCGATTCTGTGACAGGCATGCACTAAAATGAATGTTAGAAAATGGTTTTTTAATCATTCTACTCAAGGCCACATTATAGACACTGATTTTTTTATTATTATATCCACATGAATTTTGCCAGCTGCTCCGTATGGCCTTAATAAATGAGGAAGTATCATCATTAGTTTTCTTTAATCAGTTCCATTCATTCTCTCCAAACCCACTCATTCACTCTCTCTTGCTCTAATCTGCTTCACTTCATTTTGTTTTTGTTCCTTTTGTGCACGTCTCCACATTCCTACAAATGGCGTGAAAGAAGCAGCAAAGAGACGAGAAGCAAATGGAGTGTTTGAGTGGCCAAAAGGGAGCCAGGGAGGAGAGAAAGAATGAGGCCATGTAAACTGAAACCACATCCTCTTCTCCAAATGCTCGGAGGTAATTACCAGTCGATTCCTTAGTTGCTCCCCACCCGTCTCTTTTCTCTCCCTTTACCCCCTGATCCCACCCCCCTACCAAGAACATTTCAACAAGTCTGGATAAGAAATGATATCCCTGGAAATGGAAATGGAACAGAGGAAAAGCGGAGGGAGAAAACGAGAAAGAAAAAAAGAAACTGTATATTTTCAGCCAGAATGGAGACAGTGGCAAAAGTTCAAGCTGTTTTCTTGCTCTCACTTTGAATGCTTCCCCTAAAAGCACATCAGCAAGTCTTTCTTTGAAGTGGTCAAGTCAATAAAGCTACTTGAATTTGAATGAGAAAACAATCCCGATCCCAGACTCACCTACTACTGACCCCATATGAAAGGGAAAGACAGTGAAAGGAGGGGGAATTTTTCTACATAAAAGGACTAAGTAAGCAGTTTGTGATAACAATCACTGACGACCTAAGTCCATTTGCCATGTGAAGAGCAGTTTGTTTCACAAAAAAGCTCAATGGGCCTAATGAACATAGTGGAGAAGGCTTGGCTAAAATACTTTGTTTTTAAAGGTAGGCTACACCTTAACTTCTAAAATAAAAAAACAGCATTTTGTTATTATTAATACTCCAAGTGTATCTTCATTTTTCCTCTAGTCAACAAAAAGGCATTTCTGAGAATATTGTTGTAAAAGGTTTCATAGGTTTTTGCTGTCCTTAATTTAAATGTTCATCCTGTTAGTCATTCTCCAGGTGAAAATGTACATATTGTTATGATAAAATTAAAAAAAATGGTTAAAATGATCAAAATAAACATCAAGTTTGTCCCTCATGTAGCCTAACCTGAGCTACTGAGCAATGGTTAACTTTAGCTCTTTATTTCCATCCTGTTAGGTTCCGTCCTGTTTTGTAATTAATTAAAGTTATAAAAGTCTATCAATCTAATTAATACATATACCTGAATTAATTTCTCTTTTGTGTGACTGAGCCGTTGAAATACACAGCACATCCCGTCCAACAAGCGCAACGGTTGATTTTTGAAATCCATTTGGCGCCACCTAGAGTTCGCGCGCTCACGTCCAGGAACTGTCTGTTCAACAGATCTCATTTCCACCCGAGCACAATTGACGGTAGCACGGACGAAACATGGCGAACCACCTTCGTTTCATCGCTCGGACTGTCATGGTCCAAAACGGCAATGTCGATGCGGCATATGGCGCCTTGAGCAGGTACTTAACTAATGTCGAGTGACTTTGAGATCTATCACCTAACGTATATATTCAAGAAATGTCTTTGTAAAATCTTTTAGTTAATTTCTAACAACTGATGTGACCATCTCACATCACCTCCTCTATCAGTTCTCAGTAGGTCATTTAGTTGATGCATCGTATATGCACTGCCGACCCTTGACCCCTCACTCAAGACTTTGAGCAAACCCATGGATGGACCCGCATTATATAAAAAATAGATTTTGTAGGTTTTCCTGTTAACACATAACTTGATCATTTGTATATTATATAATGATTAACAAGTCAGTAGTTAGAGGGTTAATCGTAAATTGGTTTATTTAATGTTCTATACCAGGGGTGGCTAACGTCTGTCCTAGAGAGCCACAGTCCTGCAGAGTTCAGCTCCAACCCTAATCAAACACACCTGAACAAGCTAATCAAGGTCTGAAGGGTTGCTAGAAAGCTACAGGCAGGTGAGTAAACTCTGCAGGACTGAGGCTCTCCAGGACCTGTGTTGTGCTGAATTCTGACCCCCGACAAATTATTACCTCCCTAGTATTGGTAGGTTTAGGATTATGTGTGGGGGTGGGGTACGGATTAGGCAATCAGGTAGCGACTTCAACGAGGGGGGTAATAATTTGGCAGGGGGTCGCAATTCGGCACAACACCTGTGTTCACCACCCCTGTTCTATATGCTGTACAAAAACCTTCAGGGCAATCTGTTGGCCACGCCCTCGCTTCTACATCCTTGCGTAATGTTTTTATTGACAAATGTTGCCTGCGGTGTTACTTTAGTATTATTAATTATATACTATTATAGTTTGTGCTAATTATATTTTGAATTAGCTTTTATTTTTTATTTTAATATTCTCAGTTTATTATTTTAATTTCATTTTCAGTAATTTTATGTGCTTTTTATTTTTTCTTAGTTTTTTTTTTAATATTACGATTTAGGTTTAATTTATTTTTATTTCAGGTTTAGTTTAAGTTCATTTTTAGTTTTTATTTATTTCCAGTTAGTAATATTAGCACTTCAACTTAAACTTATTTCAGTTATGCCAAAGTAAGATACAAGGTCAGGCAATTTTAGATTAGTGTACGTTTTTTCATTGAATATTTATATTTTATTTTTTTCTGCTTTATTTCAGTTAAAAAAAGTGTTTTTAATAGTTTCAGTTAATGATAATAACTCTGGTTGCCTGACCTTGTATATAGCTGGAAAAATCACTCTGAATATTGTCTTTAATAATCTCAGATTCAGTTTTAGTGTGCTTTATTGGCATGACAAAACTGCATTATTGTTTGCAGTGTAGCATGAGCTCTGATGAGAAACTATGCAATGTCAAATAAGTAAAAATAAACAAGTAATATTAAAATATCTGTAATGCACAAATGAAGTGAAACAAAATAATATAAAGTAACAGTCCTAGGTAAGTGAAAAAAGTAGCATCAATGAAAAATTGTAAGGGAGATGCATCATTGCAGAAGTTTCTTTAGAGGGTGCAGTTGAGTTGAAAATATGATCAAAACACTGATTATATCAAAACTCTTACCTTGGATTGTTTTGTAATCTTACTTTCGCAACACTTAAGCTTATTGGATTTGGTTTGAAACGTTGCTTTGTTTTCAGCCATATAACCAAATAATTCATTAGGGTATTTCATATTTAGAAATATTGCAGTTCTCTCTCTTTTTCTCTGCAGAGTGCTGTCCTCAGACGGAATAATTGAATCTGTGAAACGAAGAAGATACTATGAGAAACCCTGTCGTATGCGACAGAGAAAGAGCTACGACAACTGTAAAAGAATCTACAACACTGAGATGGCCCGAAAGATATCTTTCGTTGCAAGGACACAAAGACAAGATCCATGGCTTGGGTGTTAAAATGACATAAACTAACTGTTCACGTTGACCAACAGATGAGTCATGGACTGTGATCTGCCTCAGAAGCACCTTTGGTGTTTTGTAAAGATTCACGGGAACATTTTAACACTTAGATCATCAAAAGGTCATTGCAGGACTGTGGTCTGTAATCCCCCTATTTCCATTTTGGATGTTGTGATATTGTAGGCTATAAACAATTGTATGCTGTTGTTAATAATAAAAGTATGTTAAATCATAAGAACTTGTCATTTTGATTTAACAACATTAACGATAAATGCATTGTAAATAAATATGAATCTGTGTTTTGTCGAATGTAAAAAGTTTATTTTCAGTGCTAGCAGTTAAAATTTGCACATTGCGCAATGCTTGAAGTTTAAAGTAGCAAACCAGTTCAAACAAAGCTAAAAGTTTTCAAACTTAGGCAAAAGCAGGCATAAAGTGGGAACAGCGCAGTCACACATTAATCTTATCTTTTCTCCATGTTAACATTTTGAAATTGCAAAAAGACTTATCAGTGATTCATTGAAGTCTACACACTTTTTTTTTTATCTATGTAATCGGTCTACATTTTTAAATCATTGGTTAAATATTGGGGCAGTGTTGCTAAACTCTTATTGTCTGGTAAAGTGGAATAACCAGAGGCTTAAAAAAAAAAAAAAAACTAAACCAGTCTTTGTCAAAAATGTAATGTATGGCTCTAAGTGAATGCAGACCTGCTTTGACTGGAAGTCATTTCAAATATGAATAGTTAAAACATCACAGTGTGTCTAACCTGGTGGCTTTAGTGCAGCCTTTACAAGATACTTATTCTTCCACCAGTGGAAAATGGGTTATATCTGTAACTGATAATCCATGACTAGCTGTGCATTAAACGATTTTAATGCACAACATGGAGGCAAAGAATCACCCGACGCAAATTGTTGCTGAGAAATATAATGTAGCGATTCAATAGCAAAGGTATTTTATTAATAAAAGTTGCGGGGCAGTGTTGATACGTTTCTGTGCTCCTGAATGTTTCTGTGCATGTTTAGCGCAATCTCTGATCTTTTTGTGCGAGTGATGTGTGTGTGCTTCAATGAAAAGAGCACATTAATATAAAACGGTGCTTAAACTGACTGGAACTGAAACCTGTGCATCAAGCAGTTTTAAAGGGGACCTATTATGCATCTTTTCACACAATGTAATATAAGTCTCTGGTGATGTGTCTGCGAAGTTTCAGATCATTTATTATTTATTTGTATGTGAGCAAAAACACGCCCTTGTTGTGTGTGTCCCTTTAAATGCAAATGAGCTGCTGCTCCCAGCCCGCTCTCCAGAAGAGGGCGAAGCTTTAACAGCTTGCGCTTCTGTTGCGCAACAACAACAAAGCTGGAGAATCTCACGCAGCCAAAATGATGATTGTCAGTAACGGTGTTCAGCCTTAAGCCGCGGTCACACTAGACTTTGAACGTGCAAAATTTCTTCAGATGCTGTAACGGTCGTGATATGACGTCACGGTCTACAGCGTCTTTTTTATAAACATGCACAAATACATTCAAAATGTAAAAATATAGAACCTACTCGACTTTACTGCAAAAATATCATTCTTTTAATTTGGCCAAGAGGTCATACCGTGACGAATCGATCTTCTACTGGTCGCACGTCTTCATGTGATGCGAATTCGCAGGTCAGAGTTCACCAAACTTTGGAACGCAGCAAAATGCTAACTTTTTCGGACGAGCTTGCGTTTCCGGTCTGACGCATTCGCATGCGTTTGAATGGAAGTCAATGGATCGAAAAGTGCAGTGTGACTGCAACCTTTACATTGTTCAAATCGGAGTCAGACACTGATGGAGAGACTCAGGAAGAAGTTACAATTTTTAGAATGCATATGGAGTTTCTGAATAGTTAGTGGATACATTTATGTAATTCCTGTGGATTTGATTCAACTCATCGACTAGCATGTACCGTCATGTTAATCTTTTGGGCAAATCCAGGGTTGAATTGACCCTTGTTTGTGAAGCAACCCTTAAAGCAGCCCAACATGGCCTCACCCCCTTTGTTGCGTGTTCCCCGGGGGCAGGGTTTATGTAAATTTTAGGGTTTGTGATGTCACCAACCCGGTAAGAAGCCGTGCACATGATTTATAAATCGAGGGAACGAATTAGTAAATAGTGTGCACTATTTCTTTCCTGCATGTCATATGCGGAGCTCTGTAGAAGCTCATTGTAGTCCTTAAAAAGCGATTTCTGTAAAAGAAAATATCTCCCTTTGCATTGATCTTTGAGCGTCGTAACTTTGCAGATGTTGTTTATGCTGAAACAGTACACACTAACTAAAGTTAAAAAAGTGAAATCATAATCAAGGACCCCTTTAATGCATACCTTCCAGCCAATCAGAATTGAGTATTCAGACATATTCAGCCCATGGTACATTTTTTAAATTTTTATTGCAGCAGAAATATTGTTAAATAACATTAAAAGTTAAAATTTCCCCTTTTTGACAATTGCTTAAACTGGTGGCTTGGTAAATACCACAGCAATAGTGTTGTATTCGATAACCTTATCATTTAAGGTTAAGTTAATAGGTAAACTGCCTATTCTCGTGCAATGTTTCATCTATCACATTTTAAAAATACTTTTATTACCAGAAGAAACTAATTATTAATAAAAGAATACAAAATTATATTTATGTTTATTTTAAAGCAACCCTTGATTTGTGTCATATATAATTCTTCAGTCTGAAGTATGCTTCAGTGCCCAGACTGAGAAAAGCTGAACTGGAAGGAACTCATAGTAAGTGCTCTTTCATTGAGCTCAAGGTCTCTGTTTGATATGTGTCACATGGGGGATGGGTCTCTCTCTAGAGGGTCATTTGGTTCAATGTATAGCTGTGGATGGGGCCTCAGCACTAGTTGAAGTGTTGTGCTTTCCATGAAGTAATGTTTGCATTTAAGTCTAACTAGCATAAAATAAATAAAAAAATGCCACTCCTGTTGCGTCAGTTACTTTGTGGCTAAACAATGTCATTCACAATAGCTATTTTTCACTACAGAGTTGTTTATTTACAATTGACGTTTGAAGGATTTCCTATTTTTAAACATAATTATTGTATCCAAAGCTCTGTTTTCTTGATTGGTATATAGTGCATGTTGAGCGATGCCCTGAAAAAGGTCCCAAGCTGTATAGTCATGTGACATTCTGCCACAGGGTTCACAATATTCTTTCTATGCATGTAAACCAGGGGGATGGGCTGCTGGGTAGTGCCTCTCTCTCATGCAAAAACACTGTGAAATCAACAATGAACTAGTGAGTGAAAAACAAGGATGAATTTAACTTATGCATTAAAGAGGATATACAAATTTTGTAACTCTGATGTTATTTGGTTCTTTCTGACAAAGAACTAATATGCATTTCATGAACCTGCATTTATTCCTCACTAGGTCATGTTAAACTAATATATATATATATATATATATATATATATATAATGCCATCAAACGATTCATCGTGATAATCGCATCCAAAATAAAGGTTTGTGTTCATGTGTATATACTATGTATATTTATTATGTATGTATAAATACACACACATACATGTATTTAAGAAATATTTATATGTATACATGTATATTTATATATAATTTATATTATAAATATAAACATTTTATATATAATTTTTATATATATAAATGAGTACACTCCCTCTGAAACTTCTGAAAGTCAGCAATTACTCAATTACTTAGAAGACATGTTAGGGTTCTTTAGAGATATAATGTTCCAGAAAGTCTGCTTAATCAATTATCAAAGAAGCATGTCAAAATTATTCAGGAAAATAAGATTTTCTTATCAAGGTGATAAAATGTTGTGTAGCAAAAATGAGTACACCCTCCTAAAAGTTGCTAAATAAAACGAAATAGAAATTTTCTGGTGTAAGTTTAAGGCAATGTTTGATCAACAGGTAAGTATGTTGAACCAAAACATTTAAAGAGAAGTAATTTCTTGCCAATTAAAAGTGTTATATAGCCCGCTAAATCATTCTCAGACTTAATGCTGACAACAATGGAACCACTTGGGAGAGAACTGTCAGGAGACTTATTTCTTAGCACAAAAGAGGACAGCTATAAAAAGAGTGACTGTTTATCTCACAGAGTAAGATGCAGCCTGCAGAAATTACATGCATGGTTGTTGTTCTCATTGGAACTACCTACTGTAGCCAAAGCACAATAAAGTCAGTTAGCCATTTCTAAAGCCCATATTTACAAAATATAGATTCTGGGAATCAATACTCTGGTCTCATGAAACCAAATCAATCATTTTGGATCTAACAGCATCCAAAATGCTATGGTGTTGCTAGAGGAGGAGTACAGTGAAAAGTGCCTGGTTCCCACAGTAAAGTTCAGTGGTAGTAAAGCTCTTATATAGGGATGTATGAGTGCTGAAGGTGTGAGAGAGTTGTGCTTTATCAATGCTGTCATGAATTCCCACACCACCGTGTAATTTAATACACAAACTTGAAGCAGAAGATGTTAGCCTTTCCTCATTCCCTGCACTGTTGGGCATTTTTTCAACATGACAATGAGGATATGCATTCTCTCAAGGTGAAAAACCTTCCGTGGACATGTATTTCACCCAATCTTAACACTCTTGAGCACCTGTGGGGGATTCTGTAGAGACCAGTTGAGCAACACTCCCCATTAAAGATCAAGGCATTTAAGGAGCTCATCATCCAGGAGTTAAACAGGACAGATGTGACAATTTGTCATGAACTTGTACACTCTGTGCCAAGAAGGGTCAGAGCAGTATATTCAAAATTATAGAGGGCATAAGTACTAGAATATACATATTTAATACATATAAATACATATATAAATACATATTTTGTATTTGTTCAGATGGGGTGTACTCATTTATGCTGTGCACTGTATATATTATATATATGTATATATATACACACACACACACACACACACATACATACATACATAATTTATTTATACATAATTCCATTTACATATAAGTTTTTATGAAAATCTTTCATTTTTCACTATTAGGACTAACTATTATGTAAGTTTCAGGTTTATTATAGGTATACCTAAAACTAAAGCAATTAAAAAACAAACAAACAAACAAAAAAATAATTTCTTTTTGCTACTTTAAAAATAAAATAAACATTAACTGAAATAAATAATATATAGTGTAAATAGTATAAGAATAATAGGTATAATAGTATAAATACTCAACTGTCACAGCTTTAATTACGTTGTGGAGAGGGAGGGGCTCTCAGACTCCTATATACCTATAGACTCCTATAGGTAACAAAATTACCTTATAAAATGAATACACTATATTGTTGCTCATGAGTACATAGTGTACATAGTGCATAATTTGGGACACAACATAAAACTAAAATAAAAATTAATAAAAACTATACTACCATGTTTAAAAAACACAGCAAAATAACAATTACTAAATCTGAAATGAAAACAAATATGAAAAAAATAAAATAATTCAAAATACTAATAAAAACTATATATCTCAATGATACTAAAATAACACTGATGTCAGCAAAAAAAAAAAAAAAAAAAAACCCATACAAATGTTTGACTTAATCAAGTACAAGTGAATTGATCCGCTACAGATGAGTTTGTCTCTCCTGCTGTGAACATGGCAATAAGGGCCTTAATGTGTCCAGTCTCCCATAGAGTCTTGATTATCAGGTCAATATCCCATTGTCCTTTGTTTTAGCGCCAATATGGTGTGAGTGAGGGCAAGTTGGTCTTGAGAATGTAGATCATGGCTAACGTGTGACCTAAATATTGTGCATTGACTGTTGACCTACAGGTGGGCAACAACAAAGAGGCTGGAGTCGGTGACCTTCAACGGTTTAAAGATTGACCAAGTGTGTTTTGTGAATGTAAACTTTCAGTGCATTCGTGTGTGTGTGTTGTGATGCTGTTCAAGAGACATTTCACCCCAAATGAAACAAAAGTAGCAGACAGAATAAAACTGGCAAATTAAAGGCTCTATTTACAGTTATTCTGTCATTGCTATATAATAATCTAACTATAATCTGATTTTGAATGTGGAATTTATCAAAAATATGTAGCAAATTTCTTTATTTCACACAATAGGTCTTAAGTAGTGACCGCTCTTACTTGAATATTGTTGTTGGCCCTGAAAGACTCATAATTACTCTTGACAGTGTCCTTTTGATCATAATAACCATGAAACAAGCCAAAGCCCAGAATACAGAGCAATGTAATGTATCATTGTGGATAATATTGCCTGGTAATTTCACTGACCACAGGGAGCAGATTCATAAGCTCATTTGTTTTGAGTTAAACTGAGCCAATAGCACTTGTCCTGAGCTGACCTTCTCTTTTTTTTGTCATATCTAACAATCACAGTTCTGCTATCGGCTAGAAAAGGAAAGTTCATCAACACAAACTTTGATAGTGATCCACGTTTGAAAGTCTAAAATATTAAAAAGTCGAGGTGTAGTTGAATGGATTATGCAATGACTTTTTTAAAAGGTATTTTTCGGGTATTTTTTTGGGACGCAATGTAGTTCTTGCAAAATGCATTTTCATGTGACACCAGTGTTATTTTAGTATGTTAATAAGGTACAATTATAGTTTTTGAATTAGTTTAACTTTTAAATTTTGACAGAACTAAAAAAAAAAAAAAAAAAAAAAAAAATTATATATATATATATATATGTGTGTGTTGCCTTGGAAAAGCTTTTTATATTTTAAGCTTTTTAAATATTTTTATTTATTTAATTTAATATTTTTTAATATTTCTAAAATATTTTTTATATTTTATTTCATTTCAATAACATATATTTGGGTTCAAGTAACAGAAAATGTATTCTAAATATCAGTTCTCCTGAAGATATTTCAACAAAGCACTTTTTTTTAAATATAATTTTTGATACGTAAATCTGTAATAAACAGCTAAATAATGTAATTAAGAGTAACATGTTGCTGTGGTTACAATTTGAGGGTCATCTAAAATAAAGCCACGACAGTGAATTTATTATGTTCCTATCAAACTGTCACGGGTACAAACTCTTGCTAATGTGGAACAATGAGCACCATCTCTATAACGTGATTCAATCCGTAGTATCTGCCTTACCACTCGAATGCCACGTGCGAAGAGGAGGGTGTGCAAACACATGAGGCCGACCAATCACGACTCGGATGCTTAGGGATTGGCTCCACTTTCTGTCTAATCAGCGACTCGCATTTGATCTGTCAGCCAATGGGAGCGCAGCCTGCTTTGGCTTTTGTCCAGCACGTGTAGCGATTCACATGTTGTCCCTCGCTGTAAACTGACGTGACGTCACGTGAGTGAAGAAAGGAAGAGGATAGAAGTCCAAAAATTCTCTCAGGACAATAGTGCGAACGACGAAGACGTCGACACACAATCTTATTAAGCAATAAAGTGTTTGAAACTAGTTTTTGGCGTACGAACAACACGTCAGGTCTTGTCAGTGGCGCTAGGTTGTTGTGGTACCGACCCAGAAACGACACAGTATTAAGGTAAGGGAATATTTTGAATTTTTATATAAAAAAAGAATGATAAAAAATGTCTCTGTTATATTCCAGAAATGCTCCACGTGTTTGCAGTCTCGCTTGGTTGTATGTTTTCGCCATGCTGAGCTGAATTATCCCTTTGTTTTGCCAATCCATCATCTTACGATGTAATAATTGCAATTTAAATAAATTTTTAAAAATAGGAAATTACGTTTTCATTACAACCTGACACTAGTAAACGTGGAGTTTTTCAATATCTTTTTATGCTTTTTAGTTGTTGTTATTCCACATGTGGTCCAAGTGTTTTATTATGGCTTTTTAATTATTTTTATGTTTCTGTGAATAATATTTATTACAGTTTATTGGCTTAAAAGCTAACATAAACTGTATGGATTGTTATGCGTCACACCCCAAATATAGTCCAAGAGCATAGTCAACAGAATAAATAATAGTGTAATGTTTAATATTTACATGTTACATTTATTAATTTAGCAAAAGCTTTTATCCAAAACGACTATATGTCTGTCTGTCTTCTATAACGATCTTTTTAAACCACCAAGCAGTCCATCTGGTGAAAGTTAATTTGTCTTAATGGCACCGCCTAGCTGTTTATTTTTTATGAGCCACATGCCCTCGAGAGTGTTTTCTTCAACTCAGTCAATTCTGAAATCCTACACGGTATTTATGGCTGTCCGTCTAAACAACAGTATAGGATATAAGGCATTATAGACATGCATATATTATATTCATGTGCTTTTCAAAACTCATATGGGTATTTTTTTTTTCTCGAGATACAGACCAGTGGATGTGGTATTGTGGCCTTTCACCTAGTGAAAGGAACATGGTGTGCTGTTATTCATGAATAGTGTGATTTTTAATCAGGGTTATTATGGTATCTCTGTGATCTCTCTTTTCTGTTTTGGACTGTATGTTGTGTTCCTGCATTTGTTTTTTTATCCACACATTCTGTTCTCAGTTGTTTGTTTGACTCTCTTGTTTCTTGACTTAAAGAAAAGGGAAGTTTCTATACATTTTTTGTTGTCTGTCAGAAGACCTCAACAATAAGGATTCTTTTCTCAGTCAAGCCAGTAGTTCAGCTTATCCTGCCAACATATACATGCGTGTATATGATATGTACTACACACACACACACACACACACACACTTGTATATGTGGTTTACGGGGACTCTCCATAGGCGTAATGGTTTTTATACTGTACAAACTGTATATTCTATCCCCCTACACTGCCCCTTCCCCTAAACCTACCCATCACAGAAAAATGTCTGCATTTTTTGAATTTCAAAACACGCGGTTTAGTATGTTTTTTTTTTTTTTTTTAAGCCATTCGGTTTACGAGGACACAGGAAGTGTCCTCATAAACCATGTTTACATTGTAATACCCATGCCATTATACACATTTGTGTCCTCATAAACCATATATACAAGAACACACACACACGCTCTCTCTCTACATTTCAAAAGATTAGGGTCAGAATGAAAATAAATTAATACTTTTATTCAGCAAGGAAGTATGCATTAAATTGATCAAAAGTGACAGTAAAGATATTTATAATGTTAAAATATTTCTATTTGAAATAAATTTTGTCCTTTTAATTTTTCAGTTCATCAAAGAATCCTGAAAATTATATCAGGATAAAATTGTTGTAAAATGTTTCCACAAAAATATGACAACTGTTTTCAAAATTGATAATAATATGAGATGTTTCTTAAGCAGCAAATCAGCATATTAGAATGATTTCTGAATGATCATGTGACACTGAAGACTGGAGTAATGCTGAAAACTCAGCTTTCCATCACAGGGATAAATTAATTTTTTAAAAAAAACCTTTTTTAATTGTAATAATTTTTCAATATTACTGTATTTTTGATCAAATAAATGCAGCCTGGTGAGCAATAAATCAAAATTATTAATATTAAGAAAAAAAAAAAAACCTCTTAACTACTCCAAACCTTTGAATGGTAATCAGTCATTTTTATGTCCTGATCACTGATGGTGTGAGGACCCTATTGGAATTGCTCCGTTTTTAAACTATTGTAGTTGTAACCAGTTTTAAGCTGTGTGTCCAAGACACACCTATGACAGTCCTGTCAGCTGGCCCCTTCCCCCATTGTTGTGCTTTTTGTTTACATTCTTTCAGCTGTATTTCACGTTCTTCATGCTTTTCAGCTGCAATGTTCCCTTTATAGAAAGCACTTGCTATGATCAGTTCATTTCTGTCCATCGCTCTTCAGCTTTAAACAATCTGTTTTCTCACATTTCAGTGATGCTGTCACCAGGGAGTCCTTCCAAATGGCAAGTGCAAGATTCCCTCTCCTCGACTCCCAGTTCTCTCCTGTACAGTGAGAGTGACCAGACGGAGGACGAATCGGAGGTCTTCTCCTCTGAGAGTAAAGCTGCAGGAGTTGGGCTTGATCTAAAGCCATGCTCCTTGGCCAGTGGGAGCTCTCAAAATTCCAAATCGACTCTCACCTTTGTGAACCAGAGGAGTGGTAGAGTTGAAAATGGTCAACCTGGACGTTCCTCAGCATCTCCAGCTTACAACGGTCAGAACTCCATGCCATATGAAAGGATTCCCACAGAAGGAGACCTAAGGTTTGCACGCAAAGTAAGTCTGAAAATCTCTGTGATGCATTCTGCTTCTCTTGTATTTTGCATAACACTGTCAGCCTATTGAAATATATTTTTCATTTTAAAGGGGACCAATTATGCCCTTTTTCAAAGTCTTGATTTTTTTGGGGGCATTTTTCACATATTTTACATTATTGCAGCACCTCTCTTCCCGGTTTGTCAGTAACGCCCTGGGGTGTGTTTCCCAAAGCCAACTATGGTCACAAGTTCCCTAAGAATTTCAAGGAGTTCAGAAACAGCGCTACTGAAATAAAGAATAACTTCCTTTTGTAGTGGCTTTGTGCTTTGTAACTTTGCAGACCTTTTTCATGTGTAAATGACACCATTACACACTAAAGAAAGTTGAAAATGTAAAAAGCATAATAGGACCCCTTTAAAACATGCTTAAATGGGTCATGTACTTTTTTATTGTTTATTTTTAATTTATTTTTCTCCCTGAGATCCACTTATTTTAGTCAAGTAGTTTTATGACCACAAATTTTTTGCTGCTGTACCTTTAAGCGCCCCTTTCAAAAGTGAAATGCACACCATTACTAAGCACATTCTCTCACACATCAGCTTGTGAGCTGCTGTCTTGTCAAATATAGTTTAGTAACTGGGGCTTCCTTCAAAATAAAAGCCTCTTTGCGAAGTCCTTGTATCCTATTGTGACAGATGCACAAACTAATATATGCTGAAATGTTAAGAACAAACAATTAAGATCTGATTGAAACGATCAAGAACCTCATTAAAAATAAATGGCAGCTGCTCCTATTACCATGGCTGTATCTGATCACCTAGTAGGTATCATTGACGTACAATTGTGGATGGTCATGATGCATTGATCTGTGTGCATAATAACACAAAGCTTTGGAAATGTAGAATGAGTCATTTTGCGATGACACCTACTGTATCCGTTGGTGTTCTTCCTCTTCCGCTCTTGAAGTCTATGGCAGCCCATAGAACCGTATGGTAAAAAGTTATGAAATTTGGTACTCAGTTAGAGCAGTGGTTTCCAATCCTGGTCCTGGAGGCACCCCAACACTGCACATTTTGCACTACTCAGGTCTAGGAGTCTCTACTAATGAGCTGATGACCTGAATCAGGTGTGTTTGATTAAGGAGACATGCGGTAAAGACTAGAAGGGATACAGCTACGGCCACTGGACATTTTAATAATTATTTATTTTATTTAATAACTGTATTTGCAGTATTGTAAGGGTAGGTTTAGGGTTGGGGGTAGGTGTAGTCATTAATAAAATTTAATCTGATAAGTAGCAAATTAATTTACTGTTATTTTATTATGAAATTTTGCCTCAGTTCCGGCCGTTGCTGTATCCCTTCTAGACACAACCGAGACATGCAAAATGTGCAGTGTTGGGGTGCCTCCAGGACCAGGATTGGGAACCACTGAGTTAGAGGACAGTCCAAACATTAACCACAGCAATTTTGGTGTCTCTAACTCAATCCCTCTAGCGCCACCAACTGTCCAAAGTTGCACTTTCGTTTATGCTAATAACTTTTGAACTGTAAGGGCTAGATACAAAACTCTTTTTTCCCCCTCTGATACCTTGTGCTAAGACTATTCGATTGTACCCTCTGATGTCATTTTCCATCATGAAAATTTTTCTGCCATTTTGAATTTCTTTAAAAGCCTACTTTTTCAAACTCCGCCTAGACCGTTGGTCTGATTTTTACCAAAATTGGTTCAGATCATCTTCAGACCATGTCAGCAAAAAGTTATCAAAAGCTTTTCGATAGACCAAACCGTTCTCAAATAAGTCAGCAACGAATCTGTTGGCATGATGCCAAGCTGCGTCTGGGGCTGTAACTCTGCAACACTTTGGCATATTGACACCAAACTTTGAATGTGTTATTGTCACCTCACACTGACCACACCATAATAATTTGATAACAGCGCCACCTATTGGTCGAAAGTGATAGACCATTAAATCATTGTACTAGTAATTGTATTCCATTTTGCATAAAATCATCTTAATATCTTTAATTGCTCATTGTTGCAGTTGGTCTGACGCTCCCAGCCATGCTGGCATGACTTATCGTGCCTTCCTTGAGCTTGGCCCCTTAATTGCTGCTTTCTGCTATATTAGATTTTGAGTTCTAAATGTTATAGTGTGTTTTAATAGAACATCGAACTCCTATTTCAAATGATCAAGGAAAGTTTGATTCCTCATTATATGATTCCTTTAAAATTGCTCAAGCCTCCAAAACAGTTTTGCAGTTTCTAAATCTGTCATGCCTCTGCGTTTTTTTAATGTTTCTACTTTCTATGATGATTTTATTGGTAAATACGATTTACAATCTTAATATAATTTCTTTTACAGTGTTCAGAGCTGCATGGGTACATCAGGCCCCTGTTGGAGCTGTTGAATGGGTTGAAAACAGGTCGATATGAAAAAGGTAATGCATGAAACAAATTCTATATACTATGCTAATGATGCTGAAAATTCAGCTTTACCTTCAGAGGAATAAATTACATTTTATAATATATTAAAATATAAAATATTACTTAAACTTAAAATAATTGTTTTCTATTACTATTTTTACTGTAGTTTTGATTTCAAATAAATACAGTCTTGGTGAGCATTAGAGACTTCTTTCAAAAACATTAAAAAGTCTTTCCAACTCCAAACATTTGAATGGTAGTGTATATCCACACCTTTATATATAATTTTGTATCTATTTTATTTATTAATTTGTTTCTTTTTGGCAGGTTTGAGCACATTTCAACAGAGTGTTGCCATGGATAGACTGCGAAGGATTGTGGGTGTTCTACAAAAACCTGGCCTTGGGTACTTTATTTTATTCTGTTTTATTCTAACTTGATGAATTTCTCTGCATCAGATTGAATATATATAATGCCTTTTAATGAATCATATTTTTTGCTGTACCTCCATAGGGAGAAGTATATGGGCACTCTTCTGCAGCTGGAGATGATGTTAAAGGCTTGGTTCCCTCAGGTGAGGCCTCAGCATCGCGATGGCATCCCTTCATTCCACAATCTTATCGCTAGTCTGCCTTCACGCTGGAATCAGGACCAGTTACATATTCCTGTGAAGGTAAGTGGATAGAAATGCTTTGAAACAAGCAAACCGTATGAGACAAGCAACAAGTTTCTTCTGTCCAATTTTTTTTTTTCACTTAAATGGTTAGTTCACCCAAAAATTAAAATTGCCATCATTTACTCACCCTCATGTCGTTCCAAACCCGTAAGACTTTTGTTCATCTTTGGAACACAAATGAAGATTTTTTAATGAAATCTGAGAGATTTCTATCTCTCCATTGACAGTCCATGCAACTACCACTTTGACACTTCAAGAAGTTTTTAAAGAGATTGTAAAACATACATACGAATTTAGTGGTTTAGTCCAAATTTTCTGACACGATCGCTTTATACACTGAACAGATTTAATTTAGGCTATTATTCACATATAAACATTCATCAACTCACACATCAGTTATGGTAAACGGAAGCTCAAGCATGTTCGCTTTACGTGCAAGAACCAATGAGGTTCATTCTCGTGTGTTATGCAGAACGTTTGAGCTTCATTTTGAGAACCAATGAGGTTTATTCTCGTGCATCAAGCAAGTACGGTTGCGCTTCTGTTTATGTTTGCTGATCAGTGTGTATTGTTAGGGTTAGGGTTATAAAGCATTCATATTAAGTGATCAGGGTATATATCAGTGCCTTTACAGTCTACAACAATCTTGAATGGTTTACTGCCTCTTTCATTAACATTAAAACCCTTTTTCTTTCAGAAACGCAGATTAAGTTGGTCAGACTCTGACTCGCAAGGTTCCTCAAGCAGTAAACGCATTCTACAGGACGATCGAGGCCCGAGCCCCAGCGATACTAGCTCATGGCTCAGCAGCTCTGAAACCACATCTAGCGAACTTGAAGAAGACAGTGCAATCTATACAAATCAAAATAAAATGACATCTGAACCCAAACACATCAAAAACAGCCATCTTCTAGTTCAGCAAAAGACAAACTCCTTAAACAAAATCCCTGCGACTGCTACACGAAGACTGCCTCCGCTTGTAATACCACCATTAGCCACAGATGGCAGCAGCTTGGGCATGCAGGATTGTTCGGTGTCCTCCACAACTCCTACTTCTGACCCACCAGCAGACTTGATGATAAGTGGGAAAGATGTGGGTGAATCTGTAAAAGGAGAGGGGCCAGAAAAACAAGTTAATACTAAACATCATTGCACAGAGATGTTAAACACATAACATTTGAAGTTTCTCGTGTTTAAAGGAATGGTTGAATTAGCCATTTTTCCAGTCTGTTGATATTGGGAACTTGTTGTTTTTCACAAAGTGAAAAGTGTTGTTCAGTTAGTCAGACTTTACATTCTGCCACATATATGTACAACATAGACGTTATCATATGTACGATATGGCATAGGACTTTTTTTTTTTTTTTTTAAATTATAGATTATACATTTCTAAAGTCCTAAGAGGTCAGAGATGTGTTTTAAAATACATGCTTGAGCCATATGGTCAACCGGTGAAATATGAACAGCTATCAAACACTCTACTGCACTGCCTTTCATGAAAACACAGGCTTCCAACCATATTTATGAACATGGCATCAGGAAGCTAGATATTTGCAGAAGAATAGTCTGATAAAACGTCCAGAGAATCTACCTTAATGTCCTTTGACTTGAACTGAAAACCACTTTGAGCAGCAGATGGAATAGAAATACATTATGGGAGGATATTTTTGAGGCAGTTTTATTTATTACTTCATTACTTGAACATACTGAATTCTTGTAAGCAGCCTTAAAATGACCTGTACATGTGGGCCGTGATCCGTTATCATAGCTCAATGTTGTATATTTATTAAGAAACGGAGAGCAAAACAACGGATGAGATGCATCATGAAGTGTTATTCTATAATCTGGAGAGCAAATGGTCATTTATTGAAAATGTTCTTGCCAACCACAGTTTGCACATTTATGTTGTTCTGCTTCCATGTTCATTTTGTCACTGAAATCTAGGTTTTTGTTTTAGATTATTGCACATTTGTTTCCTTTTACTCATTTTTTTTTCCATTTAGAATTTGTTTTTGTGAGTATCAGCATTGTAATTATTAACCATTCTCTAAAACGTGTGTTCAAGATAATTACGAGTATGTGGAATGTCCCACACTGTAAAGATCACACTGAGGAATATAAGACTTTTATTTAGCTATTTGTAGAATATATTCTGAAATTAGAGATGCAGTATTTGGTATTAGCTTCATGGGGAAGTTTATTGACTGAGATGCATGTAGTCACGTCCTTGAGCAGCTGTACGAGTATCGTGAAAATAAATGAGTATATTGTTGCCATCATAATGGAGATCGTACTATAAGGGAAAAGTGTGTATGAAGATGTATTGATTAACATTTAATGGCACTTAACTGCTTCATGTGATTGTGAAGGTAGCATTTTGAGGAAAGTGTTTTTTTTATTATTATTATTATTTGTTCAGAAAAGTCAGCCATTGTAGCACTGTTCTTATTTTCTATTCATTATTCAAACTTATTTTCTTTTGTAAGTCTGTTATTATATCAAAGTTTTTTGTCAAGGTTGCTGAAATGTTTTTCAACATGTTCCACTTTTTGATATCATTAAATGTTTCAAAGTTTCTTATATTGTTATTTTCAGTCTCTCTTTTTTTTGAATGTCTTTCTTTATATACGTATATATATAGATTGGCGTCAGTAAGTAATATTGTGAATATTAGAATTTAAAGTTTGTTTTCTATTTTAATATATTTTAAATTGTAATCTCTTCCTGATTACTATTTTCAGCATTATTACTGCAGTCTTCAGTGTCACATAATCCATCAGAAATCATTTTAATATGCTCATTTGGTGCTCAAGAAACATTTTATTAATGTTGAAAACAGTTGTGCGGTATTTAGCATAAATTTTATATATATTTTGACCAGGAGAAATATATAGGTTCTCTGAATTAACTTAATGAAAGAGCTCTTGAAAGCTATTAATATGACTTAGTAGGATAACACGACTAGCAGGTCTACATTTCTCGATTGTTCTATCTGTCCATGACTGACCCCTGCTGGATGTCTGCTTGTTTTATATTTGAGTAATATGAAAGATTCATGTTTATGTTTCAAAGTGATTTCACAAGGCTAAAGTTCCTATTTCTACATCATGTGATGTATAAAGACATTATCCTTGTCGTTGTGATTTTAAACCAAAGACTGAACAAGGAGGAAGAGGTTTTATAAGAAAGAAAGAAAGAAAGAGAAAGAAAAAGAAAGAAAGAAAAGTACATATCAACTGTACATGTCAAGTATTGTTATTGTAATATATTGTTGATAATGGAGTCCCATGATGTTGTCCATGCAGTATCCACACATGAACCTGTAAGCGGCAGCATCGCGAGTCCGCGACCTGAAGACCTGGAAAATGGCGGCTGGAAGTGCAGGCGCTAGCGGCCACAATAGTGGCTCATCGCCGCGCTTGGAGTCCACTTTGGACCGTCGCTTTCAGACTGTATCCAACACCATGGAATCCATTCAGGGACTATCCGCCTGGTGCATCGATAACAAGAAATATCACAGCGTGATCGTGCGATACTGGATAAAGTGGCTGCGCAAATGTGAGTATTCAGCTCGTTAGCCGGCTAATTTGAGCCTAGCTGTAATACAACACCTGTTTACGGGCTTATATTTTCTTAGCCTGGGGTTCCAAAGTGAACGTATGTGGTATTTGTGCGAATAAGTATCACAGAAGTTATTGTAACTGGCTAGTTTCTCTTCTTCAGCTTACTAGACAACTGTTGTTGCTTGTTAGCAAACTGCTAATCTCTCATCAGGTCAGGACATAGGTCGTGTTTCAAAATCTGGTGAGGTGCCTTCCTAGACAGCGTTTTGGCGCTTTCCGAGGCATGCCTCTTTTAGGCATCATCATAATCTTTCAGAATAGTGGAGTTCTGGGTCAGCGTCATTTTAGGTGTCATAGCAACTTTTTGGTCATTAGCATTTTGGGGCAGAATTTGGTGTTCGGGTCAGCTACATTTTGAGTCATAGACATGTTTCTAATTAGCGATGTATTTTTTTTTTTTTTAAGCTTTAAAGAGGTGTTTGGGGTTCGCTCCATTTTTGGTGTCATAGATGTGTTTTGAATCTGCAACATTTTGTGGCAATAAAGAGGTGTTTGGGGCAGAATGAGGGTGCATTTTATTTCCAAGTCAGCAGCATCTTTGGGCATCGGTAGCGCTTCAGAGTCAGCATAAACTGTAAAAAATGGTGTGTAATTACAAAAGCTATATCCATAAACCTTTCTTCACAAAAAACTATCCTTGGTGTGTGTGTGTATATATTCGTACCTTTTACTGCATTATAATACATATTCATCTGCTACTTTTTGATGTGCGAAGCTCCTCTTTAATAATGCTGTGCTTTATTTTTATTTATTTATTTATTTTTTTAATTGACCATATGAAGCCAGCTTGGGCATTTCTTGTGAACTGTTAGCTGTCATTCTGTACTCGCTGTACATCGACACAAAACCACCAATGTTTGACTTTTTAATGTTGTATTTATATTTTAATGCAGTTATCACATTTGCCTAATTTGCCATTTAAGCAGTTTTATTGATTTCAGTGAAGACAAAACTAATAGGAACGTTTGAATAAGAAACACATTGTCTGTAATTAATTAGACATGCACATGCAATATTTTTCCAGCACTTCAAGGCCTGGTTTCACAGACAGGGCTTAGGTTAAGCCAGGATTAAACCTTAGTTCAATTAGGGCATTTAAGTAGCTTTTATAAACGTACAACATTTGATATAAAACACTTTTTTTATAAAACATTTGATATAAAGCACTTTTATAATATTTGATATAAAACACTTTTATTTAAAAATAAAAAAGACGTTAATTACCACTGTAACCAGCAGATGGCGGCAGAGGAGCATTTATTAGCTCATATTAGCCATTTCCTGTAATTGTTTTTCACTCACTTTCACTTTTGAATAAGTATTAAACATTATAAAATCACTAGGTTTAAAAACACATTTTGTCAAGGTGAAGTATGAAGTACTCAGAAAATCTCATGAAAAACAATAACTTTTCTTGCAAATGAATTGCACAGAAAGCCAGCACCGCACACTCCCTTTATAATCACTGAAGCTGTCAGTCACTGCAGCACAAGCTCAATGATTTTGGCACACTTACATTTTATTAAATGGATCTAACTAAAGTGAAAGTGTGAAAACCGATGGGCGAATTGAATTTTGTTGAGGAGGAACTGAGGGATGTCGTTTATGTCGTCTTATATTTGAATAACTAAATTAATGCTAGGCCTGACTATTTAAGTGACTATTCTAATTATAAACTAAATATTACACTATTGATGCTGTTAAAGCTACTTCAGGACATTGAATATACTGACACCAACAAGTGACATTTCACCGGAAGTTTTCACCAACAGTTTTTACCATACCAATGTTTTTGTTTATAGAACCTTGAACTTTGCACTTATTATTACTGTTGAATTCATTTTACAGTGCCATTTCTCGGCCACTTAAAGGATGCTTTAAAACTAAAGTTTGTCCTTCGTACTAGAGGTCTAACAAAATCCAAATTTTAAACAGCTTTTACTCTACCAGGCTTTTTAAATGACACTTTAAATTTACATAGCTACATAAATAACTTATTTTTTTTAAAAGGTTGTTAGACCATGGTATAAAGTCATTAGCTTTACCATAGTATTTAAGTCATTAGCTAACTTTAAGGCTAATGACTTTATATTAGACCATAGTATAAAGTCATTAGCTTTAACGCACCCTCTATAGTGGGCAAGAAAGGAGTGGGAGCATTTCCAATGTTTTGTGGCTTGTTTCTGTTGTGTTGTGGCTTGATTCCATGGTGTTGTTAACTTGTATTTGCATTTTTAATTTTTGTTGTGTTGTGCACTACTGGGCCACCTTAAAGGATTAGTTTACTTTCAAATGAAAATTACCCCAAGCTTTACTCGCCCTCAAGCCATCCTAGGTGTATATGACTCTCTTCTTTCTGATGAAAACATTAAGAGAAATATTAATAAATATCCTGACACATCCGAGCTTTATAATGGCAGTAAATGGGGGTCACTAGTATGAGCTGTAGAAATTGCTTCCATCCACAGCCATCCATCATAAATATGTGCTCCACACGGCTCCGGGGGGTTAATAAAGACCTTCTGAAGTGAAACAATGCGTTTGTGTAAAACAAAAAATCCATATTTAAACAAGTTATGAAGTCAAATATCGAGCTTCTGCCAGACTGCCTACTGTTCAACATAAAAAGAAAGTGTAAAACTCTTGCAGTTCATAAAGCTTACGCTACGTCCTATGCCTTCATTATTCAACTTACTGGAAAAAGTGTAACTGACAGTTTACACTTTCTTCGTAACTTGGATACGGAAGGCGGTCTGGCGGAAGCTCGATATTTGACTTCATAACTTGTTTAAATATGGATTTTTTTTTACACAAACGCATAGTTTCTCTTCAGAAGGCCTTTATTAACCCCCTGGAGCCGTGTGGAGCACATATTTATGATGGATGGAAGCACTTTCTTCAGCTCATAATAGTGACCCTCATTTACTGCCATTTTAAAGCTTGGATGCGTCAGGATATTTATTAATATTTCTTTGATTATGTTCAGAAAGAAGAAAGTCATATACACCTAGGCCACTTGCTTAGTATTTAGATTTTTTTTAAAGGTACACTATGTAAATTTTGGCCGTTAGTAGGGCTGTCGCGGTTAAGGAATTTCCCTTGCGGTATTTTTGAATGGCTCAATAGCACGATATGCGGTATTACCGCCATATATACAGTGCGTGTGTAATATATATATATATATATATATATATATATATATATATATATATATATATTTATATATATAAAATCTGTGTAACGAGGTCATATTCAAAAATGAAACTAAATAGAGCGTTGAAATAGGAACTGAAGTAAACAGAAGATAATGTCAAAATAAGAGTCTACATAACAGAACATAAACCTGACAATAAGATCTTAGCGTTCTAGTCGGGCTGTAAGTCAGTGCAGCTACATTGTTGCACCACAAGGTGGCGGCAAGGGACTGTCTTTGAGTCCTTAAACCGTTCATTCAACTGCATGTTCAAAAACACTAATTAATTCAAAGAGAGATGTAAAGAAACTGTTGAAATCATTTTAACTTTGCGCGCCACTTTATAAGGCTCAGCTGACCAGTAATGCGTTGATGCTAAGGCAGAGATTTCACTACCCTTGGACACGACCATTTTTCACAAATATATGTCTCGGCCTGAAGGACAGACGCAGGTAATCGCACGCGCTCAGTCGATCTCTCTTACAATCACTGTCTGTTTAGGCTTGTTCAGTGCAAATCTACGGAGCCTCTGTACAAATCACCATGGTACACATTATGCTATCATTATTAACTTATTTAATATTTAGTACACATGCATGAAGTGTAAAACGAGAAGGACATAATCTTTCAAAAAACAGAAAACATGTAAATATCGCGGTTGCTGCGGTTTTTGCAGTCCTCTGCGGTTGGCTCGTCAATAGCGCGGTATTGCGATATTGTGGTTATCGCGACAGCCCTAGTAATTGATTTGAATTATTATTTTGATATTTTTCAGTACAGTTGCACTTTTTAAACATTATCTGCACTTTACAGAAGAAAAGTATATCTAACTCATTTCTTCAAGGACTGGTCTTTGGTTTTTTTATTCTTTTAAGTAGTTGGTATATTATAGGAGCCTATATTTAATGATGGGTACATTTTACTTTAGATCAATGTTTGTGTTTCTGAGACTCTCAGGACTTGCAGCCAAAAACAGTGATGAATGGTACTATCGTCACTGATATTGTTAACACAATAAATACCAGAAAATTGTGATAGTTTTAAGTCCATATCGCCCAACCCTAATGTAAAGTCATGTAAATTTAGCTTCATTTTTGAAACACTTGAGGCATTATGTGCATGAGGCTGAGGTGTTATGCAATAAATATGTCATAGTTCACAATATAGTGGCCTCCATATCGGTACTGGCCAATTTATGTTCATTTTTAATGTTATCGACCCGATAAGAAAATTTGTCCCATAATTTAATGTTGATAAATAATGGATTATTTCCTTAAGCTAGCACTTCAAATGCACACTGTTCGCCATTATGGTTTTGAATTGCTTGAAATATTTTTGAAAACACTTTGAAAATGAAAATACAGTTAAAGGGTTAGTTTACCCCAAAATTAAAATTCTGTCATTAATTACTCACCCTGGTGTCCCGTAAGACTTTCGTTCACCTTCGGAACACAAATGAAGATTTTTTTTTTGATGAAATCTGAGAGGTGTCTGTCCCTCTATATAGACTACCTTTGCAAATTGATCTTTGACACTTCAAAAAGTTAATAAAGAGATCGGAAAACTAATCCATATGAATTGAGCGGTTCACACAATTTTTTGAAGAGTCACAATCGCTTTATATGATGAACTTTTAGGCTTTTACTTGCACATAAACTTTGGTCAGCGAACATAAACAGAAACTCAACCGAACCTGAATGAGGTTAATTCTCGTGAGGTTCATTCTCGTGTGTTACGCAGCACATTTGAGCTTCTGGAAGAGGTTTGTTCTTGTGCGTCATTCAGGTTCGGTTGAGAATCTGTTTATGTTCGCTGATCAAGGTTTATATGCGAGTAAAAGCCTAAATTATATCTGTTCATCATAAAAAGCAATCAAGTCTCTTCAGAACTCTTTGAAGCGTCAAAGATCAAGCTGCAAAGGCAGCCTATGGAGGGACAGACATCTGTCAGATAGCCCAGATTTCATCAAAAATCTTCATCTGTGTTCTGAAGATAAACGAAAGTCTTATGGGTTTGGAACGACATGAGGGTGAGTAAATAATGACTCAAAAGAAAGAGAGAATTTTCATTTTTGGGTGAACTAACCCTTGTAACGTGCAGCGCAAGTCTATCATATAGGCTACATAAAAATTATAATGAAAACACTACTGTAAAAGAATGTTGTGAATTTTTTGTACAACCATGTTTTTGTGTCTTGTTATGGGATAAGTGCATTCACAATGGAGTTACTCCTTCATGACTATAAGTTCGCTTGCAACCCTCTACATTGCGAGTAAATCAGTCACATATGCTACCAAATTTCACGAGAGATCTTTTATTAGCCAATGGCTAGTAAATTGTACGATTTCAGCTGCCTGTAATTGACTAAGAGGCAAAAAATAAATTAAGCACAGATATAATTTCATTGCATGCTGAGCTTTATGCACTGTTGCTTGGCTGAGAGCGCCCCCTGTCGTTGTCTCTCACACACGCATTCAACGTGAGATGCCGATCTTGGCGAGTATCCTAGTAAACATAGTCGGTTATGTCTTAAGTGAATGTAAACAGTTGAGAATGTAAACGAGTGTGTAACAGTATATCGGATCCGTGCATTAGTCTTAAAGTGACAGCAGCCTAATATTCTTGATAGTCTTTTTTTTTAATGTTAATCAAACAGACTCGCTCTTGACTGAATAACTTTTATAACTTTAATAAAGATTTAATCTATAAAGTGAAGATAATGCAGTGCTATTTTATGTTTGATTGCTTCATTCAATTTCTGTACCTAATCTACATCTAACTACTGTTAGATCTACCTGAAAAACCTGAAAAGCACTGTTTATTTAATTGGCATCTTTTCTATTGTTTATTTGTGCTATTGCTTGTAGTTTGATTATTTGACCTTATTTTATTACAGACTGTTTACTTGACTTTAATAGTGTTTGAAATGTAGATTTTATATTATGTAGATTTTTTTTTTCATTTGGGTTATTCTTGCATTCCATTTAAAAAGTCTGACGAGTAAAATAAAAAAAAAATTACTAGCCAATGGCGACTTGAGATTCAGTGTGTCTGTAGAGGGTTGGCTTGTGCATTCACAGCCTTTTGTTTTACGCAGTTTTAAGTTGTAATAATATGTATATTTTGTGTATGTATGTATATATATATATATATAATCTGATTTATCTCATATAGGATGTGCTTGGTTAAGAATTAGCGCGGTAGAAAAGGTGATCATCTTTAGCTTCAGTGCATGCAGCTCAAACAGCATTGCACGACATTAATAACTATGAGTGGGACTGTCATAGTATATTACATTATAATGAGAACACTATTGTAATAAAACGTTTTGAAATCTTTGGGTTTAAGGCCCTGAAATACTTCAAGTGAAATTGAAGAACGAACTGATGTGACGTCATTTCTAACAAAATGAACTCTAACTGATTTTGTTGGAGTTCAAAACAGCTTGTCAAAGCGGACTTTCTGGAAAAGTTTGCTTCGGCTGGTAAACACCTTTTGTACTACCATTAGTCCATAATGATTACGTAATAGGTAGTAGTGCTGGGTAAAAAATATTGATTTCTCGATTTTAATCGATTCTCATTTTTACGAACCAATATTGCTTTTAAATCCCAAGAATCGATTAGTCTAGTCTGCGCCTCCCATCCAAGAAATCGCAATAATCTTTTTGTTACTTTTGATATGAAGCAAAGTCTCAGATTTCAAATGACGTCCATCTTATTATGAGATTCAAAACATAAATACTGTTTTGGTGCTGTTTAATGTGTCGTGACAGATCACTGTAGCGCCTCAGTTAAAGAAAAGTGGTAGCACAGAGCGCGTGTGAACATCCTCTCCTCCGCTTTTAATACCAGTTACAGCACAAAAATAAACATGAATGAACATCTGAAAGTATGTTAAAAGATACAGTACAACTTACCGAAATTTGTATCATGTCTCATGTAATAGCTCAATCAGTGTTTCAACCGCGGAAAGACGTCAATAAAACAGCTTGTAAACAATGTCACGCAATGTCACATTTACCTCAGAAAAAACATATTCAGTGACCATAAACTTGTTAGTCAGCCAGAAAAATAACTCTAGAGAGCAGCAAAATTATAATGAATATGTAATGGTGCATATATTTATCTGATAAATAGCCTATATGCACTATTACATATTCATTATAATTTTTAATGTTCTTCAATATTTAATGCATGTTTGAATAAATCAGTTAGGACAGCCACGATTTAAATGTTTATATTTCAAAAAACAGAATTGGAGTAGAAATATGATTGTAATTCTGAACTTTATTTATTATAAAAAACATCATTGAGTGTAATTTAAGTGTTTGTATATAAATAAGTTAATTTTAACCTTCAATATTAAAGTAATGTAGTACCAACTGACTCCCATGTGTAAGTTAGTTTACAGCATTTTTTTTCCTCTAGAAAATTTGCCATGTACTGTATCTGATATACTACATCCAAAATAATCAAAATCGAATCGGAATCGAATCGAATCACAAGCATGTGAATAGAAATCGAATCGAATTGTGAAAATTGTATCAATACCCAGCCCTAATAGGTAGGTGTGTGCAGGAGCTCCGCCTTCTTTCAAGTGGAATCTTTTCTGGTTCATTTCTCCTGTTGAGTTCGTGGAGGTCTGCCATGACCCTCGAGTGAAAACATGAACATACTGGAGAGCTGCTTTATAGTTGTATAAGTTGTAGTTCTGATGAAACGAGAAACTGACACTGCTTTATATGTTTAATACGGTAAAGCTTCTTGATTTTAAGCAATCTAGTGTATAAAGTGCTATATAAATAAACGTGACGTGACTTTGTGCCGAATTGCAGAGCTCATGCAAACATGATGTCCACGTTGCTATGATGATCAGACGCTTTTCTTATGCTTTATTTAAAAAAATGCTGTTTTCTCAGTTTTGTTGTTTTTGTTATTGAGAGGAAGGCATCCACAACAGGAGTTACCCTTTCTGACTAGCACGTAGTTCAAGTTCCTTGTGCATTAGCATAATTTTGTGCAGATATAAGCTATAATAATATGTTTAGGTTGTGTGTGTGTGTATATATATATATATATATATATATATATATATATATATATATATATATATATATATATATATATATATATATATATATATTATATATGATTCATCTAATATATATATGATTCATCTAATATAGTATGCATTTGGTTGAGTTAATTAACCTGCCAACAAAGTGCTTCAGTTTAACGATGTTCATTCAGCTCTTCAGCTTCAGCATGTAGCTCAAACAGCAATGCTGTTATTTGGAACAGTAGGCTAATATTAATTTCAGATGTTTCTTTTTCAAAAACATTGATGCATTATCAATAATAACTAGTACTTTTATTTTTCTCATATCTTCATCAACAATACGGTTTAATTAAAATAATTGAAAATCATGTTGAAGTGCTTGCGACATGGCTTGTAATTGTGAGACTTTTGTTTTTGTAATCAGGCTCTCAAAAATGATATAAACATTTGGATTTAGATTTATCGGGCAATATACCGGTTATTGGCTTTCAAATATAAGGAATTATATTATATAAGGAATCACTGCATCCCTAGTTTCTTGCTTAAGTTAAAAATTATGTATGAGTGGGTAACCTGGAATGAGTTATGTTTCTTTAATGAAATGCAAGAATACAGTATTGTTCAAAAGTTTGAGGCCGGTGAGATTTTTTTTTTTTTTTTAAATGTTGGCTGCATTTCTTTGATTTTCAGTGTCACATGACCCTTCAGAAATCATTCTAATATGCTGATTTGGTGCTCAAGTTACATTTCTTATTATTATCAATTTTGAAAACAGTTGTGCTGCTTAATATATTTGTGGTAGCTGTGATACATTTATTTCAGGATTCTTTGATAAATAGAAAGATCAAAAGAACAGCATTTATTTGAAATCGATATTTTCATGATGAATTTACTTTCACTTTTGAGCAAAAAAAAAAAGTACTACATGATGTGGTCATACACCGTGTACTGGAAAAGAAAGGGTGTTGAATTCGGTGACATTTGGCATGATCTGAAAATATGGCATGTATACTCCTTTTTTAGATGACAGAATGAACATTGATGTAATGATGTTCTTGAATATGTTGACAGAAAGGCTGCAGAAATATAACGGTGCCACTAGCTGTTAATGTGTAAAATTATCCAGTTTATATTTTATTAATAAAGTCTTGTATTTTGCACTATTTTGTCATTATTATATATTTAGATAGGAAATACTTTGCATGAATCTGTCAAATCCATCATAATTGTGAGTCACTTACTGAGTCTAATCAGTCTATTTAGTGACTGGTTGTTTTTAGGACAATATGTAGTTAAAGAAATGTACAATGAATGGCATTTTAATAGTAAGACAACTACAAAAATATGTTGGAAAAAATGGAATTAGTTATGGTTTAGAATGTTATGTCAGATTGCTTATGAGGGATGGGAGGAAGGGTCAGTGACCTCCTCTGCTAAACAAATTCTGTAGGAGATGATAAAGTGTAAGCGTTATTTGTGATTGGATGCCTGGAATGTAATTGTAGAGGCTTCAAGATAAATTAAGATTTTCAATCTCTTTAGATGGCTTGTGTGTTATTGTTTTTGGAATTATTGATCCAGATAAGTGTCTTGTTTTCTGAACATAATTTGTTTCTGAGAATCTGCTTATGAAGGGATTTATTTTTAGTGCTAAAACAAATAATAATAAAATTGTTATTATTACAATGCAATTATATACAGTCATTGTGCTTTGCATGGAGCACTTTCATCAGTGATGTTGTTACTTAACAGTACTTGAAAACACTTTTAAAACACATTAAAAACTTAAATTAAAAATTTCAGTACGAGGGCTGCAGCAAACGATTATTTTGATAATCGATTAATCTAACGATTATTGGAACAATTAATCGACTAATCGTTGTTTGTTTCACTGATTAATCAATAGGCTTTGATCTATTATTCCACTTTTGCAATTTGTTAAAATATTGAGTTACGCCTATGTTAAGTAATAAATAAAACAAAGAAATGACTTCAGCTTTTGAAAATGTATTTTTAATGAATTTTGAGCCAAATGAATAGACCAGTCTCCTTCAGGTTTGCTTTCCTCCTCAGAAGTAATCAAAAGTCCAACTATTATAATGAGTGGCACTGTGTTTTTATTAATTGGGGATTGTAATAACTTTTTAATAAGAGTAAAAATATGGATATGTAATATTGTGCATATTTTTTGAAAAACGTTTCCCTCTAAAGTTCTTTTTTTTTTAAATAACTATCGAGTTTATGGTCGTTGAATGGCTTTCTTTAGGTAAATGCAACGTTTTGTGGCATATTGTTTGCAAGCTGTTTTATTGACGTCTTGCTGCAGTTGAAACTGATTAAGTGATTAGAGATGGATTCATTTCAGTAAGTTGTACTGTATCTTTCAACATACTTTTTGATGTTCATTCATGTTTATTTCATGCTTTAAAAGTAGAAAAGAGGAAGAGATAATGGGTTCATGTGCTGCTTGACCCGTCGTTAAGTGTTCTTTAGTGTTGTCAGCATTCTGCAGGGCTTCTGTAACAAGTGACCATAAGATAAGAGTTCATATACTTAGTCTGAGGAACACATGTATTTCACTAGCACAAAGCATGTTTTGAGTTTTGTTATGCAATGTTATGTGTGGTGTTTTTTGTGTATTTTTGTAAAAGCTTTTTCTTAAGGGATCATATTGTGAGGAAGTTTTCACCTTGTGCTCTTCCTTTTTGTGTGTAGCTCTTCATGTCCTTCTAAAGGATCTCAGCAGTGTAAACATGAAGTTAACTTGAAGTTAAAGTGCCTTTAACGTTCATGTAGTGTGTAATATTGCTCTTCGTGAATGTAAAAGTTCTGCTAAGTTTCGAAGATCAAAGTGCATGATAAATGTTAGGGATGCACCGATATGAAAATTTTGGCTGATACCAATAACCGATAATTCTTCACATTTTAAAGCCGATGACCTCTGATTAGCCATTGTGTTCACACGCTCATCAGATATGTCTGTGAGTGGCTACAATGATCAACTCTTCAAAAACATGTTGTAAATAGACATCACAAAGCCACTCTTCACTAACATGCTGTGTACATGTTTATATAATTAAAAACCGAAAAAATTGCAACCTTTGCGATGTCGTAATTGCACTAAGCCAAATCGCGATTTCGGTTTGATTTCGATTAATTGTGCAGCCCTACTTTGAATATCTAATAAACATTTTAATTATTTTCACAATCCTTGCAGACTAAGTCGAATCCAACTGTGAGATCTGCAGACTGCATAAAAATGTGTACACTGTGTGATGGTCTGTCCATGCGAATAGAATGCGGAACTTGCGAATAGAATTCAAATTAACTGCACTATATCCAGTTGCCCATTATTTCATATACATGTCATTTTCACTGTGCTATATGTAAAATTATTGTTACGTTGTCTTTATTTGGAAAAAAAAAAAAACATTCCCAGTGTGCACAAACCTAACAGATTACTGAGTGCTTTGTTGGTTATAGTGTTACCTTTTCATGCAAAAATGAAAATTCTGTCATTGATTACTCATCCTCATGTTGTTCCAAACCCGAAAGACTTTCGTTCATCTTCGGAACACAAATGAAGATCTTTTTGATGAAATCTGAGAGCTTTCTGTTCCTCCATAGACAGCTTACGCGACTACCACTTTTGATGCTTCAAAAAGTTCATAGAGATCTTAAAACTAATCCATATGAATTGAGCGGTTTAGTCCAAATTTTCCGAAGAGACATGGTCGCTTTATATGATGAACAGATTTAATTTAGGCAAAATGTTTTGAAGCTTTATTTGTCATTTACCCGAATACACAACTTGAACCTCAGATCATTGCACACATTGTGGTTGTTGTGATTTTCTAAACTGTAATGATGATGATCATGGCACTGAGATGTGTATTTCATAAGTATATGTGTGTTTCTTCATCTTTGGGCACTTTTTGGCTCTGGATTCTGGTATTTTTGTCTTTTTTCTGTCCTTTTTTTTTAACCAACAGATTGCTTTTTTTTTATTACCTTCTGTGGTGGAAATGATGGTGATGGAAGTCAATAAAGAATAAAATTACAGCTTTAACTTTTGTAAAAATTGTTAATCAATTTCACACATGAAAGACTAATAGTCTTAGTATGTTTCTGAGACAAGGGTACAACAAAATCTGTACATAAAAGGGATTTAAAAATATATGTACAAATTGTAAAAGCTTTTATATGACCAAAAAAAATAAAAAAATAAAAAAATAAAATTAAATAAATATATATATATATATCTTTTTTGGTATATAATATAAACATTAAACTTTTATACTAGCCCTGGGTCATAAAAGTAGTTGAAGAAACAACCATATCTTGTTGGTCTGATGGATAATAGTTAGTTGTGATGGATTTTTTAAAGAGATTGCTGAACTTTGTGCCTTTTTTTTTGTAATTTTTTTTTTTTTTTTTTATAAATTATTCAGTGTTAGTTAGCTTGAATTTTGACACTTCATTATGGTTTGGCCATCTTCACTAATATTAGACAAAGGTCTTGCCATTGTAAGTGTACTATTAAACTAAGTGTTTTATAATGAAGTTAAACTTTTCCTTGTTTTCCTTACTTTTCCCAGCGGATGCATCACACAGGCTCAATCTCTTCTATCTGGCGAATGATGTCATTCAGAACTGTAAAAGGAAAAATGCCATAGTCTACCGCACCACCTTCACTGATGTGCTGCCAGAAGCTATGAATCTCATCAGGTGAGACTGCGAGAACATGAAACTAACCAGGGGTCCGTTTCCCGAAAGCATCGTTAGCCAAATATGGTCGCAAGTTCCGTCGTTGCTAACATAGTTCAACAATTCTGTGTTTCCAGAAACATAGTTCCAACGAATGTGTTTGGTCTCTGCTTAAAGAAATTCCCACACTTTAAATTGGGTCAGATATTTTTGTAATAACGATTGATTAAAAAAAGCGATGAATCAACACATTTCTCAGCATTCCTAGTTCTGGAAGTATTTTTCCCTGATTAATTTTCGAAATTTCCCAATAAAGAGTCATGAACCAAACCAACCATCTCCTCAATGTATCAAAACATTGTTATATTTTTGAACTTTTTATAATTTCTTATGAAATTTTGACAGTTTAGTTGAATAATTGAATAATGACAGATAATCAAATATCAATATCAATCAAATATATACATCTGAATTATAATTACATATATTTTTATGAATCATATTTATAGAATAAATCATGATTGACTGTAAATGTGAAATGTAAAAAGAAGTGTTTCTACAATGACATCAGTCACTGACAACGTTTTTGTCTGATTCTGCATCCCATTCACCAGTAACGGGTGCTTCTAACTAATATTGTAGATGTGATTGCTGTATTAAATGACTTGTTGCATGCAAGTTATTTTCTAAAATCTATCTATGTTGCATTTTGTGAATTTACCTTATGAATCTTTGTAAATTTTTGGTTACCTTTCAGTGCCACAAAGGATTCTAAGGTGAACAAGTCAGTGGCAAGGATACTGACCATTTGGGAAGAGAGAAATGTCTATTCAGAGGAGTTCATCAGTCAGCTGAGGAACAGTTTGGTTCGGAAAGAAGAACCAGTGAAAGGTCTGAATTGCACATTTAAGAATTAAAGGGGTCATATGATGCTTTTTAATGTTTTCCTTTTCCTTTAGTGTGTAATGTATCTGTTTGTGCATGTATATGATCTGCAAAGTTACACAGCTCCCACAAAGCGATTTATTCTAACAGAGAACAACAATCCAGACCTGCCTAAAACACCTCGATTTAAGTCCAGATATTACTTCCTCAAACGTCCACGTCGCAGGCCTTGTTTCCACCTGATATTAAGATGTGTTTTGGTTGATCGGATGACAAGTGGACGACTCTAAATACAGGTGTAAACGGGGTCTAAAACGTTTTGAGCTGGTCCACTTTCGACCACTTCCAGAGGTAGTCGAAAATGCATTCGAACGGCTACTAAAGATGCCTACTCTCCGCCTGCTGACCTAATGCGTTAACATTATGGGAATCACGCTAGCCAGCAGGGACTTTGTCAGCTGAAGACCCAAGTTTGGTTTGAAGACAAAAAATGTTCCAAGCACAATGTTCTCTCACAATTCCTGATTTCTAAAACGCACTCACCGTTCGCTGTGGTCTTGCAGATATCAGAGCAAAAACAAAAGCTGATGCTCTCTGTTTGTCGTCTGCGGTCATGTTCATATGTAAATTGCACAAGCTTATTTTGTTGTATTTTTTTATTTTGTTACCCGCCCATAGACACTCACCTCGAAGAAATCAGGACAGGAATGGTTGAAAGTGGATAAAAGAAACAGATTAAAATACCAGTGTAAACGGGTATGTGTCTCCCTCGTCAACTTGTGATCCGATCGACCAAAACGCATCTTAATACCAGGTGGAAAAAGGGCCACAGTGTGAAATATTAGCATAATGTCCGCCCAAAGGCATTGCAAAGAAAGAAGGCGAGGTTTCAATGAGTTTAAGTGTTGTCGTCGTGGCGCTGAGGCGCTGTGTGTTTGGATGTGAAAGCAAAACCGCTTTTGCTAATAACCCAAAAGTTTGCTTGTGTACAGCGGACAGCTATTACAAAGACTACTTACCACTGTGAAACGTTCTGCTCAAGTCGTGCTTGCAAAGTTGTTTCCGATTGATTGTCTTGATCATCCTCATTTTCAGAATCCGAGTTGGGCTCAAACTGATTTACTAAAACCTATAACATTATTATTTACTCTGTGTTTTCAAATGCTTTCAAAGCCTTGGAAGCCGAAACACACGATTATGTAAGGGGTATTACATTTCCGACATGCGATTTGAGGTGTTTGGCCAATCACAGTGCACAGGGTCAGCTGTCCAATCAAAGCACACTGAGCTTTTCGGAAGCAGGGGCTTTGTAGAAATCAGCCCCTTTCAGACAGACTGGGAATAGAGGAGATACAATAATGTACAGTATGTGAGAAAAAATGTGTTTTTTTTTTTGAACATTGAAGCATGTTAACCTATTCTGTTACATGCAATAATCAAAATAATGAACTTGTAAAATAGCATCATATGACCCCTTTAAGGATGTGTTAAATTAATGTTGCTCTTGACAATATTTTACATGCTTGTCAGTATGTTTTTGAGTTTAACATTGACAGTCTTTAAAGAGCGTTTAATATATTGTACAGTGGTTTAGTGTATTAAAAGTTAAAAACAAATTTTTGTAATGATTTTTTTTCTAAATTATTTTCTGATATGCCTCAATTTTTCCTTCAGCTCCAGTCAACTCCAGATCAGCCCTGAAATCCAAGATTGTCGCTGAGTTTGTGGTAAATAGTCAATATTCACAGTAGACTTAAATGGCTTTTTGGCCCCTTGGGTTTATTATAGTTTTCAGTTATATAACTTCTAACTTTCTTGTTTTTATTTTTACCTGTCAGCCCTCAGGGTTTATTGAGCATTTGTCCAAGTACAGGAAGTCAATGGATGAGATTGAGCTCAAAGAGAAACAGTTAACTGCAATGAGAGTGGATGTGTGCAGCACAGAGGCTCTGAAGAAACTTAAAGGTTGGTATCTTTTTAATATTCTGAATTTGAAATAAATGGATCTGCATGAGTTATTATTGTATCAATTTTTTTTTTTACATGTTCATGTTTTTGTTCTGTCTGCATCTCACACTTTAGACAAGGCAGGAGGTAAAAGGTTTTCTAAAGACTTTGAAGATGGGAGCACAAAGCTACAGGAGTTTGTTTCCTTTCTGGATGGAGAGGTCAAAAAAGGCCCTCCATTGATGGAAGCTCTGGAGAGTGCTGACATTTTCTACGAGATGCAATATAAAGAGGTCAAGATTGTGGCTAAAGTGAGTATTAAAGATTAGTTTAATGATATTTTTTGGTGCAATTTGAAATTATATTCTTAGTAAACATAGATCAGCTACACTCCTGTACAAAATAATTTACAGTTTGCTGTGTTTGCCGTCGAATATTACTAAATTTATGAATTCTCCACACTGGTAGACTGGAATAAATGTAGAGAGCCATCAGGTCATTTTAAAATGAAATGGCTGCATAGGAAACAAGTAAAATGTTGTTTTATTTATATTTCCAAAAAGCACTTTATGAAATCTAATTATTTCCGTTTGCTTCTACAAGAGCTCTTAATCTCCTCACTCACAGCAGCCTCAGGCCTTCCAGCAGACATATTATTTCAGTGCACATATAAAAAAACTATCTTTATATTTGAAAGCAGCAAATAGCCCTTTCAGAAGTAATGACCAAATGCTCATTTAATGCTTTTAGTGGATTCAGCTGCATTGTGCCGCAGTTGAATTTGTACAAAGACATACTGGCCATTGTGTAGCAAAGTTGTTTTATTTAGCCTGTCTGTGACAGCCACATTTGACCATTGCATAAATTTTTTTGAAATTTGCACATTTCTGGGATAATTTCATTTGTGATAATTGGTTTTGCAAGGTTAGACGTGTTTTTGATGGTAATATATGATAATATAATTTAGTTGTTGTCAAAAGTACAGACTTTGGTACCTAGTCGGTCCTGAAATTTAAAAATGTGATGCTTTGAGCGCTGTTGAGCGGATTCGTAAACACCTCTGATTGGCCATTGTTTTCACGTCTCATCGGATATGTCTGTGATTGGCTTCAATGATCAACGCTGTAAAAACATTGTAAATATACATCATTGAAGCCCTTCACCAAGCTCTTGCACAGATACACACGGGAGTGTTTGAAAACAGGTGTCTATTGCGGACCAGTCCGCTGATACACCTGCTTTCAAAACGCTTTCAAATTCAAACACTTCCGTGTGCTTTCAAATATTCCTGTGCATTGATCATTGTAGTCAATCACAGACATATTCTATGCATGCATAAACAAAAAGGCCAATTTAGAGGTGTTTACGAATCCGCTTAACAGCGCTCAGAGTCACATTTTTAAAATTTCAGTACCGAAGCTGGTACTTTTGACAACTCTAATATAATTAGGCCTTGGTGATTGAGAAATACATGTGAAATAAAGTAAAAAAAATAAAATAAAATTGTATATATATATATATATATATATATATATAAAATAATATAAAATAATATAAAATAAAATTATATATACCTCTGCTTTGTTTTTTCATTGTGAAAATAATAGTATCTTTTTTTAACATTTATTTTATATTTTATTGGGCAGACCATTAAAATAGGTTTGTTTTTAATGTATTACGCTTTTTGTGAGTGGAAAGTCTTTAGGGAATTGCATGGCGAAAATCATGTTACAATATCACAATACAAAGTCGCAATATTAGTACAGTAATGAACAGTAATGTATGTTCGTATTAGGATGGCAACTAACGGTTATTTTGAAAATTCGATTCTTTTTTTTTCTTCCCATGATTAATCGAATGCAAATGTCAAAGCACGATAGGACAAGACGCGGTAAACGCTTATGCTTTTGTTCTTATAAATATGAAGCATTCTCATGTTTCGGACAACTTGGATCTGTACCTTTCCCGTAGCAGCTCACTCTGTGTCCTCCGCTATTTTCCATACATGTTTTGTCCATAGAAATGGGTTATTCACTACTGTAAAGCAGCGCGACTGGCTGATGGTTTCTGTGCATAGCGCGCAGACGCGACTAATCGATAATTAAATTAGTTGTCTTTGTTGATTTTATCAATTAGTTGTTGCAGCCCTAGTTCATATTGCTCAACCCTAAATACAAAGCATTTGTTGATGTGCATTTATTGTGAAACTAATAGTGGAACATCTCTTTAATAATGCATTTCCAGGCCTACGAGACATTTGCGAACCGGGTGTCGCACCTTAAGCGCAAACTCGATGCACTGAAGGCTATGTTGCCTGATCCAGATGACTCCCCCGTCCCCTCCCCCATTGAAGATGCCCCTTCACCCACGGGCTCCGAGTCACCTTTCCACGCTCTGGAAAAGATTGGTACCCCAGACCCAGAACTGGATGGCCAGGCAATGGAGGAGGACCTTATTGCTTTGGCTGATGCTCCCAGCCCCCTCTCATCTGATGGGGGTTCCCCACCACCAAGTGTCCCTGTGGGAGACAGAGACAATCGTGACATAGAGGACATGGAGCTCTCGGATGTAGAGGAAACAGAAACTCCTGCCATCATAGGTACTATAAGACCTTTACTATGTTATATTTGACATTCAGCATGTTTCTCACATGTAACGCATTCAATAAAAACTGATGGTTAAGCTGTTAGGGTGCAGTTTTTTTTTTTATATAATTTTCTTCATTTTGTTTCCTCTTCACAGTAGAGGAACATGTGGCCCCTGCTGTTGTGTCCAAACACTCCTCTGTCATGCCAAATGTCATAGAATCTTCACAAACAAATGAAGACACACAAACAAAGCAGATCGCGACCCCAGCAGTGGCAGTTCCCTCAACAGTAACAACAACAACCGCCACCACAACCACACCAACCACACAGTCTTTGCCAGTCAACCTTGCTGGTGTTGATCTAGGCAAGATCAGCTCCATCCTGAGCACAATCACAAACGTTATGAAGAACTCAGGTGAGATGTTGTAGTTTGATTTGTACAGCATGTTATACACAGATTAAAATAGCCTATCAAAGTGCATACTGGTCAGATCCATTGCCCAGTGGTAAGCCGTGGTGCTTGAATGTGGCCTGTGTTGTCTCACTCATTCCCCTGATTTCCTGTCTCCTCTCTGCTATCTGTCAGTAAAAAGTGGCAAAAAAGCCCAAATGTGAAATAATTTGCATGATAGAATGAGATGTGAAATAACAAATTTACATTTTTATGTAACATCATGCATTCTTTTCCTTTGCAGCTGTAGGAGTTAGTCCTGTATCTCGGTCTTCCCCAAGTGTACCTTCAACTCCAAGCTCAGCTCAGAAGACTCCCACTACTACTGCTCCTCCAGCCAATCCGCTGGCCAGCATCCTTTCTAGGGTGGACATCAACCCCAGCACTCTGCTCAGCGCTTTATCCAAAACACAAACCCATGGGGGTTTTCAGGGTGAGAACTGGAAAAGCAAGAAAACCAAAGAGTTGGGATAAGAAATTCATGAACATAAAAGTAGTTGTATGGTTAAATTGTTTTAAGTTTTCAAAATTAACCTTATTTTTCTTTTTAATAAATGTTTGCTGATTTCATTAGTGTATGTGATTCAGAAGAAAACATGTTTTACTTTGTAATCTTTTATCAAAATGTAATAACTTACTTAACAGATAACCATTAAATTACATTTTAAGTTGTTGTTTTAGGTAATAGGTAATTTTGATAATGTTGCTCATAGTTAACGTGGTTATTTAATGCAGGTTAACATTACTAAACTCAGCAAAAAAAGAAACGTCCTCTCACTTTCAACTGCTTTTTTTTTCTTTCAAGCAAATTTCTTAACGTGTAAATATACATCGTCCTCGTGGGTCCTTCAAAGTCTTTAAATTCAGTTTTATCAAATTTAAGGCCATAGAAAGTCTTAAATATCTCAAATGGTATTAGAAAAGTCTAGGAAAGGTAAGAAAGGACTTAAATATTGGGACAGAAATCAGGAATCATGTTGTGGCTTATTGTGATTGATTGGTAAAGTTCAAATGTGCGCCCTGCATGTTTCAAAGTAAATACACTGTGCTGCTGCGCGTTCTACAGGTCATGGTTTCAGCACAGTTTGCAATCAACGAATACCACAGATTTATGCCAAGCGATTGCTTTTGATTTACTTTTGTGACATTTGTTTAATTATGAAATTGTTTACTTTGTGGTGTTTTACTTGCATTTGCCACTCTAATAAACTTACCCTGGTAACCCCTTGTATACAGAGGGTCAATTTGCAAAACATTGCAGTTTATTGCTCTGGCCACATCTGCAGTTCTCATACCTCCCTGCAGCAGGACTATGGCATTTTAAAGGGTTAGTTCACCAAAAAATGAAAATTATCCCATAATTTGCTCACCCTCAAGCCATCCTAGGTGTATATGACTTTCTTCTTTTGGTCAAACACAATCGGGAGTTATATTAAAAAATATTCTGGCTCTTCCGAGCTTTATAATGGGAGTGAATAGTTACTGATATTTTGAAGCCCAAACAAGCACATCTATCCATCATAAAAGTAATCCATACAACTCCAGGGGGTTAATAAATGCCTTCTGAAGTGATGCCTTTTTGTAAGAAAAATATCCATATTTATAACTTTATACACTATAATCACTAACTTCCAGTAACGTCCGTCTGCGCGTTCACAAGAGTCGAGCTCCAGCAAATGGCAAAGGATGTAGGAGTAGCGTAAGCTTAGGTGAGAGTAGATGCCTCTCGCGGTTCAAACAAATAGGGCTGGGCAGCAAACTCAAGCTCCTCCGACATTTCTCTTTAAAAATTCTCTTTTTAGACTTCTAATTTGAGACCAGTGTTTTGTTTTGCTCTATCCTCTGCGCTTCCGCGTTCGTCAATAAGTCATGTGTTAGGTCAAAGTTCACTCTTCCGCCGGAATTGACTCGCGTACGGAAGACAGTGATTATAGTCTATGAAGTTATAAATTTGGATGTTTTTCTTACAAAAACGCATTGCTTCACTTCAGAAGGCCTTTATTAACCCCCCTGGAGCTGTATAGATTACTTTTATGATGGATGGATGTGCTTTTTTGGACTTCAAAATATTGGTTACTATTCAATCCCATTTTGAAGCTTGGAAGAGCCAGATTTTTTTTTAATTAATTTTTTTAAAGATTTATTTTTTTTGCCTTTTTTATGATAGGATAGTATAGAGTGGACAGGAAGCGAGGTGGGAGAGAGAGGGGGGCGGGATTGTGAAAGGTCCGCAAACCGGGACTCGAACTTGGGTCGCCTGAAGCGCAACGGCGCTATATGCCCATGAGGCTGTCGGCGGCGACAAGATTTTTTTTTTTGATATAACTCTGATTGTGTTTGACTGAAAGAAGAAAGTTATAACACATCTAGGATGGCTTGACGGTGAGTAAATTATGGGATAATTCTCATTTTTGGGTGAATTAACCCTTTAACACAAGTGAGAAGGGACCCTGTGCATCGTTTGTCCTGGTGTTTTTCAGAGTCTGCAGAAAGGTCTCTTTAGTTTCCTAAGTTATTGGAACTGTGACCGTAATTGTCTACCGCCAATAAACTGTTAGTGTCTTAAGGCCTGTTCCACAAGTGCATGTGCAGTAATTGTTTATGGTTCATTGAACAAGCTTGAATTTTTTTTTTAAACCCTTTCCAATCAAGATACAATATTCTGTAAAAGGGACATTTCTTTTCTTTTTTTGCTGAGTTTATAATGAAGGTTACGGCAAATAACAATGGGTCTGGGAAAAAAAAAATAAAGCATTGGGATATCATGTATAGGCAATGGCATTGGGATACATCGAGATCCTTTCAAGGGTAAACTTGATCTTCAGCCTCTAGAAGCAAAGTAGTCCTCCACAGTCAAATGTGAATTCCCATTCAGTTGTCTTTACTCTGGTACTTTTGCCTACAATTCCTAATGGATGCAATCCCACCCTACTTTTTCTTATTTAATATACTGTTTACTTGGAAATGTGTCACACTACAGAAGTTAAATGAGTTGAGAATGCTGTATCATGTTGATTTAAAACTTTATAGACCTTTTGACTAGTTGTGGCAGAAACAGCAGATGATGATAGAAAAGACTCGGTATAGGTTCTTTAGAAAATGTGGTTTGTTTTTAAATTAATCTGCTGACCCTTGCGTCCCTACCCCTATTTTTCTCTTTCTTTAATTTTTCCTACCAGGTCTGTCCTCTTTGCTAAACAACCCAGCTGCAAAGACCACCACAACTTCAATTTCTGACAAACAGTCTCTGACCACTCCTCTAACAGCTGAGACTCACACAACTCCTAAAGTCTTACCTACTCCATCTAGTGTCCCATTGGCCAGGGATACTACCTCTCATGGATGTGTGGCTCCTACTCCTTTGCAGTCCAATATTGCGAATGAAAAAGAGGATCCTTGCTCTTCTCTCAACTCTACCCTGGACTGCAAGATCGATAACTTACTCCAAGGAAACACAGGACTGAAAGGCTTTAATTTGGGCTTTCCATCTGTTCTGCCATGGCCTAAGGCAACTGTTGATAGTCCTTCAGCAAGTGCAGAGAACCTTGGTGGAACCCCTGTGAGGGATGAAGCTGGTGCTACACCAACACAAGACGAAATTATGGATGTTCCCCAAACAGAGCTATTCCCTTATCAGCAGGGGCAAACAGCATCCACAGCTTTAGATGCTAAATCAACTCATCAACTTCCGTCTTGGCAGGTACAAAATGCGCACACTGACCCACAAGCTCACACGGAAATTCACCAGAAGACTGAACCAAATAAAGACTTTCGAACCTCTGTGCTCTCTCTTGCCGAGGCAGAAGCTAAGCGGCATCAACGCATTGAAGCTATGCGTTCTTCTATGTCCAGCAACCAGCAACCTTTGAGAGACAGTGTAGAAGCCACCGAGAGATCCAGTGTGATGCGTCAAGAGCTGAGACAAAACCCTGTAATCCATGATATGGGACCAAATCCTAAACTGGTGGAAGGTAGCTACGCATATCGAGATAATCAAGAGGAACAAGTGTTGGCCAGCTCTGACACATACAATGCAGAAACATACCTTGCCAAAGAACCAAGACAGGATCTCTCTGCGCCTAATTTCTTCACCACACCTCTCCCACCTATCCCAAATCTTCCTCCTCCACCTCAAGACTTCATGCCTCCAGCATCATCTTTAAGGGCAAGTGGTCCTTGTGCTACCAGGAATTTGCAGGAACATTTCAGTGAAGCAGAACAAGGTGGTGTTGATAACTTATGTGCCCCAGCAAACTTTGATTATGAACGCTTGTCTCATGAGGTTCCAAACAAGGAGCCTTTCCATCCACATGGGGATGGGGCTTCTCACTCTGCTCATGCACCACACCATGCTCCTAAAATCCCACCGAATGGTCCAGTGGACTACAACCATCAACATCAACAACCACCAAGAGTACCTATGCAGAATCCTCCAAGTATACCCCATCACCACATTGGGGACCCTCCTCCAGTAAGGGGTTACAATGAAGCCCCAAGTTCTTCTCAACCTTTGCCTGAAGATCCATACTTTGACCCATACTACGAACACCAACCACATAGCCCCTCTCCCCCTCATTACGACATGCACGCAATTTCACCTCACGCACCAGAGTATTATCCTGAAGAAGTACCACCCCACTATCCAGAGCGCAGGGTTCCTCCTCACCTGGAGCACAGGCCTCTACCACCACACCATATTCGTCCACCTCACCCTGGGCACTATCCACCTCCTAGGCCCCTTCGTCGGCCACCACCGGTCCACCATGAGCCGCCCTTTCAAAGAGGCAAGCGACCCGGCCCACCCTTTGGAGGACCTCCCAGAGTCAGAGGCCCCTTTTATCCCCCTAAAAGACCTTACTTGCCTCCGCATTACTGAAGTGTCTATTGTGATTCTTATGCTCAGGTGTTTAGTGCATGTCACAGTGAGCAAGTAAAGTCCAAGTGCTGTTGGGTTATCAGCAAGTCAAAGATTGCTGTGGGCAATGATGCGAAGGGGATGGTGTTGAACTCCTTCACGAGATCACAATAGAGAAGCGCAAATTTATTCAAGTAACCAAGGGGATGCAACTAGATCACCAAAAACTCTTGAACAAGATCTGTTCTGTTCCATGATCAAGACATGTAAACCATGAGCAGCTGTGCGGCAAGATGTCAAGGAGCACTGGAGCAGAGAAATGGAAGAATATCTGGCAAGGAATGCTGGTGGAATGAGAAGGAATCTGAAGGCAGACAAAACAAGAGGTGGTTATTCTATTTCATTTCATAATTCTTTTATTTCTGCAGTTTTTGTGTCTAGTTCTATAAAAAACAGATTTAAAAGTTAATTCAAAATGTCCTTTCCCTTAGTAAAAATGTTTGAGCATGTATCTTGCGAATATCTTTGGGAAAGAACTCAATGTTTTTTTTCGATCAACATTTAGTTAAGGTTGATATGTAATATTTTTTTACTTCCGAAGTTAAGTTCTACTGATGATCAAGCTATATTGTTATGCAAAGCTGGTAGTTGATTCACCACATCTTATTTTGTACGTGTAATTAAATGTAGCCCTAACAGGTAGTTAAGCTTCATTATCGTCTGTCATGGACAAACAGCAGTGTAGAGAAAAGTAATCTTTACAATTTTGAGGTAAGGTCCTGAGGTGTACAGAGACAAGCCGTTTTTGCCAACAGTGGCAGAAGATACAGAAGAAACGAAGTTGTCGGGCAGAATCATCATGGCCTCCCTCAGTTCCCAGAGGCTTTTACTGTACTGATTTAAATAAAGATGTGTTTGAAAAAAACAAAACACTGTGGGGAAGTGCAGTCTCAGCCATGATTTCTTTGAGTCTTTTCATCTCAGTTGCTTCAGTGACTGATTTCTTTGCCTTCACATTTTCGCGAACATCCTTCAATAAAAGATGATCAGCACACATGCAGAAAAATATATTGTAGCTAATTGACTGCAACTCATGTTGATTATATATGACTGAGATTTATCCTACACAGGGGTGTCCAAACCTGCTTCTGGAGGACCACTGTCCTGCAGAGTTTAGCTCCAACCCCAATTAAACACACCTGAACCAGCTAATCAAGGTTTTTAGGCATACAGGAAACTTCCAGGCAGGTTTGTTGTGGTAAGTTGGAGCTAAACTCTGCAGGACAGTGGCCCTCCAGAACCAAGTTTGGACAACCCTGTTCTAGAACCAAAATCAAAGGCATTTAATCCCATTTATAGTAAGATTCTTAATTACTTGGAGTTGATGTAGGCCATTTTTATCATAGCATTCTATCGAACCATTTCTAACAAGCAATACAAATACAAAAATGCATAGTTAAAGCTAAATTTTAACCTCACTCAAAGCGTTCTATAATCGATCCGTTTCAGTTCCACTTCGGGTTTTCTGCTTCCTGCTTAGTGATCCTGGACCAAACACTCCTCTCACATACTCTAGTCTGGTTTGCAGAACATTTACCTCTTAATTTCTTGCATTTTTACCTCACTTTAGGCTTACATTTGCACAATTTTAACTGTTGAAGTTGTCAAATTACATGCATGTACAGTTAAAATAAGATGCAAGCTTATTTTCAGATGAAATAAGGATTTAATCAAGACACCACTCTGGTCACACTTCAGTTGTGTGTCTTTCTCTGAAATAAATGTAGCATATAAGACAAGGAATTTGCACACGAACACCTTCCTCTAAGATGAGGCCCTTCATAAGCGTCATAGTTCCACTTCATTTAATATCACTCTTTCTCAAGGATCAGCTGTGGCTGATTGCATTAAGCACAGATGGATGTTTATGGAGTCAGCTCCTTGAATCAGATCAGGGTAACAACTTCCTGAGTTGTTTTTTCCCTTGATTAATACAACGGCAAAAAAGAAAAAAATGCGTGAAGTAAAAAAGAGAAATTTGCCTCGTCCTTTAGCCTGCAAATCACTTACAATCAGATGTTTGCTGGCTATAGGAAGGATTTTAGCAATGATCAAAGCCATTTTGTGTAATTCCGCTGATTCCAACATTATTTCAGAATAACTGCTCCGTTTCAGAAATCTTTAAAAAAGAAGTCACAAAAGTAAAATATTCCAGGAAATTTTGAAACGCCTTTTCTCGGTACCTCAGTATATCGTCTTTTTATTCTTCAACTTTCATCAAAGAGAAAAGCGAAAGCTAAAATTATATAATTTATTGTAAAATGTGAAATAATGGAAATCTACCTAAATAATGCAGGTGGAAAAATTAAGTTGTCCTTTATTTTGAAGTCAGAAGTCATCACTGCTTATAATAGCAAATTGTTTAAAATCATAAAATAAGCATTAAATTGCTAAAGACCCCTTAAACCAGAACAGTTTACTAATTGCTTTGATGCAAGTTGCAAAACAAATAAAATATTTACACATGGTCGTCAGCAGGGGGAGACAACCCTGGATGTTGTCCAGGGCCCTGTCCTGAGGGGAGCCCAATCATGTCCTGGTATATACTCCTTGGATTTTGTCAACTACAACAAAATCCTCATCAAATCTAGCACATGCATTTTGCTGTTCATTTCAAAAGTTCAAAACAAAAGAACACTAATAGCAAAAAAAAAAAAAAAAAAAAAACATCTGGTGTTGAGCAAACTTAAGTTCTTTAGTTTCACACCAGGGGTTTTCAAACTGCCTTTTGCCCTCTGAGGTTCCTGCTGTAGAGGTGTCATACGGCTGATCTCCTCTTTCATGGACAATAGCAGATGTGCATGAAGAGAAGAGTTTTGCAATACCTGTCAGTAAAACATAACCTAAATTCTTGAACCGTTCTTTAAGATCACAGATCATTTCCAACAATACAGTCATGACGTAATGTGTTGAGATTTGGTGGAAAATGCTGCATACTAGGATTAATAAGCATCTAAAACAGCTTTTTTTTTTTCCTTTCAGAAATTAAAGAAATACTGAGGTTATAAATTAATGTTTAGTCTGAACTAAACATTATCTAATCCACTGGTATTAATAATATTTACAGACTTACAGGGATAGTTCCCCCAAAAATGAAAATTGTCATCATTTGCTCACCCTCAAGTTGATCCAAACCTGTATGGCTTTCTTTCTTCTGCTGAACACAAAAGAAGATATTTTGAAGATTGTCCGTAACCAAACTGTTGATAGGCCCTATTGACTTAGTATTTTTTTTCCCATACTATGGAAGTCAATGGGATCCTTCAACCGTTTGGTTACCCATATTCTTCAAAATGTCTTCTTTTGTGTTCAGCAGAAGAAAGAAATTTTGGAACCTGTAAATGATGACAGAATTTTCATTTTTGGGTGAACTATCCCTTTAACGTGCACACAAATACACGTGAGAGAACATAAAATGGTAGGCTAATTAAAGTTTTAAACGACATTTTATAAACGGATTCATTTACAGAAATCCAGAGCTCAACGGTTACATAGTATTATTTGCATTCCAGTATTATTTAAAAACAAAGGCTGTCGCCTTTCTCATATAAATATGCAAAGTTTTTTTTTTTTTTTTTTTTATTTCTAACGTGGGCGTACGTTATAATACGTTAGAAAGTCAAAACAACAATCTGTCGTCATGCCCTCAGGTTTCAATAAGACATTAATAATACCTATTCGAACTTCTTTGCGGGGGAAAAAAAAACTCGTTCACACACACAACACAAAATCTCAAGGTTATTTTCGAGTTGCTGAACTGGAAATAAGAGATAAAACCTTTTTAAATACATAATTATAATATATTATAGGCCTAATTAGTTATAATATGCAATTATTAGATAATACATCTATTAAATTATTATATTAATAATATAATACATATTTTGAATTATAATTTAAAAAAATAAAACAAGATTATGTTTACAGTGATGATCTGCAGTTCATCAGCTTGTTCATCGTTTGTTTACGTAGCATAGGTCTACCTTATTCAAATGGTTGTGAGAGACACGCCCCCATACGGGAAGCGCGCGTGCACGTTTCAAATGAAATATTTGCTAACCGCGTCATGCAAAACTTTCCACAGCAGCATGTGCTGCGTGGGTGATGCGACCCATGAAATTGCCCACCCTCGTCATACAGTTCACTAAAAATAACTGTATTCAAATCGCCTATTAAAATAAACATTTTGCTCAAGTAACCAGTGCTTTAAATCTTCTTTGAATGATCATGCATAGCCTATAACTAATAGGATTATTTCATATTTTCTCTTTATATGTATTTGAAACTGAAACTTTACAACTATGCAAATGATACCCATACATGTTAGCTATATAAAATAGTAAGGTTGTATTTCCTATTAATGTTTTATAACTTCTCCCCCTCCCCTCTCCTGTCAATCCTCCCCCTTTGTCTTTTAACTCAATCAACCTTTTGTTTTATTTGACTCCCCCTGTGTCCATCCTCAATGTATGCAGATCTTCTGGTGAAGGACTTTGTCTGCCCAGCAACAGAGTGCTTGAGGACATCCAATGCCCTTGTATCCCATCCGCTTGCAAATCAAGGTAAAGGATATGCTGTTGCACAGAGCACACTCAGAATGTCTGAATTATCCTGTTATATTTGCAAGAACTGTAAATTGTCTTCAAGGCCATGGCAAAATGCTCAAACTAGCCTTTTAGTGGACAAAATGTAATGTTGTCTCTTAAAGTTATTGCAATGGATGATGCACATACAGTCAAGTTGTTTTCCTACTCAGGCCTTCTGTACAAATACACTAAACACAGTGGAAAGTTAGAGCTCTATCGCCCTCTACTGGTGCAAAGTGATCTCAATGAGCTGCTACTTTATTGCTAAAGGCAACTATCATAGGTCTCCTGGGTTAGCTTGCCCTCTTGTTAGAGGTATTTATTGGAGCTTATTGTTTGAAATGCAGAAAATATTGTGCCTAAATATTTTTAGACAAAACAAAGATGCCAATATTTTTTTTTTTTAATGGAAGCCCAGTTATAGTCTGTAACCCAGAACTGACAAATCAGGTTGAAAGAATGCCTGGTAAAGGTCAGGGTATATCAGTAGGTGACCTTTATGCCAGTTCACTTGAAGCCAGTGGATGCAGCTGATATAATATCACGTTTCATACCTCACAAAGATATAAAGACCTCAAGCAGCTTGATATGAATTTATAGGAAGCTACTCACAAATGATGAAAGCTGTTTATCATCCAGATTTCTTGGCTCTTGATTGAAAGTGCATATTGTTCGTGTGTGATATTGCGTTGAATTTAATTGATCTTCCTGCATAATTGATACAATTTTTGAGCATTGACAAGCTCTCAATGCTGCAATACTGAAATAACCAGCAGGTGTCGTCGTTATTTTTGCTGTCTGGTATAATCAGTTGAGTCATCTGTGATTGTAAGTGCGTGCTCTTGTGTACGTGAATGAGTCGTGCTTAGAGTCATAGTATAGAGTTTGTTTTTTTGACTTAAAGTGAGGATATCAGAAAGATGAGTTTTTAAGTTATATGGTTTTTGGGTCAAGGGTAAAAACAGCATTGGAGGATTTAGGGGCTCGTGGCAGATGGTTGCCAATCCCAGTAAATTAACACAAGTACACTAGTCTTTAATTTAGTTTACCCTAAGAGCCAGACAGCCTGATATATAGGCTAATGACCATTAAACAATTACAGATGCACTTGATGTCTTGGAGGATGTAAATCGAACATGCGGTGTGTGAAGTGGTGTATATCACATCTTAAAGGGTGATTTTATTTTGTGTATTTGTTTGCTTTATTGATCGAAAATGAATTCCCTGATAGAACGCGCACTAAGATAGCGAAATTGCTCAACCACATAGTGAGGAAAGCACGTAGTTTATGTGGGCGATAATTTGCGAGAAAACATGATTTGGCTCAATGTAGTTTCAGCACCGTGGTCAGAGCTCGACGAGAACAAAAGGCGGATTAGCGTCCTTGATATCAGGGACCGTCCAAATGTTACATACAAACGCAAAAAGCGAACACTCAAAGCAGTAGCGAATCACAAACCTACTTATTTCACTGTAAATTTCCATTAAATAAAACGTGTTAGGTTTGTTTTTGTTTCGCTTATTGGATCCTGGTTCTTTATAGATAAACAACATGCAATAAAGTTTCATTAAGATTAATATGACTATTACTATTGTTCATTATAATTAATAGTAAGAGATTATGCTATCGCCTTTTTCTTTTTTCTGTTTTTTTCTTCATGCTTGTTTTAATTGTTGTATGCATGGGGAAAATATGTATATAACTATCCATTTTTATATATAAAGTTGCAGTTACAAGATTTTAAGTCATAAATGTAAGGTATGCATTATGAAAAATAAAACTAATTGTAAAACGTGGAAACTGTAAGATTTAATAGTGCAAATGCAAAAAATTGTGAGATATATAAGTGCGATAGACCCTTTTCACATTTCCGGGTTTCTCAGAAGCGGAAGTCGTCATAGTTGGGTAAAATTCTATAGCGGTGAATGAGAGAATACATTAAATATATATTTTTGTGTTTCCATTTGCTCAAATAGCAAAAGAAAATCTCCACAACAGTGTTTTCACAACTTTCAAAAGAGGAAAAAAAAAATAGAGAGCGATTGATAACGGCAGTCAGAAGAGAGAAAGATGTCATTTTTACCGTCACTCCCATAGCCGCCGTATTAGAAACACCCTTACAGCAGTGTTAAGTAGTTTTTTGTAATTTGATGCAAAGGTAATATAATATTAAGTATAGTGTTATAAATGTACATGCATTTAAAAAAAAAAAAAAGAAAATATTAAAAAACTTTGCAGGATTTATAATATTGATGACCGTTAAAACACGTCATCACAGTCTGTGAAAAGGGTCTATTAGGAGAAATAAAGTCATGTTTAAATTTCCTTTTTACTTTCATAGTGTATCACAATGAAATTAAAAGGACAGCTGTTCGTATTTGACAGCACCCAATGTTTTCGCGGCTACGAAAACATAGACGCTCCCTTAAGCCGAGTAAGCATCACGGTTTCCACACCCCGAGGGAGGACAGGAGATGGACAGGAGGGGGACACCGGCTTTCGACGTCAAAAGCTACGGGTTATACGGAGTGTCAACACCGTGAATATAGGCTACAGCATTACAGGTCGTCTTCTTCACTGCCTCTGCATTAAAACGTGAGTGAAATACATTTTATTCGCATGTATGCTTACACTGATTCCTGCATGTATTCTAGTCAACAGGAGATATTTGAGAGGGCACAGACAGACAAAAACCAAGACGATTCAAGGGTGACAGATGCACGGATTTAGCTGAATGTTCAGTGCTTTGCGTTCTCCATCAGCTCTCTTTATCTGTGCACGTAGAATATCAGACCATATTCTACAACCAGGCAGAAAGACAGCAAATAAACAAACATCCCCTTGGGATTAACAAAAGAGAGAGAAGGAAGGAAACGAGAGCAATTTTCGCCTTTGCACACACACCAGGGAGCTCGTAAGATTTGAATAAACTTCTTTCAGTCTCTATTGATTTGAAGGCGTGAAGTTGCATGGATAGTTGTGTGTTTTTGTTCTCTGTCATGTATGTGCGTATGTGCAGTTGGTGTCGTGACAAAGAGCCACATACGCCTGAGCCTCCAGTGTGGATTAAACAAAGAAGCAACGGGGATATCCGTCAATATTTATAAGCATTTTTATTTTATTGCATTCAGTTTTAATGTGCTCCATTGCCAGAGCTCGTAATATAAGTTTCTTTGTTCTACTATAACATTTTATTATCTTAAAATTCCTTTATATAGATCACTCTTATTCTGTGTTTTGGTAACACGTTGCAATAGCTTAAATATAATGCATTCATCTCAACATATCATTAATGTAGCCTATATTCAAATAGCTAGAAATGTTCATATTTACATCACAAATCTGCTAAGCATCGTATTCAGTGCTTCCATCCTTATCCTCTATAATATTATGCAATTAATTCACTTCATTCAAACTTTGTTTTGTCGATAATTTCAGCTTTGGATAGCCTTTGCTATCTGTTTATTTATAAACGTTATAACTTTAAAGAAATGTAAGATCTCCCATTGTGTGAGAATGTTCTCCATTCAAAATTGACCGACATGGAATATTGTAATTCTGACATACTGAATGGCGATTGGTGGTCTTTCTTTTATTCATTTGCATATTGAATTGTGATTGGTCTTTCTTTCTTACATCTAATTAAGTAGCTGCCTTCATATTGCAGCGTAGCTGAGGCTGAGATTAAAAGTCATGTTTTACATTTAATAACACATAATAGTGCGTATTATATTATTTTAAAACGTTTCCAGAAGTTACAAATCAGTCAGTGCCCATATTTTTCGTATGTTCGCTCACGAACAGGAATGGTGTGAGGGGTAACCATAGCAACAGTAGACCGCTTCAGCGCTTTATCATTATCTCATGGTACACTGGCAAAACTTAAATACCGTTGATATTATCACTTTATTCGTTCAATATTTCTCAGATAACGTTATATAATAAAAGCTTTAGAGCTTTGTTTGAAGGCGTTTGGCCGACTGCTGTAAACCGAATTTGAAAATTCCTCTCCTGACGGTCTTTAACACTTTTCTTTGGCTGCTTTACAAGCGTCACGTGTCCTTTTACAGATCTAAATCTTGTCATTAGGTGTTATTATGAAGTATTTTAAGTGTGCAGGGATTTTTTTTAAGCGTTATTTGAGAATGTGTTTTTTTTCCCGCAGAGCTGTCACGGTTCAAACCTTTCCACCGGGACTCGTGTTTAACATCGCGACTCTTCCTCCGCCGCTGAGCCGCTCTCCAGTGCTGAAACCCCGGGCGCAGCTGTCGCTCCGTCCCCTTACTGGAAACTGTCCTAATGAAGGAGGCCGACGCCATCAAGCTCTTCATTGGCCAGATCCCGCGGAATCTGGAAGAGAAGGACCTGAAGCCCATCTTTGAGCAGTTTGGGAAGATCTATGAGCTTACGGTGATCAAGGACAAGTACACGGGAATGCACAAAGGTAATTAAACGAGATTGACGCGTCTCTATTGAACGGACAGTCTCAAGGGGAGATGGGAGACTAATGGTGCTAGATGAGTTTCATTTTCATATCTGAGGAGAAACGTCTCTAGTGAGGTCTCCTTTGATAGTTGGACATATACTGTGCTTTAATGTGTAAAAACTTTAACCTTTAGTTTGACATAGCAGCCATTTCCTTCTACCTCATTCTGAGTTTGCTTCCAACGCTCTAGCTTTCTTAGATAAAGAAATCTATTCATAGAAAATGCATCTGTGGTGAGAAAACAAATTGTTCAACGTTTTTCCATTTCTTAGTCACAGTTGTCATATCCTTTTATGTCTGCAAAACACTGCTTGATATTCATGGACTGCCTAAGCTTGCTGTGTTTTTATTTTTACATCCCACGTTGTATTCTTGTTCCCTCTTCAGGGTGTGCGTTCTTGACGTACTGTGCGAGGGAGTCAGCCTTGAAGGCCCAGAATGCACTGCACGAGCAGAAGACATTGCCGGGGGTGAGTCGTCGCTGTTAATGACGTGAATGCAGAGAGGGGCTGTATAAAAAATTGATTTATTCAAATCAGACAAACGTTTCCAATTGTCTATACGTAGCAGACTGCACATAGAATGAATATTTGATCATAAAGCTCTTCTAGCAGGACCGGGAAACATGAAGTTGTTTCTAAAAGTAGAAACAACATATTATATGGTTCAGGAAACAGGATCTGTGGAAATCTGTGTTGACTGAACAGACTTTAATTAGGTATGTAGGAGGGCACAATCCTTGAAGGCATCCGCGATCATGTCGCTCTCTGAAGTCGTTGATTAGCTGTTAGGCCATCTGCCGTGCCAGAGCCGTGACGGGCAACCTGTAAATTCAGAAACCTCCAATCTCTTCATCTTTTTTAATGCCTTTTTATGTTTTCATCCGTAAATCACCTACATTTTAGATTTGCCAGATGTACGGGATCATTATGAGCGGTGTTGCGAGTCGAATGTACTTGACGTCAACGTATAGAACTCGAGGATGAGATTATACGGTCTGTTTTGAGATTTAATGAGGAATTAATACAACTATACGCTCAGTGCTCGCATGATGTTTTTTTTCCTGTTGATTAGACTTGAAGCAAGCAAACCCACAGGGGATCTTTTGCTTCCCCTCAAATTCTATTTAACCGAGTTTAATTTGTACTAGAGGAAGCTGCATGTCGTAAAAGCAGAGACACTATGTGGACTGAGCGGCCAAACAGAAGCTTTTGGTGCATCTGAACAGACTCTGAGCCAACTGTGGTCACACCAGACGTAGGCTAATGAAGGGATATATGGCTTTATTACTCCGTATATCACATCACGTAACATCAAAGGCTGGTTGAGTAGTGCAAGAATTGACAAAATTAAATCAAAGTGCGAGCGAAGTAAACCACGTTCTGCCTTAGTTTCAGAGAACCAATGTTTGTGAGCATTTGTTTAGATTGTTTTTCCTTATGGTGAGTAACGTTATGCGCATGTGTGCTGAAGAGTAACTCCAGAACAAATCCCATTATTAGCATGACAGTAGTCTGACCTTTGCGACCCCTCCAGGCGTAGATCAGCGGGTTCCCTCGGCTTTAAATCCTCTCTCCTCCTTCTCTGTCCCTCCATCCTTCTATTAGTCTACCCCCCTCACCTAAGCCTGGTAAGACGGTGTTCAAACCTCCCCTGAGGTGCGAAAGGGAACCATGTTATTAAGAACTGCACCCCCTTAAAGAGAAATCTCTCTTCCTCTTTCTCTGTCTTTCATTCTTTCTTTCTTTTTTCACACACACGCAGACAGCCCAGCTGTGTGGCATTATTACCAGCTCATGGCACCTGCCATTCAGAGCAGGCCCCGCCCCCAACCTGTCAATCATAGCAGATCGCTGCGTGATGTGTGTTTAGAGTAGTGCATGTGAGGGTGAGATAGGAATTGTAACCACGATGAGGGGAGAAAGACAGATAAGATAAGACAGAAATTGGCTTGGAACCTTCATTTCTCACCTTTTCTCTTTTTCCCCTCAGGCTTTGTTCACACTAGACTGAATCCAAATTTGTTTTCCATATTTGAGACTCACTGTTTGCATTGTCAGTTTGCGAGCGATGAAAACGTATCTGCATGTTTAAATAGTGCAAGTAAAGGGATAATTCAACAAAAAATGATGAAGTCATCATTTACTCACCCTCATGAAACTGTCTTCTTCTGCGAAACACAAAAAAAAGTATATTTTTGGTCCATGTTTTGGATACAGATGGCTTCATTACAGTTTTATTTTAGTATAATTTATTATAGTATTTAATAATATTTTGTATTAGAATTTATTTTTATATTTTTAGTTCTCATTTTATTTTTAGTCATTTGTAATGTGCTTTTGTGCTTTTTCAGTTTTAGTTAATTTTTAAGTTTAATAATTACATTTTGTTCTATTTCAGCTTTATTTCAATTAATGAAAAATGGTTTAAACATTCTTCAAAACATCATCTTTTGTGTTCTGCAGGGTGAGTAAATGATGCCAGAATTAATTTTTTGGGGTGAATTATCCTATTAATATTTGCATTTTCTACATAATTTGCTATAGTAACGACTTAATGTTCGCTTTCTTTTACTAAAACTGGGAGGAGCTATCATTGTGGAATAAGAAGTAGAAAAATATGCCTCTGCTTACGTACATCATGACATCTTACCATGATGCTGAACTCACGAGGTGCATTTTATTCATGAAGCTGTGTCTAAAACTGTTATCTTTTTCACACATTCACTAATCACTACATAGTGAAACCCACAGAGTTCACTATATAGGGAAAGAGTAATGAGTTCATTTAGAAACTATAGACACCGCATATTGCATATGTCATTACATACACATATTGTGTCCTGAATGATAAAAAACTGAACAATTTTAAATGTTTAATTGAAATTCTAAACATACAAATGTGTTTCGGGTTTGTAATAATAAAATTTCATGCAATTTTTAGACTGCTGTAAGGACAAGCGAAAAATGTCAAACAAAAACCATTCTAATTTTGCTAATATTGAAACTCTGAATAAAAGATCAGCTGAGAGCAATGTATTGAAGGGAGAGGTAAAGGAAGACAAGAGAAGGAGGGGTTGAACAGATGGCATGGCTGGAGTGGCACCTGGCCTTATGTTTAATTTCAGGTGAGAGGCTCGCAGTGATTGTAGACAGAGGAGGAGAATGGAGACCTGGAGTCCTCTTTCTGGTTTTAAATCCCATGATCTCCTCCCCCTCTTATCTTTCCCCATCTCTTCTATCTCTCGCTCTTTGCCTATCGTTGCCATCCCAACGTGTTTGCTTAGCTCTGTTTATCACATGGCCCCGCTTGCACGACAAAGCGGGGGGCATCGTCCAAGACACTTCAGCCGCACACGCGTTCGTTCAAGCTTTTAAACATACACTTACACACCTTCGGTCACAAGTTTTCTCTGTTTTAGAATTGGCCACATTGGCTATACTCTTTTTGGCCTCCTCCTAACTGCAGCTAGTGCACTACAGGGCTAAAAAGACAGATGAATTTGGAACAGTTGTTGTGTTGGCGATTTATGGTAAAATGTGACTCAGCTGGATCCTATCTGACTTCAGTTAAGATAAATATCAGCTTTCACATTGGGTTTTTTGTGGTTTGTTTTATTTGCTGTTTCAGGAACAGCTTTATTCCTGCCTCAGCCACAAAAATTGTGACAAGAAAGCAAGACGTAGTAGTAGATCAGCAGGACAGACCAGATAGCTTCTGTTTGCACTATTAATGTTGTTTTTACTATAATAATTTTGATTCAAAGCATCAAATTACGCCCGATCTCTATCAAGCCAGCATGCCCATTGGTTATTGATAGCAAAATGGCAGGTAAATGTCTGTCTGTGATGTGTGCGTGCACAAATTTTGGCATTTTCATGTTTGGGACGAGTTGTTGTGCGTCTGAACGCATGTGTTTAAAAGAGCGTCTGTTGTGCCTTTGTTGTGGGGGAAGGGAGGGCAGGTGTTATTAGAGAGGGGGATGGAGTGTGTGAGAGTGAATGTCTGGATGTTTGTTTGTAGTTTAGTACAATGTGCTCATTCTGATTTCCGTTGTAGTATGTTTAGGGCACTCGGAAATTCAAATAAGAAAAGATTGGTGGTTGTTTACCTTAAAATATGTGTCATGCATTTTACAAATACAGTGCACTACACTTAACTGATGTGTATGTGTGAAATTGTATATGTACGAAATGTACTTCTATTAAAGTCCAAGTGGAAAATGGTGTATGTAAACTCATATTACTGTACTTTTTACACATAAAAAAAGTAAAGCGATCATATCAGACTAACAGGATCGGATGATTTAAATGTGAAATCGCAAGCGCTTGCATGTTTCCGTTCCAGAACTGCAAGATTAAGTATATTTGACTTAAGTGTCAGTGTCTATACTCACATCTACGCAGGATGAGTCCATTGTTCAGATGAATTGAAGGGTTACAGGGTTCGAGAGCGTGAAAGAGGGAGAGAGGTGAAAGTAGGTCTAATTAAAGAGAAATTGGACGGATATGTGAAAAGGGGGGAAGATGGAGGGGTGAATTGGGGGAAGGGGGGAAATGAAAGAAAATTTGACATAATGAGCCACGGGTGGTGGTGGTGGGGGGGTCGGCGGCGGACGTCCATGAGCTTAAAGACAGACATCTGCTAGCAAGTGTGTGTGTGCGCGCATGTGTGTGGCCTTTGATGATTACACACTCCGTGAGAGTATAACTTAATCTGATGAACATGTATCCACAGATTTTTTCACACCATTTAGACATAAAATAAACTAGCTAATGGACATTTTCTACTTTTCAATGCGAAGTTAGCTGCAAATGCTGCCCTTTTCATCCACTTTATGTTTGTAGTAGTGTTCGGATGCTCAGACATTTATTATAATAAAGTCACAAACAGCAGATCCATCCTACTTCCTCTCTTGATTTGGTTGGTTTTCGTAACAACAAATCATGCAATCTTAAGAGCTTGTTTGCTGGCTGTAATCTGTCTTCTTTCTGAATGTGTCCCAGATCAATATTGTTGCTCAGGAAAAGCCATAAAGGCACTAAATGATGAATATGGCATTTGCAGATTTCCTGATGAGTAATAAGGACATATCGAATTTTCAATTTGAAGTGTCTATGATGATTTTTTAAAACATAAATATTCTAAACCTATTTTTACCAGGTACTGTTGTTTCAAATGAAGAATATTTACTATGAAAGTGTAAATTACAAACAGTACTTACAGTGGAAGTCAATATTTGTTCGTTTTTACAAACTGAGAGCCAGGTTGATCTAATCTGTAAAGAGTAGCAAACAAATATGCATATTTACTTTTAAAAATAAGAGTGTTGAAATCCATTTCTTTCCTCTTCCACTTAGCATTTGGTTTCCATAGACAAAAATAAAGTAGCATCCCTATCTCAATCAGTTGGACAGCATCATCAATGTTGACTGCGTGTTCAGGGTGTTAGATATCAGCGCTATTGCAAGCATCACTCACATGAGGTCTGTTTGCTTGGCAAAAGCAAGTTTGTTTGAATGTGCTACATTCAGAATTTGATATGCATATTGAGTTAGCAAGCCCAACCAGTGCACATCTCCATTTTCCAAGCGGTGCCATTTTCACACATGCTCCCCCGCCCCGTCCATCTTTTTCTATTTAAGCAGGCGTTGACGCTGACAGTTTAAAGTCTGTTACCATTGTAATTACTTAAGGTCTAGTGATTGGCACATTTGAAACAGGCTAATTGATTAGAGCTTATTGATTATTTCAAGAATGAAGATTTTAGGTGCTTTAATCATCCAGACACAATGGTTTTTCATTGTCTAAGAGCAATTGACGTGACTTTTCAAAGCAGTATGGCATTCTATTCAAAGGCCTTTTTCTAATTCTTATAGGATTATCATACATGCAGTTTCGATGTCTGCATAATAATAAATAATAATGGAATATTTGTATTCAGTGTGCAGTGTTATTTCCTTTTAACATTTAAGTTAACTGCCAAAAGTGAATAAAAATGAACTTAAAATAAATGATGACCATCTGTAGCACCTAAATTATACATCGTCCCTTATTCATTCATATAAATTTATCTATAATCTTAAAGGTGCTGTATGTAAAATTTTAATAAATACTCCAATATGTTTGTAGATATTTAGGAAACATGCTAAGTTCACCTAGTTGTTTCTCAGAAAAACAATGCAACAGTCAGATATTCTACTTTAAAATGCGCGTTCCGTGACGGAATGTCTGTCTCTGTTTTGGTCTGTGCGAAACCGTGTGCTGCCAGTTTATCCAATAGTATTTCAACATCATAGGTTGCCAGTTGGCGGAAAACACCACGTATTGCAGCCATGGAAACCAGCAAACAAACTGGGTCAGAGAATTGTAGATTCTACCCGACAAAAAAACCTCTGCATCCATCTAAAAAATCTCTATGAACAACAGCATATTAAGATGTGGATAAATCAACTCATAAACTTACAGTGTTTAAGTCTCCTTGGCTTTCATTGTCAATTGCGCTCACTCCTGTTGTGTGTCCTCAAGCTGGCAACCCGGTCTGAGAAGGAGGGGGCGGGGCAAACAATATTTTGAATTTGGACTGCAGTACCTATTTCGACCACTAGTCATTCCTACATAACGCACCTTTAAAGGGTTAGTTCACCCAAAAATGAAATTTCTGTCATTAATTACTCACCCTCATGTCGTTCCAAACCCGTTCATCTTCAGAACACAAAAGTCGTTATTTTTTTTTTGTTTTTGCACAAAAAAAGTATTCTCATCGCTTCATAACATTAAGGTTGAACCACTGTAGACACGCTGACTATTTTAACCATGTCTTTGCTACTTTTCTGGACCTTGAATGTGGTAATTATGTTGTTTTCTATGGGGGATAAAAAACCTTTCTGCTTTCATCAAAAATATCTTAATTTGTGTTCCGAAGATGAACAAAGGTCTTATGGGCTTGGAATGACATGAGGGTGAGTAATTAATGACAGAAATTTCATTTTTGGGTGAACTAACCCTTTAATGTTGAATTAGTTAATGTCCATGTTATTTGTCAGCTTTTTTTAAACTGAATGGGTTTATATTAAATGTAGAATTTTGTGTTAGAGTATAAGAAACATTAGTATCGTGTTATGAAACATTAGTATCGTGTTATATTTGGCATGTTTAATGGGCATGAAATGGCATATTTTTTGAATGCCATTCTGTTGTAAATGTGTTTGTTATAAAATGGGAAATGGATGGAGCGGCTGAAAGAATAAGCTAGAAAAAGGAGAGAAAGAAAGAGAGTGGAATATATTGGGGGTGGGGTGGCGCGCAGGTTGATTACGGTCGCAGGTCCTGTTGCCAGGAGACGGCTGGGACAAGGGATGCTGGGTTGCTAGGGAACCAGCTCAATGCAATGACCAGCATTGCATGATGGGTACAGAGGCAAGATTGAGAATAGTCTTTGTGTGGATACACACCTAATTTAACATCTGCCACCACACACACGCGCGCACACACTGACAAGTCGCAAGAGAGATCCTCTTGAGCTAGCTTGAGTGCAAATCACACACACACAGTCATTCTTTCCATGCACAGAGAAACTTGGGGAGTATGAACAAACATCCTGCCTTGCAGGCATATAGCGTGTGCGTGAATGAGTGAACGTGAATTGTGACCTGGTTTTTGAGCTCTTATGAGTCATTGGCTTTCTAAATTTTGCTCATATTGTGCATTAGTTTCTGTGAATGGAAAAGACAAATTTGGGTGTGTCTTCACATTTTATTTCAGATGCGTTTAGGTATTTTACAGGTCAAACTGTGATTTGTTCGTATACGCGTTCGAGGCACTACATGGAGGGTGGCGGCAGAGTAAATGTCAGTTGATTGAATAATCTATGGATTTAATATCCCATAATCCCACTGAAATCCCTGGCCTCAGATCAAGGCACAGATTAAGTGTGTGTGCTCATCATGTCAATGGAGTTTTTTCCTGGTAGACGAACCAAGCGACGGTTATGACCTGTGCTTCTAATGGCATGTACGGAGGGATGTTTCATAATATATTTTTTGGTATTTTCTATTTTTGTAGGCAGACGATTTCACTTGTCGGCTACAACACATATTGAAGGATAGCATTTATTTGTTTATTTGGATGTTTTACAATTTGCATATTTTATCGTACACAACAATAGGCTATGTTTATTGGGTCTCTTTTTTTAAATGTATTGGGTCATTTTACATTTGAAATAAGTGAATTATTAAAATATTATTTAATGATTTACTTTAATAAATTGTCAATATTTTATACTTTTGGTTTATGTTCATACGTTTTGTTTTTGTTTTTTGTTTTTTTGTTTTTTTGGGGGGTGGGGGGCAGTTAGTGGTATCACCATTCATTTTTTTTTTTTTTTTTTAAGATATTAATTATTTTGTTCAACACTGATGCATTAAATTGATCAAAAGTGACAGTAAAGACTTTTACATTGTCATATATTAAGCTGCACAACTGTTTTCAACATTGATTAGAATAAGTTGAAATGATTTCTGAAGGATCATGTGATACTGAAGGCTGGAGTAATGATGCTGAAAATTCAGCGTTTCCATCACAGCAATAAATTGCATTTTAAAACATTTGAAAATAGAAAATTTGAAATTGTAATAATATAGTCTTAAAAATAAAGGTTCTTTATTGGCATTTATGGTTCCATGAAGAACCTTTCCATTCCACAAAAGGTACTTTATTGTGGAAAAAGGTTCTTTATATTTTTAAAATGTTCTTCACACAAAGGAAAAAAGAGGTCCTTTTAAGGACTCTTCTGGGTTCTTTGTGAAAACCCCCTTTTGGAACCTTTATTTTTAAGAGTGAATTTTACAATATTAGTGTTTATACTATATTTTTGTATTTAAATATTTAACTATTTTTTAAAAAAATAGTGAAAAATCTTACCAATTCCAAACATTTGAATGGTAGTGTATATAGCAAAGTAGATTTAATGAATGTAAATGCAATTTTAAAATGGCCCCTGTAATTATTAGTGTGGTTATAAGGAGTTTAGGTGAGGTTGTCTTTGATTTTCATTGTCAAGCAACATTTGTGGAAGCCAACAGGTTTCTTTCGGCTAGATAATGGAGAGTCTTCACTGCCTCTGTTGCTTTGGCAACCATAGCAGTTACACCCGCTACTTTTATCTGTCTATCTCTGTCTCTCTCTATTTTCCTTTCTCATAAATATATTCGCAGAGACTCACTTTTCATCCATTTTGATCCCTCCATCGCCCTATTTTTTTCCCCTGTCTCTCTTGTTCTTTTTTTCTCATCACTACCTTCCCCTCCCCTCGTCGTCTGGGGCAACCTTGTTTACCTGCTGGGTAGCTCATCTCACCGTTGTCATGGTGACAGAGGGTTGGTTGCCGTGCCGACCTGAAGTGGCAGTGCCACAACTCTCTCTCGGTCTCTCTCTCTCCCACTCTTTCTTGTCTGTTCCCGTCTCTCTTTCGTCCTTTTGTACCCTCTCTTCTCACCCTTTCCTTTTTGTTCTCTGCCACTGTCTCTGTTTTTCCTTTCTGTAATACTTGAAGCTCCGTGACTCATCACAGTGCAAGGAAAGATGTGAATACAGCTCCTCAAAGATTTTTTTTGTATCTCTGTAGCCTGTACCGCCCAGTGTATCAGAACAGAAATTATGCTTTTTAATATTGTCTTGGTTTGATGTGCCATCTTCCTGTTGGTTCATGCATGTTAAATGAGTGAGCTGTTTCCCTGGTCTCAACCTTGATTTGAGTTGGCTCCTTTCCGAAAATGAATCCAAAATGGCACAGTCATTAACCTAATCCATTTTGCTGACTGTTTCAAAGTGCTCATACAGTCAACAGTTGGCCAGCTACCTGACGTGTGTTATACACTCTTTAAAATAAAGGTCTAAAAATGGGTCTACAGCCTGATGTCATAAGAGAACTTATCGGTTCTTTAGAAAACCTGAACCCAGTAGGGCTTCACTTTTCCTCTTTTGATTGATCAATACTTTGATCTAAACTTTTAAAGGAACAGTTCACCAAAAAATGAAAATTCTGTCATCCTTTACTCCATGTCATGTTTTGAATTTTCTGGTGAATCTTTACCATGCAGTGGAAGTGAATAAGTACAGGCAAAGTCCCTTTAAAGGGTTAGTTCACACAAAAATGAAAATAATGTCATTTATTACTCACCTTCATGTCGTTCTACACCCGTAAGACCTTCGTTCATCTTCTGATCACAAATTAAGATATTGTTATGAAATCTGATGGCTCAGTGAGGCCTCTATTGAGAGCAAAGCCATTCAAACTCTCAAGGTCCATAAAGGTACTAAAAACATATTTGAAACAGTTCATCTGAGTTTAGTGGTTCTATCTTAATATTATAAAGCGACAAGAATACTTTTTGTGCGCCAAAAAAACAAAATAAAGACTTTTCAACATCTATCTATATCTATATCTATATGGGTCGATTTCAAAACATTTTTGGGTGAACTAACCCTTTAAGACAAGTCATTTCATTCGGCAGCCATCTTTGAAACACCTCTCGGGCATGCAAGTGCAGCTCCTATCTCTTTGAATGGGAAAACTTCAAATTCTCCAAAGCTGTTCGCCAAGCTTTTGGATGAAATTTCATATTTGAAATCACCAATGAAATCTGACAACTGTCTTATAAATTTTGTTTCTAAAAGCTCAAATCATGACAAAAAATGGCATTTTTCAGGCTCAAGCTAATGCACAGTCTTGCAGTCTTAAGTGTGCGTCTCTATAGGGAGCGCGCAGCTGAGCAGTGTTGCCAGATTGGAAAATACCAAGTATCGTACTAGAAGCTCAATTATCGTATTTGGAAGAAAATTATCGTACACAAGTTTTTTGTATATTTAAATGAACTAAATTGATAACTAATGATTTTTACAACAGAATGAATCAATACTGAACTTACTTAAGCTGGACAATCACTCTATTTTAGCTGCTGTACAGCCAAAATTATGTTCCCTCTATCTCTGTAAAGCTACTTTGACACAATCTGCATTGTAAAATGCACTCTATAAATAAAGGTGACTTGACTTGACGAATCAAACTTACAGAATACAGATATTTATCTAGACCAACAACTTTTTGACACAACCTGCAAATTACCACAATACATAAATAGCTAGGCCGTACCTTGGTGGGAAACAACCGACCTAAGCGCCACGGCAGGAACTTGTGCTCGAGAGAGAGTCATTCTCCACGATGATTGTCCGAGAAGATGTGATGTGAGATGAGATGGAAGACATGCCTATACAAGTTCACGTTCTCCTTAAAATCATGACGTAGAGGATCCACAGCTAGATCAATGAATATAGAAGCCCTTACAATGACCATCATTTGAAGTGTCACAAAATTCAGAAAATATCGTACATTATGGGATTTTTTTCATCATTGATCGTACTTCGTACAGAGGTCAAAATTATCGATAATTATTGTATGTCTGCCAACATTGCGTCTGACTGTTTCTATAGGTACCAGAGCTTCTAACGGCAGCTGCAGTGACGTGATGACTTTACAAATCGATGATTGGCTCTTATTTAGAAGGCGGGACTTATCCCGCCATATTGAGTATTGCACTTTCTCCCATTCATAATAATACGGGTGCACAGTCTTTGGTACAGGTGCTGTTGAGCTCCAAAAATGATAAAAGTGCTTCATGCTTATTGTTTGCTGTATTCCAACTCTTCTGAAGCCATACAGTAGTTTTGTATGAAGAATTCAAGCTGCTGTTTGCTGTATCGCTCCATCCACTGCAGTTTTCAAATCTCATTTTGCCTTCCATCAAAAGTTTGTGGTCGGTATGATTTTTTAGTTGTTTTGTTTTCAAAATAAGTTTCTTATGCTCACCAAGGCTGCATTTATTTGATCATAAATACAGTAAAACAATAATATTGTGAAATATTAAATTATAATTTAAAATAACCATTTTCTACATATATATATACAATATATTTTAGAAATGTAATTTATTCCAGTGATGGCAAAGCTGAATTTTCAGTCTTCAGTGTCACTTGATCCTTCTTCTTATTATCAATGTTGAAAACAGTTGTTCTCATTTTTGTGGAAATCATGATTTTTTTCTTCAGGAAAGTTCAAAAGAACAGCATTTATTTGAAATAGAAACCTTTTGTAACATTTTAATGTCTTTACTGTCACTTTTAAGCAATATGATGCACCCTTGCTGAATAAAAGTATTAAAGGGATGGTTCACCCCTTAATTGAAATTTCTGTAATCAATAACTAAAATAGGGTTATTGATCATTTACTCCCCGTCAAGTTGTTCCAAACCTGTATGAACCTGTATGAATCAGCAGAAGAAAGAAACAAAGGTTTGGAACAACTTGCAGGGGAGTAAATGATGACAGAATTTTCTTTTTGGGTGAACTATCCTATTAATTTCTGTCAAATAAAAAAAGCTAGTATTGATGGCAAAATTTTGAATGGTATTGTTCAAATATGGCACACTAATGACATCAAACAGTATTGTTTTCGTCAATCGACGTTGAATCTGGAGCCATATAAAATGGCTCCTCTTGTGAATGTACTTGAACTTATGAATTAAAGAAGATTTTCTTCGAGTAATGGTTTGAGTTTGGGGGTTCAAGAAAAAAAAGTTCTTGGCTGAAAGTGATGGAAGAACCATTAAAGAACCTTGTGTATGAACTAAATTGGGAGCAGCTGCCCCCAATACAATGATAAAACACCCTCAAAAGTTATTTTTCCCCTGTATGCTGGTGTTTTCTGAAGATAAACAAAGCAATTTGGGCAAATCAGATTTAAGCGCTGCAAAACAAGCTCTTACACTGAGATCAGATTAGTAATCACCAGAGGGAGTTACACTAGGAAAGCAAAAGAACTGATCCAGAACAGATGTATAGTGGGTGTTGGAGATCTTTACAGTGCTTTACATTACTGCAGCAATCAATGAGACCTGCTTCATTAGTCATCCTGATAAATGCCCTTCTGTTTGCGTCCTTCTCCGTGAGTCGTGTAATATATTTTTGGCGTGCTGTGAAATAGTGAAAGTCATTATGTGTGGTTTATATGGCTCTGTGAGTGTGTGTGTGAGTGATTGCAAGCGAATGCCTGATCAATACGGACCCCAAATGAGCGATCGCGGCTGGATCGGATAAAACCAAGCGATCTGGATTGGGCCGAAATGTCACCTGCTGCATAATTAACGCCTTTATGTTGATTTGGGTAATTTAGCTCACAGCGTCTCTTCTTGCCTCTCATCCACTCCTTTTACTAATTGTATTTATTTAAATTAGAACTGCAGTGATTGAACAATTCCATGTAGAATTGCAGTGTCATTTGAATTTCAATGCTAATACTATCTACTGTTCATGCTAATTCATATTTTCCATTCATTTTGCCTTAATAAAAGAATTTAGTCCTAACAATCATTTAACGGTTGTTTTTAGAGAATAATAAGGACGTTATATTTTAATAACTCCCTAGTAAGGTGTTGTCACATTTCTTTTACAGTTCAGTATTGTAGCAAATTGTGGTTAACTGTCATTTTATATAGTACTGTTATACATACAAGTAAAAGTCTCTTAGGCTCACCATGACTGCATTTATTTGATCAAAATCACTAATTTTTCTTTATTTTTTCCCTTTCCATTCTCATTTCCTCTCTCTTTCCCTCTTTCTATTTTTGTGTTTTTTCCTCTCATATCACCATCCCTCCCTCATTCTCCTGGTGCCTCATTCTCTCTTCTGTTTCACAAGCCCAGAATCTCTCACTGTTTTAATCTGCCGTGCGTCTGTAATCCAGATTAGCCAGCGAGCGTGCTTAATCCCATCACTTCCCCAATCCCGCGTGGGTGTGTGCTTTTCCTGGTGCCTGAGAAAAAGAGAGAGAGGGGCAGGATTAGGTGTGATGGAGAGAGAAAGAGCATAAAACCGATTCTTGATGAGAGATAAAAGTGGATGTGAGAGATGGCGATTAGGCCTCAAATGGAGGCAAACAAGTACAAAGAGCAGAGAGCAGAGATAAAGGGACACAAACACAACAGAAGCAGGACCAGTGTGGAGATTTTTCTTTTAACTCGGGAATATTGAGGCAGATGGGCAGGTCCTGAGATCTACATCACTCACATACATTCAATAAACGCACACGCAAACAGAAGAGGAAATGAAAGAGCTGGATTATGAATTACAGTTGATCATGTGATCATGTGCTCTGTGTTTCAGATGAACCGCCCCATTCAAGTGAAGCCAGCGGACAGTGAGGGCCGAGGAGGTAACGCATACACACACTTGGCTTTTCATGTTTTATGGGGACTTTCCATAGACATAATCATTTTTATACTGCACAAACTGTATATTTTATCTCCTACCCCTGAATCTACCCATCTTTTTTACATTTTCAAAAAACATCACTTAGTAAGATTTATAAGCATGGGGAACAAAAAATGTCCTCACAAGGACAAGGATTTTGGATATTGCCATCTTTGTTGGGACACACAGACACACACACACATACACACACACACTATAGGGATAAACTATAGAATTCTATTGTCTTTATTTAATTTATGTATCATTTTTACCTTAAATTATAAATAATTTTTACCTTTTAGCTTGTCTTCAAATGAAAGTTTTGTCACATTCAAATCATTAATGGGAATAGTTTTGTCTTCAAAGTATATCTAAGAAGACACACAACAAAATGTATTAATACTTCAAGAATTTGACATTTTAAACCCATTAAATGGACGTGGAATGAATACAGACTGATTTAATAATCTCTTATTGGATGTAAACGTCAACACAATCCAAAACACAATACAAATGGTTCCTTCATTTTAATCCTGCATTAATACACACACAAAATATGAGCTAGTGCCTTTGTGTTGGTCAGCAAGTGACAGTCCTCTAGGGCCCTCTAGTGGCCAATAAAGTTATTGCACAATGAAAATTACACTAGCATGGAGTGACAAATATTGCCAGAGATCATTTGATGGTTATTACCACTTTACAATGATACATGATTTTACACTGCCATTTGTCTAGTAAATGTATACTTATCATGATCTGTCTTTCTGTATGTAGACAGGAAGCTGTTTGTGGGGATGTTGGGGAAACAGCTGTCAGATACAGATGTCAGAAAAATGTTCGAGCCTTTCGGGAGTATAGAGGAGTGCACAGTACTCAGAGGGCCTGACGGAGCCAGCAAAGGTACGCAAACCACATTTAAATACATGCACTGCATCCTTCCCCTGCTAGGAATAGGGTTAACCTGGTGTATCATGAGGCTTAAATTCTGACAAATATTTATAAATATTTTATTTATTGATTATTATATATTAATACTACTACTACTAATAATACATTATTATTATTATTATTATTATATAATTAATAATTATTTACTATTGATTAAACTATTATAAACTGTGATGATAAAAATAATACATTATTTATTTATTAGCATTTCTTATTTGAAAGAGATGGTTTAAGTCTTCTTTCTGTATTCTATTACATTCGCTTACAAACATATTCTTTTAGTGAACCCCATTTTTTACAGAATCACATTTTGAGCACTGATTGCAAATTTACTACATATTATAAATATAAATTGTAACAAATCAATTGTTTTAGCAAGTCTTGCCAGTTGAAGACTCTTTCAGTAAGATTGCAGACAATAAAGCACATCTGTACCAGCATTTGTAGTAATACAACACTAGTAGGGCTGGAGCAGTGAGTGTTCGGTCATGCACGCGTATGTTGGCTAATGAATGATAGTCCGTTTGGCACATGCTGTGATTTATAAAGTGATGGATGTGTGTGCTCTGGGTAATTACGTGTGAGTGTGAATGGAACAGATGCACCTGCTATAGTAAATCATTAACTGTTTCACTTTTGCTCTTCCATATGTACAGATGTAGGCCTTGGGTAATAATGTGGGCATTTGTTCCAACCTCAGCTTGTTGAAATGATTTAATTTGTTTAATTGCATGTTTAACTACTCCCACTTGATGACTTATAAAATGTCAGCCTAATGCATTTGCTGGCTTTGTCTAATGATGTGTTTTGTGTTTTGTGTTGCAGGTTGCGCATTTGTAAAATATCAGAGTAACGCAGAAGCACAGGCGGCCATTAGCGCTCTACACGGCAGCCGCACTCTCCCGGTTAGTGTTTTGTTCACGTTCACATTCAGGATTCCTCCCACTATCACACCTACAAGCATAACACAGCACAGTATGCCATTGTTCATATACTCATACTCATTCCCTACAGAGACTTTGTGCTTTGTTTTAACATCACCCACTGCATTTTTCACCTCAAGAACTTCTCAGTTTCTTTTATTTGATGATGTTTGAGACTGAGGATTTTCTTTATCCCCTCAGGGTGCATCTTCTAGTCTGGTGGTAAAGTTTGCAGACACAGAGAAGGAGAGAGGAATCAGGCGTATGCAGCAGGTGGCCTCTCAGCTGGGTGTCATTAGTCCCATGAGCCTACACCTGGGCGCCTACAACGCCTACACACAGGCAGTAAGCACTAACACCACAATTTCTTGAGCAGCAAATCAGCATATTAGAATGATTTCTGAAGGATCATGTGACACTAGTCTGGAGTGATAGGTACGTTGACACCATGTTGAAATTACTGTAATTTCGAGGTTTCAACTTGCAAAAGTGTTCACGTCCTTGTAGTGCTCGTAATTACAGCTTGTAAGATGGGACTTTTCTGAGAGCTTCTACTTGTACCACGTGACCGCTGATAGTGTTGCCATAGAAACGCATAATTTCCAGTCCGAGGACGTGAACAGCTCTGAATAGAACATCACGTGTTGTCATCTCGAGCCTATGGTAATTATGACAGGGTGTGAATGCAGCATATGATGCAAAAAAGAAAAGTTATTTCACAATATTACTGTCTGTATTGTACATTAGATCAAATAAATGTAGCCTTGGTGAGCATAAGAGCAAAAACAATCTTACCGAACTTACCCAAACTTTTAAACAGTAGTGCATATTGAGGCTGGAATCCACTACATGACTTTTGCTCAGATTGTTGCCCCGATTTGCAGTCTAGATGAGTCGACAATAGCTGGCGAAAATCTGCGGCAGTCTGCAGATTTTGGGCAGTCAGAGTTGACAGATTTCACAGAAAATTGTGTAGTGGGCACAAACTCTGATTTTTTTTTTTTTTTTTGCTTCAGACTATGATTCCATCCATTAGGAGGATATCAAAACATGTTTGATATTTTGAGGCAAATTTAGAACACATATTGTAGTGTACGGCCACGTTCACACAGCAGCAGAATATGGTTGTCAGTCCTGTATTTGAGTCCTTAACACAGTTACGTTCACATACAGTTCAGTTTTTTATCGGAGTGACAACTGCATTCTGAAACCGAACTCACACCTGTAAATATTCAGGACTCACAACCGCACTGTGTGAACATAACAGGACCGGACAACTAGTTGTCCGTCACGTCATATGTAGATACATATACGTAGATGCCACATTCGACCGCTCCAGATAGGTTGGCATGTCCGCCATCTTGGAATGGTCAGTGTGCCGTCACACAGAGTAGAATCAATGATGCCACAACATGCGTAGCTTCTGGTTGTGAAACCTTAGAGATTTAAATTCCTGAAGAAATGGGACAACCTTTCACAGGTGAGAATGTGCTGGTTTGTGTTTTTATCTGTATTAACTCAATATTACAGGTTTTATACTATGGTAACTTTTTAATGTTGTGTTAGCTAGCGCTTTCGTCTTGTTGTATTGTGTTAGTTTAGCAAAATCATCTGCTGAAGTCTATTGCAGATATAGATGTTCACACATGTGTCTAACTACGGTTGCAGACGCACAGTCAACTTGCTCTCGAGTGTTCACGGACCGGTGTTTTGACCGTTCCAATGTGGCGGACGGCTAACGTATGGCAGCCCATAGAAACAGCCACTAATGAGGCATCTATGTTTATATACCTATGCATGTTTCTGTGTGAGTTTGTTGTGTTTGGAACAATTTGAAATTCTTGTAGTGTATGATCCTCAGTCATTTAGCGTATGATGTCCAGTTTTTCTCTGTAACCAAGTGTATGATGCTTAGTGTTTTATAATCTGTTTAGATTTTAAAAGTCGTGTAGTGTATTCCAGCCTTTACATAAGATAAATAAGATTCATACCAACAGATTAATGTTCACTGAGGAACCAAATATTTTTGTCAGCATATTTATTTATTTAAAATCTAACAAAACTTTTAGAACAGTATCTGTCTTTAAACTAAATTCTACTTGATTTGATATCTTGTTGTCTAATGCATTGACTTTCATACATAAAATGTGGCTTAAGTGCCAAAAATTTTAGGGCCACTGTATGTAACAGGATTTAGTTCACAGAAATCACATTAGGATGGATTAAATTGGGATTAAAGCAATAACTGGAGGTTGTATTAGGTTTGTTACCAGAAATACTTCCATAATTACTTTCTGTTCTACACACAGGAAGTTCTAATTGAAATGGCATTGACCTAATAACCCTAGTACAACCCCTACACAGGACTCTGCTGAAAGTTTTATATGTCATAGTCCTGGATTCACTGTTTTTTTTTTTCTTTTTCTTTTTGTCATGACCAGCTCGTCCAACAGCAGGCCTTGGTGGCTCAGTCCGCATATCTGTCTCCCGTGGCAACGGTTGCCGCGGTGCAGATGCAGCAGTTGGCTGCTCTTAATCCCAGCAGCATCATAGCCACACCCATCGCCTCAATCACACCCTCCTCAGGTAAATGAAAGTCTGCTACAACATCAATGCGGTCCTTCATATCTAGCATTCCAAGTTCTTTCTCAGAGTTCTTGTATTTAATTAAATTTGTGTATTCGTGGTTGGTCATTCTGCTTTAGGTACGAACACTCCTCCAGCCATTGCCACACCTGTGCCTGCTCTGCCTCCAATCGCAGTCAACAGTTACCCACAAGTCCCTGCACCACCCAATGGCCAGTCTGCCTCTGAAACCCTCTACACCAATGGTGTCCACCCATATCAGGGTGAGGACCTTCCTTTAGTGTTTATAAATCGTAATTCTATATTGTATTATTGTTTAATAATAACACTAGGGGTTAAACGGATCATTGTTGATCCGTGATCCGTACCGACCAGACTCCTTGATTCAGCACGCATGTGATTCATGGATTAATTGCAAGTTTAACTGCCATAGAGTGAAAGGTTATCATTTGCACGTGTTTTGTCTTGCTAGTTTACACATTCAATAGATTTGAAACCATTCCAGCACTGGAAGAGGCAGAGGAGAATTTAATGCGGTAGTCGTGCTCTGTTATCTGTGCGTTATCCGTGACTCAAAAACCATAATATGATCTGAACTGTGAGTTTTGTGATCTGTTGAACCACTAAATAATACCAAAGTCCCTTTAAGACAAGTCATTTCACTTGGCGGCCATATTTGAAACGCTTCTTGGGCATGCAAGTGCAGCTCCTATCTCTTTGTATGGGGAAACATCAAATTCTCCAAAGCTGTTTGCCAAGCTTTCGATTAAATTTCACATTTGAAATCACCAATAAAATCTGACAACTGTCTCATACATTTTGTTACTAAACGCTCGTTTCATGACAAAAAACTGTATTTTCCAGGCTGGATCATGCTAATGTGCATGCGCAGTCCTAAATGCTCATCTCTTGTGTCTCATTTCGGAGGCACGTGTCTGATTGTTTCTATAGGAACCGGAGCTTCTAATGGCCGCTGCATTGACGTGATGACTTTACCAATCAGCGATTGGCTCTTATTTAGAAGGCGGGACTTATTCCGCCATATTGCCCATTGCACTTTCTCCCATTCATAATAATACGAGTGACGCATCTTGTGTTATTCTATAGTCTTTGATAATACTCATAGTACTCAGTATTTTACAAATATTTTATTGTGAAGCTTTACAATATAATGTTTATATCATATGTATTTTATATAGACCACAATAATTTATTAGTATGGTGTAGGGCCTCCTTTTGCAGCCATTACAGCATGATTTTGTCTTGGGAATGATAGATAACAAGTACTTCACAGTGGCCAGCTGGATTTTAAGTCATTCCTCTTCTAGAACAGTGGCCAGGTCACTATGCGATGCTGGTGGAGGAAAATGTTTTCTGACTTGCTCCTCCAAAATGCCCCAAAGTGGCTCAAAAATATTTAGATCTGGTGACTGTGCAGGCCATGGGAGACATTCATCAAATCTTCTTGCTGTGTATTGGTGCATTATCATGCTGATACAAGGTGATACACACCCTTCAGGGTACAATATCCCCTTTCACACCGTGTAGTTCTAGGAACTCAGTTATAGGAACTAGCCACAAGGGTGGTTCCCTGAGAACTAATTTTCCCCCCGGGCTATTTTCCTGGTTGCATTCGCACCGGCTGCAGCGCTACATTTACTAACGGCAGCAACTGGGGGATGGAAGACACAGTGATTGAAGCTATGTTTGTTGATGGAACGTAGACCCATATGTTATGCGAATTAAAGTGCAAAAAAGTAGGGCTAAGAGATGAAATCTCCTACGGCAACTTGCAGAGAAAAGAACACAAACCCACATGTTTTCCATGTTCGTGGAGTAAGTATGTTAACACTGATTTTTAAAAATGCTGGGTGCTGGTATTTCATATGCATTTGGCCAATCAACGTACACTTACGTCACTGGTAGTTTCTATTGTGCTGGGTTAGACCCTACTCTGAAGTAGGAGCTAATTTAGTCCCCCTAAAAGGAGTTCCTAGTTCCTGTGGTGCGAACACGCCAAAAAACTGCCAATAGTTCTAGAAACTATGAAAAGGTTCCTCCAATGCGAAAGCCCCTAATGTTTGAACCATTAGGTTCACATGGTCCTCCAGAATGGTTCTGTAGTGCTTGGCCCATCAGGAGGCACAGTAGGGAATGCCATGATATTGCAGCCCAAACCATCACTGATCACCCCGTGGCTTCACTCTGGGCAGCAATAGTCCGAGAGTTAAGCTTCTTTGGGGTGTCTCCACACCGTAACTCCCACGGATGTGGGAAAGACAGTGAAGGTGGACTCATCAGAGAACAAGACATGTCTCACTTTGTCCACAGCCCAAGATTTGCACTGTTGGCACCAATGAAACCAACATTTGGCATTGGCATTAGTGACAAAAGGTTTGGCTATAGCAGCCAACCATGAATATTGACACTGTGGAGCTCCTGACAAACAGTTTTGGTGGAAACAGGAGAGTCGAGGTGCAACTGGGTTGTATCGAGGATACAATCCATGTTAGTACCTGAACATCCCTGTCAGACAGCTTCATCTTTCGTCGACAGTTACTTCTGTTGGATGTGGTTCGTCCTTGTGGTGGTATGCCGACATTACCCTGCATACCATAGCATTTGATACACCACAAAGACTTGCTGTCCTAGTCACAGATGAGCTACTCTGATATGTCTCCCATTATGTTGTGTGGATTGCAATATTTTATGTACAGCTGTGCTATTGCTCTGCTAATTCAACCTTCACACTCTACTCTTACTGATATATGTATAAATATTTATATTTTATACCAATTGTCTCATCCTATTCTTCTGTTTGTTTTCAACATTTATGTATCCTTCAGCTCAGAGTCCTGCATTGGATCCTCTCCAGCAGGCGTATACAGGCATGCAACACTACACGGGTGAGGCTTCTCAACTCCTGAAACTCCATTTGAAATTTGTCAACAGTGAAGAATGTGGAATATAGTACTTCCTTTTTCAGAAAAAACCCCCAGCTTAGACCAGTTAAAAATTCAAATTCAAAAGCAAGAAGTAAAATACAATCGAATGTAGTTACAATAAACAAACATTGTTTTCCACATTTTTTTCATGATTTAAACACAAAGATTTTTTTATTCATATGCATGTTTTTATTCAAATAATCTAATCATAATCTAATAATTAATTATAAACAGCAGTATTTACCTACAAACATTTTCACTAAAACATTTTAAACTATGTAAGCTGCTACAGGTGGACTTCCATGAAGGATAATGACGTAAATGAATTGCTGAGTGAATTAATTCACTGTCGAAAGAACTGATTCACAGAAATGAATTGAGATTTACAACACTCTCAGTGGTTATTTTTGCTACTGAGATGCAATGAAGGAGTGCTAATTTTTAACTGCTAATTCAAGGCTAGGCTATTTTTATAGCAAGCGGTTTGTCTTTCTCAAGGTCTTATCTGCTCAAAATAACAAATACAGACTGCGGAATGGCACTTCAAAAAAAGATGACTTTACCCTGGTCTGATGTCTAACCTCATTACTCCACCCACAGCTACATATCCTGCTGCTTATGGATTGGTCGGTCAACCATTTCCACATCAGCCCACCTTGGTTGCTCAGCAGCCCCAGCAGCCGCAGCAGCTGCAACAACGAGAAGGTAACAATGTCATTTCCTGTTTCACTGGCTACTATGACCACTGACATCCTGTTTTGATTATTCCCAAGTCTATTATTGAACATATTTCTCAATCATTGTTCTCCAGCAAAAGATTCAAAGCACCATGTTTCTTCCAGGAATCAACAACTTCCTTTTATGATAAAAAAACGTGTAACACTGTGGTCTCATGTATTGCATTTCCTCCTTCTGTTTTGGCTCATTCCTTCTCTTCTCTCACTTTCTCCAGGACCAGAAGGCTGCAATATCTTTATTTATCATCTGCCTCAGGAGTTCACCGACTCGGAGATGCTGCAGATGTTCCTGCCTTTCGGTAACGTCATCTCAGCCAAGGTGTTCGTTGACCGCGCCACCAATCAGAGCAAATGCTTTGGTGAGTGATTTCCAAAGAGCGATTGTGTGGAGGGATTTAACAGACCAAATTAAATAAATATTCAATTAAATTATTAAATGTGTCATTGAATGTTGCAATAAAATACATGCAATGAAATACAATTATTTTTTTCGTGTAACATTAAAGGTGCAATAAGTGATTTCTGAAAAACGCTTTTGAAAGTGGATCTGACTGAGCACCACGACAAACTTGTAGCCAATCAGCAGTAGGGGGCGTGTCCACTCATGATGGTGGAGGAGAAAGAGTGAGCAACAGGGAGATTTGAAGAAAGACTAGAAAGAGAGACGGCTTTACAAAAGAGAAAAGGTCTGAGGAATATCACTGGAAAAAGAAGGGTTATGATCAGACGAGAGCTTTAGGACCTGCTTTAATTTTAGAAAAGCCTTCCAGCGCTGAAGAGACCTAAGCAGGAAGGCCTGAAAACAGATGCTGATGTTGCTTTGTTTCTGCTCCATACGTGAGTAACATTGGTTTTGAGTGTCAATGTTTGTCTGGAGCTGGTGCTGCTGGTAACTAACAACGAACACTTACTTGTATATACCCGTGTACTGTATGTTCATTTTTTTCATTCATCATCTTCGCTTTATTTTACACGAAGCTGTATTTTGCTTCTGCTATGATAAAGGCCGTTTCTCAATATGCGTTCTTGTCTGTACTTGTGTTCTTGTGAAACGTCATCAGTCGCTGGCTAAGTATTGTTCCAATTCAAAGTTCACATCTAGCCAATTAAAGTTCAAATCCCCAGATGTTCTTGATCCGCCCCTTTTATCGAGGATGCATTGAGAGGTGACTTGTGCAGACTTGAGACAGCCAGGTATCCCAGAATGTATCTCGCACCAACCAGCAAGTGTCAATACAGGAGGAAACCTGCGTAATTAAAAAAAAAAAATATTGTTATGGTGTCATGAAATGTAGTTTTAAGAGTAGAGGCTCAAATGTATTTGTTTAAAGCTCAAATCTGTGGTTTATTTATAAAGATAGCATCTATTTGAAAATCTGATCTGACGTCTTTGGAGCTGTGAGATCCAGGTGATCACTGGGCGTTTGGCGCTGGCTCTGATGTCTCTGTAGTGGTTAAACATGTGATATAATTTGTCTTGTGTATATCTAACGGGCGATCTTTGGTTTCCTGACAAATCATTTTGGTTGAGGGCAAACTGAAGTTTCATAACTTTAAATATTTAGGCTATTTAACTGTACCGTTGTAGCCTACTAGGGCGCTGACTTTGTACGTTTGCCTGAATTGCTTGCTTGTCTTTCTTATACCTTTTACAATGGCTAATATTGATCATTAAAACTGACATTTAACAAAAAGAGACAGGGTTGTGTTTATGTCATATTTCATTTTATTACAGTGAAGATAATCAGAGTACATATGCACATATTGCCAAAACCACATATTAATGTGTTTAATATTTTAAAATGTAAATGAAAAGAGGCAGGGTTGTGTTTTATATTTTGTTTTGTTGCAGTGAAGATAATCAATGTATGCGTTGCCTGAACCACATTTGTGTGGCTATTAATATGTTTAATGAAAACGAAAAGAGGCAGATTGGTGTTTTATAACATATTTTGTTTTATTGTTGCCTAAAATATACATACAGAGATAACCGGAGTAGCCAGAGCGAGCTGAGTGACGTTATCAAGAACGCTGCTGTACCATTTGCAGAATCACCGGACTTGTGTCCTCCCGTCCTCGGGAGTTCTTTGTCCTGACTTGGCAAGTCCGACCAACCAAGGACGCAAGCTCGAACTTTACGTACTTGGTATTGAGAAACGGCCAAAGAGACACCCACTCCACACAAACACGTGTTCGTGCATTTTGGGGAGGGGTGTGTTTGTTTGGGCTGATTTCAAATATCAACAGTGTTCAACAACGATTCTAAGAAATCACTTCCTGCACCTTTAAAAAGGACATTAAATGCTACCTGAAATACACCTTAAAATGAAAACCTCATGAATACATGAAATAAAGCAGACAATATAATACATCACAAAATAATTTAATACATAATAAAATGTTTCTGTCAATAAGCATAATTAAAGGTGAGTACAAATAGATAAATTGGGTGTGAAATATATTTACTTGTAACATGTAACATGAAAAGTCAACTGAAATACGACATGATATAAGCCTTGAAATGAAAAAAGATTGTGAACAATTGTCAATGTTTTGAGGGTGGGAAACAAGTTAAATATGTATTTCACGCCTTATTTATTTATTTATGCTTACATTTAATTGTACTTTATAATATTTAATAATTTTTAATGATCTGTTTATTTCATTTAGTCTGTTAAATCTCTCCGCAGCTATAAGCAGAAGTTTGTAGTTTAAAACGGTGTTGAAATTACAAGCAGATCGTCATTGACTCATTCACCGACACACTTCCTCCACAGCCTTTTTAATCTTCTGTTTCTTTCTTGTTGCTGGTCACGTCCTTCCTGTGATAGGTTTCGTAAGCTTCGACAACCCGGCGAGCGCTCAGGCTGCCATCCAGTCCATGAACGGCTTTCAGATCGGCATGAAGAGGCTTAAAGTTCAGCTCAAGAGGCCTAAAGACGCCAACCGCCCATACTGAGATGAACAGGTGAGCAAAACCAGAAAAGATAAGAAGTGCCTCTTCACTAAATCTCTCAGTATTATGCTTTATAATATGTGTGCAGTTCTAAACTAACCAGTCTAGCCAGAATATCCTGTTTTGATTGATTACCTAAATAAAAGCGTAACTCATCAGCATTAGATCTTAAAAAACGTAGTCGAAAAGGACAAAAAACACTCATTAATTTTAACTTTCATTTATTGTTTTTGTGCTGTGTCATTGTTCACTCTCCTGCAAAAAAACAATCAAACAAACAAACAAAACCTCATCCACACCAAGGCTGCCCCGTCCAATCATAACTCGTGCGGAGACCACGTCGCTATGGCTACGGTGGCCTAGCAACCAATAAAGCTCCCCCTTCCTCCCACAGCGTTGGTTTGTAAGTTGATTGGCCTGTGTTGGTTGCTGTGGCGATATTCCTGCCTGTGATGGTTGCCATTAGCAGTTTTGTTTTTTGGCCCTTTGTCATGTATCCTCCATGCTGAGAGTGCATGGCGGGTTACCGTGGTGACTATGGACTGTGTTTGGTGCGTTGTGACTCTCTCTTTTTGTTTTATAAATACTGATCAATAACTGACACTACATCTGTGATTTACTCTTAACGTAACTCGTAGCTAACGGAGTTACTCAAACTAAATTGATCCTATTAAACTCTAATCAACCAGCTTAATGTGCTACTTTTGGGTGGATTTTGTTTTTGATCAGTCTCCTCTGTGTTTTGTTTGGTCATGACTCTATTTCTTCTACAAAATACTCCCATATGTAGTCTGGTGGTGTTATAGTTACTGTGAATGTGGGGTGGGGGGGTCTCAGTGTGGTTGTATTTGATTCCAAGAGAGTTTGTGCTAGTGGGTATGCTGTTTCGTGCCAACGAGTGAGCTTGTGTACGTGCTTGCGTGAATGATGCGAACGACTCGTGCGTTTGAGCGTGAGAGCGAGCGAGCGAGCGAGAGAGAGAGAGAGAGAGAGAGATAGGGAACTTCATTCATTATACCTCTCAAACCTCTCACGCTGAGGTTTGAGGTGACACTTTGTGGTTGTTATGGTGAAATAAGTGACGCATTGTGCCGACCAAAGAACAGCATTCCTCTGTAGGAATTCTGGGTTATTTTACAGTCAAACTCTTTTCTAGCTCATTTACATTCAATCATTTGTTTGAGCACTCAAAAAGGACACAGTTAAGTCACCATCTGAACATGATACAGCCCAGAATTCCTATGGTGCATGTTGGAAATTTGTTTGCCTGCCAGAAATGTTTCCCCACTTTAAACGATCACTAACATAGAAAAACACACACTTGCATAAAAACCCCATTCACTGACTCACAACATAGGTTGCATGGAAGTATAGAATGGTAAGCATTAGATAACCTTCCCAAAAGGGTTAGTTCACCCAAAAATGAAATTTCTGTCATTAATTACTCCCCCTCATGTTGCTCCAAACCCGAGACCTTCATTCATCTTCGGAAGACAAATTAAGATATTTTTGATGAAATCCGAGAGCTTTCTGACTCCTCCATAGACAGCTATTTAATTACCACTTTCAAGGCCCAGAAAGGTAGTAAAGACATCGTTAAAATAGTCCATGTGACTACAGTGGTTCAACCTTAATGTTATGAAGCAACGAGAATACTTTTTGTGCGCAAAAACAAAACAAAAATAACGACTTTATTCAACAATTTCTTCTCTTCCCTGTCAGTCTCCTATGCTGTTGACGTAGTAAACACAGTGTAGCGCTTCCGTGTTTACATCTGAACGCCGGCTCGGTATTGTCCGACGCTGTTCACGTGAACATCACACACGTTGGTTGAAGAAATTATTGAATAAAGTCATTTTGTTTTTGCGCACAAAAAGTATTCTCGTCACTTCATAACATTGAGGTTGCAACACTGTAGTCACGTGGACTGTCTATGCTGTCTATGGAGGAGTCATATAGCTCTCGGATTTCATCAAAAATATCTTCATTTGTGTTCTGAAGAATAACGAAGGTCTTATGGATTTGGAATGACATGAGGGTGAGTAATTAATAACAGAATTTTCATTTTTCGGTAAACTAACCCTTGAACTGTGTGAATCAAGTAGGAGTGTGTTTTTTTTTTTTTTTTTTTTTTTTTTTTGGATCGATGTGACTTGTTCTTAACTGCTGTTTTCATTTTCTTTCTCTTTCACAGGAAAGAAAGGAGAGTACTAACGGAGTCACTTTTCCTCTGCTGCAAATTACGGGACCAACAACTTTCGCAAAACTACAGTATAAGACCTACCGAGATTATTTAAACAAAAAAAATATACATTTATTAGTAATAAAGACAGACTTATCGCAGGAAAGGTGCAGGTTAAATAGAATGATTTACTACCTTAACAGTATACGATATAGGACCAATCAGCAACGCAACGCCACTCGCTCTTCTGCTTCACAAGCTGTTGTGCCGTGTGCTTGTGGGTCGTGACTTTTCTGCCCTCGACCCACACATCTTTGCAACACACACACACACACAAATGGGACCAACGCAAATATGTCAGTACTACACAAGTTTCACTTCTGGGTTCAAACGAACTACAGACTATTAAAGTCTTTGTGCAGCAATCTAAAATATGTATATAGAAATTCCAGGGGACCATGTGTAGACATATCGAAACAGTTGGGAGGGTGGGACTGGGTCAATGCAATCAGAGCAAAGAATCATGGGAGGTATGGTAGCTAGAGAAGTTTTGGGAGTTTTGAAGGATTTGCTCTTGGTCTCTAATCTGAGTCCAGTTATACATAGTTCTTCATCTTTAATACTTACAGAAACAAATTACCTGTGGTATAGGATGCTGGTCCTATATTGCAATCCTCCCTAAAAGTACTGAATATAGTTTATCACAGAGACGCTGTAGTTAGAGTTTTTTTTATTTTTAGTTTTGTTAGTTTTTCTTTCTTTTTAAGAAAAAAAAAATTGTGGATGATTCAAGAAGATTCATGAACGTTAAAACATTTAAAAATGTATTTCATTGTATATATCATGCTTTTAAAATGGAGGTCAAGATTTAAACATTTGGGATATTATTATTATTATTATTTAGGGAAAGTGATTTCTATCTTTTTTTGCAATTAATTTATCAATTTCTTGGAGGGCATTTTTTAAATTATTTATGAAGATAGAGGATCATTGGCACATGTCCCGATGAATCCATGTATTTTTAGACATTTTATTTACAGATTTACCATTAATGAACAATCATTATTATTATTATTATTATTATTATTCTATTTATTTTCTTCAACTGTTGTTTCACAACCTGTCGATTACAAAAAAAAATTTGAATAAAATTTTAAACAATATTTGTTTGTGCTTGTCTGTGTGTGATTACTGGAATAAATGTATGTGTATTTGTTATATTTTTAGATGCATGAAAATTCAGATTAAAATTCTAATATTAAATTCATTAGAAGGATCTTTAAAATATATGTTGTTACCAACTTGAAGCAGAACATATTTTTACTCATTACTTATGTATACTAAAGTCTTAAAGGGTTAGTTCACCCAAAAATGAAAATAATGTCATTTATTACTCTTATGTCGTTCTACACCTGTAAGACCTTCGTTCATCTTCGGAACACAAATTAAGATATTTTGATGAAATCTGATGGCTCAATGAGGCCTCCATTGAGAGCAAAGCCACCGAACCTCTCAAGATCCATAAAGGTAACGTACTAAAAACATATTTAAATCAGTTCATGTGAGTGGTTCTACCTTAATATTATGAAGTGATGAGAATACTTTTTGTGTGCCAAAAAAACAAAATAACGACTTTTCAACAATATCTCGTGATGGCCGATTTCAAAACACTGCTTCTGAGCTTTATGAATCTTTCTCCTATCAAACGGCTAAACTGCTGAAATCACGTGACTTTGGCGCTCCGAACCACTGATTTGATTCGTAAAGGTCCGAAGCTTCATGAAGCAGTGTTTTGAAATCGGCCATCACTAGATATTGCTAAAAAGTCGTTATTTTGTTTTTTTGGCACACAAAAAGTATATATATGTATATTTTTTTTTTATTTGTGTCAAAGTGTTTAGATATGCTGTCACTGCTGTTTGTTAGCTTTCAATATACAGTTTTATCCTGATTAAAGCTTTACTGTAGCAGAATACATGACTGAGTAGTCGCATTTTTGTAAAGGTAGCATTTAATTTATAGCATGAACAACTGTTTGTCTATGAACATAGAAGTTTGTTGGTATTTGTTGGAGAAGTATGCACTAGAATTTATCTAACTGGCTAGCGAAGCAAAAACGAGTTGCTCTTTGTATATGTCCTTGATGCAACCAAAAATAGCAACAGAACTATATGTTTAAAAGACATGTACAAACAGTAAAACGTTTGAAGCCAATAAACCGCAGCTTCTGCTTTTAAAGTGGGAACTGCTTCTTTCAGTAAAAGCCTTTGTGCAAACACAGCATTAAACTCGTGTAGATTCTAGAAGCTGTCTTCAGCGGCGCATCCAGTGTAGAAAATATCACAGATTATAATGGGTTCTATATCTTTTGATGCGTCGCGCCGCTCGCGTCCGGTGTACACAACTCTTCCGCGCGACATGGCCTTGCCCACTTTGTTGCGTGTTCCCAGGGGTATGTTTTGCAGGGTTTATGATGTCACCAACCCGGGAAGAAGCTCGTTGTAGTCCAAACCGGTCATTTTTGTAGGCATTAAACTGCCATAACTTTAAAAGACAATATCTCTGTTTGCATTGAACTTTCAGCACTGTAACTTTGCAGATACTGTTTATGCTCAAGCAGCAACATTACACACTAACTAAAGTTAAAAAAGTGAAATCGCAATGAACCACCCCTTTAAATATGTTTTTAGTACCTTTGGATCTTGAAAGGTTCGGTGGCTTTGCTCTCAATGCAGGCCTCACTGAGCCATCGGATTTCATCAAAAATATCTTAATTTGTGTTCCGAAGATGAATGAAGGTCTTAGTTGTGTAGAACGACATAAGGTTGAGTAATTAATGACAGAATTTTCATTTTTGGGTGAACTAACCCTTTAATAGCATTGGCTTTAGAAAAAGCTGCGTTTTAACAGTGCTGCATATTTATGAACTTTAATTCCTCACAAATGATTTGAATAGACTTTTCATTAATGTCTTTAGTGTTTATCCTGCTAATTACAAGATGTACTAAAGTAAATTTGCTGTTTAATTAATCAGAGACATGCACATTGAAAACAATGATTATAAATGTGAAGTGCTTACCTCATTGCACTTCTGGATTAAAAAACTTCTTGTATAAGAAGAACTGAAACTTGGAAAAAGTAATTTCATTTTGAAAAAAAAAAATAATGATGCATAAATGTAAAATTAATAACAAACCGTTATTAGTGTTTTTGAATGGTGCCTATAACAAATGCATCATGGATTTAAATAACCCATATCTGACTCAATTTTATTGTCATGAAATGCCTTGTCATGACGCAATCATAGTTCTTCAGGTATTATGTACTTACAATTCAACGATCATTGTTCAACTGAGAACCACCCTAGCGATTTGTTACAGCTGTCATTTACAGTCTGTAACAGCCTTCTCAAAGGTTTCGTCATCCTTAAAACGTCATAACGCACATGCAGTTAAACGTCACCTTAAATAGCTTCAGCCCCGCCCTTCAGATTTAATGTAGCACTCCTCTTTTTGGCCCTCCTCTTCTGTCTTTCATTCGCCTCCCTCGATTCAGCTCTCAACGACACCCGGCAAAAGTACGTTTACACATTTTCAACCCGGACATGTGAAGAGAAAAGTTTATAATTCGAGCTACCAACACTGAACGAGGCGGGGAAAACACCAAAAAGTGGAAGAGTTTGAACGTCAGCTTTAACGCCAGACTTCCCTTGGCGTTTTTTCTTATTACGGGATTTAAGAAAACTATGCTGAGAGACTGGATTATGGATTATGAAGAACGATCAAAATTGTACAAATTGCCTTGAATAACTAAGAGATTATACCCCTTTTCATGCACCTTCGCTAAATCCATCTCATCTCATCTACTCACGCGCTCACATCCTTGTTTCGCACTACTGCTGAAAGTAAGTACCGTAATACGCAGCTGTGCTCATTCTTGCATCACTTTGTAGTTGAACTGTCACTTTATTAAATTTATTTTCATACATTCATATTTATTGGATTTTTAACCTAATGTTTTGTTCGGGCATTATCGCCTTTTGAAGATAGTTGTTTGATGCATACGGCCTACACTGGGAACGGCGCAATGGAAGTACACACTAAAATTTTGTGGCGCGTGATGTTAAGTATGCGCTGTTGAGATTACTAACGTTACAAGACTACGAACAAAATCCGCCATTAACTTATAAACGATGCCGTTTATGTAGTAATGCGTCAAAATGTATCAATAATTTGGAAAACCTACAGTGTTTTCTCTTTCGTGGTTTTAAGTAGCGGTTTCCATGTTTGAAAGCTGCTCGGATAATGCGTTGTGCGAAATTGAGGATTAGTTATCACGTAGATAGTCTTTCGCAGCATTTTTGTTTTTGCGTCCTTTTTCACACTAAAGGACGTCGGCTGTTCACAAACAGGTTTTAATGTAAACCGTTATGAAAGGCTAACTGAACACTCCTATACAATAAACACAACGTATCAACTTGTGATAGTCGTCTCGTGTTGCACTCGAGGGAGTGGAGTCTCATGTATGACGTAATGACGTACGTCGATGGTGCGTTCAAATCAGGTCGGAAAGATCGTATTTACGAGTTGAACGCACATGAACGCCACCACAATGTCGTTAATACAAGTGGGAAGCTCGGGATTTTCTTTAAGTTTGGGGCGTGTTAGTGAGAAACATGGCGGAATAACACAATACTTATAGGTATTTAGCAGTGAAATTGTCAGGCTTTTCTATTTACAACGAAGTAAGCTAATTGCCCACATAAAATACGATAGTAATATAATATAATTATATAATATGTAACAATAAAGTTTATGGTGGCTTCATAAATGAATTAAAAACATAAAGCAAAACACCTGGCTGATGCACGTTCTTTGTTCTTCATTTTCTAGAAGTATAGAGTTAAAAATCTTGCTGTTGTTTTGTGTAGTTAAAGGTAGAATAGAATTTTGTATAAACACTTTTTGTTACACTGGATGAAACTCTCTTCATATCCTGTCAGTAATGAATGATAGAAGTGCTCTGAATATTAGGCCTAAATATCTACATATATCTTCTGCGGAAGTCTCAGGGCCAAAAATTATGTGTTCGGACCGACGTCCTACCTGCCTTTCAACATATGTATTTCCATACCTCCGCACAGACAGCACACATCATCAGCGCGTTCCATGAGGCTATGCAAAGCTGTAGACAGACAGTCACCGAGCACCACAAACAAACAGCAGCCGCCTTTTAAAGTTTGTCCTGAACCAAAACAACAAGCTTATGCTGCTTTTCACGTCATGTCGTAAACGTAATTACGAGATGGCAACCCGTGACGTTCTACCCGGAGATGTTCACGTCCTCAAACTTGGATTTAGGCTTTTTTTATGTCAACTCTATTGACGCTGAAATGAATCTGCAGCAGTCAGGTTGTACAAGTAAGAATTCTGTAAGTTGTTTACGTTCATTATTATTGTAATGTTATTTGCTTTGAGACGAGGTAATTTAAGGCTGTCTCTCATCTTGTGACGCTTTGCAGGCTCTTCTGTGTGTGTTCATGTGTTTTGAAGGAGGTGTGGATTTGGAGAGTGTTCTAAAGGGAGGGTGGGATCTTATGCTTTCAAAACTAATAGATGTTCTAATATTTTTTTTGTAGTTTTACTGTAAATAATATATATATTTTATTTTACTGTTATGCCCTACTCATTTTTAAATTAGCAAAAGAACAAACTATGTCCTTTATGTTTTTAATTAAAGGGTTCGTTCACCCAAAAAGTCTGTCATTAATTACTCACCCTCATGTCGTTCCACACCCGTAAGACCTTTGTTCATCTTCGGAACACAAATTAAGATATTTTTGATAAAATCCGATGGCTCAGTGAGGCCTGCATTGCCAACAAGTTAATTAACACTTTCAGATGCCCAGAAAGCTACTAAAGACATATTTAAAACAGTTCATGTGACTACAGTGGTTCAACCTTAATGTTACGAAGCGACGAGAATATTTTTGTGCACCAAAAAAACAAAATAACGACTTTATTTCAACAATATCTAGTGATTTCAAAACACCGCTTAATGAAGATTCAAAGCTTTACAAATCTTTTGTTTTGAATCAGTGGTTCGGAGCGCATATCAAACTGCCAAAGTCACATGATTTCAGTAAATGAGGCTTCGTTACATCATAAGTGTTTTGAAATTTCAATGGTTCACTTTGGCAGTTTGATACGCGCTCCGAACCACTGATTCGAAACAAAAAATTTGTAAAGCTTCGTGAAGCAGTGTTTTGAATCACTAGATATTGTTGAAATAAAGTCGTTATTTTGTTTTTTTGGCGCACAAAAAGTATTCTCGTCGCTTCATAACATTAAGGTTGAACCACTGTAGTCACATGAACTGTTTTAAATACGTCTTCAGTAGCTTTCTGGGCATCTGAAAGTAATTGTCTTGCTGTCAATGGAGGCTTCACTGAGCCATCAGATTTTATGAAAAATATCTTAATTTGTGTTCTGAAGATGAACGAAGGTCTTACGGGTGTAGAATGACATGAGGGTGAGTAATTAATGACAGAATTTTCATTTTTGGGTGAACTAACCCTTCAAATTTAATTCCCTTCAGGATTTAATAAATCTTTTACTTAAAGAAATGTTCACTAAAAGATTCATTCATGAATTTGTTCAGGTCATCTGGTTGGTTTGTGCCTACTATTTTATGAATATTGCACATAATACTCATTTGACCTACTACTTTTTGAAATTAAAATTCTCAATGAATGTTGTAAATCTTATTGTGAACAATTCATCCGTGCATGTTTAATTTTTCTCCAATCGTTTAGTCCTTTTAAACCCCGCCCCTGCAACCTTGCGCCGACATCTTAAAATCCAATTGACTGATGCATAGAACCAAGTCTCCGCCCTACATTTTTCTTTTCAGATAATTCGCTACACTCGGATGTACGTCACAATACGGAATGCAAAATATGTTGCTACTTGCCCTACGTCGCAATTTTAAGCATCAAATGCGTTTTTTCTCAGGTTGTCACCGATTCATTCTCCAACAAAAACCTGACTAGAGCACTCCAGCTGCTTTTTATAGTTTGGGTATTTGCTAACCAAACAATTCTTCAAAGCTGAGTGTAAATGCAAACAAAAGCTGACTTTACCAGACAGTCTTTAGACTTCATGTTCAAAGTCCAATTGTCTTATTTCAGCTTGGCAATTAATTAAGTCCTTTGAGAGACATTTTGCTATTTCAAACTCACCAAAGTTTGTGAAAATGTCCATTAGTTGCTGTGGTGAACAGTTAGTTATTAGTTGCTAATAAACAATGTTTTAGATTGCTGCTCAACAAAAAAAAGGATGATATTGAATAGGAAAGCTTCTGAAATATGAAGTTAAAGACATACCTTTATTTAGTCATCTCTCATTCAATATTTAGTCATAACTTACTAACATACATTACAGGTCTTCTATCAGGTAACATCCTGACAGTCTGTATTATCACTGTGCTTTTAGCTCTCCATTCACACAGAATGGCAGAGCAAGGAAGAGAATCTGTCTCATTCTCAAGCCTGGCCGGCTCCAAGCAGTACTCATTACCACAGGTGACAGTGCAGCCTTTCAGCCATTGCCAGCCAATGACAGCGGCCATGATGTCATGCTGACCTCTCAGAATGACTCCATTGAAACAGAGCAGGCTTTAGTACAGCTGGCGGCCCATCCGCTCAAACCGTGTCACTGACAGCACGAGGATAAGGATGGGCTTTCATTGAAAAGTCCTCTGCATGTTTTCTTGGGCCCGTGTGAGTGGTTCACCAATCTGTACCAGGGATGCGTTTATGTCCCTCTCGGGAGAGCTCATCTTTTAAAGGAGACCTATAATGCCCTTTTTACAAGATGTAATATAAGTCTCTGGTGTCCCCAGAATGTTTCTGTGAAGTTTCAGCTCAAAATACCCCACAGATCATTTATTATAGCTTGTCAAATTTGCCCTTATTTGGGTGTGAGCAAAAACACGCCATTTGTGTGTCCGTTTAAATGCAAATGAGCTGCTGCTCCCGGGCCTCTTTCCAAAAGGAAGTGGAGCTTTAACAGCTCGCGCTTCTGTTGCTCAACAACAACAAAGTTGGAGAATCTCACGCAGCCAAAATGACGATTGTCAGTAACAGTGTTCAGCCTTACATTGTTCAAACGGGAGTCAGACACTGATGGAGAGACACAGGAAGAAGTTACAACTTTTAGAATGCAGCTAGACGTTTCTGAATGGTTAGTGGATGTTATGTTAATCTTTTGTGCAAATCCAGCGTTGAATTGACCCTCGTTTGTGAAGGAGTCCGACGTAAAATGACGGCATGGTAACAACACTCTACTACATCAAGAAACGCATACGCAATTCGAACGCTGTGCTTGAAGTCGAACACACGTATTGACAAGGTATGGGTTTTAATTGAACCAATGAAGACCGGCAAACTCTTGATTGGACCAGTCTGTACCAATCACATTTTCACATTTTCCCCATACCGTGCAAGGTAACTGTTATATAGCTGCTGACCCCCGTCTGCGCGATGATCCCCAAAGATGTTTAGGCGGCATTGTAAAAAGTAGTGTTTTTGCACACAGATTTACACATCTAAGAGAACTAATATTAATTTGAGTTGTTAATTTTAACCTTTAATAATAATACCAGCTGAAAAGGGTCCCTGTATGTTTACAGCATTAGTGGAAAGATTTTTTTCCTTGAGAAAAATTAACATGTAGCTACTGATATTTATCCAAATGAATCGATATTGAATCAATATCACAATATCGGTATCGCAAGCTTATGAACTGAAATTGTGAAATTTGTTAAGCACTAAACAATAGGCTACCAATTATTGTACCATGTAAACATTGTAACATGTTGTAACAATACACTTATTGTGATGCAAGTTTTTTTTTTTTTTTTACATCCCCCCTCCATAATTCTCACTCCAAGCTAAACTCAAAAGTTGCCAACCCTGTCAGTATTGAGGGTGGATTGAATGGGTGTTTACTAAGGGAATGTCAGCTTTGAATCAGTATCACGTACTCTTAATAGGTTTATTGACAGAGCATGCGTTTAAAATACAATATTTACAATACACTGTTCAAACACTAGTGAGCTGCCAGCATAGATTTTAAGGCATTATTAGGTGTGCTCCAGATTCTAAAGGCTGTTTCAAGCAAGCAACATAAGCCGGGTTCACACTACGATTTTGGCCACGATTTGGCCGTCTGAGACAAATTATTGAATCCTAAAAGATTCCTCTGATCACTGTAAAAAATTAAAGGATCTTGGAGGAACCTTTTGGTGTTCTTTATGGCTCATTTCCACTGAGCGGTACGGTTCAGTTGAGTATGGTACAGCACAATTCGGGACGGTAAACCCTGACCCAGCTTGTATTTCCACCGCCAACAGTACCACTTGAAAGGCGTGGTGTATGCCGGAAAGTAGCCATCGACGTCATTCTCGCATAAAGAAAAAAGTGACGGTAAACAACAATGGAGGACATACAGCAGCTTTGTTAGAGCAAAGGCTGAACGCAAGGAAACAGCCGAAAAATAAACATTGTTTTGCAACAGTATTGTGTTGTCATTCTCCTTGAGGTACGAGCAAATGACGATTCTCTGTCAACCAATCAACGTTTTGCAGTGAGTGTAGCTCCACCCTTTTGGTACCGGTACCATTCGTACTGTTGTGTATGTACCCCAACGGAAGGGGGTCCCAAAAAAGTGGTATGGTACGGTTCGGTATTTTGGTACCATTCGCAACTTCTGACAATGGAAACAGAAATAATTGCGTACCTTACTGTACTGTACTGAACCGTACTGCTTGGTGAAAACGAGCCATTATTTTGCCACACCGGCAGAACACCCTCTAGAACCTCTAGACACCCGTTCAAGGTATCCTTAGGAACTCTTATATGAAGCATATTGTGTGGAACTGCTTTGGGTGCCTCCAGGAACCAATTTTTTTTCTTTTTTTTCTTGTTGGTGCTATGGTTACCATTAACTATATTTATTATATTAAACTAAAAAAACTGAACATAACTACACTGAATACAAAATAAAAATTGTTTATTGCATATTATAGATACATTTTAATATATACACTTGCATGCATTTGGAAAAAGGCTAGTAACAGGACAAATAACAATGGACACAGAAAAAAAGTATAATACATAAGCAAAATGAATAATCAACCATTTATAGGCTATAAAAGATAAGACATCTCAACAATGCATGTAAACACAAATATGTTCCATGTAATAAATCAATGTTAAAAAAAAAATTGCCGTTAACATCTTGACTACTATACTAATTAAAAGTTCATCAAATGTTTACTCAACTTTAAAACACGTGTCTCTCAGTCCTCTTTTGTTAAGTCTGACGTAATTGTTTCCTTGTCCAAAAGCTCTATCAGCTGCCAAAAGCAAACAACAAACAGTGCTAATATACACTCACAGTGCTACTGTAATACTACTGAAAAATCTAACCTTTATTTCTATACTGAAATCTCAGATGGTCAGACAGTTATTCAGCTTTTATGAATCAAATCCGGGATGCTGTGAGACTAGAGACTGTAAGTGTACACCATGACTTTTGAAAAGTTTATCTTAAATGTGTGATATGAATCAACAGTGCTCATAAAGTCAAAAAATGGTGAGTGTTCTCACCAGAAACTAGTAGAGGCTTGGACTGGGAAACAGTATTCCTTACGTCACAACTTAAGCGGATAACATTTTTGCTTATGTATATATATTTGATGAGTTAAGGTGCAGTCACATTTACTCTTGTTTAGCAAATTTTTACTGATGAATTCTAGTCATTTCAATAGGAATCTACAAAATCAGGAATTTCATGTGAAGTCGAAAAATGAGTATGGGTCCAAGTTGGTCACTCGAATTCGGTGCATTGACCAACAGAAAACTGCTTGAAAGTGACTTCTGTGCTTCACACATTACATTGTTACACTGTTGACATTGAACAACCCTTTTGCCCAGAAAATTTCACTGAAATTTCACAAATGTGGTTTATGTGACCATGCAACCTAAAATGCAATTAATATAAATAAAATATTCACAAGGGACACGTGACGTGACGTGACGTGACGTGACGTGACGTGACGTGACGTGACGTGACGTGACGTGACGTGACGTGACGTGACGTGACGTGACGTGACGTGACGTGACGTGACGTGACGTGACGTGACGTGACGTGACGTGACGTGACGTGACGTGACGGCCTAGTATGGTAACCCATACTCTGAATTTCTCCTCTGCATTTAACCCATCCAGGTTAGTGCACACACATTAGGAGCAGTGAGTAGTGAACACACACACACATCTGGAGCAGCATTAATATTTACCTTACCAAAATTTGAGGTAATTAATGAGTCAGAAAAGTGAAAGGGTGTAGCAACTTCTCTTTCTGCTGGTTTCTTTTCTCTTCTGGCAGATGATCCTGGCACTTGATTTTTCAGCCCTACAAGAGGTATTCATTCCTGTTCAAACTTGTATTTCAGCATACTATGTCAAGATCCCTGCGATGTTTAAAATTTACTGTTGGCAGTGTAATTAACGTCATAGCTGTGGAAATAAAAATCATTTCCTCATCTTTGTGACATTTCAAACCCAAACCTGTTTGTTTTTCTGTCCATGGAACCCAAAAGCAGATCTCATGATGCAATCCCAGTCACAGTTCACTTTCACTGCATGAAACACAAGCAGTATTTTTTTTTTTTTTTTTTTTTTTACATCATTCTTGAATCCATTCTTACATAAACTTATCTCGTTCAATTCAATACATCAATTTATGTAAAATTTGATGTTTTCTGTTGAGCTCCAAAAAGATAAAGTATCATATGAGAGAGTCTTCTGAAGTTATATAATAGCTTTTTTTTTTTAATAACTAAAGACTAAAATTTGACTTAAGTCATTAATAATCTTACCCTCAGACAGAGATGTCTTCTAGTTAAATTAGTCACAATGCAAATGAGTATCGAGCATTATTGACGCCAAACCTGTCATATTATTTATGTGAGTAACGTGAATGAGATTTGAGAGCTGTAGCATGGGGGAAGATTTTCAGAGAGCTATTTTAAAAACTAGGAATATAGTGTATGGATGGTTTTCAGTGAATTTTGACGTTTAATAGCTTCTATTCCCATTTACTTTTTATTAATGGACCTCCTTAACCCTTACTTCTGAGACTCACCACATTACAGGAATAACTTTTGTAGCTTTAATAAGGAATAATCTATAATAAGGAATAACTATATCACAGTTAAGACTATGCAGAGTAATTTCATATTTGATTGTTCAATTTCTATGCTGTTTCTTACCTGAATACTGCTGTTAGACCAGACACTGATATAAAGTAGTGCGATAAGATTACATGTATTTGAATAAATTACAGCATTTATTTGAATTATTGAGAGGGAGATGAGAGATGGGTGTGTGAATTACCTGCCGCCTGAGCAGCATCTTTGTACTAATAGTGAAGCTGCAAATTTCAAAAACGTCAAACCACGTTGTTGTTGAGAATTATAATGTAGTGATTCAATAGCGAAGCTATTTTATTAATGAAAGCCGTGGGGCAGTGTTATCAAGTTTCTGTGCTGCTGAATGTCTCTGTATGCACAGCACAATCTCTGTGTGCGATTGATCTGTGTGTGCGTCTCCCAGAAGCCCCACAAAATCACCTTTAATATAGTCTTTCAAAATGTCTGAATATGTCGTAATTGTGTCTTCCTCTGCATTAAGATGTTGTCCAGGCTAAGCGAGTGGTTCTGGAACGAGAGGCTGTGGTTTCCAGAAGGCCTGGGCTGGGCCAACCTGGAGGATCGTGATGGTGTCACCTACTCCAAAACATCTGACCTCTGGGTGACCCTTCCCATCGCCCTCATCTTCCTTATCATACGACAGGTCTTTGAAAGGTCAGCATGAAACTTACTGTACATATTAGCTTATTAGTGTTTTTATGTGGTAAACACCAGTGTCAATATTGTATTTGCAACATTTGGTTTATGCATATGCAGAAGTGCATATATAGACACGTGCTGTTCGTCATAAAAGAATCATGAAAAAAACTTTTATCTCTGATTCCACAAAAATATTAAGCAGCACAACTGTTTTTAACATTGATAATGATAATAAATGTTTCTTGAGCAGCAAATCATCATATTAGAATGATTTCTGAAGGATCATGTGACTGCTAAAAAAGTAGCTTTGCATTACGGAAATAAATGACATTTTAAAATGTATTCAAATAGAAAACTGTAAATTTTAATAATATTTCACAATAGTACCGTTTTCACTGTAGTTGTTCAAATAAATGCACCTTGGTTGAGCATATGAGACTTCTTTCAAAAATATTTTTTTAAATCTTAGCGAACCCAAATCTTTGAACGGTAGTGTAATATGGAGTTAATTAAACTTACTGCGTACTGCAGCTCAGAAGTAGGATGTTTGATATTTCATCATCTGTCTTGTAAATGGAACCATTTAGTAATCTATCTGAATTATGTTTGATATGAAATTTCAAAAACTTAACAACCTTTGAATGATCAATGATTTAAATATGGTTAACATTGATGCAGTGTTTTCAGTTTTCTCAAGTGTTGAGAGATTAATACTGTTTATCAACTTTAGGACTGTGGCTGTTCGTCTGGCCGCAGCTTTGGGCGTAAAGGAGAAAGTCAGAGTGACAGTGGCGCACAACTCTGTGCTGGAGTCGTACTTCAGAATCACAAGTAAAAATCCCAAACAGGTACAATTCAGCATATTTTACACTGCCCTAACTAAGTAATTTTTTCTTTTGAATGTTTCCTCATTTGCATTGCAAGCTGCTTTAGATTAATGCATCTGTTAAATGAATAAATGCATGCAGCATTTCAGTTTTCGCCAAGTCTTGTATGTGTGTACACACATTTTCTGCACTGAATTTTTTCAATCCACTCGTGATCAACAAATCTATCACAACTCGTATTTCACCATTCACCTTCATGTTCTCTGTTACTCTACAGGGCGAAGTCGAGAGTTTAGGTAAAAAGACTGGGTACTCAGAGAGACAGATCCACAGATGGTTCCGGCGACGAAGGAATCAAGAGAGACCCAACCAGATGAAGAAGTTCAAAGAGGCCAGGTACAGAGCGATACATACAGGCTGATCCTATACTTTCATAAATGGTCATAAATTGCATCATGCTGCATATTTGATAAGATTTACAAAAAGCAATTGACCGCTTAATGTCATTAACAAAATGAATGAGGAACATGATTGAGCAATGAATGGTACAATGTGCAGTTATTCTACAGAATACACAATTTTCACAGTACAACAGAGAACAAAAACATACATTTTCCATTAGGTGGTAGGAAGTCTATTGCACACAGGAGAAACGATATGTGGTATCAATAAACAGAATAAAATTTGGCTAATGTACCCATGTATAAAATAAATTCACTGTGTTTTACTAACTGTGGGTTGGTCCTTTAATATCTCGCCCTTGACGTTTCAACATCTATTTGTCTTGTGCTTCAGGAACACATCCAAAACATGTGATTAAAGGAATGTGCAGGGTTCAATATAAGTTAAGATTTATCCAAAGCATTTGGGATAATGTTGATTACCTTTTTGAATATTTTTTTTATACCGTCCCTCAAAATTTATACATTTAATTTCCAAAAACTGCAGATAAAATAACCAGGCTGAGCAGCAAACTTCACAATCCACACGGTTTTAAGGGTACAGTTTTCAATATTATATGTGTCAACATAAGACTAGTGTGATTTTGTTTTGTCTGTGCAAAGTTTTACCCACTCATCATGACCATGTAAAGCTTATTTCACTTGCACTGAAGTTCATCCACTTATAAAAATTACAATTTAGACAACCTTACAGTTCAAATATAATTCATGTAGGTGATTTAACATGCTTCATATTTCAAAAGTGCATGACCCAGTTTACTTGTATGTGCACTACTGTAATTGCATCTTTTATTTTCTGTGGTAATGTACATTATGCCACTAAGACTTGTCGATAGCTTTTAACTTGTATTGAGCCTGGAACATCCTTTAAATTAGCTTGTTAACATGCCATCTAGAGCTATCAGTCACAACAGTAGGTCATAGATGCTTTAAATACAGGCATGGGGCTGTTGTTCATGATGTGGGCTTGTAATAGTAGAGTTTGTATTGTGAGTGGACTGTATCAGTGTGAGTGGACTGTATCAGTGTTGTTTTGGCTTGTTTTTGTACATTTTGTCACTGTGTGTAGTGTAGGGATGCTCCAATCAATCTGCCACAGTTCGGTATCAGCCAATCACATTCTATGACTCGATCGGTAGTCACTAAGGGTACGTTTACATGACAACGATATGTTTAAAATGGAGAAGGTTTCCACATACAGACGACGCCATTGTCAAAACGATCCCCAAAAACAATCCTTGAAAATGCTGTATTCTGCTGGCAGGCCATTAAATGGCGATGAAACACTAAAGACTGAATGTGTAATGCGCATGTGCATGACGTCATTGTTTTCACAGATTTGCATTTTTTTTTTTTTTCCTCAAATGGGCCTACACATAATATGATGCGTAGATCTTGAGAAAATCCTCACAGAGTGACATGACATGCTGCTTGGCTAAAGCTATAGGACTTCCGGGATCCAATCATGTCTTGGTCATGACCAAAGACTATAGATATAGAAAGACCTTTCACTCCTATTATTTATGAATGGGAGAAACTGCAATATGGGCGAATATGTCCCGCCTTCTAAGTAAAAGAGCCAATCTCTGATTGGTAAAGTTAGAAGCTCCGGTTCCCATAGAAACGTAAGACTCGTGCTTAGGACTGCACATGCGCATTGGCTCGTCTAGCCTGAAAAATAAGCTTTTTTTAAACGCTATTTGAGCATAACAAACAACGTTTATGGGACAGTTCATGTCAGATTTTGTTGCTGATTTGAAATATGTTAATTGTGAGTTCGTAAAGCAGTTTTTGAGATTTCAGGATTCCCCCATTCAAATAGATAGGACTTGGTCTTGGATGTCCGAAATAGCTGCCCGGAGGCATTTCAAATATTGCCACCGACTGAACAGACTTTCCTTGCAAGCTTGAAAGGGACTTTGTCTGGTTTTCAAACATCATTTAAAAAAGTTTATCTAATGGAATCTGGATCTCGGGTATTGTGGGTAGGGATGATGTGTAGAGACCAATCGGACACTGTTTTACAGCTGGAGCGCTCTTGGATTGGATCGGTCGCTCAGATTGACAGGTCTTGATTTACCATGCGTCATAAAATAGGAGCGCACAGCTGAAACAGTGCTGGAAAATCATCACTCATCAACCACAATCATATTACTTGTTACTTATTCTATGCAGTTATAAATATTTTTGTGCTTTGTGGCTTTTGCACATTTAAATAATTCTTATGTTTGGTATAAAACTCAGATCACTTGTTTGGAGAGGCTTTTGTACTTTTGATAAAAAGGCTACCATGGTTTCAAATGCCATAACTTTGGATTGCTTTGAGATGTCAATACAAAATTTATCCCAGGTGCAGTTTACATGATTGTGAACAAGCCCAATCTTGATTTTATGACCTGTCATATTGTAAAAGTCACCATGTCAAGCTTGAATTTTAACTAAGTAAATCAATAAACTGCATCAATTTCTCAGCAGTGTTGTAACATAAGAACCTTCTAACATGATCAAAAACTATTTTCTTCAAAATGTGAAAGGTTTTCTATCAAATGAGACCATTGATGATACCTTGTTGTTTTTTTTTGTTGTTTTTTTTGTTTGTTTTTTGTTTTTTTTTTGAGTTATAAGCCATTAATTTTAAGTATGCCACTTGAAATCACATTAAATCATTAAAAAATGCCTTCAGGGTATAAGGATTAACAGTGACAGTCAACAGAGAGCTTACATATCACTTATATAAAGCTTTAATGATCGGGATCGGTATCGATCGTTCATGATGACAAGAAATCGGTAGTCGTATCGGCTGCAAGAATCCTGATCGGAGCATCCCTAGTGTGTAATAACGTCATAATGCAAAAAATAAGTGTAGACCCTTAAATTGAATGTCTGGTGATCAAATAATGTTTTGGAACCAGTTATCCAAATGTATTGATATGATGCATTGATTTGTATATTATGTTGCTGATAATGTGTTTGCTTTTGGATGTCATTATCTAAAATGGATATACATTTTCTTACAGTTGGAGATTTACCTTTTACCTTCTTGCTTTCATTGCTGGCCTTGCTGCACTAATTGATGTAAGTTTTTCAAACACTTCACTTTTCCTCTTTGTGGCATATCATTTCGACCAATGTTTGGTCATTTTGTGTTTTTTGGCAAAACCTACTTTGGCCTATAATGTATATTTATTTCCTATAATATGGCTGTGGTCATTATGAAACTGGGCTGTTTGGCATTAGTTTTGTCTAGGGATAATAAACATTTTTTTAGTTTCAACTTGTTACTCACCACGAAAATAGCCAAGGAAGTTGGCATGCCGCTAAAAAAAACACCAACCAACCAAATGTTTGACTAGTGGTTTATATCTACCATTATATCAGCTATAGGTCAACCTGCTCTCTAGATTTTGGCACTGGGTGTTAAAATACACATACTAGTGGACCATTACTCTTCCGTTATGTTTTTAACTCGTGTAATCTCATACTTGTGACCTGCATTGCTTTTGTTGAGATGAAATGTGAGCGCTTCTTTGTCTTGGCTTATATTCTCTTCATATTGTTTTGTTCTGCAGAAACCTTGGTTCTACACAATGGAGGAGATGTGGGCGGGGTTTCCAATGCTAGTATGTTCACTTCTTTCATTCTTCTTCCATTGACTGTAGGTTTGAAAAGTGTCTTCACAACCTTGTCCTAATCTAAAACAAACTTTTAGTGAACGTTCATGTTGATAAGCTTACAGTATGTAAATAAGAGCAAGTATTTAAGGAGGTTCACAGAAATTTGAATTTGCCAAGGGAAATATGCAAACTGATGCCAGATTACCCTACAGCTTCAGGTCATTACATCTGTTATGTTGACTGTGACACTGAGACATCATCTTTCAAACATATTTGATTAATTTCTTTGTTTTCTTTTTCTCTCCAGCCGCTGCTGCCTTCTCAGTACTGGTACTACATGATCGAACTAGGGTTTTACATGTCACTCCTCTTCAGCGTTGCTTCAGACGTCAAGCGAAAAGTGAGTATGCCAAGCATATGAAAGCCCTAAATTAAACAAAAAAAAGTTGATCAGTCTTTTTGATAGAAATATCCACTATTTATGGAAGCTTGTTTCCACTACAGAATAAAAATAACAAAGGTAATTGCGACTTTTTATCCTACAGTTCTGACTTTTTTTCTCAGATTGTGAGATATAAACTTGCAAATGTGAGTTATTTAGTACGAACTGCAAAATATAAACTTGCAATTGTGAGAAAGTCAGCTCACAGTTCTTTATCTTGTGACTATGTGTCACTGATGTGTACAAGTATTTCCACAAGATGTCCTGTCTGGCAGGTGTGTTGTGTTACGTGTGTGTGTGTGTGCGTGCATGTGAGGATAGTTAATATTTTACTTGTGCATCTGTGGAAAATCTCTTATCTCACATAGCTGAATAACATAAATTTGGAAATTAGTCTGTTTCCTGCACAAAGAATGCTAGCCAAGCCACAACAGGAAAAGAATTGCAGGATTAAGTTTATCAGCAGTTTTACATCACTCGCCCAATGTTTTAGTATAACCCCTCTGAAAAAACTCATACCTAAGCTGGTTTGGCTATTCTGTTGACTAGTTTTAGAGGGGGTTTTGGGCACTTTTCAACTGGCCGAAGACAAGCTTGCCAAAGTATGAGAACCTCTTAAACCAGCTAAGATCAGCAAACCAACTTGGGCTACTTTAAAAGCAGTGAAATCGGAGTCTCAGAATGATACAATCGCACATCAGGTCATCTTTCAAAGCAGTTCATGAAAGTACGTCTCCTGTTTAGTGCTATCCATTAAACTTCTAGCTAACTGGGTGAATAAAGCTTTATAACTGAGCTGAATGAAAACGATGCATCAATGTACATTTCTAAAGTTTGAAGGAACATTCGAGTGTCTAATAAGATCATACACTACTAGTCAAAAGTTTGGAAACAATGTTTGTATTGTAATGTTTGGAAACATTACTATTTTTCATGTAACACTGAAGACTGGAGTAATGATGCTGAAAATTCAGCTTTGCATCACAGAAATAAATTATATTTTAAAGTATATTAAAATAGAAAACCATAATTTTAAATTGTAATAATATTTCACAATATTATTGTTTTTTCTGTATTTATTATGAAATAAATGCAGCCTTAATGAGCATAAGAGACTTCGTTCAAAAACATAAAAAATAGTAATGTTTCCAAACTTTTGACTGGTAGTGTACATCCACACAAAACATTAAATCAAGCTTCATCCAACATCTAACAAAAAAAAAAAATCACCTGCCTGAGATAATAAAATGCAACAGATCGAATGTCACCTGGTGATATTTTCACAAACTGAATTTTAATAGGTCATCTATTTGACGTGATGGTTCGATTTAATCAGTCACCTAGTCTATGGTGCTCTTCCTGAACTTTGATTCTAAAACTGCAGCAATTTCATACTAATATCACTCAACAGAGTATGTGAAATCTAGTACCTTAAATTCATAAGCAAAAGAGAAGGAATATGCAAAAGCTATAATTACAGATGCAGTTTAGCAAAAAATAAACAATAAACAAAAGCATTATCTAACGATGCTGCACTATGTACAAGGTTGTATGTGTTTTGTTTGTTTGTGAAGAAATGCAATGATTTGGTAAGTGTATTATAATACCATGATATTTTGTAATATGCAGTACCTTTCAAAAGTTTGGCATTAGTCAGTTACATTTTTTTAATTAATACTTTTATTTAGAAGAAACGCATTAAATTGATAAAACTGGAAATCCTGGAAAAGATAAATGTTTCCAATCAGCTTACTAGAATGATTTCTGAAGGTTCGTGTGAGACTGAAGATTAATGACTGCTGAAAATTCAGCTTTGCAAATACAGTCCTGGTCAGAATTATTGGCAACCTTGGTAAATATGAACAAAGAAGCCTGTGAAAATAAATCTGCATTGTTAATCCTTTTCAAGAAATTTCACAAACACTTAACCTTTTATTGAAGTAAAACAATTGAAAATGGGGGGAAAATCTCATTATGAAATAAATGTTTTTCTCTAATACACATTGGCCATGATTAATGGCACCCTTTTATTCAATACTTTTTGCAACCTCCTTTTGCCAAGATAACAGTTCTGAGACTTCTTCTATAATGCCTGATGAGTTGGGGGAACACTTGACAAGAGATCAGAGACCATTCCTTCATACAGAATCTCTCCAGATCCTTCAGATTCCCAGCTCCATGTTGATACACTCCTCTTCAGTTTTCTGTAGGGTTCAGGTCAGGGGACAGGGATGGCAGAACCTTAATTCTGTGCTCAGTAATGTTTGATGTTTGTTTCGAGTCATTGTCCTGATGGATGATCCAACCACGGCCCGTTATAAGATTATAGCAGAGGCTGTCAAGTTTAGATTTTTTTTTTTTTTTTTTTTTAAATCTGTTGCCATTTGATAGAATCCATGATGTCTAGAACCTCCTGCAGAAGAATAGGCCTGCAGTTTCAAAGATCCAGCAGAATATTTAATCGTACACATGGGGTACTTTTTTTATCCCTGTGTGCACCAAACCCATCTTGTGGGTTTGCTGCCAAAAAGCTCTTTATTTAGTTTCATCTGACCACAGAACCAGGTCCCGTTTGAAGTTCCAGTTGTGTTTTACAACTGAATATGCTGTTTTTGGATGAGTTTGTTTTTGGATGAGAGCTGAGGATTTTTCTTGAAACCCTCCCAAACAATTTGATGTAGGTGCTGTTTGATTTATTTATTTATTTTTTTTTTAGGCTTTCTGACACCAAGACTCAACTATTTTCTGCAGTTTTTCAGCTGTGATCCTCGGAGAGTCCAATTCTCCAACTATCCTCCTTGCTGTGCATTAAGACAGGACATTATTCCAGTAATTTTCCAGGCAAATTCATAACATTTCCTGTTGATTGGAACTTTTTAATTATTGCCCTGATGGTGGAAGTGGCAAAACATTTTAAATGTTTAAGTTATTTTCGTACAGCCACTTTCTAATTTGTGAAGCTCAACAATTGTTTGCTGGACATCAGAACTATATTCTCTGGTTTTACTCATTGTGATGGATTATTAAAGGATTAATTCACTTCAGAATTAAAATTTCCTGATAATTTACTCACCCCCATGTCATCCAAGATGCTTATGTCTTTCTTTCTTCAGTCGAAAAGAAATTAAGGTTTTTGAGGAAAACATTACAGGATTTTTCTACATATAGTGGACTTCAACAGTTACCAGCAGGTTGAAGATCCAAATTGCAGTTTCAGTGCAGCTTCAAAGGGCTCTACATGATCCCAGACAAGAAATAAGAGTCTTGTCTAGTGAAACGATCAGTCATTTTCTAAAATTTATATACTTTTTAACTACAAATGCTCGTCTTGCACTGCTCTGCGATCTGCCAAGTGTTACATAATCATGTTGGAAAGGTCACGCATTACATAGGCGGAAGGACAGCAGTAGGGCAAAAAACTCCATCTCATTTTCTCCTCCAACTTCAAAATCGTCCGACATTGTTGTTTGAAATTTTTTTTTTGTTGTAAAGGCCGTTTGACTTAGTCTTTGCATGTTCGCTTTGTAAACACTTGCTCTGTACTTCCACCTACATCACGCGTGACCTTTCGTAATGCATGGCGCATCGCAGAGCTAGTGTAAGATGAGCATTTGTGGTTAAAGTATATAAATTTGTATTTTTTTTTTTTTTTTTTTTTTAAGAAAATGACTGATCGTTTCACTAGATAAGACCCTTATTCCTCGGCTGGGATCGTGTAGAGCCCTTTGAAGCTTCAGAGATATTTTACCCATAAGAATTTCTAGGGCTACGAATAATCGTGGCCAACACGTATTATTTCATAATGTGATTTCCCCCCACATTCATTAGTTTTACTTCATTCAGAGGTTAGTTTTTTTTTTTTAATGAATGAATGAAAGATCAAAGCCTTCTTTGATCATATTCACCAAGGGTGCCAATAATTCTGACCATGACTAAATATTAAAATAGAAAACATTTTATATTAAATTGTAATAATTTTTTGCAACGTTACTGTTTTATTGTATATTTGATCATAAATGAGGCCTTAAGAGACTTCTTTCAAAAAATCTTACTGACTACAATTTTGATCGGTAGTATTCCATATGACTGATTACCATCTTTATAATACAGTAGTCAACATTTGAAGTGGATCAAAACCTTTCATCAAAGTTGTCTTGAAACCTTTTAGTTCTTAGGACAACTTTGTTGAACTTTTTTGATCCACTTCAAATGCTGAGTACTATATTTGCCTCGTACTCCAAAGAATACTATGACACTATGATGACGTATGTCCAAAACCGTTTTTATTTTGTTTGTAAGATAATATTGCCTCTAATTCTCTCTTCCTTAGGACTTTAAAGAACAAATAGTGCACCATGTTGCCACCATCCTGCTGATTAGTTTCTCCTGGTGTGTGAACTACATCAGAGCAGGCACCCTCATTATGCTGGTGCACGACGCCTCCGACTATCTGCTTGAGGTAATGGAACATCTGAAGAACATTAGCGCTGAGACTGTGTCTCTGGAACTTTGACTTTGTTACTTTAATTCAAAAACAAAATTTTCTCAGCAGCATTAGAATAAATGTATTTTCTTAGTGCTGTCAAATTGATTAATCGCATCTAATGTTACAGTTTGTGTTTACATAATGTGTGTGTGTGTGTGTGTATATATTATTATAAAATGGTTAGTTCCAGTTCTTGATTCTGATTGGTCAATAGCTGTGTTTTATTCACGATAAATTCACGATATAGTTGTGTGCACACGTGCGCGCACACACACACACACACACACACACACACACACACACACACACACACACACACAGTGCCATATATAATATGTATAAATGTAATTATATATATACACACACACATATGTATATTATGTGTAAACAAACTTATGTTTGATGCGATTAATCGCGATCAATCAATTTGACAGCACTAATTTGAAGTAAAAGTATTATGACAGAATGTTTAACAGAATGCTTGAATTGTGGTGAGTTGATTTGTTCTGTTTGGATGGGACTAGTTGTCTCTGAAGAGGTTTGGTAAATTAGGCAGACATACTTTAATTTTTAATATCTGTTTTTCCTCCCAAATTCAGTGAACATCATGGAGCAAATTACGTACGTTTTTTTCTGCTAACTTCCTCTGAGAAGTCTAATCCCATCCAGATTCCAGATAGCAATGTCTATAATTGTGGCTTCTCCTTGTTCATTTTGATCTTTGCTGAATACCTTAACTAAAACTGCCTGGTACACCTTTATTATGAATTAAGACCTAGGTTCAGGTACTGCTGCCATCCCATCTTATGTAAAAAATAAAATCAGTAAGGAGAGTCTGATCATGGACTGCTCAAAATTGACAATAAAATAATGTTAGTCACCATTAAAATAATTTTATTACATACATAGGTCTTGTCTACTTAAATGAGTTTCATCCACATCCAGATGTTATACACTCCCAGTACTGTCCAGTGCATGATTTCACAGGTATCCTATATTGATAGTTGTCCAGTGCTGTTACTGAGCTTCATATGCTTTTAAAATCATGTAGATCCTGTAAAAACCAGAAGTGATTTAGTAAATCTACTTCAGTCTGTCATCATGGTTGTTAATGCAGGCGTGTAACACTGCCCCCTAGTGGTGCTTTTGTGCAAGAGTCAAAGACTAATGTTCCATCTCTGTCTGTCCTGTAACAGTCTGCCAAGATGTTTAACTATGCCGGCTGGAGAAAAGCGTGCAACTATATATTCATCGTATTTGCTGTCGTCTTCATGATCACCAGACTCTACATCTTACCATTTTGGTGAGTTAAATAATCCCAAGGTTTATTATTAAATGATAAATCATTCATTTCTCTTGACCCACTTTCTGTATTTGTCAAGAGTTATCAAATGTTTATCAAATGAAATATCAAATGAAAGCTCTATAAATAGTAATTCATACTTTAGTTGAAATGCCACTCTTTAATTATGCTAATGCTATAAACCTTTGTGAAAATCAACTCCATATGCCTTTTTCTCTTCACTGCTAAGTAAATGTCAGGTGTAAAACTCTCACTTTCTCTCTTTTCTCTGTCTCTTAGGATCATACGTTGTACCTGGGTGTATCCGTTGACCATTTATCCTCCGTTCTTTGGGTTTTACTTCTTCAACGGGCTGCTATTTGTGCTGCAGTGTCTGCACATCTTCTGGGCCATACTCATCCTGCGTATGGCTATCAAATTCTTGCCAGGCAATGTAAGTTAACCAACACAGACTGCATCATTTTGGCATTTCATGCACTATAGTTCTGTAACAGTGACTGTTGATTTAAAACCCAGAAAATGTAAATAGCCCGTTTTCCCCCCCCAAAAAATCCCATAAAACTAAATTTTCCTCTTAAAGTTATAAATATCAGATGCTAACATTGTCTTCCTTCATGTACATCAGGTACATACACTACCATTCTAAAGTTTGGGGTCAGTAAGGTTGTTGTTGTTTTTTAAATAGAAAACAGAAATTTGAAATTGTAATAATATTTCACAATATTCCTGTTTTTACTATTTTGTTCTATCAAATAAATGCAGCTTTCTTGAGCATAAAATCTCAAAAACATAAAAAATTACTGACCCCAAACAGTAACATCTTACCAAAAATGTGTTAGTGTTTCATGGCCCTTTAAAGGTACACTAGCCTCGTTTCCACCGAAATTACCCGGAACAATTTATCCCATGAACTTTTTTTCTCCCAGACCGGTTGCTGTCTGCATTTCCATCGCAGTCTAAAGTACCGTGAAGATAAGTCCGGTGGCGTAGGACTGCGCGCGACTTTCCAGTTCCCGTTGGATTTCATCCTCCACATATAAGCTTAAAGGATTAGTTCACTTTCAGATAAAAATTTCCTGATAATTTACTCACCCCCATGTAATCCAAGATGTCCTCCTTTCTTCAGTTGAAAAGAAATCAAGGTTTTTGATGAAAAAATTCCAGGATTATTCTCCTTACAGTGGACTTCAATTGACCCCAAACAGTTGAAGGTCAAAATTACAGTTTCAGTGCAGCTTCAAAGGGCTTTAAACGATACCAGACGAGGAATAAGGGTCTTATCTAGCGAAACGATCGTTCATTTTCTAAAAAAAATAAAGAAATAATTATATAGGTTTTAAACCATAGACGCTCGTCTTGAACTAGCTCTCTTCTTCTTCTAGTAGTCTCCACAGGTCAAAGTTTAAACTAATTGTTATATACTTGCACTAGCATATTGTATATGACAATTTAGTTCAAACTTTGACCTGTGGAGGGCAGTAATACTTATCAGCGTCTACACTGCCAGAATTCTAATAGAGAAGAAGAGAGCTAGTGCAAGATGAGCATCTATGGTTAAAACGTATATAATTTAAAAAAAATTTTTAGAAAAAGAACGATTGTTTCGCTAGATAAGACCCTTATTCCTCATCTGGTATCGTTTAAAGCCCTTTGAAGCTGCACTGAAACTGTAATTTTGACCTTCAACTGTTTGGGGTCAATTGAAGTCCACTGTAAGGAGAATAATCCCGGAATTTTTTCATCAAAAACCTAATTTCTGTTTGACTGAAGAAAGAAGGACATGAACATCTTGGATTACATAGGGGTGAGGAAATTATCAGGAAATTTTTATTTGAAAGTGAACTAGTCCTTTAATAAAGCCTGAACTTTGTCATTGATCCATTGGCCGTATTTTTAAACTCTATTGATTTGAATAGCAAACAACTCTTACCGCACACACCGCAACAGATTTTAAAAATGGTGGTTAAAATAAAATGCTGCGTGGAGAAAGCCAATTGAAATGTTGCGTAAACTCAACCAATCAGCATGTTCTGCGCCCAAGTCCCACCCGTGAAAGTTTCTGAACTTTTAAAAAAAAATTACTACCTCGTGAGCAGGGACTTTCTGAGAGGGAAATTTTAACCCTGAACTTTATTTAGACACTAGTTCCTGTACCACCCCAAAGTCCCTAGTTCCTGGGGAAAGTTCCTGTGGTGGAAACAGGGCTTATGTAACTTTTTTTTTTTTTTTTCAAAAATAACAAAATTTAAATGAGTCAATACAACATCAATCCTTCTAAAACGTGCTTTTGTCTTACCCTGATTCACTATGGTAAGCCTATTATAAGTGTTTCTATTTTAGACTGGATGGGATGGTTTTCGCAGGAAATCGTCCGTGTGTGTCTTGTCATATCTGTAAACAGAGAAAAGTTGCTCCGGATACTTTGGCGCGTATGTGGTGTGGGAGTGGCATAGGTTAGTTGTCACAACGAGCGAGAAAGGTTGACGTGGAGCAGCTAAACCTCGAACAGAGGAGAGTCTAAACTGGTTATATCTCTTAAGCCTAGTAGTGAATGTTTTATAAGCAGTGGGATAACCATATTCATCTGCACAATCATGCAGAGCCGAAGCACAACCAAAATGATATTCTGCAAAATGCATGCAGTTTTGTTTTTTTAACTGCTAGAGGACCAAAAGTTACATAGTTTACCTTGAAAATTTAAATGGTTGGTTGACTCTTGGCTTACCATCCAACACACAGTTTTGGAAAAAACAAAAGGAGAAACTTAGCAGATTGTCCACGCTGCTCTCCTCCGTATAATGAAAATAAATCATCACCATTGCTCGTTCCCATCCAATTAATTCTGCAAAAAAGAGCAGCTTGAATAATATCTCCTTTTGTGTTCCACATGAGAAAAATCATTTGAAATGACATGAGGGTGAGAAAATGATGACAGAACCTATCCCTTTAAGTGGTTTGAGCTGAAATAATTGCATAAAATTGTAAGAAATATGAATTTCAAGGATTTTAAAGCTTCATCAAAGTTGATTTGTCTTGCTGCAGAATATTGTGGAGGATGAGAGGAGTGACCGAGAAGAAACAGAGTCTGAGGATGACGAGACACCAATGAAAAATGGACCAGTCCAGAATGGCCACTCTGCCCTAAACAACAACCATCACCGCAAGAATGAGTGAGGCTAGCAGAGACGAGAGAGGAGGTACAACACTCCGCTTTGTTCACATGGACGAGACCAACAAACTAATGTCAGGGGTGTTTGAGAGATTGAAAAAGCCCAGGGCAAACACACGCATTACATGTAGATATGCGATACTCATTTTTGAAAACAGAAATACTTCAAAAAAGAGGAACAAAATAACCTCTTACCCCTATTTAAAACACTATTAATAGGCACTGTATCATTAAATAACCTTTTTTTTTTTTTTTTTTTTTTCTCTCCATTCAGGGTCTGTTATAGATTGTAGTGAGTCCAACATTCACTTGTTCAACTGGAAATATTCCCTCCAGTTTAGTATGTGTTTAGTTTATTTACTTTATTAGGACAAAGTTGTACTTCTGTTCACTGCTGTTCATATGTTTCATTTCCTTTTTGTCTTTTTGGGCATCACTCACACTATTACCCTCACATTAGTTGTCAGTACGTTTTTGCATGTTTTTTCTGGTCAACTGTCAGATTTCCCAGTATTTGTGTTCTGAAGTTGCCAGAAACTGACTGGAATTATTTTTCTTTTTTAGCGTCCCATTTGTTCATTTGACGATAACGGTCTCACCAAGTGACCTTCACTCGCCCGCTTTCCTTATTAAACAAACGTGACCTTAATCGCAGGTGTGTGTATACCGAGGGTCTTCCACACTGATCTTTCTCCAGTTGCACTAATAAACATTATTGACCCAGTCACCTTACAGAGACACAAAAACTCATGATTTATATTGCCATGATAAACCGTCCCAAAGTCGCTAAATCAGTATGCTGCTTTTTTGCGTTTAACATTTGTCCAGTCACTGTTGTGTTTGTAATGAAGCAACAAATGTGTGTCTCATATCTAATATTTGTGTTTTGGTCAGTTTGTGTCCTGTAACACATTTCTGTTAAAGACTCATTCTTAGTTATATCAGTTACACATACAAGTTATTTTAAAGATTTTTTTTTTTTTGGTTGGGTTTTTTTATTTAAGATTTTTTTTTTTATTTAAGGTCCAGATTTTTTAGCAAGCCTATAAAGCTGATAATTTATGCAGTTGATGGAAAATTGCTTTGTAAAAAAACAAACAAAAAACAAAAAGTACTTGGCAGCAAAATCTGTAGATGATGATTTTGTTTCTTCCATTAATATGATAAATAATTTTGATTATGATCAGTATTGACTGTTGGATGCACTTTGTAACTATCCATCTAATGTAAAATGCATTATGATTGTGTTGTCAACAAACTTTTTGACATAATTGAACCTCTGGCTTGCATTTGTGGTATTTATGGGAAATTAATTCCATAATTTTCAAAAAAGAAAAAAGAATTTCAATTATGGAATTAACCCCATATGTCCACCAGTATGTACTGTTTGCCCAGTTTCTGCTGCTTTACATGAGGTCATGTGAAAATTTAAAGGGATAGTATACCCAAAAACTTAAATTCATCCTCATGTCATTCTAAATCTGTATGACTTTCTGTCTTCTGCGTAACACAGAAGATATTTTGAAGAACGTTGGGAAAAATTTGGACACCATTGAGTTGAACTGTATGGACAAAAATAAATTTGTGTTCCACAGAAGAAAGAAAGAAAGTCGTACATGTTTGGAATGACATGAGGGTGAATAAATGATGACAATGTTTATTTTTAGGTGAACTGTCCCTTTAAGTGTCATAGTCAACTGTAAGGTCAGGTATCACATTATCTTTCTAGATAATCTCTTATTGTTATAATTTAAGCAACAGTTTTACAAATTGTGGTCCAGTATTTTTTTTTTGATAAATGAATATATGAAAGTCGGTGCAAATACAGGTGCACTTTTGCAAGTGGAGCGGGACATCTGTATAGGCTTTAAAAAGTTATTTTAAGTTTCCAAATGTTTTCACAAGTGCCTTATTTGCAAATGTATATTTGTGTTTCCACTTGTGCTTGTCGTCCTTGTGTTCCTCACCTCATCATCTTTAAATTTTAAGCTTGATCATCCTCTTCTCTCTCACTCCTCCTCTGTTTACATCCATTCAAATTCATCTCTCCTTGCGGCCCAGTGCCAAGACCAATCCCCCCACCATGTCCTGTCAACTGTTGGTCTGCCGCACAAACAATTTGATCAGTGTCCCAACTGCCTTTGTTTTATGTTGTATTTTGTATCGTCATTATTCATTGATGAAAGATAAAGAAGATTGTGGATGACGGTTTTCTTTTGTCTGCTTGTTTTTTTGTTTTTCTAATTTTGGAATATATGTGTGTGTGTGCTGCTTGAAAGTTTGCGAACCCCTTGCAGAATCTGCAAAATGTTAATTATTTTAACAAAATAAGAGGAATCATACTAAATGCATGTTGTTGTTTTTATTCAGTACTGTCCTGAATAAGATATTTTACATAAAAGATGTTTACACATAGTTAAGCTGAATAAGCTGAATTTATCAAATCTGATCTGACCCAGTTCAAAAGTTTACATACCCTTGATTCTTAATACTGTGTGACATTACCTGGATGATTTACGACTGTTTGTTTTGTAATGGTTGTTCTTGAGTCCCTTGTTTATCCTGAGCAGTTCAAGGATTAGTTCACTTTAAAATGAAAGCCCTCAAGCCATCCTAAGTGTATATGACTTTGTTTTTTCAGACGAATACAATCAGAGTTATATTAATAAACACCCTGACGCTTCCAAGCTTCATTATGGCAGTGAACGGGGGTCATGAGTTTGGAAGCTTGGAAGCTTCAGGGTGTTTATTAATATAACTCCAGTTGTATTCGTCTGAAAGAATAAAGTCATATACACTTAGGATGGCTTGAGGGTGAGTAAATCATGGGGTAATTTTAAAGTGAACTAATCCTTTAAACTGCCCAATGATCTTCAGAGAAATCCTCCAGGTCCTGCAAATTCCTTGATTTTCCAGTATCTTCTGCATATTTGAATTATTTACAGCAGTAACTGTATGATTTTGAGATCCATCTTTTCAAAGTGAGGGAATCATGCAACTATTACAAAAGGTTCAAACATTCACTGATGCCGCAGTAGGAAACACGATGCACTAAGAGCCGCGAGGGTTGAAAACTTTTTAACAGGATGTCCAAATTTTTCTTATTTTTGTTTAAATATCATATTTTTTCATTTAGTACTGCCCTTCAGAAGAAACAGAAGATACTTACATGTTTTCCGGAAGACAAATTAAGTAAAAATTACCTTGATCGTCAAATTCAAAAAGTTTACACCCCCTGGTTCTTAATACATCATGTTTCCTTCTGGAGCATCAGTGAATGTTTGAACCTTTTTTTTAATAGCTGTGTTTGAGTCCTTCAGTTGACCATAAACTTCTGCAATAACATAAGCCAGCTGGAAAACTTCTGGTGAAATGTCACTTGCTGGTGTGTTGAGCATCAATAGTGTAATACTTAGTTTATAATCAAAATATAGTCACTTAAATAGTCAGGCAGAGTATTCATTTAGTTATTCAAACGTAAGACGACAAAAAAATAAAAATAAATAAATAAAGACGTACCTCAGTGTTCCTCCTTGCTAAATTCAATTCGACCATCAGTTTTTGAAGAAGAAAAGCGTCAAATATTTATTGTGCACTTTAATTAGATTCATTGAATAATATGTGAGTTTTCACAAGTGTGCCAAAATCATTGATCTTGCGCTGCTGTGATTACAAAGGGAGAGTGTGCTGCTGGCTTTTCATTCATAAGAAAAGTTATTGTTTTTCATGAGATTTTGTGAGTACTTCATACTTCACACTGACAAAATGTATTTTTAAACCTAGTTATTTTATAATGTTTAATATTCAAAAGCTAAACTAAGTGAAAAGGTATTACAGGAAATGGCTAGTATATGCGCAAATAAATGCTACTCTGCCGCCACCTGCTGGTTATAGTGGTAGTTGATGTCTTTTTTCATTTTTAAATGTGTTTTCTATCAAATGTTGGATTTCCTACATTTTGAATTGTTCGGTTTTACAAATGGGGACAATCTCAGAAGGATGAACAAATAATGTTTGTGGTCATCACATTAAAAATAACAATTGAAGTGCTGGAAAAAAATGTGTGTACGTGTCTAATTACGGACGTCGTTTCTTAAACGCCCCAATAGCTTCGTCTTTATTGCAATCAATAAAACTGGTTTATTGGCAAATTAGGTAAATGTGATAACTGCATTAAAATATGAATACAGCATTTAAAAGTCAACCACTGATGGTTTTGTGTCAATGTACAGCGAGTACAGAATGAACAGCTAACAGTTCACCGGAAATGCCCAAGCTGGCTTAACGACAACCAGGAAGTAGCCGTGCATATAGTCAATTGTCCTCAGTGTGAAAAGATAGATCTCAAAATCATAGTCCCTGCTGTAAAGGGTGTGCAAAAAATGCAAAAGTTGCTGGAAAACTGAAGAATCTGCAGGACCTGGAGGATTTTTCTGAAGAACATTGGGCAGTTTAACTGCTCAGGATAAACAAGGGACTCATGAACAACCATCACAAAACAAAAAACAGTCATGGATCATCCAGGTAACGTCACACATTATTAAGAATCTGGATCATTTTTATAAATTCAGCTGTGTAAACATCTGTTATGTAAAATATCTTATTCAGGACAGTACTAAAACAAAAATAACATGCATTTTGTATGATCCCTCTTGTTTTGTTAAAATAATGAACATTTTGCAGATAATGCAAGGAGTTCACAAACTTTCAAGCAGCACTGTATAACGTTGAGCCAAAACATTATGACTGTCTGCCTTATATGCTGTTGGTCTGCGCCGACCCTCCAAGGCATGGACTCTACAAAACCCCTGAAGGTGTCCTGTGGTATCTGCCACCAAGACATTAGCAGCAGATCCTTCAAGTCCTGTAGGTTGTGAGGTGGAGCCACCATGGATCAAACTTGTTGGTCCAGCACATCCCACAGATGATCAATTGGACTGAGATCTGGGGAATTTGGAGGCCAAAGCAACACCTTGAACTCTTTCTCATGTTCCTCAAACAATTCCTGAACAACGTGTGGCAGGGTGTAACATTCAGCTGAAAGAGGCCACTTACACCATTGTCATGAAGGTGACACCTGGTCTTCAACAATGTTTAGATAAGTGGCATGTGTCAAATTTAGGTCCACATGAATGGCCGAATTGAATTATCGTCATCCCAGTGCCTCCTGGTGCATCACTTTTCCTGGTAAACGGCGCACACGTAGACCAAGGGACCTTCTTCCACTGCTCCAAGGTCCAGTTCCGTTGACGTTTGTAGATTTCGACAGTGGACAGGGGTGACTTGTTCCACAGTAGACCTTCTGTTGGCTCAGACCAGACAGTCTTCGTTGCCCTCATGAATCAATGAGTCTTTGAACGCCCTGTCGCCGGTTTGTTCCTCCTCTGGCTACCGTTGGTAAATTCTCACCACTGCTGACTGGAAGCAACCCACAAGCCTTGCCGTTTCAGAGATCCTCTGACCCAGTCGCCTTGCCATAACAATTTGGCCCTGGTCAAAGTCGCTCCTTTTTAGGCCATTTTAGGAGATGATCAACGATATTTGTTTTGGCTCATCAGTTTAAAAGTTTGGGGTTGGTAAGATTTTGTTTATATATTTTTGAAAGAAATTTCATGCCCACCAGGGCTGCATTTATTTGAGGATGAGGAGGAGGAGGAGGAGGAGGAGGAGGAGTAACTGTCACCATTACCCCCCTCTCTTTTTTTAAAGAAAGAATATGCCAATTAAATTTAAGATGTGTAATGTGTTTTAGTAGTTTTACACAATTTACTTAACTTAAGGGAACAAATTAGCAAAACATGCTGATGTATTAGTAAGTCGTGGGAACAAATTGTTCGTTTGTGGTCACGATATATACATATTTTTTCCCCTGCATATCATGTTCAGGGCTCCATACTAAATATTTGGCCCACACATTTCTGATGCCACCGCTGTAACTCTCCACTGTTGTGGCTACCTGACTCTCCCCTGTGTAATGAACCTTGGACCACATTACGGTTAACTGCCACTTTAATATCTCAGATCAGTTACCGACCATGCTATGACTCTTAGCCTTAATGCAGGGTTATGGGCTGAAATCTGATCTCAGATCAGCAATTAGCGTGATCACAGACTGACTGTAATTGGTCCTCTATGGTAATGTGGCCGTGTCACTTTTCTACCTCCACACATAAAGGTCACAGCGGCTGCACGTTTGGAGTTCAGTACTCCATGTCTTTCAGCAGTGATCCAGCTCTGTCCATCCATATCTCTATGATACTCTGGCCTACGGGTCATTTTAATCATGTGCTAAATGTGTAATCTATCTAAATAAGCTGTGTACAGCTCTCAGGACAATGGGATGGGACATGTAAAGCAGGTGAGTGCATGATGCCAAATTAATTGAAAACGGATATAATGTTGTCTAACATGCCTAATTTTTGCACTAAAGTCTCCATGTAAGTGACAGACAGAATTATTTTCTGATATACATACTTAATATAATTATATTTTGTTTTCACTTTATTGCAAAAATAAGGCATGCTTATATAAACTACCAGTCAAATTTTTGGAATAATTTAATATATATATATTTTTTTTTAAAGACTCTTATTCTCACCAAGGCTGCATTTATTTGATTAAAAATACAGTAAAAATGGTAATATTGTGAAATATTATTACAATTTAAAGAGTTTTGTATTTTAATATATTTTAAAATGTAATTTATTCCTGTGATCAAAGCTGAATTTTCAGCATCATTACTCCAGCCTTCAGTGTCACATGATCCTTCAGAAATCATTCTAATATGCTGATTTGCTGCTCAAGAAACATTTATTCTTATCATTTCTAAAAATAGATGTGCTGCTTAATATCATTGTGGAATATATATATATATCAATAATATTTTATTCTTATTAATAACTGAGTAAACAAATTCAGAGAAGATTTTCTACATTTTCTAAGATATTATACATATGTAATTTATTATAAATGATAAATTTCCATTTCTGTTTTATGATTAAAAACCTGGTTTCTTGTTAGTGTGTGTGTATATATATATATATATATATATACATATATACATACATATCTATGCAGCAAAAGGGTGATAAATATTTCTTAATATTTAAAATCAGTGTTATATATATATATATATATATTCTTCAAGTCATATTAATATTATTAGCAATTAATGTTAAATAATTTAAAGTTTTAATATGTCACTTAATTGTAATATTTTATTCCTAAACAGCTGCGGTGTACCTATAGTACCTGAAATAAGATCTACCTCCATGGGGCACCAGAATAGTTGTGCATTGACTAAGCTTTTTTCAGTTACCCTAATGAAATCTCTTTGGGATTGTTCATTATTTATAAGAGGTTTTTGGAAAGTACCCCATCTTTAGTTTACTCAACAATATTTCTTCCTCTTTCCTTTATTCTCCCTCCCTTTCCTCCTCATTCTCCTGAACGTGAGTGTAGAAACCATAGCTAACTGGAAAGGATATCTTTACTACATCACCTTACTCTTTCATGCTCTATCCATTTTCTGGCTTGGCGGCCAAGCTATCGCCTCCCTGCATTGACTCAATTTCCTCTCACGCTGCCCCTGGTGGCGAACTTAATTGCGGTCGCGCATTGTCTTTCTGTTCTTGGCCTCTCCCCTCCGTCACGTTCTTCTTTGTTTTTCCTTCCTTCCTTCCTTTCTTTTGGTGTGATGTGTCAGAGTCCTTACCTATTTGGTCTGAGGCCTGCTTGAGTTACGGACGCATTTGAAGCAGGCGGGTTTCTGGACCACAGCCTTCAGTAAAGGGTAGAGCTTGATCCACAGCCAGGCTGAACCCAATGTCATTCAACTCCTGTTAAACTATTCATAATGGCTTAGGTGCCAGGAGGAGGCCGCAAAAATGCAAACACTCTGTTTGATGAAGGTCCACCTGGTGTATTTGAAGAACAGAGACGTTTGACTGAAAGATTGTCAGAGGGAGAGCAGTGAGGATAATCTAGTAATGTAGAAGTGTGTCATGTAGAGGTTAGCATGAGGAACAGAAGATAGCCAGAGATCTGAGGTCACATGTATCTTTTTGCAGAGGAGCCAGTCCCATATTGCGTTGTGATGAGTTCAGTTAAAGATTGTCTCCAAATAAGTGAGAGAAATATCCATTATACACTCTAAAAAAAAAACACATTATTTTTTGGCATATGGTTCCATAAAGAACCTTTTACATCCATGAAACTTTTCCACGGCACAAAAGGTTCTTTAAGGAAAGGAAAAGGGTTCTTTAGATTTTTTTTACATTCTTCATACTACGAAAAAAATGTGGTTCTTTTATGAATTGTTCCTTGAAAGGTTCTTTGTGGAACCAAAAATGGTTCTTCTTTGGCATCACTGCAAAAAGACCCTTTTGGAACCTTTATTTTTTAGAGTGTTAAAACAATTGTCAGTCTGATAAAAAGTGACTGTTTTAGCCACTTCATGCTTGCATATTGTTAGCTTAGCAACATGCTAAATTGCTACACATGTAGAGTTTTCCCAATTTTGCCACTTTTGAAGTTCCATTTCAATTTTTTTTAACACCTTATTAAAGGGTTAATTTACCCAAAAATGAAAATTCTGTCATTTATTACTCACCTCATGTCGTTCCACATCCGTAAGACCTTCGTTCATCTTCAGAACACAAATTAAGATCTTTTTGATGAAGTCCAAGAGGTTTCTGTCTCTCCATAGAGATCCAATGCAACTACAACTCCAAGGGCCAGAAAGGTAGAAAAATGACATCATTAAAGTAGTCCATGTGACTCCAGTGGCTTAAACTCAATTTTATGAAGCAACATGAGTGCTTTGTTTGTGCAAAAAAACATAATTTACAACATACAAACCATTGCCACATTACAAAACAATATTATCCAAAGTGTGTTCACGCAACAATACCAGCTCTCGCGTGAACGCATGCATCGTGATGCTCTCGTGAACACTCGCGCATGTGCGTTGTTGATGCGCAAATCTGAACACAACACGCAGACTTCATCAAAAAGATCTTAATTTGTGTTCCGAAGATGAACGAAGGTCTTACGGATGTGGAACGACACAAGGGTGAGTAATTAATGACAGAATTTTCATTTTTGGGTGAACTAACACTTTAACAGTGCGGTTAGTAAAATTTTCTGGGCAAAAAAAATCCATTTTTTAGGGTCAGTAGTGTAGCGGTATGAAGTATGTCACTTTCACACTTGCTATCGGTCAGTACAGCATAATCTGCGTGATCAGCTTGACCAAAATCTGCATGAGGAAATCATTTGCCCTCACACAAAATTCACAATTTCGCCCGCTAAAAAATTGCAGAACAGCCAGTGTTGCCAGGGTTGCAGTTTTCCCGCACAATTGGGCTATTTTTAAAATGTAGTCGTGAGAAAAATCACAGAGCCACCGGTTGCATTTTTTTTTCTATATATATATATATATATATATATATATATATATAATACCATGGCCACAGAAAAAGTTAATTATGGAAATGAAACATATAGGCCTATATGTTTTAAGGCAAAAACTGCCATGCCATTTTTAATGGGTGGCGAAGTCAGCATATTAGCCTAGATTCTGAATGTTATTCACATTTATAGCTCACAATTTAAACAGTTTTACTTTGTCAAAGACAAAGTAAAATAAGAATTAAAAGGCTACCAAATAAATAAATAACTGAAGAGGAATAAAATACAGATTGAATAATTAAATATATTCATACTAGCCTACATAAGAACAAGTCTAGCTGAAACTATTCAAATTAGATTTAACAGAAATAAAATCAAAACTTCTATTTTAAGGCCTTTTATGGGAATCCTAAAGCTGTCAACTGTGATTGGATGGGGGAAAATTGGGCTAGTTTTCATTCCTTTTGGGGTTTTATGTCGGCTTTGGGCTGGAAATTTTTCAGAGATCTGGCAACCCTTGGAACAAATGTAAATGTAACTGCACCTTTTAGTTGCAATCACATTTTCCATTGTTCAGCAAATCTTTGTGGGCGAAGTACAGCAAGTTCAATAAGAATCCATGTGATCAGAATTTCATGTGAGGGTGAAAGTTTTCCCCACAGATTTCACAGAGGGTTCAAATGGGTCACAGAAACAGAAATCTGCTTGGTTTGAAAGTGACTTCTGTGTGAAGTCACACTGTTGACAAGACAACTGGCTCTTTTTGCTAAAATGTTGCTAATGTGACCGCAACTTAGACAGCTACCTAGTCAGTACACAATATTCCTCCTGTCTTGTTTCTTGATGAAGTAGTGGGAACAGAGCCAGTCAAGTTTATTTAGATTTCAGCTGATTTATAATTCATATAAGGATTAATCATGCCTTAATTAATTTGACATCAAATGTGGGCGGCAAATATTTAGTTACATTGCCTGTATGATGTTACTGCTTCATTTTGATAATGATGTTCCTTTTTAATCAGGGTGATGTGGCTTTATTCACCGTAAGCAAGCACTCTCGTATTCTGGGATCCAATTCGCAAGGGCGCAGTGAAGATCTCCTGTCAAAAAAACAAATGCTGAAATTGCACATTTGCCAGAGGAATTACTTTGTCCCTGTTCTACCAAAGGAATTTGACTAAATTTCAAGGAAACAATAACATAGGTAGGGTGGATGAACCATCCGTTCAACATTGGTGCAGACTATAACTGACGAGCTCTGGTGGGTCTTTAATTGACTCTCAACACAAGCAATCTCTGGAGCAACGCACATCACCGATGGACCAGCCAGTGCCGCCAGTATCCTGGCTGGAGATTGATGTGGATTTGGGCTTTGCCCTCTTCTTTCTCTTTCTTCTCTGCCTCTTCTTGTTTGTAACTGTGGTGCGTTGCGCTCAAACAGTTGTGGATCCATACGGAGCCATCTCCACCTCCACCTATCAGGAGGAGCAGATAAATAACTGATAGCCATTGTGATCTCGCCAATCTAACACACTGGATGAAACACAAAGGAGTTTATGAAAATTACATCTGTGTTCAGAATGGAAGACTATGCATTATGCATTGATGAACAATTGTCAAATTCTCTTAGTGTATTTGTCGCATGACATCATTACATTATTATAAACATGAAATGAGGTCTGTGCTATGCCAGAAATTAATAAAAAATGCTAATTATGTCATTATCCAGTTATGGCCAAATGTTTGAAGAAACTGGAAATAGAAGGCACTTTAAGATTGTAACATTATTTTGTGTCCTGTTTTATATTTGCATTACATTTACACTTTTACATTGCATTTAGATTCATATCAGACACTTTCCTAGCAAAGGGACTAAAAAAACAAAACAACAAAAAAACAACAAATCATGTTGCTACAACACACTGAGCTACCTGCTATTTTTTTTTAAGTTAGGCTATAAATAAGCACAAGGAGCCAAAGGGATTTTTCAGTCTTGGTTGGAGGTTCTTGCACACCAGGTTACTTACACTTTGCGACGTCTGACAGGCGCCTTGGGCTACTGTACGTGACTAGACATGTAATGAAATACAGATTGTGTCGTTATTGGCTTTAGTGCTAAAACACCGGGCTCGTCCGGGATTTGAACCCGGGACCTCTCGCACCCTAAGCGAGAATCATACCCCTAGACCAACGAGCCAGTACGTGTAAAGCGGCAGTAAGCCTGTGCAACATTTACGTCAGTTCACAGTACGTCTAATATAGTGGAATATTTGAGGAAAAAAGACAAACGGACGCATATGCTAAATTTGAACATTTTTAACAGGCAACTGTAAGCCTGTAACGCTAAACCTCACATATACTCATACTGTTATGCCTAATAAAACTTTAAATTTTGTTTCATTTTTTAATCTTGTTTTGTATTCTAAACAACCAAATTAAGTAACAACCAATGTGTAAACATCGTTTTACACATCATATACTGGATTGTAACATATTCCCCCGGTTTCACAAATAGGCTTAAAGGGTTAGTTCACCCAAAAATGAAAATAATGGCATTAATTACTCACCCTCATGTCGTTCTACACCCATAAGATCTTCGTTCATCTTCAGAACACAAATTAAGATATTTTTGATGAAATCCGATGGCTCAGTGAGGCCTCTATTGCCAGTAATGTCACAGAACTTCTCAAGATACTAAAAATATATTTAAATCAGCTCATGTGAGTTCAGTGGTTCTACCTAATATTATAAAGAGACGAGAATACTTTTTGTATGCCAAAAAAAAAAAAAACGACTTTTCAACAATATCTAGTGATGGCCTATTTCAAAACACTGCTTCGAAGCTTTACGAATCTTTTTTTTTCGAATCAGTTGTTCGGAGCGTCAAAGTCACGTGACTTCAGCAGTTTGATACGCCATTCGAATCACTGATTCGGAACAAAAGATTTGTAAAGCTTCAAAGCAGTGTTTTGAAATCGGCCATCACTAGATATTATTGAAAAGTCGTTATTTTGTTTTTATGGCGCACAAAAAGTATTCTCGTCACTTTATAATATTAAGGTAGAACCACTGTACTCACATGAACTGTTTTAAATATGTTTTTAGTAGCCTACCTTTCTGGATCTTGAGAGATTCGGTGACATTGCTGGCAATGGAGGCCTCACTGAGCCATCGGATTTCATCAAAAATATCTTCATTTGTGTTCTGAAGATGAACGAAGGTCTTATGGGTGTGGAACGACATGAAGGTGAGTAATTAATGACATTATTTTCATTTTAGGGTGAACTAAATGCATGTTTGAGCTGTTTTAACTGAAAGTAACTTGCACTGCATATCTTAAAATGTGTCAGTGCCATTGTTTTGTCTCAAGATGCACACAAGTAATGTTTTTTTCTTTTCTTTTCTAGTGAACATTTATAAAAGAAATGTCCCCTAATTGAACTGAGGCCTAATCCTGGCTTAGGCTAAGCCCGGTCTGTGAAACCGGGCCTTAGCCTAATAAATAAAAGTGTTTCTAGTGTGATTATGTTAATAATTACATTTATAATTGTCTTCAAATGATAATCAATAGCTTATTAGTTTTTTATTTATATATATAGTTGACCAAACTATTCTTTATCACGTTTATCAAGGTAAAGACATTTACAGGACAACACTGTCACATTTTAAATACTCTCTTTTCAGGGAATTTCATTAGGCCCAATCAAGTAAACTGAATTTGTCTAAAGCCACTTTTGCTGCATAAGTGCTGGTAACTATCACTGAATGGGGTTTCAGCTCTTCAGATGGGCAGGCATTGATCAAGCTGTCTCACATACTGAGAGGCACTCTACCATTTGAGCCAAATTGTCTACACATGTACTAGAGATCTTTCAAAGATTACTGCCAAAGCAGGACAGCCTGCATAAATTACCTGACCACAATTCACTTATCTGATAAAATACACCTGGCCTGTTTACCTCAGGTCGTGTTGAATAAATTCAATGTGTTAAAGATAACCAGACCAAAATAATATGCAATTATTTTTAACCCGCCCAACATTTTCTCTTGAACATCCTATTTTACAGTTGGTTAACCCTGGGCATGTAGCCATGCAGGATCAGCAAACTCTCATTATTCTGTTGTAGGCAAACTCCCCTTGATCCCATATAGATAAACTGTCTGTTTTGGAATGCTGATCAGGAGCCGCTACAGCATTCGCAGCCAGTGACCCATGATGCTTCCCAGCTGCCAGTGTCTGAAGTCTCTGGGTGGCCACATCTGCAGACACTTGTCTCTCATAATTAGCTGGAAGCGAGCAGTCTTGATTCCTCCTAAGAGTTCTGCTCACTTCATAGGTCAAGTATGCTCTATTAGCTAGTGTACTTTAGATAGCCTAAGAAGACACTCCCGATCACCAGCTGCAAATTCCACCTCAGAACTTTCCCACCTCATTACACCCCCCTCATTAAACAGTAACTAATGAATAGTACTCATATCAGACTTATAAATCAATGCAACTGTATTATAGGAATAATGACAACCTAAAATACCACAGAAAACAACTCAAAAATATGATGGTATCGAGTTGCCTAGGCCACAGAATTTTGAGGCCTATACAATGACCATAGTAGGCCTACTAATAATTGTCATAATCATGCACCAGGATATTTAGCCTTCATGGTATTTGAAGGAACTTCAAAAATAAAATACAAAGGTAACCATGATATATATTGTCTGAAAAAAACCCATGCAGATACCATACTTTTTAGGACGCTATATTTTTGTTTATATGATCATTTTAGTAGTAATTAATAAAAAAATAGGCTAAAGATAATTAAAATAAATAGTCATCTTTCACCACATATTTCCAGTATATATTTCATTTTAAACCCTTATTAGGATATATCTTTTTCATTCATTCAGATAGCCTACTACAATATAACAGAATAACACTTAACTATAGGGAGAAGAAAGAAAAATAAAAACAGCCCAAGGGAAAGAAGATTTACAAAAATATAGGCAATATGAAAATAAAACAATACAAATACATAAATAAAGTAAATAACTTGTTTTACATCTGGATTACGTTCTGTTATTGACCTCATCTGCCTCTACCAACATGTCCGCGTTCTACGTCCGCTGACGCATTTCCGTTCACGTCCGCGCTCGTCGGATGATATTCGTCTGTTTCCGCTTGGAACTTCCTTTCTGGCAGCGGCTTAATCTTCGCCAACATGCCAGTGAGTACCAGAGAGCAAAAATATGTCAATATACACCTCTTACAAGTCATTAAGACCTAAATATCGAAGCGCGTTCACGAACATATCCATATTACTGACCTGAGTGTGCGCGTTGCCGCATGAACGAGAAGATGAACATAAAAACGAGTGTTTAGTCTTGAAGGGTTCGGCAGCGTGCGTTCGCGCTCTGCATCAAGATGGCGGCGTACATAGAATAGAACAAAACATGGACGTTTAACTGTAATGTGACTCACGTTTAAGTGTCGATGTGTTTATACAGCCTGACATTATCCAAACATATTTTTAAAACTGCTAGATTGTTTAAAGCCTACACTTGAGATGTTACAAATGACTTAATGACTGTAAACGATTCCATGCAGCTCTCTGAAGTCCCCCAAATTAACTGAAAATGATCAAGACGCAGAGGCTTTTAAATGGCTGCCTATCTAGACAATATTTTTGGGCATCATATGTGTACTCATGTAATGCCCAAAGATGCTGTGTGGTTAGTCAGCTCACCATATTTCAATACTAGTTTATGTAAAGTGAAGTTGCTGGTAAAATTGCGTTTAAAAGCAGTTTTCTCATGTAATACTATGTTATTTATGTAAATAGCTCGCAAAAGACTTGCTGCACCCCACCCCTGAGGAGGAGAGGAGGAGGCACAAGAAGAAGCGTCTCGTACAGAGTCCCAATTCTTATTTCATGGATGTCAAGTGTCCAGGTGAGTGTCCTTCACATAATCAGTATACTGTATGATTGTACCTGTGATGGTCTTAATCATGTGTCTTTGTGTCTCTCTTGTGTATCAGGATGTTATAAGATCACAACGGTGTTCAGCCACGCACAGACGGTCGTGCTTTGTGTCGGTTGCTCAACTGTGCTGTGTCAGCCCACAGGAGGCAAAGCTCGACTCACAGAAGGTTTGTTTGTGTTTTTAGCAAAACCTAGACAAGTTTAGGAGCAAAAGTGGAATGGAAAAATCAAATAAGCTGTTTGGTTGTTAATCGCAACGTGTTATTGACGTTATGAGGGTTTTTGTTATTCTAATAATGTTATTTCCTTAAGAAATGAGGTTTGACATTAACTGTAGTAGATATGTTTTTAAGAATAGTGTTACTTTATAAGAATCAGAAACCTGAGGCATATGACCTCAGTGAACTGCATATATCTGAGAGAAAAAAAAGCTGTGCTTTCAATAACAGTACATTTAAAAGATGCTTATTTCATACTATGCTTGAAATTAATGTATTGGACACTGTAACTTCCATTAATATTAGTATAAATATTAGCCATGGGTGTTAACACTGACACAGTATTGTAAATGGCATTGAAGTAAATGAACGACAGACAGTACTTTAACGGCACCTTTCCACTGCATGGTACAACTCGGCTCAGCTCGGTATGGCACGGCTCGGCTCGCTTTACTTTTGGTTTGCTTTTCCACTGCAGTTTAGTTTTGCTTTAAAGTGGGTGGGATTATAGACTTATTGTATAGAGTGTATGCACTGACGTTACTTTCCCGCCTGAACACCCTCCCTCAGCTGGACTGAGAGGCAAAAGAGCCTGTTGCATGACTGGATTTAATAGGGCAAACTGTAAAAATGCAAGTAAAACAATTTCACTAAAGGTTGGGCTCGTAGTATATCATCGAATCATAGTATTCCTTACAACTTGTCAAAGAAACTTAATCCATGGATATTGACATGCAGCCAGGAATCGTGTTTCCTGACATTTATATGTGCCTGATTTCGACGCCGGGGAAATACATAAAGCAAATCTGCCTATGAACGCTTTATATAAATACAATATAGGTAGGTCTAAATCCGAGTGATCACTTGAGTCAATGTTATATATATTGTCAAATTGTCCAGCCCTAAAATTTGTATGTTTATTTAAAGGGGGGGTATCACACACAGTTTCTGCCAATCATGTTAATCGTACATATAGAGTAACAATGCATCCTTCATATCTCCGAAAAGTCTTTAGTTTTGTCATATTTATAAAAGATAGATACGCTAAACCGAGTCTTTCCAGAAAAAGCTGAGATCCTAAAGGCATGTCTGCCGTCAGTGCCGTGGGCGGAGCTAAAGAGTCAGGAGCGCGCACAGCTTCTGCGTAGAGATGTCTGCTAGCTGCGACATCATTATAAATACAAAGGGAACAAAAACGTTCGTGTTGTTTACATTATATGCACTTGTGCGCCGATTGCCAACAAAACACAGACATCTGATGCAGCTTTACTCACCGCCCCTGATCTGCAAATCCAGCGCCGAACTGGGACTTGTTTACAAAGTATTCATCACCGAAATCCCAGGAGCAAACAAACATACGTGTGAAACTCCGTTGCTGCCCAGGAAAAACAAACTTCATCCTCTGTTCCCTTAACGCTGGGTTCTTTGGGAAGCTGAAAAAGGAAATCTTTCCCTCACAACCAAAAACACACTCCTTTGGTGACAGGAGCTGTGTCTCATTCGGAGGCTGCGTCCTTCGGAGATCGCATTTGAAGGCTGAATACTTCATCAAGGATGTCATATTTAAGAAAAGTAACCGTAATAAAATTGACTATTCATTGTGAGGTGTAAAATACCGTCATTTCATTCATATGTTGCAATCTACGGTTATTTTTCTTAAATGAGACTGCCTCGATGATGTATGCAGCCTTCAAAGGGTGCAGCCCCTGAATTGGGACGCAACCATTGTTGAAAAATCTCTCGGCTTCCGTATCCCGAATGAAACGCGTTGATGGGTGTGCTCTTGTTCTGGGTGATGGGTGTGCACGCTTACCAGGGAGAAGTGCCCATACAAGGAATTCCACCCTTTGTTACATGATAAAGTGCCATACTAGAAAAAAACTCTCCGAATCCCGTACCGAAACCATTTGGCACAGAAATACTCTGTCATGCGTCCAACTCGTGTTTTGAAACTTTGGCATGAGAATACAACTCTTCAACAGTGTAAATAAGTCAGAATGCATGAAATAGCATTGCACCCAAAAAAACACCCAATTATGCAGAATATAAGATGGTAAATATTTAATTGATGAGTTGTCAATACAATATATAGGGTATGGTTTTACCCCAAATTCCAACATTTTGATACAAATTGATAACTGATAAATTATAAAATCCATGTTTCTCTGCCTGGAGTCCAGTTGTTTCTGTGAATTGCAGCGATTCAATAGCTTTTTTTCTGTAGATTTCAGTATAAATGTCTGTATAAATATACCTCAGATTTCTTGTCAAATCTATTTGTACAGTCAATCACAAAGCTCTTTACCATTTTGGCTGCATAACTGCAGTCACAACGGCCGACAGTGATGTCACGTGCATACCCTCTATAGTTGCGCCACCTCTACTGCTGTGGATCCGATCCTCGTCTACCAACCGGTCTGCACTGTCTACTGACCACTATACAACCATTTCTTTTTTCAAGTTGGGTGCGATGGTCGCTTAACAAATAGTTGTGCGAACAAATTATACTGCGGTGGCTGATACTGACTATTTAAATCTAGCGGGTTTGGTGTCTCGTGTTTGAAATCCAATAATGCTGGTAGTGATGATTCTCTCTGACCAATCATGACTCTAATGCAAACATTATTTTGCCTCTGACTTCAAGTAATGACAGATTAAAATAGTTTTTCATTGAGTACGACACCATTTGCAGTCTTTATTGTGAGTTTAGATGCTGAAGTTCTTAACTCATAGTCATTGTTTGTTTGCACAAGCTGATTTGTCTATGATTTGTGGCAGGGGTTTTGATGTGCATGGTATTGTTTCTGAATATTCATTGTTGTCATAGTTCTGCAGTTCATTATAATCTCTCTGATATCTTGCAAACCTTAAAACTCTTGCAAATATTTATCTGATGGTAATAGATACTAAGTTATATTTTAGATGGATGCTTGAGGTTATTGTGATTCTGCTTTGGAACAGACTTTTATTTGGTTGAATCCTGATGATCTTTGTGTGGTTTTGTGCTGGCAGAAGCAAAGGGAGATTAAAAAAGCAAAGGTGACGTGTGTTTTCTGTAATAAAATGCCTACTTTACCAGCATAATATTTTGATAACTCTAAGTAAGCCGTTTGTAGGTTGAGTTTCCTGAAAAGAGTAAATTCTGTAGCTCTGGTGGGATGGATTATCTGTTTGTTCAACTAATAGAAGATGTGGTAGTGCTCAGAACCAATTTTGCAACAATTTTTGCAATCTTTGGTTTTCCTTGTGTTTGGTGCTGCTGAAGGCACAGAAATCATACTTCACAGAGGAGTACAGGATAACAACGAGTACTGCCTTCCAAATGTCTGAGGGCATTGTGGGGTGTTTTTCATGCTTTTGTTGTTAATGAGCTTAGCGGTCGTTTTTTTATAATGACCTCTTTTACTCTCATTCCTACAGGGTGTTCCTTCCGGAGGAAGCAGCATTAAGATCTTTTCTGGATGCTTTCTCGGAGAGAGAGAGGGAAAGAGAGAGAGAGGAGGAGACGAACCGGCCTCAGCGTCAGCAGCCTGATTTTATTCAAGCAAGAGATGAGGAGATTGAGATCCCTGAGAGATCTGAAGAACCGACCAGAACACCCTCCAACCTAGTGTCTCTTTTTCTCTCTCTGTCTCAATAAAATGTTTGGGCTACAATGATGTGTTGAGTTTTTTGTTCAAATGGTCATGTTTCATCCACATGAGTGGATTTAGTTTATCAGAATGATGTTATTTGTAATACAATTCTCTTTTGTACTTTTACATTAACAATGTTATTAATGTTCTGTTTATTAAATCCAAGTATAAATCAAGTTTTTAAGCATTTTTACTAAGTAATAATTTAAACAATATATTTTATTTGTGAACTAATGTTCAGCTTTTCTTTTAATAGTCAACTTATTTTCAGATCCTCAGTCATCAAGCTCAGTAAACACTGGTCACAGACAAAGATGTACCTTTAATTTCACCAAGCTGAAAAAAAAAGGCCATTTCAAGTTTGATTTTTACGTGACAAATTGGTGATATTTAAGTGGGTGAGTTTACTTTAATTAGTCTTCTCATTAACATTCTTTTTCATTCAGACTGATTCGTGAATGAAAAGGTGTTTATTGCATGAACCAATCATGGCATGCTTCAGGGGGTCTGGTAAAACTCAATGGGCTCGGGGAGGCAAGAGAGATGCCACGTCCCGCTGTAACTTTAGTTGCTGGTGTTACTTTAGAAAAACAAGTGATTTATACATTTTCTAATATTTGTGCTGTTTTATTTTTGTAATATGGATTATTTTCTCATCCAATTTTTTGAGAAAGCACTGCCTCCCTTAGCTCCTCAGAGGAAACGTCCCTGATATTTATACAGTAAAAACAATTGTCACAATTTAAGATAACTTTTAATATATTTATTTTAAATGTAATTTATTCCTGTCTTCAGTGTCACATGATCCTTCAGAAATCATTCTAATATGATGATTTGCTGCTCAAGAAACATTTAAGATGTTGAAAATGTGCTGCGTAATAATTTTGTGGAAATTGTTTTTTAGGATTCTTTGATAAAAATAAAAGTTCAAAAGAACATTTATTTTCAACAGAAATATTTAATTTTCTAAATGTCTTTATACTGTCACTTTCGATCAATTTAATGAATTCTTGATAAATAAAAGTATAGATTTCTTCAAAAGTCTTAGTGACACCAAACTTGGATACTTGGACTACCTGGAAGAAGAGATTTTATGTCTCAATGGGACTATCCTGGTAAAAGAAAGGATAAATATTTATTTCTAGAATATAAAAACATACAAATTAGGTTTTAAACTGTAATAGTCCACATTTTGGTAACAAACTCATTTAAATACATTTAAAACAAAACAGCACACATTTAATTTGACCAACACTGAATGGAAGCAAGTATTTACATGTGAATAATCCTAGAACTAGATATAGTGTACGTTTTCCATGATAATACCCATCTGAAGTTGAAAATGCAATGTTATATAATACAAGAGCCATAAAGCTGAGGTTGAGGCATTTCTGAATAGCTTTTCAAACAGCATTTGTAAAAGGCGCATAGCGCACCGATGTTCACTATCAAGGCCGTGGGACTGAAGACAGATGAGTGGGTTATTATTGAACCTAGTGACCCATTGTGTGTTGAATGGAAATGTTCAAATAGCATCGGTGAATTACATTTTTGTTAATCGATACCTGAGAGAAGGACTGCAAGATAAAGTGTTAGCCTACACCAAAAGAAGATCTGTATCTTGTAAGTTGTTGGCTTACAATACTGTACAAGATGAGCTGTCAATAATTCCCTATTAAATGCAGGAATGTATCAGTGTGCTAGAAAATTCCCACAGTGCAGCACAATGACAGTTAGCAGCCTTTGTCAGGAAGCAGTGGTGTCGTGTCATTTAGTTTCCGAGATCATTAGTTGATTGCTTCTCTCTGCCGAACTGCTACCTTCAGTGGTTCCTGAATGATAATATGATGAAATCAATTCAATTGTATTCTCTACCCTCCGTGAACGAGACCAGTGGCTAAATTGTCTGTGTCCCTCCTTAACCAAATCAACTGCAAATTGTGGCTGCCTAATGATGCTTTGTGGGAATGAAACTGCAGCCTCATGGGAGGATCTCATGGTTACTCTCAAGAGTAACCCTCGAAACTTTTACACATTCCAGTTCTTTCTCTTATATGTTTTTCTTTATGAAATCATCAGGATGCTTCTTTACCACATGGTGTTCTCCTATGAACCATGTTATGGAACAATGCATTCATGCTATGGATAATAATTTTCTTATTAGGAAGAACATTAGTCTAATACCACACACTTTCTCTCTTCCTTTCATATACTCAAGCAAGAGCCCAGCTTCTTGTCCTGCGCAAATGCAGTTCCCGAAATGACCACATAGTGTCAGAAAATCTGTAACCCAGAAGTCTGCTTTTGCTTTTTATCTTCAGCACGTGGTTTTCTGTTTTGACTACATCATAAGCCTATGTGTTATGAATACCTTATTACTGGTCACCAAACCATTCTTTGTTGGCAAAAGGTTGTTAAACAGGATGAGCAAAGGGGGTCTAGAGAGTTTACAGATGGTCTAGAAATTAAGCGAATATTGTAAAAAATTTGATTATTTGAAAAAGAAATAAATATCACATTAATGAGTGGATAAAACATAATTATGTAGCTTAATATAAACCAAGTATTATCTAAATAATATTTTAGACATAGGCTATTTATGATTTTTCTTACAGCATAAACTGGGTCTTTATGCAAGAAACTATACAGATGTCTTTAAAATTTTTGGATTGGGGTCCCTCATAGCAGTGCTCGAAGTGGGCCGGTACGTGCCGGTACGCAGTACAGGTGTTGTGCCAAATTTCGACTCCCTGGCAAATTATTACCCCCCTCGTTGAAGTCGCTACCTAATTGCCTAATCCTAACCCCACCCCTAATTCTAACCCCTCCACCACACCTAAACCTAAACCTACCAACACTATAGGGGTAAAAATTTGACGGGGGTCAGAATTCGGCATAACACCGGCACTTCTTTATTATTACCTTTAGCATACCGACAGTTTTCCTTGCGGGCAATTCCGATATGTTGCACGTACGGAAGCCCTGCTGCGCCCTCCCTTCTTCAGAAACGCGGTTTGAACCGAGCATCGGGAGTACAGGTATTGTGACGAATTTCGACCCCCTGCCAGATTATTACCCCCTTATATTGGTATGTTCAGGAGTAGGTGTGGGGTTAAGATTAGGCAATCAGGTAGCCACTTCAACGAGGGGGGTAATAATTTGTCAGGGGTTGAAATTCGCACAACGCCGGCACTTTTATTTTTCCACTTCAAGCACTGATGAGGAGATTCATATTTTACATCTAAAAGATTCAAAACCCCAAGGCTGTCTGGGTTATTGGTTCATGCTAAAAAATAGCCTAACATTTATTTATTGTGTTAGCCTACATCAAGATGCTCTCAAGGGTGAACTTGACCTTCAGTCACAATCCCGAAACTCCATTCAGGTCTGGCTCCATTCTGTTATGCAATCACCACTTTTCATGATCTAATCAATAGGCTACTGTACTTTAAGTTTCTGGTTACTCACAAACATACTTTTAAGCTTTTCAGCATTCCTTTTAAGAACAACAGTTTTGTGCTGGTAAACTAAATGCAATCAAACATCTAGGCATCATCATTTTTAATGCCGCTGTTTTTAGGTGATATATTAAACGCTTGTTTTCCATGACATATCTATATGTTATACTGCTGTTAGGCTTTCTCTCAGAGAGCAGTGGGGTGTGAAAGCCTCTCCAGATGCCTGACTGTGAGCTCCAATCACCTCGGCTCCCTCCCCGCGTGAAGAGGCTACCGAAGGGCATCTGTAGTAATAGGGTAATCTATTATAGGGCTCTCACTCGCTCTCTGGTTTCCCATTCCCCGGCCCCTGTCTCAGCACTTCGTCAGGACGAATGAGAGGAGGAGTTTAACTAAGCACATTACTGTGTGCCACTTGCATATACCAGCACTTCCTCAATTAAACCCCCTCCAACATAATCTCCGTTATCCCATTAAGACACACACACACACACACACACACACAAGCATGCCTGAACATACTTGACTTTACTGGTATGCCTTACAATTTTTTTGTATACTTGACATACAATATATTTGACAATTTCAGGCTGTTAAAAAGCAATTAGCACATTGTATCTAGGTTTTTCTGAGATACTAAGAAGTGTGAATTATTTTGAATGTACATACATGTCATAACAACAATATTACTCCAAATTTTGCACCAACTAGCATTAAAGAACCATCTGAACAATTTCATATGACACAATGTTGCGATTTCCCAGCATGCATTGGAGATGGATTAATGATTGAAGTTGGCATGAAATGGAAGTCCCTATCCGCTTGTTAAGTCTGACGTCACGCGTCACCGCTTCCAGGTCCAAACGCTCTACCAGATGCCCCAAGAAAACAACAAACGGTGCTAATATACACTCACGATGTGATGTAATACTACCGAATAATTATAATCCTACCCTTTATCTCCATACCAAAATCCCAGATGGCCAGACGGTGATTCATCTGTTATAAATCGTTAAAATAGTCAGACCTTGAAACAGCATTCCTTATGTCACAACTTAACAAGCGGATTGTGGATTTTCTTCCCTATTGTGATGTATATCCAAGTAATACAGCTTCTCAAAAAAAAGAAGAAAAAAAAGTAGGGCGGGACTTGATTTTGTCTATCAGGAATTGATTGGACTGTTGGATCGTTATAGTTTGCTATTGCTGTGACCTCATATCTGTGAGTGACAGGTTGTCCCGCCCTCATGCCAGTAAACACGTCAGTCGAGAAGAGAAGAGGGCTGCATCCGAAATCACATACTCTCTTGAGTAGGTACTTATTTTGAATAAGCAATTACTTAACGACCACTAAAAAAGTATGTTCTAAATATTATGAATATGTGTAGTACATTCGCCATGTTGTCATTATCATGTGACCTATCAGGGTCAGTTGTGTTGCTTCACTGCCATTCACAAATCCTCTCCTGTGGCCTCATGGGATAGTAAAGTGTCAATTGTATACACACTTCAGAATCTTGTCGGAAGTAATAGGAGAGCCGGATACTTTTTGCCCACTCTTTTATGAGTACTGTGAAGTGTGAATTCGGACATACTTATTTTCTCACATACTGTTTTTCACCTACTATAGTAGTGAAGTATGCCATTTCAGATGCAGCCCAGATATTGCTGCAAGAGGGAGGAAGTTATTTTGATTGAAGATTATGAGGGCACATGAATTTAAAAAATAATGATGTGCACAGATAAATCATTTATTACAAATACTGCAATGTTCCATTAAAAAAAAAAAAAAGAAAAAAAAAGAATTGTCAATTCTGATTTCATGGGGACTTTAAGTTACTGTTATATGATTATTATTACTTTTATATTAGTTGTTGTGTGGTGCTGTTCAAAGCTTTCCGAAATGTGTCGGACCACATTTTTTTAATGCAGGCATAGTCAGGCCAGAAATAGGCTACAGGCCGACGCATATATTCGCGAGTACGAGGACGCAAACGTGAACGCCTGACGCGTTGATCTGGCTTTAACAAACCTCAGTACTCAAGGTAGTTATTAGTTATTTAAATACCTCCGATGTATGTTACACCGGATGTATATTATTCAGGTAAGTTGCTATACATAACTTACTTTCTCTGCTTTAACTTTTTAAATTAGACTGTTATATATACTACGGGTGAATACAACACGTTTAAATGCTTTGCTTAAAGTCATACACTGAATATTTTTTCCAACAGAATAGATGTTTAGACTTTAATTGATTTGTTTGACAAATGTCACATCAAAATGTTGCTCGCCCCTGCCATGACATGAAAATTTGCTGCATAAGTTTTGTGTGTCTTATTAAAACCACTGAATATAATTAATTTAGCCTACTTTCTCTCCTTTAGGGACAAAAAGTGGGCTACTACGTTTTTGGTCAACACAAACGTTTGTATCAAGAAGAAATAGTGTCGCTGATGAGGATATTGATAGGCAGTGTTGGGGAAAGTTACTTTTAAAAGTCTAATGCATTACAATATTGCGTTACTCCCTAAAAAGTAACTAACTGCGTTACTTGGTTACTTTTTATGGAAAGTAATGTGTTACGTTACTTTTGCGTTACTTTTTCTCATCTGGGCTGGGCTGTTTCCTTGTTTGTTTTTATGACAACAAAAATGTTCTATTTTTGGCAAATGTAAAGGTCCTTTCACACCAAAAGTGAAACGAATAAGCCTCAGGCTGAAGGAAATGCAAATTCACGCCTGTACAGATATTTTTTACTTTACTAGTTACTTGAAAAAAGTAATCTGATTAGGGAACTCAAGTTAGCCTACTTGTATTGCGTTACCCCAACATTGTTGATAGGCAGTTTTTTTTGTTTACCTTTAGCTACTTTTCTCTGTATTTTTCCTATTCTGTGCTGAAATACTTTTTCTACTTCAAATAGGCCTGTATTTTAAAATGTAATTTATTTCTGTGATGGACAGCAGAATTTTCAGCATCATTAAGTGTCACACGTTCCTTCAGAAATCATTCTAATATGCAAATTTGCAGCTCAAGAAACATTTCTAGTATTATCAATGTTGAAAACAGTTGTGCTGCTTAATATATTTTGTGGATATTATTTTATGATACTGCGATGAATAAAGGGTTAGTTCACCCAAAAATGAAAATTCTGTCATTAATTACTCACCCTCATGTCGTTCCAAACCCGTAAGATCTTCGTTCATCTTCGAATGCGTCGTGCTGCTCACGTGAACAGCCTCTGCCAATATTGAGCCCGCATTCTGACGTAGAACCTGGAAGCGCTGAACGTAAACAGCGTATGAGAATGACACAGAAAAGAAGATATTGTTGAATAGTCGTTATTTTTGTTTTGTTTTTACACGCAAAAAGTATTCTCATCGCTTCATAAAATTAAGGTTGATCCACTGCAGTCATGTGGACTGTTTTAACAATGTCTTTAGTACCTTTCAGGACTTTGAAAGTGTCGGTTAAATTGCTGTCTATGAAGGAGTCATACTTTCGGATTTCATCAAAAATATCTTAATTTGTGTTCCGAAGATTAACGAAGGTCTTATGGGTGTGGAACGACATGAGGGTGAGTATTTAATGACAGAATTTTCATTTTTGGGTAAAGTAACCCTAATCTAAACCGTAATCTAAATGTCTTTACTGTCACTTTTGATCAATATAATTCGTAATAGCTGAATCAAACGATTAATTTCTTTTAAAAAAATCATACAGACCCCAAACCTATAATATATTATGTAACAATATAATATTTAAAGGCACTGTTTGTTGCTTACATAACATATCAGTCTCTTACATGTAAGGGCTGTAGTAAAGTGATAATTAAAAATCCTTTTGAAAAGAGAAACAGTTTCCTCTGTATAACAAAAGTTTTTCTAGTGTGACACTTTTCACTTCCTCTCAAGATCTCACTTTGAGAATTCATATGCAGGAATAAACATGATGGAGAAGGAAAGTAGGACAAAGAGAGAGACAAAACAGTGGAAGATTAAACCGAATGTGATTATTTTAGGTAGACAGGAAGATCGGTTTCCCCTTTCCCCCTTTTTTGTCCTTGATCTCCCTCCCTTTGTATTCCCAAACCTTCTTCTCATTCATCTGTCCTTCTTAGGGAATCTCAGAGATTTGGGTGGAGAGAGAGAGAGAGCTGACTTGTGAGTCTTTGAATCAATCAGGTCTTTTTTCCCCCCTTCTCTCACTCGCTGCAATTTGCCGACATCACTGGGTAAGCTCTCTCTCTCTCTCTCTCTCTTTCTCTCTCTCTCTTCCACATTTATTCTGTCCACTGCTTACATCAAGCCAGCTCTTGCTTTCCTCTCCTCTCCTTCACTCCACCAGGATATTTCCTCCTCCTCTCTCCATATCCGAACATATTCCTATTTTTCTGCCCTGCTTTTCCTTCATATCTCCTGGAATGTGGCACTCTTTGGCTTTCACTCTCTGTGGGATCTCCGCTTTGATTCAGGGTAGGTTCCTCACTATGTGCACATGCATGTAAGTATATAAATCTGTGTGTGTATGAAATAGTTATTCAGGAAAGCGATGTAGACTTGAACGCACATTTAAAAGAAAGCTGCTTAAGATCTTGTTTTGTTTTCGGTTCTAGCATATGTGTGCTCCGCAAACCTGTTTGCCTGTTGGCTACCTTCTGCCCCCAGATGTTTCATGTTTTTATTTATTTATTTTTTTACCACTGTTGCAGTCAAGAGAGAGAAAAGAGGGAAAAATCAGATTGAATCAGAGGGAACAAGAGGGAGAATGAGACAAAATTGCTTTGCCATGAAGAATTAGAAGCTGCAATCATAAATTGCACCTTCTCTCCCCCTCCCGTCTTCTCTCTCTTTCTCTCTCTCTCTCTCTCTCTCTCTCTCTCTCGTTCATTCCTCTAAATCCATGAGTACATAGACTGCATGGAGGTGACTGAGGCACAGAATGCTTTTGTAGATTCAGTTCTCTGGTTGTTTTTATGGACATGTTGCTGCAGTGGAGTAGAAGCGGGAGTGTGTGTGTTGCCATGGAAAGCCTCTCTCTATTTTATCTTTCATTCTTTCCCTCTCTTCACCTGTCTGTTATAAAGCAGAACTTTTATTTGGGTTGTCAGTCTCACACCTGGTCATCTGGATTCATTTCACGTACATTCTTTTAATAAATAATTCTCTTTATAATTTTTTAAAATGTCACATGTCAATATTCAGTGTCTTCATGTTTTGATAAAAATTATGTTTCTGAGTATAGGTATTCTGCTGACTTTTTTATTCTTTTACTATTTTTATGTGTGTTTCAGTGTTTGTACACTGAAAAATAGTAATAATAATTTCAAAATTGACTTCTTATTCTGACTTTAAATTATTTTAATGAGTTCTTCTGACCAGTAGACAGATATTATTGAAGCTTTAAACCTTCGTTTTACCACAAAGTATTCATGAACTTTTCAGAAAGGTAACTGGTATTCATTTTAGTAATGTTGCTTCTGTTTAAATGCACAAGAAAAATAAATCAAAATAAATTAAATTGTATAAACAGACAGAGAGTCTTTGCATGTGAATTTTTTTTTTTCAGCTTTTTGACCACTAAAAAATGTAACATTTTTAATGAGGAATCTTGTCTGTGAAAGTTTTATAATCATTTCTCTAAGAAAAATAATTCTGATACTTCAGTGTTATGTTTTTATTTCAATTATATTTATTTAAGTATTATTTAAAAAAAAAAAAATCAATATCATAAAAATGGCCTTGAGGTCTGTCAGATATTTGCTTAAGATATCTGCATATTCGCAGTGTTTTTGGCACATTTCGAGTTTAAATTAAAACTTTTATAGATGCATTAAAGATGCATTTCAACAGAGATGCGAAAGCAATAAATACATTCACCTTAAAGTGTCCAGTGTTCTTTCTGGTTTTTGATGAAGAAAACCATGTAATTTAATTCTCAAAGAAAAGGTTTTATAAATATCAGAGTTATAGACATGCTGTGAACACTGGTTTTAAAAATAATTATTATTAAAATTAATTATCATCAAATATAAATAATTTCTTGGGTCTAATTACCATACTTGATTGAGTGTCAAGTTATTGGTGAACGCATGGCTCACTGAATATACACATTTTATGTTTTGATTTATTGAAGAGCGAGAGGTTCAAATGTGTAGGTGTATATAGATGCAGGATACAGATGTGTAGGTGGGCGGAGCATGTTTGTTTAATTCTGTCAATCACTGCAAGGGTATACGGCTGATTACCTCACTCCTGTAAACAATGCTTATGGCATCCCTCCACCTTTATTTCTAATTTCTTAACCTTAGTAATTATGCAGCCAAGGGGGTTTTCTGATTGTGTTGAGTCTCATGCCCTGCAGATGCTTTAGGGAAAACCTGTCATACGTCGGTTGATGCTTTTGCTGAACTACACAGAATCGCCCTGAAGGATGTTTCATGTCAGTAATGCTACAAGCTCTATGTTATGCTTTCATTGCTGCTAGTGGTCCTAGTCAGTTAAGAATGCCAGCGGGAATCTGATAATATTAAACCTGTTGTTATTGGTGGAGGCTGGCACTGCTTTTGTAGCGTGAATGAGAGTAGGCTAATAAATTCAAGAGTGGGTCCATTCTTGCTTTTAACCGTATGCTAAATTTATTCTCTTCCATTCAGTCATTACTTATCCACACATGCTGTGCACATACAGACTCTTCACACGGCTTTTAAACATCTTTTCTGGGGAAATAATTGAGTTTTAAAACTCTGGTCTTTCACTGATATATTTCTTGAGAATTTACGACAACAATTTTAAGCTAAAAGCTAATAAAACCAATTAGCAAATGGGAAAGTTTACACCACTGATTTATATTCAGACCAATTTCTTTTATCTGTCTGTCTGTCTATTTATCTGTCTATCTATCTGTCTGTCTGTCTGTCTATTTATCTGTCTATCTATCTGTCTGTCTGTCTTACATCTTACTAACTCTCTCTATCTCTCTGTATGTGTCTTGGCTCAGTGAAGTGATGTCTTCATTTGAAGTCTCTGTTCTGGGTGGTACAGTACATTCATGTCTTTCTGTCAGTGTCGTTGCAAGGTCCATACCAGCGGACCCTGTTGAAAAACCTCCTGAAGGATTATAACCGCATGGAGAGGCCTGTTGCCAACGACTCTCAACCTCTCACTGTCTTTCTGTCTATGAGCTTGATACAAATCATGGATGTAGTAAGTCACAATTTTTCCTCTTTTTCTTTTATGGAGTATGGTTATCTGATAATGCAAGCCAAGGTGTATTTTATCTAGTTTGTCTAGTCTTGTATAAATCCATATATAAATCCAACAATATATTCTTAAATGCTATGTGTGCTGCTTTATGGACCTGTCTGAAATTAGATTTTTATCTGGTTCTGGATGTTTCATGAAATTCTTTATCCATTTGTTTTACCGTGTTTTCCCTTTTCCTGTCACCATCAACATATTGATGTTCTTTGTCTCAAATATTTTTTGAATTTGGCTAGAGCCGAAAATAGTGGTCTATTTTCAGCTTTGACTGACTGACTTTGCCACCAGTTTGATTTTACTCCCTACATGGTATTTACAGTTGTCATGGTGTGACATTCATCATTATAGTTTTTCTCAGTCGGTTTGGCACATTTCTCAAATCAGAACTGAAATTCTAAAAACTACTTGTTCAACCTCCACATCATCTAGTCACTTGTGTATGTCATAAAAGCAGTTTCTCATTCTTTTGAACAAATTGCAAATGCTTTAGTACATTCAGGCAATTGATTATGTACAATTGTCTGCTATTTCCTACATTATCAATTGCTAATGTCATGTTGCTCAAAATGTATTATATGGTTCTCTGTTGAATAATCTTACCCCTTAAAACATCTAGTCATTAGTTCATCGCATAAGTCAGTAAATGCTAAATGGTTGATCTAGTTAGTCAAGTATATTATCAATACATTTCTGTTAGACTTTTGTAAATGTGTCCTGAATTGATTAATTTCGCAGGTGAAATTCACTAATGTATTCAGGGGAATGTAAAGCATTAGATCAACCAATGACACAAACAGTTCTCTAAAACAGCTAAAAGATGCATGTCATGAATCTTCAACTAGAAAAGCATATATAGACAGAGCACTACACAGGAGTTTCAATTTCTGATAATGGAAGAACAACATGGAAACAAACAGGGTCAACAGCTGGGAAGAAGAAGAGGAGTAAGGATGTGTGGTAGAAGGGTAGAGAGGCAAAACAGAGGAAGAGGTAGATAAGGCAAAGGGTGCAGGCACGTTTCTGGTGAATTAAGGGCCACTATTGTGAACGTTTGGAGAAAAACCTTTTCCTCAATCATTCAAGCATTTCGTAGACATAGCAGGTATGTATTTCAGCAATGTGCACTGTACTCTAATATGGTATGCATGCTATAATCTTAATATTACAGTAGCATTTTTACACTTACAGTAGCATATTACACTTGCATTACACTTACAGTAGTAGGCTAAATGAACTTTATACAGATACACACTATATCACACACGTACACACGAATACATATATACAGTGTATGTATATATAGTCTTGTCTTTTTCATTTATCACAAGGACATTTTACAGTAATTTGTTGACAGACCAACAGTAAATGCAAAACTGTGAATCCTTTCCAGTCTTTTGCAATCAGTCTCCCATATACAGTAATGTGTCCATTTGTACTGTTAAAATTGAAATGCCATACAGAAAAAGTGCAGTCTTGTGCAGTTTCAATCACTGTCATAAAAGCCATAGCCATAGTTTACAGCTGAAATATTCATTATATTGACAACATTGCTAAGCATTTTGATTATCTTGTTCGAGAACAATGACACAAGGACTTGTCATTCTGATGGCACTGATATGTACATTGACATAAATACTTGCTTTTGAGAGAAGAACCAAGGATTTTGAGCAAGTTACAGGCTTTTGCAGGTAATCCAAAACGTTGTGCTGTTTGTACGAATTGTTTCGAGAAATGAACATACTGTTTTGCAAATTTTAAGGATGATTCGAGAAATGTGCCAAAGCGACTGTAAGCTCACAATGGATTTTAAACTCGCTCTAACCTTCTTTGCTCACACAGGATGAGAAAAATCAAGTACTGACCTCCAATATCTGGCTTAACATGGTAAGCCACGTCTTAGTCCTTTGTATTTGCATAACTAAATGACCTAGTGTTATATCAATATATCCATCAATGACATCAGTTGTTCTAGGTTCAGTGCAAGTTATGCTCAATTGATGGCATTTTCCTTAAAAAAGCAAAAATATGGGTTACAGTAAGGCACTTTCAATGGAAGTGAATGGTGCCAATCCATAAATGCTAAATACTCACTGTTTGAATAGTAAGGCCACAAAACATCACAAAACACTTACTATCCTTTTCTTTTACAACTGTGTTGACATGGCAACATGACTGTGAAAATGTTTGTAAAAATGATTTAACCAGCTTTAATACACCCACTTTAACAGAATATATTTTATGTAAGTGCAATAAAATGATACATTTCAGCTTTAAAATCCTCCAACAATTGGCCCCATTCACTTCCATTGCAATTGAATCACAGTAAGCTTAATTTTTTTAAAGACCATGAGTCGAAATTATTTTTTGTGGTAATCAGCATTACACCACTATTAAATCTGGCCTTTTAAAGCATATTAATTTACTACATGTGTGTATTAAAATGGCTGAAACAGTTCTTTCTCTATATATTCCTCAGCACTGGTATGATCATTACCTGCAGTGGAACCAATCTGAATACCCAGGTGTCAAAAACCTTCGCTTCACCACAGACCAAGTGTGGACGCCAGACATCCTGCTGTACAATAGGTATATAAGCATTTATAATTATGAAACAAGACTTTTTTCATTATTATTGCATTGAATAGTATTATTATTCCACTGTAAGGTTTTGCTTTTCCTCTGGGGCTCTTTTACAGGAATAAAAACCTGCCCAAATACTATGATATATTTCCATCTTTGTCTTGTATCTGAATACTTCACATTTGTAAGTCGCTTTGGTAAAAAAAACTTGTTTGCTAAATGAAAACAAGTATATGTAACATCCCTCAACGAGATATGAAGTAATAGATCTGAAACCCAGTAATTACAGTGATCATGCAGAACACTTTTGCATCAAAAATGGCAGCCCGCATGAGCTTGGGTAAAGAATCCTTGGGAATCGGAATCAGCAGACGTAGGTTTGTGTGCTTGTGATTGAGAATTGCGGTATTGGAGCCATAATTCAAACTGTGAGGCTAAACAGAAGAGTAACTACAGATCAATGAACTGAAAATTTGGTCCTTGGGCAAAAGCAGATTGTTTAGTCGAAGAGCTGGTGTCCAAACAGCCTATTAACATCCTTCGCTGTAGACTTTCCTTTTTTTAATTCAGAGCTGATTCACATGGGAACTTGCTGCTTAGTTGTACATTAAATTTAATCATGGCCTTTAGCTAATTTTTGAAAGGCACATTATTCATTCATACCTAGTTATAACCTTATGAACTGCAGAAATCTTTTCTCATATTTAGTTTTCACTTTGAGTTAATCAGAGCCCTAAATCTGATGACTGCCTAAATTTGCATCAAGATTTTGTCCTTATTACTGCATATGACTGTTAGGCTAATCATGTCTTTGTCTGTGGTTATTGAATGTGAACACTGATGTTTGGTGCTTGTAGTTCAAATCTGGCGTTCCTGAACCCCTTCTTCCTCGCCCAACAATTTCTTGTCTTTCCATACTATTTGTATCAATGTAACATAATAAAGGCAAAATATTAAACATAAATGTCTAATATATTCACCATCTCTTAATTTGCAGTGCAGATGACAAGTTTGACTCCACCTTCAAGTCGAATGTTGTAGTGAACTCCAGTGGCTACTGCAACTACTTGCCTCCAGGTCAGTGTGAACGCTTATGCTTAAGGTTTATGTCGCGTATAATGATAAAAGCAATAGTAAGCTACGGTTCATAACACAAAAACACCAGTGGCATTCAAAGTAAAGCGTTAGGCTATGAAATAATTTTTGCATGGAAATGAACAGGGAAAGGAAGTAGGAAAAGGTCATCTGGTTTGTGGGAAGTGCAACAGTTGAAGCACACATGAATATTGTCAGTAGAAGTGCAGTCATACAGATGTAAAGACATTTTCTGAAGCTGTGTAAGAGTTCTCTGCATACTGAGTATGGAAATCAAAGAACCCTCTTTCGTGTTACATGTTAAATGATGGTTCATGGGTCATCAATTTATAGATTTGCACATCAGAAACAGGGACGTTTATGGTGCAAAAGGAAATAGAGAGTTAATGAATTATGTTACAGCTACTTCATTTCCTCTGAGGGCAGTAGTGCTTAAGAATATGCATTGCAAATGCATATTGTGATATTTTTGGAAAACTGAATAAGAACGAAAATATCCCTTTGATGAAAATATATATGCACTGCATGTATAAATACAGGCTGAAGCAATGACATGGTTTTTCCAGTGAAGAAAAACATCTCTTTCTCTCTCTTACACACACACACACACACGCAGATTCATACACAACAACTCGCTCAGCAATGAAGCTGGATTCTTTAAATAACCCTCAGTCACTGCAGATGCAAACAAACACATTCGCTATCACAAGCAGATCGTGCCCCAATGGCTCGTATTTGCCGCTCATGCTGATTTCATCGCAGTTTAACGCTGCTTTTCTCTTCTTTGCATTAAAGTCATCCAGTCCCTCAGTAGCAAACAGAAATCAAATGACTTTTTGAAGTCAAGTCAGGCAGAGCGATAAAGAGAGGAAATGAGCAGGAAGGAAAAAGACAGACATAAACAGAGAGAAAATCTCACATCTTGTTTTCAGAAACATGTTTATTCATTGGTGGCTTGTGGGTGTGAAGAGATTTTGGTAATCCAGTGATCTGGGCAGATGCCAAGGACACACACGGAGACAAAATCTAATGCAAAGTAAAGCTATGTTTATTTGCTGCAACTGTTTGTCCTGGCGACTGTGTCAGTCAGTGATGTGGATGCTGATGAGATGATAGATACACGGAAAGGTTTTACAGCATCTGCAAATCTACCACATATTTAGAAATTTACATATAGTGAACTCATTGTCATGTCCAAGAAACCAGTTTGAATTGAGCTTTGTGACATGGTGCATTATCCTGCTGGAAGTAGCCATCTGTGGTAATAAAGGGATGGACATGGTCAGCAACAATACTCAGGCTGTGGCGTTTAAACGATGCTCAATTGGTATTAAGGGGCCCAAAGTGTACCAAGAAAATATCCCATCACACCATTTCACCACCAGCAGCCTGAACCGTTGATACAAGGCAGGATGGATCTGTGCTTTCATGTTGTGTATATATATGTATATGTGTGTGTGTGTGTGGTGCTTAATTGTCATGCAGATAATGCAAGAAAAAGTCTCAATGCATATTTATGTTTTTGGTTCTCTTTATATATTTTGGGTTGAAATGTGACCCGAACATGTTCTTTTGAAAGGTTTCAATATTTCTCAGTACTCTGATTTTGATTGATATAAACGCAGACACTATAAACGTGCAGTGGATCAGAGACTCATTTAGAATGATCTGCAATGAGCGGCTTGTGTTGACAGCAAAGTTAATTTCAGAGTAGATCACTCTAGTCTAATATTGACTCAATTTGCTGGCATTCCTGTCTGTACTGACAGGAGATGCCCTGTAGGGCTGGTGACTCATATTTCTGACAGATTTAAAGCAAACTACACTTCCTTCATGTGTGTATTACACACAGTTGGGTTGTGTATTTGGTGCATTTTGTTTATTTTTGCCATACAAAGAAGGGTTTGATCAAGCTTTGGTTCTGTATCTTTGTAATTTTTAGAGAAATGCAGGGTAGTTGACATTAAAATGAATTTCACATACACACATTTTTCTACATAGAATTAACTCGTGACAAAAAAAAGGGTGGTGGAGACCAGTGAAATTATATTACATATCACATATTACATATCACCCCAGGCATATGGAAATGTGATTAGCAGGTGTATAAGAGCTCATAACAGGTTTTTAGCACGCACCGACTGCTTCACTCAGCTAAAGGTTTCTGCTCTTCCCTGCGTCATCTCATTCAATATTTTTCACCGTCTTTACTGCTTGCCCCATGCCTCTCATCTGAAGAATCCATTTAGCGGGAGTGGGTTTGCTAGCTCGCTAGCCGTTGTTATTGATTAGCTTTTAAGATTAGTCACCTGGTTCCCTGGAGTAGAAGCCGTCGGCATGGAAAAGAAAGGCAGCAAAAATCCAGCGGAGATCTGAGGTGCTTAGACTGAGCCGTGTTTAAGTTCGGTATTGATTTAGATTTAGAGTGATTTGAAAAAATTACTATTGTGCTCTTGAGTATACTGTAAACTGCCCTGGATAAGATTTCTCAAAATGTCAAGGTACCCGAGGAGGTTTTTATATATGCTAGAGGGTGTCCAGTTAGCAAAGACAAAAGCGGGTGTCAGTCTAAGTGCTAAGTAATTCTCAGTGGAAGGATATTTGTGGATGAGAAACCTTTGGAAAAATGCAGTACTGGCTAAGTCACACACTGGCCCCCTTCACTTAGTTTCACTGTCAGCGGATAGGCATATTTTAGTCTGTGCCTATGACAGTTTTTTTTTCTTTTTTTCATAAGGAAAAATAATCTTCTTGCAAATGCATTAGGACAGGCATTGGATCTTAGCCACATGGAAGACCCCCAGTTCCATAAGTAGGCCTAAATGTAATTAATGATGCTTTATAAGGCAAATTGCTCATGCTTAGGGTTAGGGATTTAAGTAGAAATGCTAAGTATTAAACTTTGGCATATGAAGGATTTAAGCCATAACAAGGGATGAGAGTATCATATATAATGTATATACATATATACAGGGATTGACATTAACTTTTTTGCTCACCAGCCATGTGGCTAGTGGTTTTCCAAAGTTACTAGCCACTCAGCATTTTCATTGGCCACAATTTTGACATTGATACCATGGGGGAAAACTGCCATATAGATATTTTTAACATTATCTCATAATTTGGCAGCATATTAGGCTGCTGTCACTTTAAGACCTGAAGTACAGATCCATTATACTGTTACACGTTTTGTTTCTCAACTGTTTACGTTCAATTAAAACATAACTGACTGTTTACATGAATACTTGCCAAATATTTCGTATTTGACTGTTAAAGCGCAAAGAAAAAGAACTCATTTTGTACTGAGAGGCAGCTTTATGTGGCACACTTTGGTGTGACAAAATCTGTGGGAATAAGTAAAATTATGCACAATCCCACACTGAAATTCAAGCCCTGTAACACCATCAATATTCATCCGGAGCAAATGAAACGAGTGAGTGAGGGGAGGCGGGTTTGTGTGTCGACTCGCTGTCGGAGAGATGAGAGAGCGAGAAAACGCAGCTGGTCTCGTTTATCTGTTGTGCAGAAAATTAGTATTGGAAACATTCCAGACATTTCAGTATTGATACTTATCAGAAAATCGATATTTTGGACACTAGATTGCACTTAGTTTATTATTTCAGATGCCTTTTTTAAAAGACTAAAATTGAAAAATGTATATTATATGTACAGTTCAACCCACCAAAGTGGCTATAGTAGTGTCTGTGTTATTTTAACACCAGTGGGTTGGCTGGTGTTAATGTCAAGCCCTGTATGCATATATATGGGGGAAAAATGAGCCTACAATAGAAGAAGCTATTTGCTCTCGCCCCTTTCTTTGGTGAGAAGTGATGAAGTTTGTGGCTTACGACTGTGGTATGATTAGGCCAAACATTTTCAAAGTGGTTCACTTTTTTGAATCCCAAACTGGGAATTGAGTTCCTGGGACCATTTTCAGAAGACTTTCTGGTCTTCATCTGGACCAGAGATTAAAGGGGGAACTTGTGTCTCATATCAGAGGCCCAGTACAGAGGTGAATTATTTAGGAACTTTCTGAAGCAGTGTAGATCAGTTTGAAGAGATTTGTGGCAGCAGAACATAATGTATGACCTGAAAAATATCACTTTCTTTTGGGAGATCAATTTTTCTATTTTTTTATAAGCAGTCCTTTTCTTTTTCTCAGCTCTGGAAACTATTTTTCAAACGCAATGTATTTAGCAAAGTCAGGGGGAGAACAGCATGTTCTGTTTTTTACCTTTGAAATACACTTGTCTTTGCGTTACTTATGCAACACTGTTACTTGAGGTGTTTGCTAATCATTTGAACAAACTCCTAAGTCTAAATATTAAACTTATGTTTACCTTCATGTGCTATTACTTTGGTAAGTGATTGAAATCAGGATGAGCTTTTTTAGGGCCATTAAGTAACCACCTAGCAATCACTCAGGACACCTTGGCAATTGAAAAATATACGTGTTACAGCTTGCAGTTTTTCAGTTGTTTTTCAATAACCTCATTCAAGCACAAGTACTGTTCACTTACACATCTGTGGTGATTTGGTCCTCATGTTTTTTAATATGTTTGCTGCCTGAGAATCACTTGTTTAGAACAGACTGTAAAAGGTTCATGCACATGCTGGGTAAATTTGCAGAATTGTTAAATCAGTGTTCAGAGGCAACATAAGCCCTATTGAGCTTCCCTTTCCTGGCTTCTGTTCCATCTCAAGTGTGATTTCTTCAGTAAATATGTAAGTGTATGATTAGGAAGCTGTTTGAGGCGGTGGCTTCTACTGCTGTGCGGTATAGAACAAATTACACTTATTACCATTCTCATTCATATCTGTCATAATTCTCATTTTCAGTGTTCAAAATGGCTTATTTGCAAGCTGTTTGAAACAATAATGAGTTTATCTGCCTTATTTTACGGTATTTAAACTTGAGTGAGTTTATTTAGTTAGTGATATGATTCATCTAGCTGGTGTCTGTGTGTGTGTGTGATAATAATAATGAGTGTCAGCCTGGGTATTCGTACAGTGCATAAAGGTCTTTATGTAATGGTGTTTCCTACGGCTCCGCCGTTTCTGAATGTGTATCTTTTAACTGTCTGGTTTTACTCCAGTATAAAGGTCAGTTGGATTCAATCTGGAGTTGGCTGCTGCAATACGGCACTGATGAAGAAGAAGTGTGGCATTTCGAGGCAGTACATTCTTCAGGCAGTTTGAATGCTGACTCTGGATCAGAATGAAAATATAATTTTTTTTTTTTCTCTTATTTGTTCTCTTCATCCCAGGTATCTTCATGAGCACCTGCAATGTAGATGTACGCTGGTTTCCGTTTGACATCCAGAAATGCGAGCTTAAATTTGGCTCGTGGACATTTGACGGATGGCTGCTGGATCTCCAGATGAATGAGGCTGATATCTCTGGCTACATGCCCAATGGAGAATGGGACCTTGTGGGTGAGTGAGTACAGCCAACATCTCCTGTAAACTTCTCACGATCAAGCGAACATAACGCCCACAGGCAGATTATGATGTGCGCATTGTGTTGCTGTAGTAACCGAAATTGACTCAGGCAGTGAGAGGTCAGTTTGGCAGCTGCATGTTTAAATGGTTAAAATGCATACTGCATATTATTAAAAAGTAAAAATGTTTTAAGTATAGCCCACAGACCAGAGAATAACTGTTATATCTCCTTTATAGAACAGAAATATGCTTTATAATTGAAAAAGGAAATATCCAGCCCGACTTCTTAAATTCATGTCCATTCATATTCAGTCATAGTCCATCCAGTGAGCCTGTTAGTATTCAAATTAATGTAATTAAATTGAGTGGATAAGAGGAAGCCGAATGGAAAAACATCTTGCACTGCACAATTCTGTCTCTTACTGACCCTCTTCTGATTTATTTTGTTGCGTAATTCACTATTTTCCTTCTGTCTCACTGTGCACTTCTGTAATATCATGCCAGTCACACTCTTGAATGTTTCTTTAACATTTAATTGTTCCACATACTTACTTGATATTAAAAAGACTGAAACAATTTGCGTTGTCTTAACATTACAAGCCTTTTTGAATTAAAACCAGCTCATGGTAGTAATTAAAACCAGCTATCAGGTCAGAGTTGTTTATTTATGGTTATTAGCTGGTCCAAACTGGTTTAGGTAGTTAATTTGCTGGATTACAGTCGTCATTGCTGATCTCAACCTGTGGCTTGTTTCATAAACTGCTTAGACTAGTCTTACAAGTTACTCATCTGTACAGTAGATTGATTTAGTTTGAATGCAAAAAGTAAGGCTGATTGCCCTTGATTAACTGCTAGTTGGTCAGTCAAACTAGTTCTTAAAGGCACAATATGTAATTTTTGCCGCTAGAGGTCGCTTATTCAAAACAGCATAGCTTGATAACGCTGAGCATGGATTCATGGGAGTTGTCGTCTTCACCTCCACAGCCGATGGAAAGGAATCTGACGGACTCGGGCAGAAATCATGTTCGTGGATGAGCTAATCTATTAAAGTTTTATTAACGTTACTGTGGTATGAAGCAGGGTGGGGCTGAGAGCCATGGGAGTGGAATGAGGTCGTGGAATGAATATGCTAATGAGAGATACCTTCGCGACACAATGGTCTTGAGTCCAGCAGAGCTTTTATTATGCTTATGCTGCAGTTGGCTGCTTCGGCTCTTTTCGTTGCGTATGTTAGGGTAACACAGCTCTGTTTTATATGGTTAAATACATTTGAGTGTGTTGAAATATAGCGTTACTCTGTGCATTGCTCAGTGGCTGGTATGAGACACTTGTTGCACTTCGCAGTAATCTAGATCAATATTAGAATAGCATATTAATAAAACCATGGATGACTTGTGTTGCTAAATGACATGCAATTAATTTTAAAATATACTGTATGATGAAGAAAGTTCTCTCTGATGATGCTGTTAGCCACTTGACAGAATAGCTTTGTCTCTGAGGCATGGTAAATCAAGAAAGCAAGCGATTCAAACAATAAGACTAACTGTGTTGAGCTATATAACATTATTAATTGATAAATGTATTTAAACAGTTGCTCACCTGTCTAAGAAAACACATGATATATTAAAGTGTCTTTGGTGTTTCCATGATTTCAACTAAAGTAAAACTGGAAATAGAGGGTAACGCCGATATGACGTCATTGACAAGTGGCAATGACGTTACACTGGTTAAAATTGCTGATTTCTCTGGATTTAAACATTGTTGGAAATGTTTGGGATTATGTAAGTACACAAGTTAACAAAACATATAACATTGTTCTACTGGTTTTTTGATATTTTAATCTTACATATTGTGCCTTTAAGACACAGTCTTAACATAGTGGTTGTGTTTATGGAACTGGCCCCTGGTTAAAGCAGACAGGTAGACCACCTTGCCTAAGCTGTTTGAGTTGCTTTAAAGGAATAGTTCATCCAAAAATGAAACTTATGTAATTTACTCACCATCATGTTGTTCTAACACCTGTATGAGTTTCTCTTCTGTGGATCATAAAGGGTGCATTTTTGAAGAATATCCTTGCTGATTGTTTTCATGTAATGAAATGGACTACATAAATGACACAAAGCGCCAATGGTTCTTTTTCTGTCTCTTGTGACCAAATAATATATATAATATTTAATAGATATCAAACCTGATGTAGCCCATCTAATGGCAACATATTTCAGTCTGCAAAGCTTTTCTTTTAGTGGTTTCCCCCCTTAGTTTTGGTTTCATACTTTCCTTTTACGTTCTTGAGAGTCTATAGAGGACAGTATAAAAAAGTTTTGGGGATCTCTAATGATGTTCTGATAAAAGCGTGATGCTCAGTCTCTGGGAAGAACTTGCCTCTGGCTGGCATCTGCTGATTAGAATGTTTTTTACCTAGTAGATCAAAGGTGGAAGAGCAGCATCGGCTGCTCTTGAGGACAACAGCATCTCTTTGAATATAAGACCAATCCACAAAAAAACAAGTACACACATGTTTTTTTATATACCTTCATCATTGTATACTCATTATTCTCCTCACATGCTGTGTCTAATCAGGTGTGCCAGGCTCAAGAAACGAGCTGTACTACGACTGCTGTAAGGAACCCTATCCAGATGTGACATTTGTGGTGACCATGCGGAGGCGGACGCTCTACTACGCCTTGAACCTTCTCGTTCCCTGTGTTCTCCTTTCATCCATGACCTTGCTTATCTTCCTACTGCCTGCCGACTCCGGAGAGAAGATCTCACTAGGTATTATGAAAGAAAGAGATTATCTACATATTTTATAAATAAACATGATTGATTTGGAAGAAGAATGTTGTATATATTTGCATATCTGGCATATCTCATTTTCAGTGCAAGGGAAAAAATAAATCCGCAGGCTTGCCAAGGTCTAGTCACAAAACAGAGAGCAGGGACATGCAACAGATAATGTGTGGGTGCTCATTTCAAAGATATCGCCTGATTGTGTCATGTCAAATGAGCTCTTGGTTCACATCAATGGCTTTTATCCATGTTTTTTTTTTTGCTCTCTGTCAAGAGACCTTTACCATCAAAAGCGTACAGTTCAAAGAAGAAAAAACAGTCATCAGAGATGGAATGGAAAGAACTTTAGATATGACTGTCAAGAAATGTAAAGAGGCGTGAACTGAAGGGCATTCACAATATATTTAAGTGGAGAAGCAAAAAGGCAGAAGCTTAGAGCAACCAAAGAGAAAGGAAATGAGGCAGTTTCCTCAATTCAAGAATGCATATCACTGCAAGCACGGTAAAGGGAAGTGCTTTGCTGTACACTCATATGGGCAATTAATCTATTGATGTAATTAAAGCAGGAATGAGTCAATGTGTGTAAGAGAGGAAGAGAAAGAATGCATTGCACTTTCCAGGAACCAGGCCTGCAATTATTGAAGCATCTTTGATTGACAAAGTATCAACCTAGTTTTAAGACAGACCTCAAAACATTTCATATATAGTTTTTATATGTTTTATGTTTTAAGAAGCTGATGTTAAAAGGGATAGTTCACCCAAACATGAACATTCTATCATCATTTACTCACCTTCATGTCGTTCCAAACCTGTATGTCTTTCTTCTGTGGAACCATTTGGTTCCTATTGACATTAAAAATACAATGGAAGTCAATGGGAACCGAAACTGCTTGGTGACCAACATTCTTCAAATTATCATCTTTTATGTTCCACAGAAGAAAGAAAGTCATACAGGTTTGGAATGACATGAGGTTGTTTGGAGTATCCCATTAAGAAACAACAACCACCTCAAATTGATAAGAGTTAGTGATACTTCTTTAAAAAAATGCAATGTTAATTTAATGAATTATATATATGCAAAATGCTTTTATTCACCAGTTCAATAAACAAGAAGTTAATGTTGAGCAACTTACATTTTTTAAATGATATTGGCAGTTATATTTTCTATTTTTGCACTGCCAACCAAAATATTTCCAAACAACCAAAGAATCAGTGTTTTCAAATGAAACGGATGAGTGAGTGACTCAAAGACTCGCGCATTAAGGCAGTCAATTGTTTGGTTCTTAAATGAATCAGTGTTTTGTACAAATTGGATGAGTGAACAATTCAATGACTCACTCATTCTCACCACTAATGCACAGGCTGTTAGTAAGTGATACAAACAGTGAAAGCTCCAATAATTGCAGTTAATGAATCAGCATATCAAGAAATTAATTCATTTTAATGGTAGCCCTGATTATAAGCCAAGAGTGTTTTGTGTTTTTTTGTTTTGATGAATTCAGTTAGTCTCATTTGGCGGAGTATTGGTGACAATAATTTTATTAAGGGTTCATTATGCCAAGATAGCACTTATAAATCTGAGCAAAAACATATGTAAGAGGAAGGAGGTTGAGTGAGAGAGCGGAAGCAGATTTAAATGGCAGATAGAGATGTATGGATTGTGTGTGTGGTGAGAGAGGAGGAAGAGATGGATCGCAGCTGGAGAGGGAGGGAGATGACTTGAACTGAACTAAAGAGCAATTGAGGAAGAGAAATGGCCTGATGTAATTCACTTTATGTATCACTCCATCAAACCCTGCACGGCCGTCCAATCAGATCCAATCAAATTCTGTCAAGATGAGTTACATCCAATAAGAATCTGTGTTTGGGCATCTTATGTAGTGCCAATGTCGCACATAACTAGAGATGAGGTATAACTATGCATGTATTTTAGTGGTCAGCTGATATTGATTTTTCAGTGGCAGATGCTGATATCTAGACTGCAGGGTTAGAGATTTAATGCCTATTATATATATATATATAATTTATATATACAAATATAAATATATATACTGTATACTGCCAAGATTTGGAGACACTGAATTTATATTTCTGATTATCTAATTTTGTAGACATGATTTATTGTAAATAAGAGATACAGAAACAAGCTTAAAGCGTTAGTTCACCCAAAAATGAAAATTCTGTCATTAATTACTCACCCTCATGTCGTTCCACACTTGAAGACCTTCGTTCATCTTCGGAACACAAATTAAGATATTTTTGATAAAATCCGATGGCTCAGTGAGGCCTGCATTGACAGCAAGATAATTAACGCTTTCAGATGCCCAGCAAGGTACTAAAAACATTTAAAACAATTCATGTGACTACAGTGGTTCAACCTTAATGTTATGAAGCGACGAGAATACTTTTTCAAAAAAAAAACAAAAAACTTTATTCAACAATATCTAGTGATGGGCGATTTCAAAACACTGCTTCATGAAGCTTTGAAGCTTTACGAATCTTTTGTTTTGAATCAGTGGTTCAGAGCGTGTATCAAACTGCCAAAGTCACGTGATTTCAGTAAACGAGGCTTCGTTATGTCATAAGTGTTTTGAAACGTTTTGAAATTTCAATGGTTCATGTGACTTTGGCAGTTTGATATGCGCTCCCAACCACTGATTCGAAACAAAAGATTCGTAAAGCTTCGAAATATGTCTTTAGTAGCTTTCTGGGCATTTGAAAGTGTTAATTATCTTGCTGTCAATGCAGGCCTCACTGAGCCATCGGATTTTATCAAAAATATCTTAATTTGTGTTGTGAAGATGAACGAAGGTCTTACGGATGTGGAAGACATGAGGTTGAGTAATTAATGACAGAATTTTCATTTTTGGGTGAACTAACCCTTTAAATATTAATTTCATAGTTTAATTAACTAACTATAAACAACTAATGTTTTAGCATTTGTGTGGAATTCATTATATGCAATTACATGTATGTTTCATGAAGTCCATTTCTTTTTGTTTTATACCTATTCACAGGTATTACTGTGCTACTCTCATTAACAGTCTTCATGTTGTTGGTGGCAGAGATCATGCCAGCAACCTCAGACTCCATCCCGCTAATAGGTAAAGCATGCATGTTCATTTTTTGCATATTTTAACATATTTTAATGCTTCATACTGTATTTTGTACAGTATATTTCAGTAAGTATCTGCCCCACTTAGTTCAACTGCAAATAAAAACACAGGGCGCTTTGAATATATTAGACTTCATGCGAGTCTTTGAACTTAATGATATGTAAAATTTAGTGCATAAGGATGTATAGTTTGTGTGTGCTCAGATCCACACATTGCAGCACTGAAGAATAAATTGATCACTATTCTGTATCATGGCCAAAAGCCTTGGTCTTGGCAACCGTACGCTTGGCTTCTCATAGTAATTTGCAACATGAATCGTAAAAGACCGTTAAATGGAAATGATAGGCAGGTCAGGAGAGATGAAGCAGGAGAAACATAAAAATGAAACAGACCTAAAGATAGAGATGATCCTCCTAGGGAGAAAAAAACAAAAAAACAATTCGCCCCACATTCTCTTTTCCCATCCTCTGGTTTATAGCCCCTCAGAAGCTGCAAAGATGTAATCTGCAGAAATGCGTTTGCTGGAAGAGTGTTCACCAACCGCGCTTTGTCTCTTCTGTCTGCTTCCCCCTCTCCTTTATGATTGAGTTTTTATGGTTCACTCATCTGTTCCTTATTCTCCCTTTCTTCCATGTGTCACTCTTTTATAATCAATGCCCCCTTTTTGTTACATTTGCCCTGGTTTTTACTAGTATGACCCGATGATAAAAAGCCATTCTGCTAAGAGAGTAATAAATGAAAGGGTTATGCATACCGTATTCTCTTCCTTTCTCTCTTTGTCTCTCTCTCAGGGCAGTATTTTGCCAGTATAATGATCATAGTTGGAATGTCAGTTATTGCGACGGTGGTTGTTCTCCAGTATCACCATCATGACCCCAACGGAGGAAACATGCCAAAATGGGTACGTCTACTCGCACACAAACACATACACTGTGCTTGAATACACAAATGCTTTTTTTTCCCTTTAAGCAAGCAACAATGTCTCTCATGTCAGTTGCATTGAAAGCGGTAATTTACTTATTTAATGATAATAGAGATAAAGCCAACAGATGGGGACTAAATGAGTAATTGGGATGCAGATGGATATAGATCTGCAATCTGTCCACGCTGATGAATGACCGTATTTCACTGTATTCTGCAAGCCAATTAGCAGCTCAGCTGATGTGTCCCAGTCCCGCTGATCGAACCCCATTCACTTACAAAGCCAAATGCAACAACACGAGGAAGCTGACAGGTGTATTTACTCAGGGACACTAACGTCAATTCTGCATCAAAACGAGATTTGTACATGTTTCTGAAGAAACTGTGAGTGGTCTCAAGTGCATATATGCAGCTACCGTTCAAAAGTTTGGGGTCGTAAGATGTTTTGGAAAGTCCAATAGGTTAACAAAGGCCTAGTGATTCGATATCTCTATAACTTATACTTTGTGAAAAAGAGAAAATTAGTATCCTTAACTGAACAGAGCTGGTCCCACTTACATGTTCTTACTAAAAAGAGAAAAAGACTCGATTGGTAGGAAATCAGTTACAGTTTTTAATGTTAAAATTAATAGACATTTTAAGAAAGAAATCATTTAACTGTTGAGAGTGTGTTGACAGTCTATGTAATTGACCCTTCGCAAAGACCCGTCCCCCTTCGTTGCTGTTGAATGGCTGAGCTCCAGAAAATCAGTTTTGAGGTGGCTTTGACAGTTACAGATTTAAAAAACAAAAAGGCGGGAATAAAGAACCCTAAACTCTAACACAAAGAAACATTTCAGCATATAAAGGGATCTTCAGGACGATATGGTTCTAAATAGAACTTGTAAAGAACCTTTTAAAGAACCATCTTTTTTTAGAGTATAATAGCACATCTTAGCCACACAATTTGAAGGTTAGAGGTTTTTTTTAATCCCTAACTCAAGGTATGAGCAATAATAATAGTGATGTGCTTACCTTAGCACAACGTCCTAGGATCCTATCCTGGGATCAGCTTTTAACAACATTCACAGCCAATACTCGGCATGTGTAGTTATTGAAAATGTCCATCAGAGCCAGGACTCAGAGGAACTCGAAAAGAAAACCCTCTTTCTCTGAGCAACCTGGAAAAAACAATGCTTACATAACAGCAATGGTTGTTATCTTAAGATGTAAAGAACTAAAAGAGATAGAGTTCAGAAGAAGATGCTAAAAGGGAAGGGTAAGGTGGATACTGATCAGGGAAAGATGTTTTTGCAATACTTATCAAACCCTCTAGGGCTTCTAGACTTGTATTTATAGAAGAAAATAAAAGAGAAACATATTAAAGACTGTCTAGAGTGTTTTAGTTAAACCTGTTCTTTCATTACATTCTGCAAAATCTGTGATACTGCACTAGTGGACATAATTTTGTTTATGTAGCCAAACATGCATTGGGTGATCTTTTAATACACCAAAATATGTGTGAAGATGCCAAAGAAGGACCTTGTTGCTTAAACTGCAGTTTTTCTGCAAATGATAGCAGTGGCAACCTCACTAGTCATACATTTTGCCATGGTTTATGCCTCTCCTTGGTCAGGACTTGGCAGTGCAACTGAATAATTCCAGCTTGTCACCTCTTTATATCTCTCTGTGTCATAGTCCTTGCTGTCATATGTTACTGTTTTACAACTCCTTTCCTTCCAAAACTTCCGTTCTTTTGACTCAGCAGATGCTATAGCTAGTGCTTGGGGAAAAAAATTGCATGGATTATTTTGCTTTATTTTTTTTGTATCATTTTGTTTAGACTGTACGTGTAGAGCATGAGCAATATATAGTTCAAAACGGCTTGACGCACTGCTGTGAAATGCATGCTTTCTCATACATACATAAAATTACCAGTTTACACTTGGTTGGAGGGGATTTTACTTTTAATATTCAAAGCTAATGTTGTTTACTGAGAAAACAGGATATGGGGGATATCCACAACAGCTAACAACACTGAAACTAGCAGCACTAAGAAACTCATATGGTACAGGACAGATGGCTTTGATTTATCATACATTTTTGAATAAAGCATAGATAAGAACTTATTATAAAAGCATGTTGTGAGGATTTATAAACAAATTCTAAAATAAATTTGATGTACTTTTTAAATACAAAATATGAGGTTTGTTTTTTGCATTTATAAATAACCAAGACTTGCTGTCAGAATAAAAAGGTACAATATTATTTTTATTTATTTTGTTGTTTTTTTTCCCCTGCGCAAATTAAAATAAAAATGAAAAATAAATAAATAAATAGATTTATTTAAATGTATTAAATCTAATAACATTATTATGGTTATGTTCTTTTGAAATGGCAGTAATTAATGTGAGGGTATATTTGCTGAATATTGTATATTATATATATATATATATATATATATATATATATATATATATATATGGTATGTATGTGTGTGTGTGTGTGTGTGTATATATATATATATATATATATATATATATGTGTGTATATATATCTATGTATGTGTATATAAAATATGTGTTATATTTGTTGCGTGTTTGTATTTATTGTATATTTTGTCACAAAATGACAATAAAGAAACAAAAATATGTGTAAAATGTTCTTTTACACATTTTTCCTTCTTTATCTTCCTTCTCTTAGGTTCAGGTAGTTTTGCTCCAGTGGGTGGCCTGGTTTTTGCGCATGAAGCGTCCAGGTGAGAGTGAAGACCCTGAGCGCCCTCCTTGTGCCCCCCACTTACGACGTTGCTCTTCAGGTTCCCAGAGCGGCAGCCTGCCAAACGCACCCGGTTCCGCCTCTGCAGATCTCCATCACCACCACACGTCCTCAACGCTCCACCCGCTTCATCCCCAGAGCCTCCTTCAAGCCGCCGCTGCCGCCGGACACACCCACCATCTCCACAACCAGACCAACAGCGCCAACAACAACGGCAACCTGCTCTACATCGGATTCTCCAGTCTGGACGAAGCTTCACCGCCATCCTTGCTCGCAGATTCCATGCAGAGAAACAGCATGTCGGGCGGCCCGCGTTCTGCGGTGGTGTCGCCCCCAGCGGTAGGCTCCAGTCCGCCACCTCACCTGCCCTCACAGTTCTGCAGCCCTCCGCCGCCTCCCACACCCAATATGGAGGCCACGGGTTGTCCGAGCACGGTGTCCGGCGGTGGCGGAGGCTGTTCTTGCTCGGGGGCCAGCAGCGGAGGAGACCCACAGCTTCAGGCTATTTTAGAAGAGGTGCGCTTTGTTGCCGATAGGTTCCGCGGACAGGACGAGAATGACAGCGTGGCTGAACAGTGGAAGTTTGCTGCAGCCGTAATTGACCGACTTTGTCTGGTGGCGTTCAGCATTTTCAACATCATCTGCACCATCTCCATTCTTATGTCAGCACCTAACTTTGTGGAGGCAGTTTCTAAGGACTTCATCTGATTGCTGTGTCGGCAGAGAATGTGCATTCGGGAAACTTGGGTTTGACCGTAATTGGGAAGTATTCTTCTCCTCAAAACAGTGACTCAGCTTTTTTTCCAAAACTGTGATTGGAATAATGCAGGATCCCAAGGTCTGAATTGAGAATACTTCTGATTGGCTAATGTCCTGGAGATTTAAGGCCCACTCAGACATCTCAGACTGAACTTTGCTGGTGGAACGCTAAAGACCTTCACCGAAAGGTGTTTGTAAATGACAAAAGGGGTTGGTTCGCTATAGGGTAAAATGTTCGGCTATGGAATGAATGAAAAACGAAACATAAAAAAGTGAAAACACTGATTAATGACCTTTCAGCTGTGTCAAACGCCTCATAACCTGACATGAACCTCTGAGGAATGGCCAGTCGTGTTACTCAAACTTGTGTGACATTGTACATCTAACATCTAGCACAGTACAAAACTTCTCTATGATGTCAAAATATATTTTGGTAACGTTCATCTACGGGTAGGCAAGGAGAGAGAGAGGGAAAAAGCTGAAGAGACAGAGAGAAATATTGATAATAGTGGCAGACGTGCAGTGGATGGCTCATGTGAACCCAGATCAAAAATGCTCTTCTTAAAAAATGAAAAAGGCGCTTGTTTCAAGGACAGATGGGAGACTTGGTGAACTGCTGGAGGGTTTGAGTGGTTCAGTTAATGGAGAGATACAGAAGAAGTGAAAGATGGAATACCCCGATGACGTGGACAGAGATGTAGACCGATGGAGAGATTAGGGCCTCACAGGAAGACGAGGCAAAGCAGAACAAGGGTAATGAAAGACAAAATGAGACAGAGTGTATTAGAGAAAGAGACACAGTCAGCGCAAAACGAAAGAAGGATGGGCTGAAGAAGTGGATCAGACAAGTGGATAAGAAAATGAAAGAGTGATGGGGGAATTGGAGAGGGATGGACAGAAACAGACAGAGAAGGCGGTCGGGGGGTAAGTGAGACTCAGCAACATTAACTGGCAAGAGGAAGTATGGCTTCGCTGTCGGAGAGAAATAGCTCATCATGCCCCAAAAAGCCAAACAGTGAGTGCATCCGTCACAAAACAGATGAGAAGAGAAAAACACACTGCAGAAAGGAAGTGGGGGAAAGAGTGTGGGAAGTAATAATCCCCTGAGACATACTGGAGAAATGGCACAAAGACAGTGGAGACATGGGTGGAATCTCATATCTCCCTTACTCTCTCCCATCATCTCTGTGAAATGACAGACAGTGTGAGGAGTTCTCAAACAGCAGAGATGATCTTCTGCATATCTAAGTAGGTGCAGAGCCACAACCATAGTAACTGTGCCCTGATTCTCTACTGTCACTTAAAAAACACGTATATGAGGTAAATCTCTTCTTTCTCTCTCGTTCCTGCTTACGCATACAGTGCCCTACAAATGTTTTGAAATATCTTGGGTAAAATGGGGGTTTGCACAATATTACTCACAATATTAGCATAAATCTTTGTCATTTTGTGATTTTGACCATTAGGGATGTTTACATGCTCTATTTTTTTTGTCAATCGGAATGAATCGTCATATCTGATGACATACCTGATTTTCCAAGTTCGTCTTCCGTAATAATTGACAATGGCACTTATGATAATCTAAAAGGAAAGGTCAGCTATTAGAAATACATTTGTAGTGAATACATATGAATGTCATGTCAAGACCATATTAGACTTGTGGATAATTATAATTGGCCTTATTATAACCCAATTTACCTTATCCTCTTTTAGTTTCTCAATTGAATCTTGAGGAATATCTTGTGACCTCAAAAGAAATCAACAAATTCTTTTCATGTTGCAACCTTTTAAAAACGTTAAAGCTCCAAAACACACTCATCCCCTTCCTATCAACTGTAGCAATGACCCAAAATGGCTATATATATACACCAGAAATTATAATGCGTAAGCACTAAAAAAAAAAAACCTGTGCGCACACAAAAGTTTCTTGTGTATACGTGAAAGTCAATTTTTTTATTTTTACAAAGGTCTCTTTAGGGGCTCTATAGACTTAAGATTCTGAAAGCCACTGCGATAATGTCATTGGAGCTACCGTGAATATAAGTTAACTGAATATATATAGTTATGCCATTTTTTTTTTTTTTACCAAATATTTAGTACATATTCAATCTCATCCATTTGTATAACATAAAATGCATGTAAACATATGCATCATGGTACTGTGCATGTGTAGAAGATATTTTTTTTTTATTTGTTTGACAAAATAGATTCATGCCTTTTCATGCTTTTTCCTGTTGATCGAATTATCAAAATTTAATTTGGGTCGAGCCCAATCGGATCAATTGATGTGTTTACATAAAAGCTTTTCAGTCCAATTGGGCTGTTAATCTGATTATAAACTGATTCTTTAGGTGCATGTAAACATGGCTATTGTGTGACTTTTGGTTTGATATGGGTCAACACAAACTCCAAAACCATTTCAGTAAATAATTTATTAAAGGGGATATATGTAGAATTCAGAAACCCTTGTTATTAGTGACACTGGTGGCCATTTACTGAACTGCAGCAGCAACGTATTGCTCATGCTCGCACTAGTGCACATGTAACATACAAGAGGCTGAATGTAATTCAAGGCCCCGATATAGTCATGGCAAAGTTCTTTTTCATTCTTTGCTTATAAGTAAAAAGAACTTGGAAATACCTTTACAGCGATACTGTTAACGAACATACTGATGCCGTCCACACTCCTGAGAGCTCCGTTTAGTTGAATGTGTCAATATGTGCTGCACGCTTTCCTTTTATTAACAAATTAAACACAACAAAAATGACAGCAGTGAGAAAACAGCAGTTAAAGGGTTAGTTCAGCCAAAAATGAAAATTATCCCATGATTTACTCACCTTTAAGCCATCTTAGGTGTATATGACTATCTTCTTTCAGATGAGCACAATCTGAGATATATTTAAAAATATCCTTGCTCCTCCAAGCTTTATAATGGTTGTAAGTGTCCAGTTTATTCCAGTAATCAGGAATCACAGTCTGACTGTGATGGGCATTTATTTCCATTATTATGTAATCAAAAAAAAAAAAAAAAAAAAAAAAAAACATTATCGGTCTTAAAAATAATTGCAAGTTAATATAATGCTTTCATGCCAATAAATGATTGATAAAGATTTGTATTGATTTTCTCCAAAACCTCACTTTTGAACCTTAGGGGTTGTTTTTGCATTCCACTGCGCTGCTTTTCCATTGGTTTTTCTATGTTAACATGCTAGATGGATGTATTTGACATTTGCACTCGTGCCTCACGCATGAGCAATGCATTTTTTGAATGCTGTGTCAAGTTAAAAGTTCAACTTTTAAAAATGGCATTTCTAGAATGTACGTTTTAAACGCAAAAATGCAATCTCTGTGAATGGTCCCTTGGGGTGATTTCAAACTTTTGGAGGGCACTGTATGAGGGCAAGGTGACTCAGTGTGTAGCACTGTTGCCTCACAGCAAGAAGGTCCCCAGATCGAGTCCCGACTGAGCCAGGAGGCCTTTCTGTGTGGAGTTTGCATGTTCTCCCCGTGTCTGTGTGGGCTTCCTCCGGGTGCTCCTGTTTCCCCCACAATCCAAAAACAAGCAACATAGGCGAATGTAATTGTGCATAGCTGTAAATGAGACTGCAAATGTGTCTGTGTGTGAACCCTGTGATGGACTGGCCATCTGTCCAGGGTTTCACCAGCCTGTGGCCATAGATGCTGGGATAGGCTCCAGCATAGGGGTTAAACTCCGAAAAGCAGAATTGATGGATGTATGAACATATGCAGAAAATTACTATTAGCTATAATCTTTCAGTTTGGTTGTGAATATTTTTTGACTATATTTACAACTTAATGGAATAGTTCACCCAAAAATATAAATTATCGCATAATTTACTCGCCCTCAAGCCATCCTAGGTGTATATGACTTTCTTCTTTTAGCCGAACACAATCTGAGTTATATTAAATAATATCCTTGTTCTTCCCAGCTTTGTAATGGCATTGAATAGTGTCTGAGTTTCTTAAGCTCCAAAAAGCGCATCCATCCATCCATCATCAAAGTAATCCATACAACTCCAGTGGGTTAATAAATGCCTTTTAAAGTGAAGCGATGGGTTTTTGTAAAAAAAAAAAAAAAAATCATATTTAAAACTTTATAAACTACAATCACTAGCTACTGTCAACTGTCATATGCTTGTTCACGAGAGAGCCGAGTTCCAGCAGAAGGGTGACCTCTGACCCGACGTATGATGTAGGATGTATGACGTAGGCGTAGCGTAAGCTTAGGTGAGAATTGACAAACATGGAATCACAGAGGTTAAAGCAAAACAAAACGCCGGTCACAAATTAGTCTAAAGCAAGAAGTTTTAAAAGAAAAATGTCAGAGGATTTCAATGTAAGAGAAGAGGAGCTACGTCCTATGTCATACATTGAGTCAGAGGTCACCATTCCGCCAGAACTCAACTCTTTTGTGAACACGTATATGGCCATTGCCGGAAGCCAGTGATTATAAAGTTTTAAATATGGATATTTTTGTTACAAAAACCCATTGTTTTGCCACTGGAGTTGTATGGATTACTTTTATGATGGATGGATGCGCTTTTTAGAGTTTCAAAAACTCTGGCATTATTCAATGCCATCACAAAGCTGGGAAGAACAAGGATATTATTTAATATAACTGTGATTGTGTTCGGCTGAAAGAAGATAGTCATACATACCTAGGATGGCTTCAGGGTTAGTAAACTATGGAATAATTTTTGGGTGAATTATTCCTTTAAAGCTGTTGGATGTAAATTCTGTGGCACCAAACAGAATTGGAAAAAAAAAAAGACTGTTTCCAAACAGGTTTCTTGAACATTCCCCCATCTGCCATTGTTTGGGCAAACAGGTAGTCCTGCCCCAAACCCATACCATTAAGCCAGTCTTGCTATTTGAGAGTGTTCAGCAAATGCATTTTAAAGTTAGTCCACTCTGTGGCCATGTTGTACAGATCATACTAAATGGGGAAAGACCAAAATCTCCTAATATTTTTTTTTTTTCAATATTATGTTTAAATAACAAAAATCTGGTTTAATAAATGGAGCTCTTTCCTGTTCATTTGAAAGCAGTATAAAATGAGGCACGTGTTTGGTGGCGGAGAAATGACATACCTCACCGAGTTGTGAATAAAGTAGACTTTTCCTTTGAAGATTGAGTGGCTATAGTTGAGTTTGGTAGAAAACATGGCTATTGTGTTATTGAATTTGTGTCTTGTTATGTGACTCGTCCAGCTAGGCAATTTATAGAAAAATAGAAATAGAGTTGTAGATGAACAATTCACAGTGAAGGTCTCTCTTCAGAGTAATGACTGAAGCGTATTGTCGTTTTTGAATGGACTGAATGGACTGTATACTATTCCAAATCTGCCTCTGGGGTCCGTACATCTTTCAGGTGAATTTTTATGATAAACCAGATGGGAAACTTTTTTTTCCCAGCAAAACATTTCTGGTGACAGCACATATTATGTGGTCCTTACAAACAGTTCTGGTTCTTATTGCAAGTACTACTTTATTGCTAAAGTCATTATAGCAATTAGTGGTTGTTATGGTATTAATTAAAGTTCATCCAAAAAAAAAAAAAAAAAAACGCTGCCAAAAGATTGCTGCTGCTCGCTGTGCTCTTATGAAATGCCAGCCATCTCGTCTTAATGGGGGACCAAGCAAATTACTTTAAAATCTCTCTCTTACTCTCTCTCTCTCTCAGATGCAGACACAAACCATTTCCCATCTTTGAATAAAGTATTCTTTAATAATATGCAGTCTGTGCTTCGTCATTTCATGGCTGGCTGTTGCTTAAGGAAAATGACAGGCAGCTGAAAATAAGAGTGGGAAACGTTACGGCACTGATGCAGAATGAGAGATGAGTAGGGCTGTGCCTGTACAGTCATTTTGAAAGTGTCCTATTATGCTTTTTTCAATTTTCTTTAGTATTTAATGTTGCTGTTTGAGCATGAAAAAGGTCTGCAAAGTTACAAAGCACAGAGTCCACTCCAAAGGGAGTTATTCTCTATATCAGTAAGCACTGTTTCTGAACTCCCTCATACGCATCAATTGTAGTCTTCAGTTTTCTTCTAGGAACGTACACCACAATATTACTCATTTAAATAATTCCTGGCCAAGGCACATGCAAAAAGGGGGGCGAGGCCTTGTTAAATTGCGTTAGTAGTATGTTGTCACCATGTCCAAGAGACACTGTTTTTCCCACCTCTGTACAAGTCGTGCTTGCAAAGGTGGTTTGGGTTGATCTTGTTCTTCTTGACTGTCATTATCGGACTCAGGCTCAAACTGGTATGGCAAAACTGATGCCACAGTTAGTGTAGTTACAGTAGTGTTTACAGCACCTCTGGAGCTGATACTTACCATTTATGGTAAGGGGCGTTACATTTTCGACACACACTTAAGAGGAAAACCAATCACAACAGACTAAGGGCCAGCTAACCAATCATAGCAGACTGTGCTTTTTGCAAGGCAGGTTTTTGAAGAAACCGAAACTAAACCTGTGTTCTTCTGACAGAGGGTGAAAACAGGTGCTACAAAAATGTAAATGAACATTAAATGATGTAATGCTTTTCCACTGCGTGGTACGACTCAGTTCGGCTCGGCTCGCTTTACTTTTTTTCACTGCAAGCTTCAAAGTGGGTGGGATTATAGACTGATATAGTTGCGCTGCCTTTACTGCCGTGGATCCGCTCCTCGGCTACTAATGAGTCTGCAAATGATACTGCGGTGGCTGTTACTGACTATTTAAATCTAGTGGGTTTGGTGTCTCGTGTTTCAAATCCAATGACGCTGATATTGACGATTCTCTCTGACCAATCAGTGATCTGCAGTGTTTACACATCACATTTAGTATCGGTACGGCACGCTTGGAACCTCAACCGAGGTGGTACTATTTAAGTGAGCCGTACCGAGCCGTCCCATGCAGTGGAAAAGCGCCAAAAACTGAGCTGTACCGAGCCATATTGAACCGTACCATGCAATGGAAAAGTGCCATAAATGTATTCTAGTTGACGTCATAAACAAAACTATGAACATGTAAATGAGCATAATAGGACCCCCATTATATATTTTTGTGTTCATTTTATTTCATACAATTCAAATAAATATAGAAGCAGGTCATCTAAATAAGAAATAAAAAAAAAACTTTTTCAGTTAGCTCTTTCGAGAAGCGGCACTAGACAAAAGTGAAGCGAACCTCATGCGGGAGATTGAATATACTATATCCTGCAGAATTGTAGTATGTAGTATGGTAGTATGCTATTCTGAATCTCTCAAGTGTGATGTGACGCATTGCAATGTCTAACGTATTGTGAAGTAGTTGAGGGACGAAAGCAGACCAATAGGAAATCTAGAACTCTGAACAGACAGAGATGGAGAAATGCTGACATGAGGTCCCGGCTGTACAAGGATTTAATTGATCACTCGTTCATGAAGGAGGGATGGAGCAAGGGAGGGTGGGAAGTTAATGATGGAGAGAGAAGGCAGCATCTCAGGCCTTGGGTGGATTTACGAGGGAAAGCAGTCACACATCTCTCAAAACTGCCTGAACTGCCAAAACACTACAAACAACACAAACAAATGTTACTAAATACAATGACTTGTAATTGAATACGGGATTAATAGATTTTGATGTAATTATATTAACATTCTACATATAAATCAAGGGCAGTCAAGCATTTATTATTTCTTTTGATTGACTTTAAAAGGTACACTCTAGTGCTTAAAAAAATCAAAACTGCATGCACTTTGCGGAAGAACATCTTCAACACATTGTTGAGTGTTGAAGAATCTCTTTAAATCACTTAATTAACTTAAAGATTATCACAATGGGAATTTTACTAAAACTTGCAACGTGACAATAAAAGTTGTAAATTAATCTCTATTTTGTTATAGTACAGCTTCTAACACAAAATGCTGATGCTTTGACACCATTTTCAGGATGTTGGGCCAAAAATGCCAATTTAGAAAAGTGAATGTCCATTGCTTACTTTGATTGCTATTTTGACAATGTTATGATGATATAAGCCACAATATCCCCACAGAGTTCAGCATTTAAGAAATTCTATATAGCTCAATTTCCTATCCCAACATGCACTATGGCACTCAGTCAATGCATCAATGAATAAAGATTGCATGTGTCTGCCATTACTGCGGCAGCCATGGCTCGTCTGCCAGAGTAATTCACTCGCCTCTCTCTGTGAATGTGCTGTGCTGGCACATTGACTTGTCCAGATTTACCGTGCTCACTCAGATGGAGAAAAAGAGGATATAGGGGAATAAGAGTGGGTGTGTGTGGCAAATAAGGGTGATGGCACACATGTTTTTGCAGAGATATGCCAGAGATGATGATTATATGAGCTGGAAAAGGACGGAATTAGGATTGTGTGAAGGTGAAACTAGTGTGGATTTGAGCATGAATGAGGGAACTGTGGCAGGAAGATTAATAGATTGGTGTCTCACTGTGTGAGAAAGATAAAGACATGAATGCAACTATAAAGATCGATATGATTTATAACTATATAAGATGTGTAAATGGCAATGAAGCCTCAAGATGGTGCGACAAAGTATGAAATTATATCCTGAGACTCCTTAACGATGCTTCAATGCATAAAATCAGTTTAAAATCAGATTAATTCAGGTAAGATAAGCTGATAACAAGCAATTTGGACCCATGAAAGGATGCAATATTTGAACATTTACTCTCTAAAAGTGTTTTTCCCCCTTTTTTCAGTGTCATTCATTGTCCCTCTTAAAGACACTGACATACAAACACATATTGGCTTATCTCTGAATGGCTCCTCCTGTGACTGCATCCACGATATTGCTGGCGTGTAGCCGGCGATCAATGGCTTTTAATTAACAGGGTAAGATGGGTATGATCGATAATAATGACGAGGGAGAGAGAGAGCGAGTGATTGAAGGAAAGGGATGGGCCTGTTTAGGGAAAAATAAAACAACATAAAGATGCAGGTTTGTAAATGAAATTTGAAGAAATTCATAAAGATAGAAATGTAGAAAGAAAGAATTTAAGTTTACTGTAACACAAGTTTAAGCTTTTGTACAAAATGATTTACACTGAACAAAATTATAAATGCAACACTTTTGTTTTTGCCCCCATTTTTCATGAGCTGAACTCAAAGATCTAAGACTTTTTCTATGTACACTAAAGGCCTATTTCTCTCAAATATTGTTCACAAATCTGTCAAAATCTGTGTTAGTGAGCACTTCTCCTTTGCCAAGATAATCCATCCACCTCACAGGTGTGGTGTATCAAGATGCTGATTAGACAGCATGATTATTGCACAGGTGTGCCTTAGGCTGGCCACAATAAAACGCCACTCTAAAATGTGTTGTTTTATCACACAGCGCAATGCAACAGATGTCGCAAGTTTTGAGGGACAGCTGGTCAGCTGCTGCAACAATCGGTTTGCATAACCAAAGAATTTCTGCACAAACTGTCAGAAACCGTCTCAGTGAAGCTCATCTGCATCGGGGTCTCGACCTGACTGCAGTTCGTCGTTGGAACCGACTTGAGTGAGCAAATGCTCACATTCGATGGCGTCTGGCACTTTGTGTTCTCTTCACGGATGAATCCCGGTTTTCACTGTACAGGGCAGATGGCAGACAGCGTGTATGTGGGTGAGCGGTTTGCTGATGTCAACATTGTGGATTGAGTGGCCCATGGTGGCGGTGGGGTTATGGTATGGACAGGCGTATGTTATGGACAACGAACACAGGTGCATTTTATTGATGGCATTTTGAATGCACAGAGATACCGTGACGCGATCCTGAGGCCCATTGTTGTGCCATTCATCCACGAACATCACCTCATGTTGCAGCATGATAATGCACGGCCCCATGTTGCAAGGATCTGTACACAATTCCTGGAAGCTGAAAACATCCCAGTTCTTGCATGGCCAGCATACTCACCGGACATGTCACCCATTGAGCATGTTTGGGATGCTCTGGATCGGCGTATACGACAGCGTGTTCCAGTTCCTGCCAATATCCAGCAACTTCGCACAGCCATTGAAGAGGAGTGGACCAACATTCCACAGGCCACAATCAACAACCTGATCAACTCTATGCGAAGGAGATGTGTTGCACTGCGTGAGGCAAATAGGCCTTTTGTGTACATAGAAAAAGTCTTAGATCTTTGAGTTCAGCTCATGAAAAATGGAGGCAAAAACAAAAGTGTTGCGTTTATAATTTTGTTCAGTTTATATGATTAAAATTTTAAATGTGTAAAATATTATTTGAAAGTTATATTAGTTGACACTGTATTTTTGGTAATGTATCTATCTAAATAAAAGAATAAATAAAGGATAGATAAATATACAATAAATATTTTATTCTTGATTAAAATCTCATGATGATCCCATGATTTCCATGTTTAGAATACAGAAACATTAATCATGTGAAATTTGTTAAAGTTTAATTTTAAAAGTATAATTTATAAAGTATAAGTGTAATTTAAAATGTATTTTTGTATTTTATTTTACATTTATTATTATTACCAATGCTTTAAAATATAAACCTTTTACATGTTGTTATTTATTATTATTATTATTATTATATTGTTTCAAAGTAATAACAGTAATATATAACCTTTTAGATGTTTTTATTATTATTAATGTTTTTCATACGATTATAATTAAAAACAGTCCCTAGGATAAAGAGCATAAGCAAACATCACTGTAACATGCAAAAGCAGCAGAATAAAGATGCAGTCAGAATGCTTCCTGGATTAGATTGATGACTTTTCTCATGGGAGCATTTGTTAGCACTGATTTGGCTCACTAACACACCTTCAGTCCACTGGAGTGACCACAAGTGGCCCTTTGAGACCGCTGTGGTCTCTCAAACACAGTTCCCCTCCTTTGGGCTCTACTCTTTTAAGCATTAACCACTTACAGGCAAAGACGTACAAGCACTCTTCAGACAGCTGAGATCTGAGGTAAAGTGGACCGACACTTCATCCAGTTTGACCTCTGCAGATCGTTGCGGTTTAAAGCTGTATTGATCCCCTCTAACCCCATGGACAGCTTCATCCTTCGATCCTGCAATGACAATTTATTACATTCTCGATCCCTCTTAACTTTACAGTGCTTTTATGACGATGTAATTATGTATGTAAATAGAGGGCGGAGCGTGCTAAAGCTTTTAAGTGCTATGTTTATGTGCACGCCAGTGTAAAAAGTCATGTAATGCTAAAGATGCAGCTATTTGACCTACTGTTACAGTATGATTATTACGGTGACTAAATATATTAATATAATTGTCAAAATATAATTGTTTATATATTTATATAATTGTCTTTCTCTTTTTCCTCTTCCCTGACAGTCTATTATGCAGTTGGCACAGTGAACGCATTGCTGAGCTTCCGTGTTTACGTCTGAACGCTGGCTCAGTATTGGCCGGTTCCTGCATCAGCATGACACGCATGCGTCGTGGTGCTCACATGAACAGCGTCAGCCAATAGACCCATTTGGAGCAGACGTCACAGTTATGTCACATGCAGAAAAATAGTGGTAGCAAGTGGAGGAAAATATGTAAAATCCAGAGAATAAGAGAAAAATCCAGAGAACAATACCGTCGTTGAACACACCCTTTGAAGCTAAACGCAGACGTTTATGATGCAAGTCACAGACTGGACTGATGAAACCCGCAATGATTAGTCTACTATTAAAGCAGGAATTTGATGTAAACAGTAAGTCTGCATAATATTCACATATGCAGTTAAAAGAGGACATACATACATAGCAGTTACAGAAGAAATAATATTTAAACCTATTACATTTTACATAGATAACTTTTAAACATAGCCTATAATATTTTTTATTGCATTTGCGTGTATATATCTCCCAGTTCTGACTTTATAACTTGCAATTGTGAGTTTATTTCACAAATTTTTGAGGGGAAAAAAGTCAGAATTGCGGGATATAAACTTGCAATTCTGAGGAAAAAAGACAGAATAACGAGTATATCTCACAATTCTGTTTTTCCTTCTAAGAAATGTGAGATATAAACTCAAATTTACAATAACTAAAAGTCAGAATTGTGAGATATAAACTCAAAATTAACTTTTTATTCTGTGGCTTCCATAGACTGCTACTGCAGAACTACCATGGACTATTTTAACCATGTCTTTACTACTTCTCTGGACCTTGAATGTGGTAATTTCGTTGCTTTCTATGAGAGATAAAAAACCTCTTGGATTTCATCAAAAATATAGGCTATTCATTTGTGTTCCAAAGATGAATGGTCTTACGGGTTTGGAACAACATAAGGGTGAGTAATAAATGACAGAAATATCATTTTTGGGTGAACTAACATTTTAACTATCTGAGTACAATGTAACTGATACATTGTCATGCTTCTTTCATGACTGACATATCATTTCATGTTCTCTTTTTTTCTTCTCAGGGGACAATATACAATCCTTTGGCATCAGTTCCAAAGTTTGGACAACACTTAACTTTTGACAATATTTAACTCAGGCTTAAATATCCAGTTAACAGTGTGAATATGTCATGGCAACCACTAGCTTCAGCTTCTGCGCTTTATCAGTCATATCATTTTTAAGTGTAACTATGCACACTATACATTTTAATTGATATTCTACTAATTGACCTACTGAAACCATATTTGCCCGCTGAACCCTCAGTTCATTTTGTCATTCAGCATCTTGTAAAATTCCCTGGAGTCCTTTTGATAATAAATAAAAGAAATTTAATTTAAGTATTAAGCTGGCTTGAGGCAAATTATTCCACAAGTGGTTGTACATTAAGGGTACTGTCACAGACACGTCAGGTTCCAACATCACCCAATCACAGCGCACTCAATCACCGGAGTACTGATCACCCGCACCTGCACCTCATCTAGCCACTCATCACTGCCACCATAAAACACTCACACACACTCACAGTCACTGTCCGGTCTCGTTCGCATTAGGATCTCTATATGCTTACCTCTTGGACTCCTGTTGAAGCTACTAACCTGTCTCCATCGTCTCCAAGTCTCCTCGTCTCCCTGTGTTGTTCCAGTGTGTGTGTGAGTGTCTCCGTTCATCCTCGTCAGCCATCCCAGCACTCCTCCACGGATCGTCACTTCTGCAAATCACCCAAAAGGACAGTATTAATACTCATCTTCTCGTCAATATTCAACTTCACTCATCTGCACTTACCTGTTTCATCCATATCTCTGCTGTGTGTGAAAAATAAAGTCTGCATTCTGTTATCTCTGCCTCTGACCCGTCTGTATTGTAACAGAAGACCGGACCTGAAAACATCGTCTTCACACACAGCATGAGTCACCCGGATCCCATCCAAGAGCTCGTCGATGTCCTTCGACGAGCTCTCACCACCACTCCAACATCACCTCATCCAGCGATCACCTCCACAAACACTGTTACCTCTCCTTCACCTCCTGTGCACGCCAGTCCCATGGCGAAACCGGCGCCCTACTCTGGTTCGGCGGAGGACTGCAGCGGATTCCTACTGCAGTGCTCGCTGGTCCTGGAGATGCAACCGCACAACTTTCCCACCGAAACTTCAAAAGTGGCGTTCATTATCTCTCAACTGCAAGGCAAGGCGCTCCAGTGGGCAGATTCTATCTGGTCCCAAAACCATCCTATTACTCAGTCGTACTCTGGTTTTGTGGCTCACTTCCGCGAAGTCTTTGGAAAGCCCATCTCTGACTCGTCGATTGGTGAGAAACTATATAATTTAAAACAAGGATCCCTATCTGTTAACGAATATGCCTTGCAGTTTAGAACTCTCGCAGCATCCAGCGGCTGGAACGAGCAAGCCTTGATAACAACGTATCGCCAAGGATTGGATCCTCGCGTGCGGTTGCATCTCGCTGCATACGAGGATTCCATCGGCCTTGAACGATTCATCCAACTCTCCATCCGTTTCGCCACTCGTATGCAGTCGTGTTTAGAAGAACACCAGGGCCAGTTGCTATTTCCCATCTCAGCACGTCGACCAGAATCCGTCAGCTCCCCAGAACCAGCCAACGAACCCATGTCTCTGGAAGGCACACGGCTCTCCCCCGCTGAGCGACAGAGACGGCTGACCCAGAATCTCTGTCTTTACTGTGGTTCTCCTGGGCATATCCTCTCCACATGCCCAATTCGTCCTCCGCGACCTATGGTGAGTGCTAACATTCCGTCAATCAAGAAAATGAAACCCCTCACCACTACTGTAACACTTACTGCTTCTGACATTTCCATTCCAGTTGTCGCCCTCCTCGATTCTGGGTCAGCCGGCAACTTCATCTCCGGCACCCTCTGTCGCCAGCTCCACATCAAGACCACGGCCACGCCGACCACCTACCAGATTCGATCTGTGACGGGGGAAGCCCTTAGCCGTAAGCACATTCGTCATTGCACAGAAGCCATCCAGATACAAGTCGGCCTTCTACATGTGGAACATCTCCATCTGCTGGTTCTGGAGGGATCCACCGCTGACGTGATCCTAGGGCGCCCCTGGTTGGAGCAGCACAACCCAACTCTCTCTTGGAAAACTGGCGAAGTCCTGAAGTGGGGCGAAACCTGCTTTCATGACTGTTTCCCTGGGCTCCCCATTCCTCGTTCTCCACGCTCCGAGTCTCTTCCAGTATGTGCCACGACCATCGAGAGCCCAGTGGACCAACGCTCCGTGGACATCCCTGAGTGTTACGCCCCCTTCAGTGACGTATTCTGCCCACAACGAGCTTCCAAGCTGCCTCCACACCGGCCATGGGACTGTGCCATCGATCTGCTTCCGGGTGAACCAGTGCCTAGGGGACGGATATACCCTCTATCCGTCCCGGAGGAGAAGGCCATGGAGGAATACATTAAGGAAGCTCTAGCCCAAGGTTACATCAGACCATCCACTTCCCCTGCTGCTTCAAGCTTCTTCTTCGTGGCCAAGAAGGACGGAGGCTTGAGGCCCTGCATCGACTACCGCTCATTAAACAACATCACTGTCAAGTTCCGTTATCCCCTTCCTCTCGTCCCTTCAGCCCTAGAACATCTCCGTGGTGCCACTGTCTTCACCAAACTGGACCTCCGCAGCGCGTACAACCTCATCCGGATACGCGAGGGGACGAGTGGAAGACCGCCTTTGTGACACCTACCGCCACTACGAATACTTGGTTATGCCGTATGGCCTGGTCAACGCCCCCTCTGTATTCCAGGACTTCATTCATGAGGTGCACCGGGAGTTTCTCCATCGCTTTGTCCTGGTCTACATTGACGACATCCTGATCTACTCCCGGAGCCTGGCCGAACATTGCCACCACGTTGCGGAGGTCCTCCAACAACTCCGCAAATTTCATCTTTTCCTCAAAGCAGAGAAGTGTACATTCCATCAACCATCAGTTCAATTCCTCGGTTACATCATCGATAGCAGTGGCATCCGGATGGACGAGGGGAAGGTGGAAGCCATTAAGAACTGGCCAACTCCCTCATCCATCAAGGAATTACAACGCTTTCTCGGATTCTCCAACTTCTACCGCCGTTTTATTCACAACTACAGCTCCATAACCAGTCCACTAACCAACCTGCTCCGTAATAAGCCCAAGTCTCTGTCCTGGACACCTGAAGCCACGAAGGCCTTCCAACATCTTAAAGAAGCCTTCACCACCGCTCCTCTCCTCGTCCACCCCAACCCAGAGCTGCCCTTCGTTGTCGAGGTGGACGCTTCCACCACCGGAGTAGGAGCGGTGTTGTCCCAGCAGCAGGGGAATCCCAGCAGACTCCATCCATGTGCCTTCTTCTCCCGCAAGCTCAACCCGGCGGAGAGAAATTACGACATCGGGAACAGAGAACTCCTAGCCGTGAAGCTCGCCCTGGAGGAGTGGAGGCATTGGTTGGAGGGATCTAAACATCCATTCCAAGTCCTCACAGATCATAAAAACCTTGAATACTTACGCTCTGCTAAAAGACTAAATCCAAGACAAGCCCGCTGGTCCTTATTTTTTACTAGATTCAATTTCACCATAACCTACCGCCCTGGTCCAAAAAATGTCAAAGCAGATGCTCTCTCCCGTCTCCACGCTCCAGATGAAAAGACCGAAGATCCTGAAACCATCATTCCCAAGGAACTCATTGTCAGCCCCATTTCCTGGTCAGAGGAGACCTTACCCTCCTCCAATGCCTCCACCAATGCTCCGCCGGGTTGTCCACCAGGCTTGTGCTACACTACCAGGTCACGACGCACTCCTCTCATCCACTCAGCCCACACGTCACTTGGCACTGGTCACCCGGGGGCCAATGAAACCCTCTCGCTGCTGAGGGAACGCTTCTGGTGGCCCAACATGGCAGCAGATGTCAGAAGGTACGTGCAGGGCTGTAAGGAATGCGCCATCTCAAAGAGCCCACGCCATTTACCATCCGGCAAGCTCTTACCTCTGCCCGTTCCCAACCGACCCTGGTCACACCTAGGGGTCGATTTTATCACCGATCTCCCAGCTTCCAACAACAACACCTGCATCCTCGTGGTGGTGGATCGGTTCTCAAAGTCCTGCCGCCTCATACCCCTAAGAGGTCTACCCACTGCCATGGAAACGGCAGAGCAACTCTTCAATCATGTGTTTCGATACTTTGGAATCCCAGAAGACATAGTCTCCGATAGAGGACCACAGTTCATCTCGAAGGTATGGAGAGCAGTCTTCTCGCTCCTAGGTGTGACCGTCAGCCTAACATCCGGGTACCATCCGCAGTTGAACGGGCAGACGGAAAGGAAGATCCAGGAGATCGGCCGCTTCCTCCGTACCTTCTGTCATGACCACCAGGACTCTTGGAACCAGTACCTGGGTTGGGCCGAGTACGCCCAAAACTCTCTCCGTCAGCCCTCCACCGGCCTTACACCATTCCAATGCGTACTCGGCTACCAACCCCCACTGTTCCCCTGGTCTGGGGAACCCTCTAATGTGCCATCTGTGGATTACTGGTTCCGAGAGAGCGAGAGGGTCTGGGACTCAGCGCATCACCAACTGCAGCGAGCCCTGCGCAGACGCAGGATGACAGCAGACCTTCGCCGGTCCGAAGCTCCCTCATACCAGCCCGGTCAGAAAGTCTGGCTGTCAACCAGGGACATCCGCCTGCGTCTGCCCTGCCGGAAGCTGAGTCCCAGGTTCATTGGTCCATTCACCATCACCAAGCAGATCAACCCAGTCACGTATCAACTTCAACTACCTCCTCACTACAGAATTCATCCCACATTCCATGTTTCACTGCTTAAGCCTCACCACCCTTCTGTTTCTCCCTCCACAGGACCTGACGTGGCAGCCTCCGAACCCCCTTCCACTCATCCTGGACGACGGCGCCGCATATGAGGTTCACGACATCTTGGACTCCCGACGCCGTGGTGGTCAATTAGAATACCTGGTCGACTGGGAGGGCTACGGCCCCGAAGAACGCTCATGGGTCCCCAGGGACGACATCTTAGATCCAAACCTCCTCCAAACCTTCCATTCCACTCACCCTGACAGACCAGCCCCCGTGGAAGAGGCCGACCACCGCTGACGTCGGGGTCCTCGGCCCTCAGGAGCGGGCCGTGGAGGGGGTACTGTCACAGACACGTCAGGTTCCAACATCACCCAATCACAGCGCACTCAATCACCGGAGTACTGATCACCCGCACCTGCACCTCATCTAGCCACTCATCACTGCCACCATAAAACACTCACACACACTCACAGTCACTGTCCGGTCTCGTTCGCATTAGGATCTCTATATGCTTACCTCTTGGACTCCTGTTGAAGCTACTAACCTGTCTCCATCGTCTCCAAGTCTCCTCGTCTCCCTGTGTTGTTCCAGTGTGTGTGTGAGTGTCTCCGTTCATCCTCGTCAGCCATCCCAGCACTCCTCCACGGATCGTCACTTCTGCAAATCACCCAAAAGGACAGTATTAATACTCATCTTCTCGTCAATATTCAACTTCACTCATCTGCACTTACCTGTTTCATCCATATCTTTGCTGTGTGTGAAAAATAAAGTCTGCATTCTGTTATCTCTGCCTCTGACCCGTCTGTATTGTAACAGGTACAAGTTGGTATTTAATTCCAGAAGCAATTCTATAGAATCACGGGCACAAAATGTATTCTTATTATGAATGCCGGATAATTTCTTTATGGAATTCTGCTTTCTTTTATTGTTTCATCATATTTATTTTAAATAATCCTTTAAGGTGATCATGTTTTCTTGAAAGATTCTAATTCTCAGGCCACTCGACTTCAACAAACATCTTCGACAGGGTACAGTATGAAACGTATTAAATAACAGATTAATTGACTTCTGATAGTCTTTTCGTGTTAAGCCTGCCAAGTGTTGCAACAGCAATCAAAAGTAACTGCTGTGATAGATTTTTGTAAAGAATGACCGTTTTCATTAAATTTTCAACCACTGATTCGACACAAAAGATTCATTTTGACAAACTCACACTATTGGCAGAGAGCCGCTTCCAGGTTTTCTGATTGGGTAACAAGGCAGCCAGATCGTAACAAAGCCTAGAACTTTTTAAAAATTTGTAGATTTGAACAAAATTACAACATAATAAACCAATACAGAAATCCAATAATACAAATACTTAACTTTTTGCTATTTATCACCTAATGATTTTACAAGATTACATTTATAATTAACTACTTAATCATGCTGTAACATGTTCAAAATGTTGTGTTGCGGATAACGCTACAATACATTTACCTTGAAAAGCAACATTATTATTACACTGGACCAGACTAATTTCTGTAATGATCATTAAAAATGAATTGCACTTCTGTCAGTAATTCTGTAAAGTCATTCTATCAAAGTTGTCAGTGCCAAAAAACAATTGGCCACACTGTATAAGAGTTCAGCGAGGTTTATTGAGTTTCATTAGAGGTTGGTTGGCTATTTTTGTACTTTACTGTTTGAAAACTAGTTTTGATTCACACTCAAATGTCTATATATTAATTTAAAGTTATGCTATGTAACTTTTGGCCCTCTAGTGGTCCAAAAAAAAAACAACTGCATGCATTTTGCCAAAGAATGTTGTTTTTGTTGTGCTTATGCCTGACTGTGTGGATTAATATGGTTATCTTACAGCTCATAAAACATTCACTACTTGGCTAAAGATATAACCTGTTTGGTGAAAAGTATTTGAGTAAATGTAATTATTTACTGCACTTAAGTATCTTTTTGGCTACTTTGTAGTTGTACTGAGTATCAAATATATTAGCAACTTTTACTCTCTACTTGACTACATTTTTGAATAAGTATATGTACTTTTTACTCCAGTACATCTGTGATGAGTAATGCAATTACAAATTACATTTTACATGGCACCTAACTTTTTCTGCAGCAGTTATCCGCTGTATTGGCAACACCTTTATGAAGGATATTGGTTTACGTATGGCCTTTTTGTGCACTTGAGTTTAACTGAGACTTGAGAGCTTGTAGACATTTAAGAGGTTGTTGTGCCAACCTTGATTTATTGCAATATTGAGGTGTTCAGTTTTATTTTGCTTTTAGAAAATAAACATGATTTTTTAATCTTACAAATCAATTGTTTCTTATTTTCACTGGCATGTCTCTTAGGTGTCAAGGCCTAGTGCATCTTTGAACCTATATTCAGTATGAGTAAAATACTTAAGCACTCTTAAAATCAGATACTTTAAAGGGTTAGTTCACCCAAAAATTAAAATAATGTCATTTATTACTCACCCTCATGCCATTCCATACCCGTAAGACCTTCGTTAATCTTCGGAACACAAATTAAGATATTTTTGTTGAAATCCGATGGCTCAGTGTGGCCTGCATAACTGCTGATTCGACACAAAAGATTCATTTTGAAATCGGCCATCACTATAGGCTATAAGTCGTTATTTTGTTTTTTTGGCGCACCAAAAATATTCTCGGCGCTTTATAATATTAATATTGAACCACTGTACTCACATGAACTGATTTAAATATGTTTTTAGTACATTAATGGATCTTGAGAGAGGAAATGTCATTGCTGGCTGTGCAGGCCTCACTGAGCCATCGGATTTCAACAAAAATATCTTAATTTGTGTTCCGAAGATGAACGAAGGTCTTACGGGTGTGAAACGGCATGAGGGTGAGTAATAAATGACATTATTTTCATTTTTGGGTGAACTAACCCTTTAAGACTTTTACTCAAGTTGTATTGGAATTGGTTACTTTTAAGTTGTAATGGAGTCATTTTTGATGTAAGGTATCTGTACTTTTACTCAAGTATGGTTTTCAGGTAGTACTCTTTACACCTCTGTTAGATGGAAATGATCTCAAGCTGACTAGCTGAAGACGTTACTGTAGCTATACCCATTAACAGACACAGTACTTCGTTGAAAATAAATTCCAGAGCTACAACAACCACAATTAAATGACCCTTCACGATAGATGCTTTACAATGAACTCTGTTAGAGAGCTACATATTTATCTGTTCAATAAAATAGCCTACCTACTCACCTTGTGAGTAATAAAAACACCATCTCGATGTTCCTCATTTCTCGCCATCTCTGAAAAGCCAAGCCAGTGTTGATTCTCATTTTATTACGAGCTCTCTCACGTTCTCTTTTTGCCAGCAGACTCTCCTCTGTGTGGTTTTTTTAAATTGGTGATTCACCGGAGTTTCGAGATTTTGCGGCTCTATGTAAATCTTTCTCACTCATTGTGACAACTAACCTATGCCACCCCCACACCATACAAGCCAGAGCAACTTTTCTCTATTTATGGACATCAGACATGCACGGGCAAGTGACGTATGCGCACTTGCCCGCGAAAACCATCCCGACAGGTCAAAAATAAAAACACTTATAATAGGCTTACCATAGTGAATGAGGGGAACGTTTTGGAAGAAGGATTATGTATTGACTGATTTTTTTAAACGAACAAAAAAAGTTACATAGTGTACATTTAATGCAGTAATGTAATTGGTTACTTATAGGCTAGGATGCATAGGTTTGAGTAGATCTGCCTATGACATCAAAGTACCGCGAGAGCAATTCAAAAGCATAAGGAGTCGTTTGCTCTCCAATCGCTCTCGCGATACTTCGATGTCACGCCGATCGGTGCTACAAATGAAATCAGTTGTTCCAAAAAAAGGCTTGCACATTTAAGAGAAATTCAAACAATGAATACAAACACAAAAAAATTTTTTTTTTCAATAGGTAATTTTATTTAAAATAGTATGTTACAATGTTTCAACCTACATGATGTTTTTTTTTTTTTTTTTATAACTCTGGTTAGTTTAACCTTCAGACATTTCAGTTATAAAACTATTGTATCCCGATATTATTGTTAATTTATGCCATTATCTAGGCTACATGAAATAATGCACACCTGTTTATCTCCTTCACGTATGCATTATATCTTTTGTCATACAAAGTCCCTTCCTAAACCCACCACAGCAAAGGCCTTGTTTCAATCCCCTCGATTTAGCAGAAAAATAAATTAACGTTTTCAGTCAGAAACGCTACAAAGACTCTGTCAGTACTACACAGAAGCAGTAAAATTTACAGATGAAGTGCAGAACACAGACAAATAGCCGTTAAACTTGTCAGTAATCATCCCAACACACCAATTTTGGGGAAAAGACTCAAAACAATAATACTTTCAAGGTGGGCCAAAGGTTAAGGAAACACTCAGTGGAAGGATAAGAGTTAGTGTCTTAAGTTTTAAACTGAAGAGTTATGATGATCTTAAATGGTTGCAGTTCAAGTTAATGACAAAAAAACAAATAATCATCCATGTTATAAATACATTCTGGTACATTCATATTCTTTTTTTCCTCGGCACATTGACACAAAATAAGAAACACTGACCAAACAATTAATATTTTAGCGCTGGTGAACATTACGTGGTGGAACACTTTTGACATTTCCAAACAACACAAAAAGTGTCGCACCTGTACTCCTGACGAAAGGACAAATTACACAACTGTAAAACACACAAGCCTAACTTTTTTCTTCATTCACATTGATAAACTGGCTGAATTAATCAAATACGGAAATAATCAGGACTGAAGACACAAATTAAGGTTTTGTAAATACGCTTAGACCATAGATGCTACTGTGCTGCTGTAATAGGAGCCTTTACTCTAACCAGAGAGCAATCTGATGTCGAACACACACACACACACACTATACAAACTCACTTATTGATCAAGGTATTGTAGCCAAGGTGGCTAAAGCATTTGGATGAGGACAAGCTCATTTATCACAGTATTGTGCTGGAATGGAATGGTGAAAGCTTCTGACTTGCATTAAACATGCATGTCTGTTAAGAAAATGTTAAGCTGTGTCTTGTCCTGTGACGAGGGGGCCAACTAAAGTCCTTTACGGTATATCTTTTTGGCTCTACCAATTTTTTTAAGATCTAGTTCTATGTATTAAAAGAAGAAAGAAAAAATAGCTCATGTAGACCACTACAAAAAACTGGCTGATATTTTAGCACACTGTGGGGAATTTGTACATGAATTTGAGACTAGTTGCCTTTTGCTGCCTTAGTTCTTATTCTCGAAAACATATGAGAGAGGAAACACTGTTAAGATGCTTCTGAGATTACAATATTCTCAGTCTGTCTCTTGTTTTTCCCCTTCAGATCTAGTCAGCAGGTACGACGTGGTGCTATTGTCTCTCTATGAGGGAAGCCTCTGCAGTCTTGAACAATAAATAACACAAAAACAAACTCAGACGAGGACTCGATGATGTTCCCTCTGAGGCTATCAAATAAACTGAACAGAAATAAACTATCCTGAGCGCAGCTACTTATGTGTTTGATGCTGGGGCCCCCTACAGGTCGCTTGTGCGAACTACACTTAACCTTAAAGGTATAGTTCACCTAAAAATGAAAATTCTGTCATCATTTGCTCACCCTCAAGTTGTTCCAAACCTGTATGAATTTGTTTCTTCTGCCAAACACAAAAGAAGTGTCAGTAACCAAACAGTTGATGGTGCCTATTGACTTCCATAGTATGGAAGTATATCCATACTATGGAAGTAACCAACTGTTTGGTTACCCATATTCTTCAAAATATCTTCTTTTGTGTTCAGGTTTGGAAGAACTTGAGGGTGAGCAAATAATGACAGAATTTTCATTTTTGGGTGAACTATCCTCTTAATATCTGTCCATATACACTCCTGTGCTTAATTTCCCACACACACTTCCCATGTCACTGTTCCCACAGACTTGTTTACTCCTTATTTAAATAAAATGAAAACGAGCTAATTTTAGTCAGCAATACTGGGAAAATCAAGCAATAATGCCATCACAATATTATTTTAGAGAAATCCCACACTAATTGTTTGTATGCTGACCTTGCTACACAAATTAATTGATTTTTTCTTTTGTTAAGGCATGACTTCCCCCTCCCATATATATAGTTTTTTAGGCTGCCATTCCAAATCACAAAGTGGTCATTTTGTTACTATGCTGCCCTGATAACAGTGCCGATACAGCTTTACTTTAGCTAATGCTCTCCAAAATCCAGCCAGTAGACTTAAAGAAGAGCTTGTCTCCTAAACCACTGGCGTGGAAGATCTTTAGATCTCATCCTACGTGGTATTTTACATGTACTTATGCAAGTTCAAAGTATCTATTGATGAAATGACAGCAGAACCCATTGGTGCTCTTGATCTGGGGTGAAACATCCCCGCAGTGTCTGCTTTGCCACGATAATGGCATTTTGCGTTGCCGTGGTTGCCATATGGAAAGCTCTGCATCTGAAAGGCACACTTTTGTCTCCGTGGAAACATGGTTGGTATGGTGTTGCTGGGGTGTTGCCATGGTAACATCTTCATTATGGTGGTCTGCTCAAGTATGATGATCCAGCGCAATTTATGCTGTTTCACAGGGGGTCTAGAGAGGAGTTTTAGGAAGTGGCAATCTCGCCCCCTAGGTGGCGCCATCCCTTCTGTTGCTCCAGCGGGGAGAGGTAATCTGCAATACAGAAGTGTTTCATTAGCTTTACTAAACATTTAAAGGGCACCTGTTATAAAATTCACTTTTACATGGTGTTTGAACATAAACGTGTTACATTTTAAGTGATATTCTACTAATTGACACAACCACCCTATAATGATAAAAATCCACCCACTCCTTTTTTTTAATCCCCATAAATCATAAGCAGTGTCTCAGAAAAAGCCATTTGCAGATTCTGGGCAAAATGACGTCACTTTGCACAGGCCCCGCCCACGACTGCTGCCGACATCAGAGCTGCTCAAGACGCAGTGGTTTCATTTTGTTTTTGAAGAGAATGTGTTTACTGTTTAGTTTACTATTTATTTACTGTTAGTTGTAATGAGTGTTTCTGTGTAATTCGCTGTGTATGTTGATGATAATGCAAGGGAGAGAGAGCGTTTCTTGTACTGCGTTTTATTCAGCTCTTACTGTGATTTTCTGGAGTGAAAACAGACACTTTATATTTTGTGTGATGTACTATAAACTTCATAAAACTCAGGAAATTTTTGGCCATCAAAGGCTTATACTAATGGTGGATAAAAGCAATATGACAACACAAGTTATAACTGTAATTAAACTAAACTATACCTGTTCTATCTCCATGCAGCATATATTCTCTTGCTCTGTAGGCATCAATGTCCGACCTTTTAAGTGCTTGAGATTGTCCTGTTTGTTTGTTGCATGCGCTCTTTAAGCAACGCCCTCTTCTTGAAAGGGGGGGAGCAGCAGCTCATTTGCATTTAAAGGAACACACACAAAAATGGCGTGTTTTTGCTCACCCCCCAAAAGTGGCATACATACATATGTATATGTATACATACATACATACATACATACGTATGTATGTATGTATATGTATACATACATACATACATACACACACACATACACACATATATATATATATATATATATATATGTATATACACACACACACACACACATATATATATATATATACACACATATATACACGCGCACACACACACACACACACACACACACACACATTTCCATTATTTAATCTTTCGAGAAGGTGCAGGGTTCATTTTATGCACTGATTGCTCAAATGAGCATCACACGCGTGACATGTGACTTTGTACTCATACTTGAATGTAAGTGTGGTAAGTATGAACCAGTATTTCAAGTTTCTGTTTGAGTATAGCTATCACATGAGTATGCTTGGAAAAATCCCATTAAATTGAGTGTGATAAAATGAGGGCAAAAGTTTCTCTTACCATTATTACTACAGTTCTTATTGCCTTTGTCTGAGGCCTCCTCTTCAACCTTTAACATATCAGAGAGAAACTCATTAACAAATGACAAGAAAGGTAAAGAAACTAAAACAGAAATCTGTGTAAGTTATTAATACCTCTTTCCTCCATTTGAGCTCACAGAAAATCCTCTCAAAGCACTCGTGCATGTAGTTAAACTGGAGAAGGGAACACAAGCACACACATCAAAGGTTTATTTCTGTTCAAAATGTTCTGTGAAACATAATTCAGCAGGTAAATATTGAAACAATAATTTTCGTTTTTGGGTGACTTACATAAGGAGTGAATATTTTGACCCAGCGAGGTTTCTTTTCTCCCCGCACATACTCAAAGCAGAAGGCCATACCCTCCTCATCTGTGTCCCATCTTTGCATCTCTGACCATTCGAACACAATCACCTGATTCTAGGATGAAGATAAAAGATAAAGTGTTACAATGGGCAAACAAATCAAACATGTTCTCATAAGGCCAATTCACAGTGCACCAATGTGAACAATCACCAGATTACTATTACGTCACTTCTCAAACAATTTACGACCCGACAAGCGCTGATTCAGTATGTTCAATTGGAGAAAACAAGATGCCGACAGGAGTAACACATTGAACCGACAAAACCCCAAAATGAAATTTCAGTCATTAACTCACCCTCGTGTCGTTCCAAACCTGTAAGAACTTCTTTCCTCTTCGGAACAAAAATTAAGATATTTTTGATGCAATCCAAGAGGTTAAGTAGTTGACGCAGTGCAGCGCTTGCGTGTTTACGCTCCTGCATCAGCATCACATGCATGTGTTTTGTGCTCACGTGAACAGCGTCGGCCAATACTAAACACGGAAGTGCTCCACTGCGTCAACTACGTAGGGGACTGACATGGGAGAGAAGAAATTGTTGAATAAAGTCGTTTTTTTGTTTTGTTTTTGAGCAAAAAAAAAATTCTATATTCAGTGGTTGAACCACTGTAGTTACATGGACTATTTTAACAATGTCTTTACTACTTTTCTGGACCTTGAATGACGGTAATTACGTTTCTCTCTATGGAGGATAAAAAAAAAACCTCTCGGATTTCATCAAAAATATCTTAATTTGTGTTCTGAAGATGAACAAAGGTCTTACGGGTGAGTACTTAATGACAGAAATTTCATTTTTGGTTGAACTAACCCTTTAAGCCACTTATGCCTTAAAATTATGTCTGTAGATTCTGAGCATCATTCACCCACCTCAAGAGAGCCGTCCTCTGTGCAGGCATGTAGTTTGAAATGCTTCATGCTGACGGCCGTGATCACATGACCTTTCCGCCGTGAGTCACATGCACAGTGAGGAAAAGTCACCTCGTTATATCCCTCACATGAGCGCAAAAGACTCAGATACTGCAAAATAAAGATCACAGAAAAGAAGGAAAACAAATGTTTATTTTCTGTTGAAACAAAATGCCTTCACATATTATTAATAGATTTTGCTTTGTGACAAAAAAGGTAAAGTGTCCAGGTTACATTTCATCCCAAAATCAAGAGAATCAATACAATGAAGACTATTTTAGAACTAATAACATTTTTGTATGGTACCCAGTGTTGTAAAAAAAAAAATTTCATTAATTGAAACAAAACTCAAAAACAATATAAATATTAGATTTAGAAATATTACATATTAAATTTAAAATGTTGCCTTGGCAGTTTAAGTTGAAATACTAAAATTAGTAAATCACTATTAACAAATGTTTAAAATTCAATTATACAGGAAAAAAAACAAACAAACAAAATAAAAACAAACAAACTTGAAGAATATAAAAAATAGAACATATATATATATCTATATTAAAAATATATTAGTATATAAATAATACTAAAATAACACTTTGTGCCATATCATATTTATTTTTTCCTTACAGTATTAGGAATTTGTAATGTAAAAATATCTTAATCAGGCATCGGACGATGTCTACATTTTTCAGTGCAAAAAAAAAAAAGCTTGATTGTGTTATTATTAAAATTATTTCTTTTTATTTGATTTTGAGGTGAAATGTGACCTGGACATGTTATTGACAGGGTTCCAATGAAAAGATAAATAACATTTAAATGCAACATTTTATTTAAAAAGTCTGTTTTGCATTCAGTGACAGATAAAGTATGAGAGACCGTTGTCATCTTTTTCTGTTCTGCTAGTTTTTGCAGCTGGTACGCTTTATCCTCTGCTTTAATGAATCCCTTCTTCACATCATCCTGTGCCTGAAGAAAAGAGACCAAAACACAGAATGTAAGAGAGACTGATACGATCATGAGATTAAGCTGCAAGTCAAGGATTTGGTTTGGAGGCATCCGACTTCAGCTATAGACCGTATCTAGCCCCGCCCCTTTTCAGCGCTGTGTTCGTTATCTTCTGTCTTCCGGTTTGTAATTCCATGAAGGTAAGATCTTACGGATTTATGAATGAACCACTCATTTTAAAATCTTCCCGTTCTACTGATATTTGTAATGACATCCATTTTAAACATTATAATTCTCATGATAACTTTCATTAACTCTACAATAAGTAAATCCACTTCACCAGCTAAATACTCTTCAACAGCGATGCCACAGACAGAACTACCACAAAAACAGAAGTTCAAACACAAAATTCTAAAGTTGGCTGTGAGCTGGTTTCTCTGACGCATAAGGTCTATACAAATATGCCGAATAAAAAGTACATTGAAACTAAACAAGCATGTGTGGTATTAGATGATGCATTAACCTGACACCTCGCTAGCTGTTCAAAGTTCATTTGCATGGTTTATGGTCTGCATTTACGAAGTGTTCGTATGTATTGCTTTTGTGTACACGAGTCAATCATAATGACCATGTTAAAGCTCTGGAGATGCTATATATTACTTAATCTGCAAAAAAGGATAGAAGTGACAATAACCCGGACTGACCTGATGGAAGCAGTAGTGCAGGGCCAGTGGGTTGTCCCGCAGCAGTTCCTCTTCCTGTGTGCTGAAGAGCCACTTACGCACCGTGAGACACGTCCCGGGGACAGCTGACGTGTAGTTCTGAACATACAGCTTGTGCGGAAACTCATTAGGAGCCAATTTGCGCACTTTACGAAAAAATGGTGCAAGCGACAACCCAGAAAAAAAAAAGGGCAAGAGAGAGATTTTCAGTAAATATTGCAAACTGTTTAGCGTTTCAAATTTACTGTAATTCATTAGATAACAGATATATTTTTATGAGGAGCAGAATAAATATTGTAATATACACTGATAATCTTGATATCTGCCATAGGTATACTACCGTTCAAAGTTTAGGGTCAAGTAACTTTTTTAAAAATAAATGAATTGTTTTATTCAGCAAGGACGTATTAAACTGAAAGTGAAGACATTTATAATGTCATTTTTTTCTTACTAAAAATTACTAGCATATTGTCTGTTTATTAATACTTATAAAGCACATATTAATGTCTTATTCTGAATAACCATTTTCTACATCCCTTAATCCTACCTAAACTCAAACGCTACAACTACCTTACTATTATTAAGCAGTAAATTAGGTGTTTATTGAGGCAAAAGTCGTAGTTAATAGTGAATGTGTTCCTCAAACTAAAGTGTGACCAAACATTCTTCTAAAAATGTATTCAAGAAGGTTTTTCAAATGATTTACACAGAAATCCGTTCTGTCATGTTTAATTAACAAGGCACAATGTCCTTATGAGCTCAGTAGCACCTTATCGGAGCTTGCCAGCTGGGGCAAAACATTGTTCATTTGATTAAGAAGAGATCACGAAGCGGCAGTTTAATAGCTGCTAAAAAGAATCATAAGTGCAATTACTTTTGACTTCATAACAAGGTCATCTGCTTCCCTCAGTGAATATCTAAACACTTTCTTCCTTCGTGTAAAAAACTGATTCAGAACACCAACACTTGGAGCGATTACTCACCAAATGAGTGGTTAATAACTTCGAAGAGAGCAAAGTAACTGGCCATGATGCTGTCCATCCCAACCTTCACGACAAGAGCCTGAAATAAAGAAAATGATACTTAGGATGAGCTTCTGTTGAGGTCATTGAGTTGATATTTAAAGGGGTCATGACATGGATTTATTATTATTTTAAAATGTTCCTTGAAGTTCATGTATAATGTTAATAAAGTTTTTTTTTTTGCACATACAACAAAAAAAAACATATTTGCAGAAAAAATAATTTCAACCCTCATTCTGACCTTCTGTCTGAAATGATCTGTTTTTAAGGGGCATATATATAAGAGTTCCATTGCAAAAACCTGAATTTTTATCAGGCTCCTATGTTTAGGTTCAATAATTTCACTTTAATGGCAATGAAAATGTTGTTGATCAGTTATTGAAATGCCTTATTTTCAAAAATGTCACTTTAGGTCAATTCATTGGTATTTTACTGCAAAACAAGTCCATGCATGTTTTTTTTTCCCACAAAAACCTCTAAGTCCACCTCTTTGGACAAGACATAGTAAAACATACATTTCTGCCAGATTTACAGAAGTCAAGGGAACACTGTTGCGTTTACTTGCTACTCACGGAATTCTGTCATTGCCACTGTAACAATGGACAAAACATGATAAAAACTTGCAGCTCGGCAATTGAAGGTCAGCTCACACACACACCGTCATTCATCTTGAAATCATATGATTGGATTTGCGTTTTCCGACTGGTTCTTCTGTGGACTTAGAGGCTTTTGCTGACAAAGGGAAGTGGGGTTTAGTGGTTATATATATATATATATATATATATATATATATATATATATATGGCCTATGGTGCGATGATGTATAATTATTCGTTGATATCCTGCTCTGGAGGCAGGCATATGCAAATATACAATTGCAGGCATATGCAAATATGCAATTGCAGGCATATGCAAATATGCAATTGCAGGCATATGCAAATGTCAATGATCCCACAATATTTTGTTTGATTAAATGAATGCTCTGTTTACAATGAAGAGGATGTTTTAAGCTATGAAAATTGCAGGATGTTTTAATGGAACAAAACCTCTAATATGTCAAAAGATCAAGGAAAATTTGATTTCTCATTTCATGACCCCTTTAAATAGTCTGACTGTCATATGTTCATGCAACACATTTTACCTGGTAAACCTGGTCGGTGGTGCTATTCTTTCGGACTCTTACTGAAGCTGTGGTTTTATCAGGCAGCGCTATTCGTAACTCGACATCTGTTATGGCGTTGTGGTTCTTTAACATGAAACACATGTTAAACAGTGTCGCTGAGCAAAACCACTTCCTCGCAGATCTCCAAAGTTTTTGCACACACACACACTTACCTCATTTGATTCAGACAGGAATTCCTGCATAATGTCACTCTCACCTATGATCCGCACTGAGCACACTAAAAACAGAAAAAAGAGAAAGAAGTCAAGAGAGAGACAGAGAGAGAGGATATATATTTATATGCAGGTCAGCAGAAGTGCATATCATATCTCATAGATCTTTGACAAACGCTTTGAGAACAAGTGTACAAAACCACTTCCATGCTGGCTTACTGCAAAGACGACAATACAAAAACAAACCTAAACAAATAAATATAAATCATCTGAAATAAAAATAAATTAATGTGTATTAAGAATAAATCAATAAAATCAAGACTGCTTGACTAAAAAGGGTGTTCAGGTCACATTTTACCACACAATCAAAAGAAAAAGTAAGTTTATAACCATTAACATTTTTGTACAGTGTCGTAAACTAAAACTGAAATAAAATAATATATTAGATGAAAAACTTTAAATAAATGAAAAAAAAACATGGCAACTAACTGAAATATCTATTTAAATGCCATTTTATTAAATAGATACATAATTAAGAGTGCAAAATTGTTGGTGTGAGTAAGATGGCGAATAGGACCAGGACACATCGTAAACAAGACCTGCATCACAAATTTATTTTACTTCATTGTAATCACAAAATAACGCACAAAAAAGAAAGGCGTGAGACTCACCTCTCTCCAGGTATTCCTCCAATCCCCTCCTGCGAGCGTCCAGCTGTTGTTCGGACAGAGAAAAGGGCCACTTCCCTGGCAGCTTCGGGAAAGTGTAGTTGGAAAACTCTCTCTTCAGGTTCTGATGAAGTATTGCGAACTCCCGATAACGCTTTGAGCACATCTGTCTGCCCGACATGTACACGTTATAAACCTAAGGCAGGAGGAAACAAAGATTATTAGCACTAAACAGCAGCCCAAAAGTAAAAAGCTTTCATTATTTCTCTGCAACTCACCACAAACTTCTCTGAGTGCTGTTCCACATGTTTGTATGTGGGGACTGAAATGGGGACGGCCTGCTTGTCACTGTAGTCGTAATTGGGCTGCACCGCACCTTCTTCACCAACATCAAGTCCGTCTCCTTCCTGTGCCGGGACGGAGAGCACGGTCAACACCAGCTCCCTCTCTCCGGCCCTGATCAGATCCACCACCTGCTTGTGCGTCGCCCCCTCCACGCTCACCCCGTTACTGCAGGAGAGAAGGAAAAAAGTGGGTCATGTTACAGGGGTGAAATATTAGGATGGATTTGGAGTCGGTTAATCTTTTTTACTTCTTTTGAAGGTCTCTCATACTCACCAAGGCTGCATATTTAAAAATACAGTAAAAACAGTGAAATACTAGTACAATTTAAAATAAATTGTTTTAATATATTTTAAATAAATAAATAAAAAAAAAAATCATACAAACCCCACACTTTTTGAATGGCACTGTATGTCTATAGATATTCAAAAGCTCATAGGCATTGAGAGAAAACTCATTTGACCACACAGGGCAAAAATCGGCTTTATTTTAGACATTTAAAGGGATAGTTCACCCAAAAATGAAGATTATCCCATGATTTGCTCACCCTCAAGCCATCCTAGGTGTATATGATTATCTTCTTTCAGAAGAACGCAATCAGAGATATATTTAGAAATATCCTGGCTCTACCAAGCTTTATAATGGTAGTGAACAGGGGGCCTGTTTTGAACTTGAAGCCCAAAAAGATGCATCCATCCATCACAAATATAATCCATACAGCTCCAGGGGGGTTAATAAAGGCCTTCTGTAGCAAAGCGATGGGTTTTTGTAAGAAAAATATCCATATTTAAAACTTTATTAACTATAATAACTAGCTTCCGGCAGACGCCCATACACATTGATTTGTGGCGGAAGAGTAACCTCTGACCCGACACATGACGTAATGACAAACACAGAAGCGCAGAGGATAGAGCAAAACAAAACAAAACAAAACACCGGTCATGAATCAGAAGACTAAAACGAGAAATTTTAACGAGAAATGTCAGAGGATTTTCGATATAAGAGAAGAGGAGCTTCAGTTTGTTGCACAACCATATTTGTTTGAACTGCAAGAGGCGTCTAAGCTTACGATACTCCAACATCCTGCGTCATACATCACTTCAGTGGTTAGTAATTTGCCGCAAGTCGACTTGCACAGTATGCGTACAGTCGTCTGACGGAAGCTAGTTATTTTAGTTTATAAAGTTTTAAACATTTTTCTTACAAAAACCCTTCGCTTCGCTTCAGAAGGCCTTTATTAAACCTCTGGAGCCGTATGGATTATATTTATGATGGATGGATGCATTTTTTGGGGGGGCTTCAAAACAGGCCCCCCGTTCACTACCATTATAAAGCTTGGTAGAGCCAGGATATTTATAAATATATTTCAGATTGTGTTCGTCTGAAAGAAGATAATCATATTCACCTAGGATGGCTTGAGGGTGAGTAAATCATGGGATAATTTTCATTTTTGGGTGAACTATCCCTTTAACTGTGATTCGCATACAAATCAGCCCCTTAACATGCAGTTTTAACTGGACATCTGCATTAAGCATTTAGATCTTCAATAATAAAACAAAACATTGTTTCTTCACCATTAAAGCAAAGATTACTCTCTTTAAACTAGTGTGATAAGCCATTTTACAATTTACGGAACTGAAACCCTAAGTAATCTACTAAACAAAGGATTACATTTCATGAAGGGAACTGCTGATGTCTTTTTCAAAACACCTCTGGTTATGAAGTGTTTTTTTTTTTTTTTTTCAGCTAATACAGGTTGAGGGTCACCAGGATCTCTCCATTTAGTTATGAATTATTGTTTGCATATGCACATGATCCCACCAACAATAACACAGACAGCACATGCCACCTGCCCATCACTTATTAACACCATCACTAATTCATAAACCAGGTGACAGATGGAGGAAGACCGTAATGGGGAGGTATATTTCATGACAGCATTCAAAAATGAGGGTAGACAAAGCTGACAGACAAGCTTTCTACCATATACTTTCACTTTAAATATAAAAATATAAATCAGAAAAATGTGATACTTGTATTTTCAGTCAAAACTTTAATCACTAGCAATATTAATAGGGATTATTATAAGGTCCCTTAATTTAGGATGTCCCAACTCTCCATACCTAAATCTATGCCAGTGTATCATACTTTAATCCAATTCAATATAAAAATCACATTGCTGAACAATGAGTTTGGAACAGGAACAAACTGTTGTGTAACATGATATTCACATGACTGCAATGATTCCCTGATACTTCCTCATTTCAGACTGGAAGTACTGTTAAAAATCTAAAGATACCATACTGATTTTCCTTTTCCTTAAACATATTCATGTTTATATTACTGAACTGAAGACAGGGACGATGCGCACCAAAGACTGCAAATGGAAAACAACTCAGCCTTGGTTTGTGAACCCACTCCTTCTTCCTCAAAGGAGTTCCTCAGGAAACCAGCCTTGGGCTAATGAAACCTTTTACCATTTTAGGATTATTTCCAAAAAGTAAAAAAAAGGTCATGTCAAAGCATTACAAAAACAATCTTGAAACTTCCAGTTCCCAATAATTCATCAAAAATGACCAGTAACTTCTGTAAAATGATCCAGATACAACACTTAATACGTGAGATATAATATATAACATTCACATTGATTAACAACTAGGGTTGTCACAGTACCAAAATTTCAGTAGTCGGTACCAATACCAGTAAAGTTTCACGGTTCTTAGCACCAATACAAAAGCAAAAACTGCTGAATTAAGTACTTCAAAATATTTTGTCCCATTTTGTCTCGTCCGTTGGTTATCACTGTCAATCATCACCCATTTAAATTCAGTTGTCAATCCAGAAACTGTACAATGAATCTTTTATTAACATCGTGTTTACACTTTGTTAGTTATAATGTAAGGATTTGCATGTGGCTCATGTTGAACAAAACCAAACCTTGTGCGTTTACAGTGTTGTTAAGCGGATTCTGAATAACTTACTGACTAGCACCTCTGATAGGCCATTGAGTTCAAGTGCTCAACAGATATGATTGTGATCGGCTACAATGCTCAACACATAAAAACATGCTGTAAATAGAAACCTTTGATGGTCAGAGAGCACTCAAACAAACAAGTCTATCCGAATCTACCTGGTACTCGTGCTGCTGGTACTGCAGAAATGCTGGAACCATCAACTTTTGTTTTTTAGTACCAAGTAGGTAGTACCAGTACATTCGACAACCCTAATAATCTTAATATATTGTATTTTCAAAGTGGATTTGTTTGAAATTGCTATTTTGTAGCATTGCCCAACAACTGTCCTTGAAAAAACGTACTAACCGAAATATTTAATATGTTCTTAAAGATGTTCCTCAAGAATTTTCAGTGAATTACTTACATATTTACTTAATTACGTTCATGTCAGGTGTACAACTGAAGTGTGTTTTAAATAAACTTATTAAAGTAAACTTGACAGAGGCTAAGTAAGTAACAACCTTCATGTCCGTAATAACCTTTTGCATTTCCTTCCTTTCAGGGAGGGGTAGCCTAAATGTTTTCATGACATTTTCAATGAATGTTACATGACAACACGGGATAAAATTAGCAGATCCAAACACACTGAATCAGATCTTAGTCATTGTGAGTAAATGTGAAGTTTTAAAGAGAACAATGAGTGATTAAAAAAAAAAAAAAAAACTATAGAGGAGTTTAGCATCATTTTTATTTAAAAGAGTCCTGACACTAACGTGCAGTAGCCTACATTAATAATTTCTTTGTTTACATACACATGCCCTCGGTTTACCTAACACACACAATTTAGATGACCGCACATTGAGTTTATACTGAGATAAAAAAAAAAAAAAAAGTGTTTGAGAAAAGTGGTTTGAGTGAAACCAACAACAGCACACCACAATTTTTTTTTGACTAGAACTGGCATTATGAAGAACTGCACCACAGTGTAAATCCTTATTCAACTTCTGAATTTCCCATAAGATAAAACTGTGACCCCAATACGTCTCATTTTTATAATGCTGATCATGTTACCTGTGACACCGCCAAATGACTAATGACTATGACCAGTGGCGCGACGCTAGACATACATAATGTAGCTTATGAATTAACATGCAAAGCAGATCTGTAAAATATTCACTGAAGGAGGAAGACACTTTCTAAAAACTGTTGCTCACAGCAGAAAATTATACAGTAGATACAAATACTATTATATAGTAAATTTCCAATTAATCTACCAATATTTTGAAAATTGTATTATTAGCATTGGCTAATTAATAAGATCGTCTTTCTGCCTAAAGTCAAAATTTACAGACAGCCTTGTCAACAGTACACATTTTCAAATATTCTCTGGTGAAGTTTGAGAGTAAATATTATGTGGTTGACATCTTTTTTTAGTTGCCAATGCCAATAACTAGAATGCACAGCGGCCAATATAATAGTGTTTATATATGTGATATAGACTAATACATCTTTTAAGGCAATTAAGGCAACTGACATGTAGTAGTAATATACTTTATAGTTCAAAAGTTTGGGTTCGGTAAGATTTTTAAAAAAGAAATGTATACTTTTATTCAGCAAGGAGTCAAGGACACATTAATTTGTTTAAAAGTGACAGTAAGTAAATACATTTATAATGTTACAAAAGATTTATATTTCAAATAAATGCTGTTCTTTCGAACTTGCTATTTATCAAAGAATCCTGAAAAAAGATTTTGTATTACAGTTTCCACAAAAGTATTAAGCAGCACAACTGTTTTCAACATTGATAATAGTATAAGAAACGTTGGGCATCAAATGAGCATTTCGGAAGGATCATGTGACACTGAAGGCTGGAGTAATGATGCTGAAAATTCAGCATTATGCCATCACAAAAATTAATAAGTTCAAAACATCATAAAATAGAAAACAGTTATTTTCACAATATTACATTTTTTACTGTATTTTTGATCAAATAAATGCAGCTTTGGTGAGCATAAGTGACTTTCTTTTTCGTACTGACAGAAACAGTAGTCTATGATGAAATTAAACCAGTTACACAACATTCACTAACGTTTGCACTGTTAAACAGCAAAGTGGACATCTCAAAATGGCCAAATATATGGATATATATCACTGTACACACACACACATACATATCCAAACATATATATAAGCTCAGATCAAGCACAGATTAGGATGCTAACATGTCAAGAACTACATTTATCAGCTGCATCGACGATAAGAGATCAGCATGACAGCATGTGATCGTGTAACTGTCATGCATCAACAAGTCACTGAGTGAGAGACTCTTCTGGATTTATATGACACATAAGCATAAGCTAGCTATAGCACACACGAATTGTTGAATACACCAAACCGATGACCCTGTTGCACAACAACCGTTCTGCGTTTGAGAACGTCTAGTACGTGTTATCTGCTCAAGCCTTACATAATAATGATCTGATTATTGCATTAGCAGGGATGTGTTGGCATGCACGGCCACGAAAGCTTAAACAAGTCTACGGAACCTTGTGCTAATGTGTAAAAATAACGCCAAGCCACCAGTGACTGTGTGTCAAACAGACTGACAGCAGAGCAACGCTGATTTCCAGGCTAAAATGAGAAATAAAGTGGAAAATAAAAGACTTACACCTCTAGTATTCGATCTCCTTTCACGATACCGGCCCGGTCCGCCGCACCGCCGGGTAGCACGGCGCTGACATGCTGGAGAGGAGCGTACAGCTCCCCGTTAATGCTCCGCAGCTGGCCGCCTTCACTCACTTGACCGCGGACGTTGAATCCGTATCCCGATTCTGACTTTATGATCCGAACCACCCGCGGACCTGAAGTCACCAAGGTCGGGGTTTGACTACCAGAACCGACCATACCCGATCCGTTAACGCGGGGCGCTGTGGGTAGCAGTGAAGGGGGAGCGGGCCGAGCAGTCTCATCTCCTTCGTTTTCCGCCATCTTTAATTCGTTTTTTCACCCCCTCTCCTCCCGGAGGCCTTCAAAACAACAAGCCAGAAATACGCGTGACCCGCCCAACCATCACAAGACTTCTTTCACTTTCACAGACTGTGTCCGGTGTCTTTAGAGGAGGCCGGAGTGCTTCTGTGGATGTTGTCAAGTTTGTTTTGGTGGATTATGTAAGAAGAGGATATCCTGTACGTATACAAGGCACAGCTGAAAGACAGTTGTATAGAAGTGGCTGCAATCACTTGACTAGGGTTTTTACCATAGCAAATAAAAAAAAGTTTGACATGATGATAGAGGCTAGAATATTACCAGGGCAAGTTGCCAAAATACCATTTCTATAATAGGCTATTTTTTATACAGCTGTTGAGTAAATAATTGAACTTAATAAAACCACACTGACATACATTCTGAGAAGAGTCAACTTTCAGATTCAGATCTTTATTTTCAGATTTTATTTTTTATTCAGAATATTTTTCTTATGTTGGGGCAAGATGTCATATTTTTCAGAATGTTATTGTTTTATTTTTTTTCTGTATGTATGTTGTAACAACGTACAGTATACACTAGCAGGTCAAATCAGAAATTTTCACTGGAAACAACTTGCCCTAGTCTTCCCTATACTTTATGCCCATTCATACATTAATAAGAATAAGTGGTGTATTTAGATGGCAATGTATGTATGATTTGACATAATGCAACAAATAAATTACATTTTGACAAAACATACATTTGGATAAAACAACAGTGTCCAAACTATTCCAATCATCTACTGAGTTGATTGCTAGAGCGACATCTAGTGTATTTGTTTCTATGCATATCTGAAAAGTGTATGCCAGTGAATGTAGTATGGAGCTTGTGCAGGTCTTTTCTGCCCTCTTGTGGCATTTGTGGTGCACCAATGAGAACAACCAGCATGCAGAAGCTCTTATCATGCAGATTTGTCTCGTGCCAGTGGAGAAGGCTTAACTTTTTAATCCCCTTTATTTATCTTTATTATAATTGTCACCAGTGTGGTTGCAAACAAGCATGAAGATGAAGGGAATTTTCTAGAATCTATATATTTACAAAATCAAAACACAGGATGTCACAAGAGAAAAGCTAACCACACGTAAATGCAAACATAAACGGGAACCGACCAAGAGTAACTCAAACACAGTAGGCCTACACAATTAAAAAAAGGGGAAACTAGCAGGTTAACAATCGAATATCATTGAGTAACCATAGCAACTAACTGACAGCAGGAACAAAGGGAACAGGAACTAAACAAACATAAACTTTACAGTACACCCCCAAGGGAGGGAGGGCAGGGGTTTTGGTGGTGCATAGGGACCTGAAGATGCTGGTAGAGGGAGAGACAAAGGAGGAGATGATGGAGGGTGGAGCCAGAGAGAAGACCCAGAGCAGAACCAGGACGAAGGCCATGGCGGAACCGTTGAAGAGAGGAGCCAGGATGGAGCCAGGTGGAGTCTGACCAACTGAGGTGGAGCCGGGAGAGGTAGAGATCCAGGTGGAGCCGAGGAGATGAAGACTGGGTGACACCTGGAGGGCCAATGCGGAGCAGTAGGATCGCAGGACCGAGGTGGAGACGGGGGCTCAGCAGCCCGGGGCGGAGCCTGTTGGAGTGAGGTCAATGGCACCACCGGATGGAAGGAGGAGCCCGGCGGAGCAAGAAGGGTGGAGGGTCAAGGCGTAGCCAGAGACCTGGATGTCCGAGGTGAAGCCATAGCGATGATGGACCAAGGTGGAGCCAAGGGAGCATGGAGACAAGGTGGAGCTGATGGGTTGGAGCCGAAGGCCGAGGTGGAGTCTGGGGCTCGGATTCCCGAAGTTGACCTAGGTGGTCGACACACCAGGGCGGAGCTGGATACCTGGAAGCCCAAGGTGAATCTGAGTAGCTGGGTGGAGCCACTGAAGTAGAAGCCGAGTGGCTGAAGAGAGCCAGCGGAGGTGGGGCAGAAGAACTGAATGCCATTGTCAGAGAAGAAGAGGCTGGGTGGGACCAGCGGCAATGAAGAAGACTTGAAGTTGGGACAAGCGGCATCCTTAAACTCCCCTCGTGAACTATAATCAGGCAGGGGAATTCGTTTTTTGATTTGAGAATTTAGATCGGCCCAGGAAAAAGAAATAAGTGCACTGTTGTGGTAATGTGTTTGATTTACAAGGTCCAGAAACTCACTAGCATGGTCCTCAAGGGTAGGATCATCTGGGGTGAGGAGAAGGAGACAAACAGCTGGCAGATGTTTTTCTTCTTTATTGCTTGTTTTGAGGGTCGGTTCTTATGTCACTGGTGTGGTTGCAAACAAGCACAAAGATGAAGATGAAGGGAATATTCCATCCAGAATCTATATAGTCTTTATATCAAAACACAGGATATCACAGGAGAAAAGCTAACCACACATAAACACAAATGAGAACCAACCAAGAGTAATTCAAACACAGGAGTATACACGATCCAAACAAAGGAAACTAGGCAATCAACTAACAGCTAATAAAGGGAACAGGAACTAAAAAAAACACAAACATAATTGTTACAATTATAGTGGTAGTAGTATTAATAGTTTTAATAGTATATTATGTAATATTATATATTATGTATACTAATGCTAAATTGATGACGAGGAAGCCACAAAATTACAGGTTTCTTTAAACATAAGCAAGAAATAGTTTTTGGAGTTTTACTTGCTGTGACTAATGACAAAGTGTCCTGTAAATAAAGAAGGAAAGAATTTGAAAATTTGTATTAATCTTATGTGAAATTATGACCCCAAAATGTCTATAACTTGCAGAAATATGGATTCACTCTGAAAAATAAAGGTTCCAAAACAAGGTTTTCACATTGAAGAACCATTTTTGTTTCCCCAAAGAACCTTCCAGTGAACAGTTCTTAGAATAACCTTTTATTTCTTATAAGAACTTTTTAATAATATAAAGAATGCTTTTCCAAGAACCTTTTATGGAATGGAAGGGTTTCATGTGTGTTGGATGTACATATTGAGGTATAAAACATTCCTGGTGCCTTAAAGGGATCGTTCTCCCCAAAATGAAAAGTAGCGAATGCAAAGTTTCTAAGGGGAATGCAAAAGCATTGACAAATAATTTTCCCTTCATCTCATATTTGTTTCCTTCACCATGTCCCTTTAGGGGCTCCACACGTAATACAGAATGTTACATTCTAATTGACCCTTCGCCGGGAGTTTGATTGACAAGCGATCTAACCGGTCATAATGCCGAATCCGCCATTTTGTCCGACAAAGCAGTCAGGAGTTACAAGATTAACCTCGGTGGACTCGAACTTGAAAAATGGTGTGTACTGACGTCTTTCCACGTTTGAAACAACATTCCATCTCATGTTCATTCATGTTTATTTGATGCTATGAATTAACTAGAAGGAAGAGATGATTGGTTCACGAGCCGCCTGAGCTGAGGCGCTACAGCAATCTGTCACGACACATTAAAGAGCCACAAAATGTTTTTTATTGTTGGAATTACTTAAAAAATTACACAATTTGAAAGCTGGGACTTTAATATCATAAGTAATATCTCTGTCTTGTCTGTCGACGTGTTGTCAGTGTCCTCTTTGCTCCGCAATGTATTTTTCACCCTGTATGGTGTGACAGAGCCATGGCTTGTCGGACAAAGCAACAGTAACTAAGGGGGGCGGGTCTTTGCGAAGGGTCAATTCAGTTCTAACTTCTATAACTTATATCTTTCCAAGAGCAGCCTTGTGTTTGCATTGTAACCATTAACAGTGGTTTACTACAACGTAGGACACACCCTAAAAGACAAGAGTATTGTGACAGTGAGGTTAAGAGAGAGAGAGAGTACAACAGTATGTGTTACAGCCTACATGTAGTTTAATAATAAAGTTCTACACATGAAGACTTTTGAATATTTTAAAGCTTTATTTTAAATAAAAACATTTTGCTTTTAGCACAGACATGTTTAAAGCTCAAAGAATACTGTTTGTAGGCCAAAGTCCTGTCACACCCACCCACTGTACTTTAACCTTGCAGTTTTTATGGTTTTCATTTGTCATTGATGTACATGCACCAACACAAACTCATAGGTTCCAGGTTTGTGTGTTCTTTAACTGCATCCTGTAGCAAGCCTCACAGGCGATGGACAAACCCACAACCAAAGACACAAACTCCTCAAAGTTCACTTCTCCATCCCCATTGGCATCCAAGTCCTTCATAATTCTGTCTATGGTTGTGGGATCCTTCTGAGACTGTAGGAAAAGAAAGAGAGTATAATGAGTTAAAGAAACGAGAGAAAGCTTCTATCTGATCTTCTTAGAAAATTAAATTTGTGAAAGAGAATGACAGAAGATCTTCACCTTGAGAAACCCAGACAGCTCGTTCTCCATCAGGGTTCGGAGTTCACGGCGGGTCAGGGTGCCGCTCCTGCCCTCTTTTCCAGCGTACCGGTGGAAAACCATGATGAGGGACTCCATGGCAGTCTCTAGTTCGGAAGGCATGGCTGCTCACTGCTCAGGTCCAGCACTAGAAGGCTGATATGAATCTAATATTAACACAACCCATCTTAACAATGCAGGTAAACGCTAAAAGAAACATCAGAATGAAGAGCTTACCGTTTGGGCATCTGAGTGAAGAATTTGAGAAGTGCTAGTTGTCTCTCTCAAGACTTTATAGGCTGTGGCCGAGCCCATGGGCAGGAGAAGCTCTTATCAGAGAAGTTGAGCAATTCATTACAGCACAGCATACCAATGTGTGTGAGTTAAGCGGACTTTGTGTGTTCAATGTAGATTGATTAACTCAAAATGGTGGAGAGCAAACACCAGAAATTGCAAACTACATATATATTTACAATGAGTTGACATATTCATATTGACCAAGCTTTATAAACTAGCTGTGCCTGCCACATAGCTAACTAGGATCCACATAGCAGCATGCTAAAAACGTCTTAGCAACTGCATAGCAACACCCTCACCCACAACATTCCATCATAGTGAATTGGACCAATGATTGGATCCTTTTCACATTTCCAGATTTGGAATACGGAAGTAAACTACAGCAGAGTACATTTCAATATAGAGGTTGACAATACAATTAAAATGCTTACTCTATTTGAAAAATATCACATAAAGTAAAATATATGTCAGTTGTACCAAATATCACAAACAAAAAGTTTTACTTTGATTTCTGAGTTCTTAACATGGTCACCTTCCGGTAATGACGGGAGAAACGAAGCTCAAGCTTTTCGAAACTCTGAATCAAATGAACCAATTGCTTCGCAAAAATGATTCACTGTTTAAAAGAGCTCAAAACACCGCAGGCTGTCGACACCTGCTGGTCAAAATGGTTCAAGTGCATCGAAAACACAGCCCAATAATTTATAATGCCACCTTTTACAAAACAATTGCATATGTTTTAATGAAATAAAAACAAAAAAGTTAAATGTAATTTAAAAATAAATAATTAAAATGAAACAAGAACGTTCTGTATAATTCACGTTCTTTTATTAATGTAGGCTAGTGCTTGTTTTGTGAGTTAGCTATTAAGCAGTGCATGGCACACACTTTTTGTATTATAGACGTGTTAGTACTGCTTTAAAATGTATAAAATTAATTAAAAATTAACATACATTATAAAACTAACCCAGGGTCGGAATTTAGATTTTTAAACCAAGTTCGAAACAATATGACGTAACGAAGCCTCGTTTTCTGAAATCACGCGAGTTTAATACAAGATCCGAACCACTGATGTTTCGAATCTTAAAAGGAACAGTGCTGCACAGTTTCGCTTTTTAAAGTGCTTGTTTTGAAATGCCATTTTAAAATGATTGAACGCGACTGTCAATTTGAATAAAATACACTGATAATACCAAGAAATGCAAAAGCTATAAGTTGTGAATGTGATATTGGACATACTGAGGTAGGCTGGTAATCGTGCTGCTGTGCTGATAGAGCGGACGTGCTCGTTGCCACGGAAACGGGATGCGGGCAGGAGAACGAGAGCGTTTGAAAGCATCTCCAGCTGCGTGCTGATGTAGCGACATCCTACTAACCTACATTTCAACCTGAAAGAAGCAATGGCGGCCAACGGAAGATTTCCCCATTGACATATGATGGTCTACTGCGAAGAAACGGAACATAAACGGTACATTTGCAAGATTTGTATAGAAGGTATTTAATCCGCATCGTGCATGTGGCAATGTGATGCTTCGATGGCATGCGGCGTGTCACTGGTTTAATTTATTTAGCTGGCTGGAAACTGCAAGTAGGTTTACATTCATTCCAGTTACATGTGTGTATCACGGTAAGTCGCACAGATTTGCGACATCAGTGCTCTCATATGAAGTAAAGACGGCAGGATCCCGTAATGGCGCCCAGATTTCAGGTGAAGGTAAGGGCGCTGCCGAACACAGCTCGAGCTGGTCTGCCGTGCGAACCGGTCATACAGTCACCTCTGTAGATCAAACCTCAGTCGCGTTTGATTTGTAGTAAAATCACGTTAAATCTTTTGTGTTGCGGGATGGAGTGACATATATGGTCAGTTGACATTGCTTAATGACCGCGCGATGATAAAAAAAAAAAAAAAGCCAATAGTGTCTTCAAGCTGTTGTAGGCCTTACTATGGCATGCGTTTTGGTTTTTAAAGTATGATTTAAATTGAAATGGTTTGTCTAGTGCAAAGATATACGGTTAGATTTTAAGATGACATTGCCATTGTATGGGACAGGCCAGTGTTTAACTAAAGACTAGCGTACTAATAATGATAACCAGCTGTAATGTACTGTGGGAATGTGATTATGAGAATCAGTACACTAAAGAATCTCGTTATTATGGTGGTTCCTAAAGGTCAAAGTTACTTAACTCATTTGTAACATGTTTTATTTGTGCATATATATATATATATATATATTTTTTTGTGGTTTTCGAGATGCAAATTCTGAACATACTTGCATGTTTGGAAAAAACAGGTGTCAGATCTGTTTGTGGTGCTGTCAGTCTTTATACAGTCACCAGAAATATGTTTATTGCCTATTGTGTGTGTCTGATGGACAAGGTCATTCTTAAGCTGATGTGGCCTTTACAGAGCTTCCAATGTCACCCAGCTGTCCGCTTAAATCATTAACATCAGGTCACTATCCATTTTTAAAGAGCATTGCAGGCTGGAAGCAGCGCACCAGAGACAGCTATTTATAAAGATGTGCATGTTTCTCTCAGCAGCCAGGCAGCATGAAAATCTAGTCTCTTTACTTATTTTATATGCCTGTTTCCTTTGTCTTTAAATCAGTGTGCAACAGAAACATCATAATTCTTCATGGAGATCAAAAGTTCTGTCCCAAATATGACTTCAGCACCTAAATTTAACAATTATCTGGCTGTTCTGAATTTTCAGTTTATCATCATAGAAAGAGCTACCAGTTCAATTTTTTTTATTCTTGTAGTTCAATTGGAAGTGAATGATGCTAATAATGCAAGACCATGGGTTTGATCCCAGGGAATTCACATACTGATACAATTTGTAGCTTTTTTGCTAAGCTGTTTGGGGTGTAACAATATACGTGCCCCAATATTTATCGCAATGCAACAATATGTATTATGTACAATTCACTCTAAATGAAAGTTTGGACAGATTTAATTTAGCAACAAGTCTAATAATGGTCCATCAAGTAAGGTAAACCCAGAAGGTCACACATTTGAGCTTTCATGATTATTAATTAACCCTCTGGGGTCTGAGGGAGTTTTTGGGCCCTGGAGATGTTTTGACATGCTGTAACATTTGTGCTTTTTTCAGTTGCTTAAACTAGTTGCTTATATTAATGGCTAAAGTCTGATTACACTGTATTCAGCACAAACTGGGCTACAATAATATGTGAGCAACATGTACATGTTTGTATTTTTGAGAAAATAGTGTTTATGCATGGCTATTAAAAAACATGTTTAGGGATAGGGCCTGAAACCATTTGTCTCTGATTTTGAGGGGATATTCAGGGTTATGACTGGGAATGTTGATCCAGGAGCATGTGGTACTTAGATAAATTATGTTGTGATTGTTATACATAAAAGTATGTCAAGTTTTGCATTGTTCTGCATAAATTATTGCGTATTCAGGAAATATTTGGAAATTTTCTGATTAGTCTGTTTGCACCATTACAACAAAATACATTCATGGACATACACTACCTTTCAAAAGTTTGGGCTGAGTCAGTAAGGTTTTTGAAAGAATTAAAACTTTTAAGGGCACATTAAATCTACAGCAGTGGTCAGCGGGCCAAAACTGGCCCGCCAGCAATAATATCTGGCCCGCGCCCACAGCCAGATTATTTTGATAGCGGCTGGTTCTGAAATAGATCTTTGTCTCATGGTGCTGTCTAATATTATCACCGTGTCTACACCAGACTCGACTTTCTTCGCGTTGCACTGTGCCGCAACAGCTAAAAGCATATGCGGCAAACCGACCATTGCAAAGCACTTGGACTATGTCAGAAATAGAATGGGGAATATGTTTACTGTCGGGAATTTGTTGTTGCGTCGCGATTATTATCCATTTTAATAATCAATTATCCATTGACTATGTTCTGGCCTGCCATCTAGTGGTGAAATTTTTTTTTTGGCCTGATGCTAGGCCTGTCACGATAACTACTTTTTGTTGTGCGATATATTGCCCCAGAAATAATTGCGATATGCGATATTATTGTCATTTTAAGACCATTTTATGCCACTGAATATATAATCATAATATAACAGCATAAAAATGCAAGTAGGCCTACATACTTTCAAATGACAATGAACTTCTCTTAAGAATATTTAGATACTGGAATTGAAGCGTCAAAAAAATAATAATGTTGAATAAATAATAAACCTTTGCTAACAAAAACCGCAAAATAACAAGTAGAAAAAAGCACTTGCAAATGCACAAAAGGCCCTTATATGGAGATTTTCCATCTACAGGTTTTACCCTGACCTTATTTTCTCAGTGAAGTAAGGGTGCACGCTATTGTCAGATGTCCATATGAACAAAGACACAGATTTAGCAGCCAGATATGTCCTGTTGAGGTATCTGTTATTCTAGAGGCGTGTTTGAAAAACTTCTTTTAACTTGAGCACCGCGTTTTAGCGCTGCGTCATGCACGAGATGCTGCGAAAGACGCGAGTGCAACAGTCAAACACGTTTCCATGGAAAAACGGCGCAGTGGAATGCAAAAACGCGTTCTCTATGAAAACGAATTAGACACTCACGACTGCTGCGTCCTGTGTGAAACTAGCTGTGATCGTGCACCATTTCGCGCTGTCATGTTTATATTTGCACCAGTGAATTGGGGAAACTGAGTGCATTTGCACTTATTCTTCCAAACTGTCTGCAGTTGTCAGGAAAACATTAAGGACTTGAATGGCGCATTTTTCCACCTGTCAGTGTCAGCTCTGTGTATGAAGGAGCTGAGCCCCGCTTTCGCCTCGGAGAGCAGATGAGATGACAGAGGCAGCACAATCGGCAAAATGTCGGTGACATTTATTTTTGTGTAAACATAATGGGCAATATATCGCGTCACCAAAAATGATTGAGGTCATGTCCATATATCGTGCGATAAATCGATATATCGGCTATCGCGACAGGCCTACCCGATGCCAAACTTACTTGCCGACCCCTGATCTACAGTATCAGATTTGACATACATTGTTACAAAATAATTCTATTTCAAGTAAATGTTGTTCATTTGACCTTTCTATTCATCAAATGATCCTAAAAAATGTGTCATGGTTTCCACAAAAATATTATTCAGCACAACCGTTTTCAACATTGGTAGTACTAGTACTACGAAATATTTCTTAAAGGCACAATATGTAAAGTTTCGCCGCTAGAGGTCGCTTATTCAAAACAAAGGCGTAGCTTGTCGATGCCTTGATTTTGTGGAATCATGGGAGGTGTTGTCTTAATGTCTACAGCCGGTGGAAAAGAAACTAAATGGGACTCGGGCAGAAATCACATTCATGGATGAGACTATTAACGTTAATGTAGTATATGCGAGCAGAAACAAGGTCGCTGGAGCAATTGCTAATGAGAGAAAAGCGCAACACGCCTCGAGAGCAGCGGAACTTTTTATTATGCAGCAGTCGCCGCTTTCGCTTCTTCTAGTCAAGTGTTTGTGGGGTAAAGCAGCGCTGTTTTATAATAATAGATACATTTGTGTGTTGAAAGTTGTTATAATGCTACTCTGTGTTCGCTCAGTGGCTACTATGAGACACTTGTTGCACACTGCAGTAAGCTAGATCGATATTAGGCATGGTAAAACATGGTACTCTCTGTAAATCAAGAAAATGAGATTTAAACAATAAGACTGACTGTGTTGAGCTATAAAACATGATTAGTTTTCTGTCGATGAATGTATCCATCCAAACACCTGGTTACCTGTCTAATAAAACACATAATATATTAAAGCGTCTTTGGAGTTTCCATGGTTTCTACAAAATAAAACCGGAAATCGAGGGTAACGCAGGTATGATGTCACTGATAGGCGACGCACAGACATGGTCCGTGTCCTGGATAAAACTGTTTGTTTCTCTGGATTTAAACATTCTTGGAAACATTTGGGGTAATGTAAGTACACAAGTCAACAAATTATATAACACTGTTCTAGAGGTTTTTGGATATTTTAATCCAAAAATCTTACACATTGTGCCTTTAATTATCAATTCAGCATATTAGTACTTCCTGTCCCTAGTGCCATGTTTGTAGTTGGTTGTAGTTTTCCATGTTGATGAGTCTGATTATTCCCAGTGGCCTGTTGCATGAAGCTAGTTGAACAAACTCAGAGTAGTTTTAGAGTTGACAAGACAACCTGGTTTAGATCAGGTTCAGCAGGCTCACAACCCTCGATACATGTTCTCTTTCAACTCGGGGTTTGATCCAGAGTTTGAGTGATTACCTGCGTGCACCTGAAAGTGTGATATGTGAAGCGAACACATGTTGTACATTTTAATAAAACCCCTGCACTTACATCTACATCTCTTCCTCTCCTGCTCATTTTTCTCCTTTCTTTTCCCCTCCATTTCTCCTTTCAGTCCAATATGAAGAGTATGGAGCAGGAATTGCAGTGTCCTGTGTGCAAGGACATTGTGAAGCAGCCAATTGTACTTCCCTGCCTGCACAGCGTGTGTCTCATGTGTGCCTCTGAGGTGCTGGTTCAGAGCGGGTACCCTCAACCCGAGCTCCCCCCGGAGCCCAACTCGCCCGCTTCCACCCCCAACATGCGGTCCCCGCGGCAGATACGTAGACCTTTGCCCAAGTCTGACCGCGTGGACCGGCTGTTGCGCTCAGGTGCGTAAAGACAAGAAACCGTATGCGTCATCTTTATAGTCAATGTAAACAGGTTGATATATTCAGTTATTCAGTTTATTTCACTGTGTGTATGTTAATCAGTTTATCTCACTGTGTGTATGTGTTTAGGCTCTGGGACGTACCCAGGTCGCAGGCGAAAGGAAGGCCCTTCAACTGTCATGCTTTTCCCTTGCGCCCCCTGTGGGCGAGATGTAGAACTAGGTGAGAGAGGATTGGCTGAGTGCATGAGGAACCTTACATTGGAGAGAATTGTAGAAAGGTAATATACACATTCAAATACATTCAAGTAAATATTATATTTAATATAATAAAATATATTATATTTGTAATGAAATTTAAAATAAAGAATATAGATACAAATGCTCTAAATGACAGACAAATATCAAGACAATTTAAAATGATAATAATAATAATAATATCTGTGCATTATAATATGTACTTATTTCATTAGTGATCTAGTAATCTTAAACAGGATTTTAAATACACAATTTAATATTATATTGTTTAATAAAATATATAATTTTCAGCATTTATGCTTGTTTTATTAGTGACATATTAATCCTAAATAGAAACTTAAATACACAATACAATATTGTGTTATGTTACATAACTGTAATGAAATTATAATATAATATAATAATATATTTGCTGCATTTATACTTATTTGATTAGTGACCTAGTAATCTTAAATATAATTTTAAATACATTTAGTAAATTACTATTATATTTTAATATTATATAATAGTAACATTATATTTGCAATGAAATATAGTATAATTTAAGCATTTACACTCAGTTACTTATTTGATTAGTGACTTAGTAATCTTAAATAGAATCTTAAATATATAATATAATATAATAAGTATAAAATAATATATAATATCAGCATTTAAACTTATTTACTTATTTAATTAGTAATCTTAAATAGAATCTTAAATATATAATATAATATAATAAGTATAAAATAATATATAATATCAGCATTTAAACTTATTTACTTATTTAATTAGTAACCTACTAATCTTAAATAGAATCTTAAATACAGAACTTACCCAGTGAGATTACTATATGTACATGAATAAATCTGCATATAGGCAAACAAACAAACGCCTCACTGTAGGATCTGCCTTTTCTCTTGCTTTCTCTAGGTACAGGCACACAGTGAGTCTGGGCAGTGTGGCTGTGATGTGTCAGTTCTGTAAACCCCCACAGGCCCTGGAGGCCACTAAAGGTTGTTCAGACTGCAGAGCCAGCTTCTGTAATGAGTGCTTCAAACTCTACCACCCCTGGGGGACTCCCCGCGCCCAGCACGAACACGTTCAGCCCACCCTGAACTTCAGGCCAAAGGTGAGCAGCTTCTTCTGTGCCGCCCAGGATTACTACCCGATTGCCTCTCATACCTTGAGGTCCAGGATCTGATAGCAAATTATTTAACACGAAACTGCATTTGCAAGCCATTTTACTTCCATAATATGACGCATTTCCAAGTGAAACAGAATATTCGCAAACTGCATATGCGGATGCAAATTTTATCCATAGAGTGTCATAAAGTTTCTTTCCACCTCTGTAGGTGTTGACATGTCCAGAACATGATCAGGAGAGGCTGCAGTTTTACTGTAAATCATGTCAGATGCTTCTTTGTTCACTTTGTAAACTGCGCCGAGTCCATGCGGGTCACAAGATCGCACCTGTCGCCCAAGCCTACCAGAGTCTCAAGGTATGTTTACAATTCATCACTATTTTAATGGTGTACCTGGAATAAATGACTGTATCATATTAAGTTGCAATGTTTTTTCTTCTAAAGAAATTGATTTAATATATTTTTAAAAGCCAAGCATGGGCAAATAAACAAACGAATGTAGATACAAATATTTTTTTACATTTTTTTTAAATGAAACAACAGTGCCCCCTAATGGCAGTGCCAATGCAGTACCACACACAGTTACTGTATAGTTGTATAGAGTATGAGCACCTTTTAAAGGGAGAGTTCACCTAAAAATGAAAAATTATCCCATGATTTACTTACCCTTAAGCCTATGTGTATATGTCTATCTTCTTTCAGACGAACACAATCAGAATTATATTAAAAATATCTTTCCAAGCTTTATAATGGGAGTGAATGGCGTTCCTGATTTTTAAGTCCAAAAACAGTAATCCATATGACTCCAGGGGGATAATAAAGGCCTTCTGGAGTGAAACGATGGTTTTAAAAAAAAAAAAAAAAAAAAAAAAATCCATATTTAAAATTTTATAAACCAAAATAACTAGCTTCCAGCAGACGGCCTATACAAGTCGAGTGAAAGAGCGAAAGAGTGACCCCTGAGAGCCACATGGATATCTTTTATGATGGATAGATGCACTTTTTTGGACTTCAAAATTAGGAGCGCCATTCACTACTATTATAAAGCTTGAAAGATTTTTAATAGAACTCCAATTGTGTTCATCTGAAAGAAGATGAACAAGAATAAGTGATCATGTGATCAGATGAGTTTATCCCTCACAAACATTTTGCACAATGATGTTCAGTTTGTTTAGCTGTGATGTGCAACTCTATTCACTGCATGTCTTAGATCAATGGTTTGTAAACTTTTGAAAGCCAGTAAATTACCAGTAAACACTCCATTGTGGGTGATCCTTCTGTAGTGAGTTATTTTTACTCTAACAGGGATGGTTTTTCTTTAGGATGGCAAGATTGAAAGAACATAAAAACAATACATAACAATCACAATGGCTTTTGAAAGCTTTTGAAGATCTGAACAAAAATGGGATGCATTGGGATGTCATTCTGTCATTCTTGCCACTAAAACATTCCAGGGATGAAAGTGCTTTTATATTTTTATATACAGTAAATGTACAACATAAATGATTATAAATGCATGAATAAAAAAAAAAAAAAAAAATTTCTTCCATGCATATTTGTTGAAATATATCAACAATTTTTTACATTGTGTTTTTGTAAACCCTAGGACAAGATCACCAAGGAGCTGAACTACATTCTGTCCAATCAAGACATGGTGTTGACTCAGATCACTCAACTGGAGAGTGCTGTCACTCAAACTGAGGTACGCCCACCTTTTCATCTCTGCCACAAAAGGAATGCAGGTGTTTGATGCGCTGAGCAATTGTATGTGTGCATGAATGCAGGTGAACAGCGTATCAGCCAAAGAGCAGCTCTCTCACTGCGTGAAGGAGATAATGGCGCTGCTAACTGAGAGACAGACAATGCTGGCTCAAGCTCTGGAAAGCTCACGGCAGAGAAGGGCAGAGGCCTTGGCCAATCAGGTGGCTGAAAAACGCAGCCTGCTGGAGCACGCCGGCTTGATGGCTTTCACTCAAGAGCTGCTCAAAGAAAATGACCCGTCGAGTTTTGTGCACGCAGCCCGATTAACACACAACAGGTGGGACGACTTACTATCTGCTGATAATGCTAATGCCAGAATTTGAAAACACTGGACTATTATTTCTCTTTTTCTCAGATTGGCCCAGTCTATTGAATCTATGCAGCGTTTCTCTCTCTCTGCCGATCCCTCGTTCCGTCACTTCCAGCTTGATGTTTCCAGAGAGCTCAAACTTCTCACAGACCTGAACTTCATTCAGAGTAGGAAAACTCAAATAATCAGACACTTGTAAATGTGTAGAATACAACAGGGCTAAATTATTATGGGATTTCCTTCAAGCAATAAGCTTTCAGAATCTTTATTTTTTATAATTTTTTCTGTATTTTTATAAGTGAACAGATTTTAATGACAGAAAACACTGTCTGCAGTGTTACTAAAGGGGTTTTCACACCGGAGAAACCTTTTCATAGTTCCTAGAACTATTGGCAGAAGTACCTGCTTTTTGGTGTGTTCGCACTGCAGGAACTAGGAATGATTTTAGTTCTAGGAACTCCTTTTGGGGGGACTAAAGTAGCTCCTACTTCAGAGCAGGGTCTAACCCAGCACAATAGAAACTACCAGTGACGTAAGTGTACGCTGATTTGCCAAATGCACACGAAACACCAGCACCCGCCATTTTAAAAAAAAAAAGCTGTGTACACACACATATAACCTATATATGTACTCCACAAACTAACTCTACGAACCTGGGAAACAGTGATAGTTGGACTTCAAGAGATCATAAACTAATGGGAATAGGAACGCTGTGTGCTGCTCAGGCTCAAAATAAAAGTCAGCGGGTTACGTCACTTCAGAGTTCCTCCTGGCGGTGCGAATGCAACCAGGAAAACGGCCCTCTGCGAACTATTAGTTGTTGGGGAACCACCCATGTGGCTAGTTTCTATAACTAAGTTCCTAGAACTACCCAGTGCGAAAGCCCCTATAATCTAACTCTAACCAAAAATGACCTATCCCATCAGCCCCTCTCGCTCCTGTGATCGACACCCAGCGAACCCTTGCCTACGACCAGCTCTTCCTCTGTTGGCGGTTGCCTCAAGACTCCACTCCTGCCTGGCATTTTTCTGTGGAATTCCGGCGGCGGGGTGGTTCCAGGGGGCGGGGCAAGAGGGGGGATTCACGGGGGATTGGCTGCCGCTCGCTGGGGCTGGCAGAGATTGGAGGAGGTGACCGGGACCTGTGCGGTGATTGACAGGTTGGAGATGGACAGTGTGTATGTGCTGAGGGTGAGAGGCTGCAATAAGGCCGGCTTCGGAGAATACAGTGAGGAAGTATATTTACACACACCACCAGCTCCAGGTACGAAGTTTTTTTCAACACAAAACATAGTACAGACAGAATTCATTCCCAAATGATAGTCATCTACTCATCAATTCTCTTTATCTTTTTTCTTTTTTATCCATTCCCATCTCTCTTTGTCTCTACAACCTTTGGTTTTTCCATGTTTTGTTTCCCAGCTTTATTGACAACAGCTTTATACTGCCACCTTCCCTGTTTCCTTTTCATAGCCCTCAAAACTCTTTCTGTTATTGGATCTTTATTCTTGTTTATATTTCCCTCATCTTTTTTATTATTTGAGCCATTTATTGTTTAATCCACCAGTATGTTTATTTTCCACGCAAAACCCTCGATGTAGTGAAATATTTTGATCTGATGTGAATGTTGACCCATCCGCTTTGTAAATGTGGCCACAAGCAAACCTTAATGCTGTGTAATGTTCATTAATATTAACACATTAAATGGAGGCCCATGTTACAAATAATAATCCAAGGTTTGCAACATCCAGACAGAAGGCAGATGTTCATGACAAAATTTTAACATTAGCTTCTGAATGTTTTCAAATGTAGCTAATTTTTAATATTATAGAATTAATTATTAGACCATTTTTTTAGACTTTAGTTATTAGACTTTTATTCAGCTAGTACAAATTAAACTGATCAAAGTGACAGTGAGGACATCTGTAATGTTACAAATGAGTTCTACTGCATATAACTGCTGTTCTTTTGAACTTTCTATTCATTAAGGAATTTTCACAAATATTAACCAGCACAGCCTTTTTCAACATTAATAATAAGAAATGTTACTTGAGCTGCAAATCAGCATATTAGAATGATTTCTGAAGGATCATGTGACATTGAAGATTGGAGTAATGATGCTGAAAATTCAGCTTTACCATTACAGAAATACATTACATTTTAAAATACATTCAAATAGAAAATATCTGCCTTCTGCTGGAATGCAAATCTTTCTCCTTTTTACAGTCTTGATTTGACCCTGCTATTCCTAGAGTGCATTTCTTTGTCTTCTTTCCTTGTTTTCCTGATTGCTGTTTTTATGCTATGTCCTCCTTTTGCATATATCTCCTATTCTTCCTTTTCCACCCACTCTTTCATCCCTCCGTTTGGTGCCTTAATTCTGTCCCTCTTTCCCCTCTTCTTCTATCCTTCTCAAAACTTCTCCCGTATTCCCTTGCTGTTGTCTCCCTCCACCTCTCCGACAGTGTTGAATTTTTACCTGGACTCTCGTTGGGGTCTGCATGCGGACAGACTGGTGGTGAGTAAGGAGCAGCGCTGTGCCCGCAGTGTGCCTGGTCTGTCCCTGCTGCAGGCCGCCGATCGGGCCCTCACTTCCTGTCACCTGACAGCGGATCTGCTTGTGGGTGACGTGGCCATAACGCAGGGCAGACACTATTGGGCATGTTCAGTGGAGCCCGGCTCATATCTGGTCAAGGCAAGTTCTGCAGCGAAGGAAAACATATTAACCGTCTTTCCCGTACCTCCTTCTGTATCACTTTTTCCTTTTTTTTCCCTTTCTTTTTCTGTCTTTAACTCTTCTCTCTATATTCTACAGGTTGGAGTGGGCCTGGAGTCCAAACTTCAAGAGTGGTTTCATCTGCCTCAAGACATGGCTAGTCCAAGGTAAGTACAAAATCTCAGAAATGAAAAAAGGGAGAGGATAGAAAATAAACACGAGAAGAGAATGTAAATATGTTAATATTAAGATATGACACCTAATACTTTCAGTTCTGGTTTTATTATGACCAAGACTATTGAAATTATTATTTTGAACTATTACAATCGAAATAAAAAGCTCTACATATTTTAGGAATGTGATATATGCTGCTTTCAAGTGCACCTGGAAAACTCAGGCGTAAAAGAGTCAGGCGTTTGTTATTACAGTATCACACATTCAAGTCGGAAACAACATGGCAGTAGTCTAAACAAAACAAAAGAATTATAAAGAATAAACCCAAATAACCACATTGGATTTTAAAAATGATGAAAAATATCCATTATTTTACTTCTTTATACATGTGTACGCAACAAAATGTGAAAGCCTGAATGATTAATACCATACCATACAGACTTGCTTTCTGTTCACTGAATTTTATATATAGATTATACATATTATCTATATCAGGGGTTTTCAGTCTTTTAGATGCCACAGATCCCCATATATTATCTCATGTGAGGGACCTCCATCTTAAAATTTAAAAGGCAGCTCTAACTTTTTATTTATAAAGACCCAAAGACCCAATTAATACTGTGAAAAAAATGTATAAATATGTGTAAAATATTATTTGGAAAATATTTTGGTTTTTTTTAAGCTTTTTTTTTTTACTCACTATAGTACTATGCTGTGTATTATTTATTTGTTTATTTTAATCTAATTTTTATTATTTATTTTAATCTATTTCTTTATTTTTATTTAAATTTTATAATTTTTATAATTTTATAATTATTTTTATTAATTTATTATTAATACAAAATAACATTTTATTTATTTTATTCATTTATTTCAAGTGTATTTTAATCTATTTTTTATTTATTTTAATAATCTTTTTATTATTTTTTTAATCTTATATTATTTTTTTATTTTATTTATTTTAACTTTTTTTTTTCTCTAAACATTTCCACAGACCCCCTAGCACTTTCTTGTGCCCCCCTAGAAGTCCCCAGACTCAAATTGGAAAACCCCTGATCTATATTATAGATAAGTGTTTCCACCATGTACGACATGTGAAATGGGGGCAGTTGTGGCCTAATGGTTAGACGCCGCTGCAAAAATTTCTGCCCACTGCTCCGGGTGTGTATTCACGGTGTGTGTGTGTGTGTTCAATACTCATTGCTGTGTGTATGCACTTGGATGGGTGAAATGCAGAGCATAAATTCTGAGTACGGGACACCATACTTGGCCAGACGTCACATCATTATCACTACCCCTCTTAAAAGGCACAATATTTCCTAGTGAAATGGTACTTGATTTCAGCCAATTTTCATGCTGACTTTAACCTCATCATCTTTGTCTGATAGATATGATCCAGACAGCGGCCATGACAGTGGAGCCGAGGATTCGTCAGATTCCCCTCCCCCTTTCTCTTTCCTCACAATGGGCATGGGCAAGATCTACCTGCCCTCCTCCCCCAACTCCCATCACGGCAATGCTAATTACCGAGAGTCTGGCTTCACCAATGGCAACGGCCCTTCTTCGCCAACTGGTGTCACCTATCCGTTGCCTCCGAGACTAGGAATTTGTCTCGACTTTGAGAAGGGCCGTGTCACGTTTTACGATGCCCACTCTCTCCGCCCATTATGGGAGGGACCTGTGGACTGCTCCGCCCCCGTGTGCCCTGCATTCTGTTTCATTGGAGGTGGAGCTCTGCAGCTACAGGAGCTGGTAGCCAATCGCAATGCAAATCAAACCCCTGTAAGACGAGTCACCATTCAATCACGTGTTACCAAACTGAACTGAACTCGGATTGATTGTTTTTATAATTCGATTTTAATAGATGGTTGTTTTTAATTGCACCCAACATAAACCTCTGCTTATTTTTCTTTTCCTTTTGAGAGGCCTTTATTGCTGCATTGCTTGCTGAATTATAAACCTCTTCAACTGAATTATGAATTTGGTGATGCCACTATATACCCATGAAAATGCATATTCACCTATATATACACACACAATATATATGGAAAAATATATATTTCCCAACCAATCTCTCTGTGTAGGAAATGTGCCTCAAAGTTTTTTTTATACTAGATTTCTTCCACACTGTGTATATTATAGTGATATGATATACCTTGTATTAAAGTGTTTTTGTTTATTAATCTCCAAACAGAGCAGAAATTCCAGACTGTTACACAAGGCCTCATTTTATAACCCACAATGCTATCGTAAACATCTGCTCTTTTAACCTCTAGCCATGTGCTGTCAAGACAGATCTGTCAAACTCTTTCAGCTGTCAACTTGAGCATTTACAAAGATATTTACTCAACATACGTCTGATGCCAGACCAAATGCTTCTCGCTGCTGTTTTGCCTTCGATGGTTAAGAAGAATTTTGATTTGTTGAAATATGTGGCTTCTAGACTGCAGTCGGTATATAAAAGGACTTTTTCTTAGGGCACGCTCACCTTGTAGCTTACACAAATTGTTGTTTTGAATTCCCATATGCTATTGGACAATTGGAAAATATTTAAAGCTTAAATTAATTAAGTGAAGCTTCTTCTTAAGAATGAACATCTTTAATGCAATAGATTGGAAGTGCACTGCTTAACTCAATATTTATGTGATTAAAAGTGTATATGTGTGTGATGCACAAACCCCACTATTATAAATCACCTTATGCAAATTCATACTAAAGCTTGTAGAGAATATTTTTTAAGAGTTTGAATCATGTGCTTGATTTCAGTCCAGCTTAAAGCTTTAGAGTGTAGTTTGAATCTTGCTGGAGAGAATGGTGGCGTTTGCCTGCTAGTAATAAATAATTACAATAAATAATTCTCTGAAAATGAAACTTATTCTATGCTTAATGTAACATCTCATATAGAATATACTCAGAACGAATGGTGTATTACTGTTTTTTATCAGCTGGGGGCAGCAGTTTCTTCAAATATACTGAATGTGAGTGTCAGACCTCTTGAAAGGTGGATTAGACTTGGATTGTTGCAAATGCTTTAATTTAGCTAAACTTTTGGCTAACAAAGGAATTCAGGTCAAATCTGAAAACAAGATATAGTAGGCTTTCCATTGTTATCAAGCATATAGACTAGAGAGATCAAGTCAGCTTCATTAAAGGGTTAGTTCACTCAAAAATGAAAATTCTGTCATTTATTACTCACCCTCATGCCGTCCCACACCCGTAAGACCTTCGTTAATCTTCGGCCGATTTCAAAACACTGCTTCAGGAAGCTTCGGAGCGTTATGAATCAGTGTGTCAAATCAGCAGTTCGGAGTGCCAAAGTCACGTGATTTCAGCAGTTTGGCGGTTTGACACGCGATCCGAATCATGATTTAATACGCTGATTCATTATGCTCCGAAGCTTCCTGAAGCAGTGTTTTGAAATCGGCCATCACTAAATAAGTTGTTATTTTGTTTTTTTGGCGCATCAAAAATATTCTCGTTGCTTTATAATCTTAATATTGAACCACTGTACTCACATGAACTGATTTAAATATGTTTTTAGTACATTAATGGATCTTGAGAAAGGAAATGTCATTGCTGGCTATGCAGGCCTCACTGAGTCATCGGATTTCAACCAAAATATCTTAATTTGCGTTCTGAAGATTAACAAAGGTCTTACGGGTGTGGAACGGCATGAGGGTGAGTAATAAATGACATTATTTTCATTTTTGGGTGAACTAACCCTTTAACAAATGATTCTTATGAACCAGTTTTGGTGAGCCAAAAACAACCACTGTAGCCCAATTCATGAACAAATGGACTGTTTTTCCTTTTGGTCGTGAATAGGAAAATTACTGCTGCGCAGCTAACTCAGAGGTCCTTTAAGAAATTGAATCCGCCTGGATCGGATAAAAGTATAGGACCCCTCCTTAAGACTTGAACCACCCAGAGGAAATTGCAGACAATGATTCATGAATGTATTTATTCTGTTTATATACAACTATATACACACATATACAGTATTGTCATATAGTGAATGGCAAGAAATGCACTATAGAGGGAATATAGAGCGATTTCAGACAAAGTGAGAGACTTGCGTCCATTGCTCAGAAGAATGTTTGTAACCAAGCAGATCTCGCCCCCCTTTGACTACCATAATATTTTTTCCCCCTACTAGGTTTGGAACAACTTGAGGGGTAGTAAATGATGACAGAATTTTCATTTTTGGGGGAACTATCCCTTTAAGTTTAGGTATTGGGTAGGGTTGTAGAATATGGTCATGCAGAATAAGACATTAATATGTACTAATAAACAGCCAATATTTTAGTAATATGCATGCTAATAAGCTAATAAGTCAACACAATCTCTTGGCAATTTGTAACTATTTTGTTTTGAAGATACGGTGGCTAATTTGTATAAATTTGTACGATTTAATTTTAATGTTTTTATATGATCTACTTCCGCCCCGGTGACGGGTATGTTTAGGGGCGAACCTTTATGCATACTTTTTTTTTTCCTTATAATCGTACATTTTTGTATGATTCACATTCATACGAAATCACCACCTTGTAAAATAGTTACATTTTCCCGTGCGATCAGATTGGATATATGCACCCTATTTTCCTTTCAATATTATATTGGTTAGAATTCATCAAATGAACCAAACAGGCCAAATAAGTTTTGATACTATGCAGATATATGCATGTCTGTATATGGTGCTTTAGAAAGCTTCTTATATGAAAATCCACATATGTCTTTAATTGTTGCCATATTGGTTAGAAACCAGAAAGTCGAGTGGTTAGGTATGTTTCAGCTTAGACAGACCCTTTGAGAGACTATGAGCCAAAGGAGGGGTTAGCCAATGTTTTCCTCTCATGGAATGTAATGTTTCAGAAATGTAAAGTTTTAAAAGCACAGATTTCTCTTTTGGCTTATGTTTCTGTCGTCTCTCTCTCCTTTTCTCTCACACACACACACATCTTCTCAACCCTCACTGAAATCACTGCTCTAGGGAGTGTGATGACCCAATAAGAGCTGAGGGTGATATTTCTTAAAGATTGTGTGTCATAGGTTGATTTTCTTTTCTTTCATCTCTGCGTTCTGTGCTTTCATCTAAACGCCCAATCTATCCCATCTCCTCCATCATTCTCTACCGTTTTCCACGATTCATCTCTAAGTTTTGTTCACTTTATCTTCATTTTGATCTTTCTTTTTCTCTTTTTCCTTCCCCCTCTCCATCATCCACTTTGCTTTTGCCGATTCTCGGCCTGGGGAGAAGGAAAACTCAGCACCAGATTGGGTTTTGACTGACTGAAGGTATGTAGCCACAACACCACATGTACTGCAGCCTCTAATCCATACCAGGAAGTCTTATGCACAGTCAGGGGGAAATAGTCAGGGGGGGACATTTTTAAATACCTCAGAAGCTTTGCAGCTGCTTAACCTTCTGTGATTTTCGTTTAATAAGACCAGTCATTTCCCGAAGCACCACAGACTAAAATATCCGTAAAGCGTCCGTCCGTAGTCTCGGTGGCTTGTCGTATGGCTATGCTCGTTGATCCATTTTGTTACGAGCTTAGACCTATACCAGCTGTTGTAGGTCTAGCCTGGTTGTTGCCATCTGCGTCAAGCCTCTAGTTGACTAGACTAGAAGGGAGGGCTAGACGGTGGTAATACTCCGTTATTGTAGGGTAAAGACTTTCGACAGACCACTGCACGCTCATATTTTGATTTTTTTTTCACCGCAATGTCTATTGACTAATTGTAGGATTGAGTTTATGGAGTTTGCAGATGTATCTAAAAATGCTTCGTACAAAATAGTCATTTCAAAGAGCTGTCAAACTTTTCGCTTTAAAATAGTAATTTGATATACTAAATAGAAAAAAATCTGTATACTGGATATATTTGCTTGTTTCTTCAAGACCAGGGCTAGTTGTTACACTGGGAAAATCTGTATCTCAGTAACTATAAAGTCAAAAATCCAATTACACAAATGTGTTTTATACATTGAAATAATTTTGTATGTTATTTTCAAACACGTAGTTCAAAATTCTGTTAAAACTATTAGAGCATGTTGTCACAGAATCCCAATGTGTGTCTTTTTCCCTCAGCAATGACATGGTTTCCGTTGCCAAGACTTTAAGATTTTTTGTCCATACAGAAAATTGACTTAAAAAAAAACCTTAGGATTATTCACTGTAGTAAAAGTGTGACAGCTAGCCTACATATTCAAAAGTGCTTCATACAAAATAGTCATATCAAAGAGTTGTCAAACCTTTTGCTTCTCAAAAAAAGTAATTTGATCAAATAAATAGCAAGGATATTTACTACTAAATACAACCTGAATTTTTTTTATTTGAATAAAATGAAAACTAAAATACTTTCAAATCACATGAGCCAATATTTTATTCACAATAGGACATAGATAACACAACAAATGTTTAAACTGAGAAATTTTACACTTTTATCCACTAAATGAGCTCATTTCAAATTTGATGCCTGCTACAGAACTAAAAAAGTTGGCACGGGGGCAACAAATGGCTGATAAAGCAAGAAATTTTGAAAAGATTCAGCTGGGAGAACATCTAGCAAATAATTAAGTTAATTGATATCAGGTCTGTAACATGATTAGCTATAAAAGGGATGTCTTAGAGAGGCAGAGTCTCTCAGAAGTAAAGATGGGCAATCTGTGAAAGAGTGCATAAAAAGATTGTGGAATACTTTAAAAACAATGTTCCTCAACGTCAAATTGCAAAGGCTTTGTAAATATCATCATCTACAGTTCATATTATCATCAAAAGAAATCTCTGTGCGTAAGGGACAAGGCCGAACACCGTTATTTGATGCCCTTGGTCTTCGGGCCCTCAGACAACACTGCATCACTCATCGGCATGATTGTGTCAATGACATTACTAAATGGGCCCAGGAATACTTCCAGAAACCACTGTCGGTAAACACAATCTGCCGTGCCATCTGCAGATGCCAGCTAAAGGGTTAGGGGTAGGTCATTCGTATGAATTATTACGAATTTGGCAACTCTTAAATATGTACGATTTAACAAAAAACATACTAATTCGTGTGAGTGAGTTTGTATGAATTCGTATGAATTAGCCACCTCGTAAAATACGTATGAATTGCCTTGAGATCAAGTTTATCTATATCTCAGTAACTAAAAAGTCAAAAATCCAATTACACAAATGGGATTTTATCTACAAATAGCTTTGTATGTTGTTTTCAAACACCTAATTCAAAAAACTGGGGCATGTTGTCAGAAATTCTCATTGTGTGTTAAAAAAACTATACCTTTATTCCTCTGCAATAACTCTGTTTCTGTAGTCAAGATTTTGTCCATATAGATATTGACTTTAAAAAAAATATTCCTAGGAATTATTGACTGTAGTAAAAGTGTGACAACTAGCCCCGGTTGTATGTAATGTATCCAAAACTGCTTTGCACAAAATAGTCATATCAAAGAGTTGTCAAACTTTTTGCTTCTCAAAAGAAAACAAATTAATTTGATAAAATAAATTGCAAGGATCTATACTACTAGATATATTTGTTTGTTTCTTCAAGTGAGCAGGGGAGATCGGGGATGTTACACTGGATAAATCTATATTCTCAGTAACTAAAAAGGTTGAAGTCAAAAGTCCAATGGGTTTTTATTTATAGATTGAAATGGTTTTGTATGTTGTTTTCAATCACCCATTTCGAAACTCTCAACTTTTACTGGGAAAGAACATTGAAGATGTTCAATAATTTTTTTGTAGCCAAGACTTAAAGGTTGTTCTCTATACAGAAATTGACTTTCAAAAATAAACCTATACTTAGAGATATTCACTGTAGTAAAAAACTTGACCGGGTCTCCCCTATAAACTAACCTTGGCAACTGAAAACCTTTCCTGTCCTTTGACAGGAAATCTGGATGTTTTCGTCTTTTAAAGCCACTAGCAATCAACATAAGCAATTTCACTATAATAACCACGGGAAGGAATGCATTAGAAAAGTGCAATACTATTAACTCGCGAGATCCTCGTCCCACATAAAACGGGAATCAGGGTGATCAAAATCAACCCGTTTCATTACTTGATAAGAAGATTTGAGAGGTAAAGCTGTCGCCCGACTCCCTTCCCCCTCTGTATACATGAGCGTTACACTAATACTCTCCTGTCTCCATATGGATCCTCTCGTGTGCCGGACAGAGCGCTGGAGTGGAGGGATCGGCCATGTTTAACTGTTTCAACTCTTCACCCTCCCCACTCAGCAATCCCATCTGTCCCGCTATTAGTAAATCCCCACAGATAAATAGAAGCTTTTGAGGATCATTGCCTAGGTTTTCAGCAGTCTGAGCAAGACTAAGTGTGACTGACCTCGATAGAAACATTCCATGTGTTAAACTTTTGCGTTTGGCCTAACTGTGTGCAAAGGTAATCTGCCCTGCTCCATCCTGTGGAAAATTTCATTGTACACTAATATTAGAATAACAGCTGAGCAACTAATTGCTGGTGAATTAGCCAGACAGCACATCATATGAAACTCATTTTCATAGAGCACCTGTTTGGTTCTGCATCATAAGTGACCCATGGTTTATCATCAATTTTAGATCATATACTAGGAAAGAAGTGTGGCGCCTTCCAGGTGTTCTCTCCTCTGAATAAGCCATTTCAGACATCTGAAAATGAGCTAGGCATGTCTGGATACAGCATGAATGTTAAAAGCATGCTGCAGGGTCCACCTTAACCTTGTTTTCACATTCACATATGAAGCATCAATCATTGATTTGAATCAATTCTTGTACTTTGTCTAAAAAGGAGTCACCATTCAGGAAGTTTAGCAATTTCAAATACATAAATTTAAAGAATTTGGTTATAAAATGCATTGTAATTATGAAGGTTTGTTGACTATCATTAATGTGAATATCACAACGATGAATCAAGGTTTATAAATAGATGTGTTTTGCCTGGCATCTCCCTTAAGGAGTATTCAATAGACCAGAAGCACAATCCAGCATTGGAATACTAATGAAATTCACTAGTGGCATTTGCAAACATTCTGAGCAAACACAAACAGATTTATTGGGAGTGTGTTACTCATATATTCAGTTATGCCAACCATCCCCTTGATTGGCTGTCTGAGGTAGACTCTAGCAAAAGCAAGTTTCACATCATCTCAAATACAGTATAATGCATCTGTTCGGTATTTCCATTTTGTTCCAAATGTCTTGGATCACATCTGGAAGCATCAAGTTTTGAAGTTATGTCTTAGCTGTGCATCTGTTTTATTTTTAGCTTGGTTCCCTAATAAACCTTAATCAGCTCTATAGCACTGAGTTAAAAGGGGTCATGACATAGATTTTTTATTATTATTTTAATATGTACCTTGAGGTTGCATGTATAATGTTAATTAAGTTTTTTTTTTTTTTTTTTTGCACAAAAAAAAAAATAAATAAATAAAAAAAATACACTACCAGTTAAAAGTTTGGACACGGTAAGATTTTTAATGTTTTTAAAAGAAGTTTCATCTGCACACCAAGGCTGCATTTATTTAATTAAAAATACAGTAAAAACAGTAATATTGCGAAATATTATTACAATTTAAAATAACTGTTTTCTGTTTGAATATATTTTATAAAGTAATTTATTCCTGTGATGGCAAAGCTGAATTTTCAGCATCATTACTCCAGTCTTCAGTGTCTAGTATTTCACAATATTACTGTTTTTACTGTATTTTTTATTAAATAAATGCAGCCTTGGTGAGCAGACGAAACTTCTTTCAAAAACATTAAAAATCTTACCGTGTCCAAACTTTTGACTGGTAGTGTATATATATGTGGAAAAATGATTATTTTCAACCCTTATTCTGACCCTCTGTCTGAAATGGTCGGTTTTTAAGGGGCGGCCCTTTTAAGGAATGTCAGTAAAGCCCACTGATATAATTGGCTAATGTTGTTGCATAGGAAACTATCAACACTACACACAACAGTATTGTCATTTACAGACAAAATATTGTAGACAGCATCAGTGATTATAATGGGTTTTATTTGCTTTTGATGCGACGCTCACATCCAGTGTAGGCGAATGTCAGCCATTAAATAACTGAACGCCAGTGGGCGGGGTCTATGGTTATATTCAAATGTTTGCCCGTGTGATGTCACAGATTCCGCAATATCAAGATGAGGCATTTTTGGAGTTTGATTAAACTAATGCTTTGTTTATAATAAGGAGGACGTTTTAAGCTATGAAACTTGCAGGATGTTTTAATGGTACAAAGACCTCTTATATGTCAAAACATCAAGGCAAAATTGATTTCTCATGTCATGAACCCTTTAAAGGGTTAGTTCACCCAAAACTGAAAATAATGTCATTTATTACTCATGTCGTTCTACACCCGTAAGTCCTTTGTTCATCTTCAGAACACAAATTAAAATATTTTTTAAGAAATCCGATGACTCAGTGAGGCCTCTATTGCCAGCAATGTCACCAAACCTCTCAAGATCCAGAAAGGTACTCAAAACATATTTAAAACAGTTCATGTGACTACAGTGGTTCAACCTCAATATTATAAAGCGACGAGAATACTTTTTGTGTGCCAAAAGAACAAAATAATGACTTTTCAACAAATATCTAGTGATGGCCAATTTAAAAAAACTGCTTCATGAAGCTTTACAAATCTTTTGTTTCGAATCAGTGGTTCGGAGCATGTATCAAACAATTGAAATCACCTGACTTTGGTGCTCCGAACCACTGATTCAAAACAAAAGATTCGTAAAGCTTCGAAGCAGTGTTTTGAAATCGGCCATCACTAGATATCGTTGAAAAGTCATTATTTTGTTTTTTTGGCGCACAAATAATAAATCGCTTTATAATATTAAGGTAGAACCACTGTACTCACATTAACTGTTTTAAATATGTTTTGAGTGCCTTTCTGGATATTGAGAGGTTCGATGACATTGCTAGGAAATAAAGGCCTCACTGAGCCATCGGATCTCATCAAAAATATCTTAATTTGTGTTCCAGAGATGAACGAAGGTCTTATGGGTGTAGAATGACATGAGGGTGAGTAATTAATGACATAATTTTCATTTTTGATTGAACTAACCTGAATGTTAACCTATTGACAAGTTGAGAGAGACCTGTATATCAGTCTAAAGACTGATTATTTTAATCATTTATATCCTTTTTTTTGCATTGCTTTTTACTTGTATGCGTTTTACTGAACAGTCTGTCATATTGGATTTTAGTTGCTGATGGAGTAAAGGTGTAACCTCAGACAGATGCCTAATGTGGGCCCATAACTCACTGTGAGCAGGTTAACACTGTTCCCATGGTGTAAAATAACAGGAATCGTTCAGTGGTGTTCAACTGCTTAAAACTGCATGAAAATATAAAAACGTGGTTGTATGAGAATGAATACCACAGTTTGCACGCACACACACACACACACACACACACATATATATATATATACACACATTTATAATTTTTCAGGCCAGTTCACACTGCACCGACAGACGCAGACCAATCTCCAGATTACAGCACGTCTCTCTCAGACATTCTAACACAGATTCAGCATGTTCAATCAGCGAAAACAAGCTCCGAAAGACTCTGACAGGGGTAACACACTGATCCGACAGAACCCAAAGAAGTGTCTGTTGCCATCTGTCAGTGCCTTTTGAATATCCATACAATTCATGTTAAGATGAAATAAACTATAATAAATATAATGTATAATTAATGTAAAATATATAACTAATTATATATTTACATAATTAATTAATTGATTTATAATTATTATTTGTGCTATATATTAATTTAATTTTATATAATTCATATATTAATATGTTGATCCTGGAACAACATTCCTATCCGAAAATGTAGTCCCAACCTTTTCCCAACCCCTAAACCTAAACCTACCCATAACTTATCCCTAAAATCAGAGGGAAATGATAGTTGAATAACACTGTTGTGGAAGCACCTAACCCAGGTTGTAAGCCTAAACTTGACATAAATGGTAAACTTATCCCTCAAATCCGATTGGTTGATTGGGATGTTGTTCCAGGATCAACAAAGATGTTGATCCAGGAACATGTTGTACTTGGTGAAATCACATTCACCGTACGGAACCGTCATGTTGTGTACTGTTACACACCTAATATATAGGCAAATAGGTAAGTCCTAGGTGAGATAACATGTTTTAGAAATGTAATTATCAATAATGTTTCAAATATGTAGACCAGCTGCACTCACAACTGGATTTGAACTACAGCGAGACATGCTGAAGTGCCTACAATTTATTATTCTTTAAGTTTTCTACTTATCTTACCATGAATTTCAGCATTATTGTGAACACTTGTCAAACGCACCGTGGCTGTAAAAATTCCAGATCCCATAAAAAGCAAAAAGGCGAGGCGAGTCACATTGTCAACAGGGGGTTTGTAAAGAAAACACATGTTTTTCTAGAGCTCTGTCAAGAACAGCTGTGCATACATCACTGTACTGAATGGTCACTAAGAGACAGAATGAATCAGGGACAGAAAGACAAAAAGAGATAAACAAGTAAACACTGAGGGCACACTGTCATATGCACATATGGGGGAGACTGGTCCAGGAGAGAAGGACGAAATGACAGAGAGTGAGACAGATAAACATCAGGAGAGAGATAGAAAGCAGATGGAGACGGTGATAAGATGAAGCTGGAGAGGTCAGAACAGTTGACCTTTATATAGGAGAGAAAATAAGAGAGAGAGAAAATAGTGATGGTATCTGTTTCACGGTCAACACATGCTTCTTTTCTCCTCCTTGACACTCCTGTAGGGTTAAAGGTCAAAGGTTGACAGATGCAAGAAGAAGCGAGGTAGAGACGTAGAAAGTCAATAAAGTTCTAGGGTCAGACATCTACAGGGTGAAGTAAGGAAAGTAACCCAACAAAACTCCTTAATAAAAAAAAATAGCCCACAGAAAAAGCAAATCTTACAGGTTTGGAATGACATAAGGGTTTCATTTTTGGCAAACTACTCCTTTAACATTTTTGGGACAGCTCGAACAATAAACCATCAATCATTTATTTATTTCCATAAACACATTTAACCGTGACGAAGAATGTCTACTTAGACTCCGCTGACCTTTTTCCATCATTCATACCATAAAGACACACAGACACTTTTGTCCTGCAGAAATGAACAGTTAGTTCAAACTCACACTCAGTGCTGTCACTAATGTTTACAGGTTATGGCCTCATTGCTGAAGATGCAAACTGACTTCATTTATTAAACTTTTTATATAATTAATGCTTGTCTTATGTTATGTTATGAATATGCTTGTTTTTAATCAATTTATCAGAGTGCATTTCGACGACCAACACGGTTAAAAAATGGGTCACAGCACCAACACAAACACTGGAAGCAACTGTCAACCAATCAAATCCCATTGTAAGAGTAAGTCTGTCTCAAGACAGATTTATAAAACCCCATCTCCTTTGTGCCAGGTTTCTTCCGGCCTCAATGCAAAGCATTGGTGAACTCCCATGGAGGTCACTACAGTCCGTCCTACATTAGCTCATTAAAACCGATGTCCGTTGCGGTCTCATGAGCTAACTGACGCTAGAAATAACTGTCTGCTCAGCATGTGCCAATTAACTATGATGTCAATAGCTGTATTTAAAAGGGCATGAAAAGCAGGCCAGGCTTTATAGGTTTTTGGTATACTGTATGTTTATGCATGCTGTCACTTTATGTTTGGGTATAGCAAGCTAACTGTACAAGTATGATTCTAAATGTGTTCAACTATTGATTGTAATAATGCTTTTAGCTGAAATGTGTTAAAAGCATGCTAAAGATTTATAGGCTTTTGAAAGGCTTGACTTATTTTCTGAATATAGCATTCTGAAATATAATTGTATATTATTTGTATTTATATTATTAATAATATACATTATATATTAATATTATATATATTAAATAGTATTAATATTTAATTTTTTTTTAAATTACATTCTTAATTGTAATATTCAGAATATATGTAAATGTCAATGTGTGCAAATTAAAGGGATAGAAAAAGAAAATTATCCCATAATTTACTCACCCTCAAGCCATCCTAGGTGTATATGTCTTTCTTCTTTCAGTCAAACACAATCAGAGTTATATTAAAAAATATCCTGGCTCTTCCATCATAAAAGTAATCCATACGGCTCAAGGGGGTTAATAAAGGCCTTCTGAAGCGAAGCGTTCTTGTAAGAAAAATATCTATATTTATAACTTTATAAACTAGAATCACTGGTTTTCCGTACACGAGTCAATTCAGGCGAAAGAGTGAACTTTGACCTGATGCATAAAGCATGACGTGTTGACAAATACGGAAGTGCAAAGGATAGAGCAAAATAAAACAGGTCACGAAGTCTAAAACGAGAATTTTTAAAGAGAAATATCGCAGGAGCTTGAGTTTGTTCTCCAGCCCTATTTGTTTGAACCACGAGAGGCGTCTACTCTCACCTAAGTTTACGCTACGCCTATATCTTATGTCGGAACTCGACTCCCTCGAGAACGTGCGGACGGACGTTACCAGAAGCTAGTGATTACTGCTTATAAAGTTATAATTATGGATATTTTTCTTACAAAAATGCATCTCTTTGCTTTAGAAGGCCTTTATTAACCCCCTGGAGTCATGTAGATTTCTTTTATGATGGGTGGATGCACTTTTTTGAGCTTCAAAAAAAATGGTATCTTTCACTCCCATTATAAAGTTTGGAAGAGCAAGGATATTTTTTAATATAACTCCGATTGTGTTTGACTGAAAGAAGAAAGTCATATACACTTAGGACAGCTTGAGGGTGAGTAAATTCTGGGATAATTTTCATTTTTGAGTGAGCTATCCCTTTAAATCAAGAATGGCCGGACACCCAACACATTGAAATTTTAGACTAGCATATTTTCCCAAATACTTTTTGTTCAAGGATTTTTTTTTCATTCCATTTCACTTCTGTTTCCAACTCGCCTTTTCCATTTTAACATCACTTTCTGAGATGGTGAGACCTCATGCCAGTCAAAACAAGGGGATGGGCCAGAATTGTCCTTGCTAAAATAAATATGACAGTGTCTAGTTTATTGTTTTATAAAAGCAAGCTTCATAACCCTGGACCACACAGACATGGCATGAGTTACGAGAGGGAACAGAGACCTGGCATGACTATAAGCTCTCACAGAGCTGCTAAGTAATGGAATCAGTTGATTGGCCTATAGCAACGAAGAATGAGATTTTCCTTTTAAAAGGATTTGTACAAGCCCTGAGCGTTTTCATCCCAATGTATGTCACATAGGAAGGCTGGAGTTTTGTTCGCTCTGCGTGAAATTACCAGAAGAAAAGAGCTCTCAATAGACATGCTGTCATATCGAGTTATATTCAATAACAAAATAAAACTGCTCTCTGGGGCATTTTACATGCTCAAGTGACACTCTGGGACTCCTACAGAGATCAAGTATGGAAACATAGGCTTTCGTATACTTGTTTGTGAGGTCAGAATGACGCAGATTTGAAACATTTGTGACTTCAAAGCGTTTCTAGGGTTCTACACAAAAGTTTCATACTTTGATCTGACAGATTTAATAGGCAAGTACACCGGTTTTATACTATAGGAGAATGCTCATGTAGCATTTATGGAGTGACGATAGTTTACAATAGAAAGCACAATATGCAAAGTGATTGATTTTTAGTAGGCTACTAAACCATAGTCCTATACCAAATCTAACTGTCATATCTCTGGATGTAAGCCAGGTTTGAAACTGAAGTTTCAATGTCAATGTAATTTCAAACAGAGCTTTAGAGATGTTGGCCATTCTTAGAGTTATATACAGATGCACTGTATGTATGGTACGCATAATTAAAACAAAATGTCAGTAGTAGTATGGCGTTATACTGTTGCTAGCACAGGGATTGACCTCAGTTTCACCAACAAACAATAAGAACAATAAGGGTCTCCAAATGTCCCTGAATGCAGTATTTGTCTGAATATGAAACAATGCACTGTGAAGACACACAACATTTGAAACACCAAACATTCACATATGTTTATATTTTATCAATTCAATGTCAATTCAGTTTACAACATAGACTGAAGCTTTACAAGAACAGCTATTTTTAATTTAAAACATTTCACCAGAACCAGGTGTTCTTTTGGTTTGAAGAGATATTGGCACCAAAACATGCAGTCCTTAAAACTGTTATAGTCTTAGAAATCTAACAAAGCTACGTAAAATCAAGCTTTCATAAAAGGAGGTTTTAAGTAGTGCAAAGAGCAGGACACAAATGTGTCCCTGGACCACAAAACCAAGTCGCACAAGCATATTTGTAGCAATGGCCTTAGCCAACAATATATTGTATAGGTCAAAATTATCGATTTTTCTTTTATGCCAAAAATCATTAGGGTATTAAGTAAAGATCATGTTCCATGAAGATATTTTGTAAATTTCCTACAGTAAATATATATAAAAATGTATTTTCGTGAGTGGATATGTGTTGCTAAGGACTTCATTTGGACAACTTTAAAGGCGATTTTCTCAATATTTTGATTTTTTTACACCCTCAGATTCCAGATTTTCAAATAGTTGTATCTCGGACAAATATTGTCCTATCCTAACAAACATCTATTTATTCAGCTTTCAGATGAAGTATAAATCTCAAAAAATTTCAGTTTAAAAAAAAATTCACCCTTATGACTGGTTTTGTGGTCCAGGGTCACAAATTATATTGCTGAGACAGGTGATTTATTTCTGTACAGATGTTGATGGTGAGCCAATCATAAAGTACACTGTAAAAAAGTCTGTAAAAATGTGGCACAATGTACTGTATGAATATGAAGGAATTTTTTTTTTCAGGTGTTTTACCTGTATTTTGAATGACACATTGCTTTGTGTTGTGTTTTAGGGTTAACAGAAATTTCCGTAAATTACTGGATATGTCCTGGGAGAAAATTACCAGTACATTTTCCGCTTTTATTTTTTGTAGTGTAGAAAATGTGTCTGCCAGGAACTGAGAGTAGTATTTCCTGTTTTTTAAAAGTCAATTCTCTGGAAAATGTCTTATGATTCATTAAGCCAATGTGCTTTATTAAATTTTATTTAATATAATTTTCTGGAATTTTCCATATTACATTTTTTAAAATAAATATATATAAAATATAAATATATATAAAAATCTCTATTGTGGGGTAAATATTTGTGTCATTTTTTTGTGTTTGGGTCTGTAGCATTTTTAATGTTTTAGAACAAAGTATATTATGATCAGCAGGGTTAATTTACTTGATCAAAATTTATTTGACCGGTCTCCAGACTGCAACCATTTTTAAAAAAAAAAATGCGCTAGTTAAAATTTGACGTGGTCGCATTTGTGCGAGTGCATTATCATGCAATCAATTGGTAGCTGCACCCGAAAACTGAAAAATGCTGCTTTCGGAGGACGCACTCCAAGGTAGGAAGGTATTAAGGCACATCCGAATCCAAAGTTAGCTTCACTTCCTGTCTCATGAGATACCTTGATCAGCAGCGTAGATTTATCCTTCGCTGCCTCTGATATCCCACAATCCTGTGCTTTCCATTCTGTGACAGTTGAGCTAAAAAATAAAGATGGCATCTGAAGTTGTGGTTTGTGGTCAGTTTGTGTGTAAATGTATGTTTTTTTTTACCATTGTTTTTTTTACCACTTTCGATGTCATTTCTAGCGAGAAATTACTAATGTAGTGCTTTAATATTCTCTACCAAAGCTACATTTTGCTGTAGATCATTAAACCATTAAGCTGCCTCAGAAGTCTGTCTGAAATCATTTTCGTGAGGTGCCTTTGTGCGCATATATATAAATATATATATATATTTTTCATGTTTTAGAAAGAAGTCTTAAGTGTCACATGATCGTTCATGAACAATTCTAATATGTTGATTGGGTCCTTAATTATTAATAATGGTTCTTTTGACCACCTATTTATATATTTATATAAGACAAAACATTCACCCCATAAAATTTACTTTTGCTTACAATGTACAAATATTGTAATTGTGCAGAAACAGATGCCTGGTGGGCTTCTAAAATAGACCAGAGAACTGCTGACAGGGGACTGAGAAAAGCACATTCCTGTTTCCATATGTCTTTCTTTCCATCCTTTGTGTCTCTCTGGTCATTTTCCACGGCAGAAGCAGAAACAGGTGGACTTTGACAGGAAGGGCACAGATCCCTTGCTTACACTCTCATACACCTTCTGACTTTGTATTTAGGCACAGAATGTCAGGTTAGAATTTATGCTGTTTATATTTCCCCCATACTGTGAATATTTATGAGTCCAGCTGTCCCTTGCTCAGTTGTCTTCATTAATGAAGCGTTTGACTTGTATGAAGAACTATCAACAAAATGCCTAAAAACCCACCGCAGAAGAGATCAAAGCGCTGACCAAAAACACACTGCTAAGTCACCAAGACATCTTGACTGTCCGTGTCAGGATTTGGCCGGGACTGAGCCTAACTGAGGAATGGTTTTCATACTGAAGACAAGAATGATGGGAGAATTCCTCCAACATACACAGATACTGGAAAATGATCGTAGATCCAGCCAGGTCGACTCTGAATAGGGTAGATACATTCCATCAAAATCACATCTGTGTATGTTAGATCAGTTAAAATATTTTAAAAAATCAGCCAAACATAATAAGTGATATTCACATTTCTAAACAAAATCTGAGAAGTACTTGCCCATGCAAAACTTGCCGTTATTATCCTAGAATGGACCTCAGGTCTGTTGCTATGGTGTGACCAAAATTTAGTCAGTATAAAATTGATGCTATTTACTTTCTAAATGCACGTGAATGATTCAAATCCCTAATCATATGAGAAATATTGTAGAGATGCATCAGAAAGCACCTCTAATGTGATGCATTTATATTGCCTTTTAATAGATAACATAATTGCTTCATGCAATTTGTACAACAAAACATGTCATTGCATGAACTCAGATGGTCAGTCTCTCTCTCTCTCTGACCGAGTGTGTGTATGTGTGTGTGAAAAAGAGAGTGGACTGAGACTGAGATCTTAGGAACAGGAAACAGAGGGTTCCTGTTTGTGAGCCAGGCACTATTGTCTCCCTCTCTCCCTCTCTTTCTCTCTCTCTCATAAACACACTTATCTGCAATTGTTCCCTTTAAATCATATTTTGTCTGCCTCATCTAAGCAGCTCACATTGGAGCCATGGAGTGTCCACAGTGCTCTCCTTTCAAACCCTAAATGAAGGTACATTTTCACTTTTACCTTCTTTTTCTTCCTCTTTGCCTCCTCCTAGATATTAATAACATTTTTTTACACAACAGGTCTCTGGTGATCCTACATCCTGCTTAGTTACTGTTGCTTGGGTTAACAGTGATCATTTCAAGGACATTTTCCACCACTGGCGTCTCACACCACACACACATACACACTTTGGGTTTTCATGTTTGATGGGGATATTCCATAGACATAATGATTTTTTATACTGCACAAATTGTATATTCTATCCCCTAACCCTAAATCTACCCATCACAGAATACTTTCAACATTTTTACATTTTAAAAAAACATCATTCTGTATGATTTATAAGCTGTTTTCCTCATGGGGACCAAAAAATGTCCCCACAAGGACAAGGATTTCAGGATTTCTAAATTTATTTTTTATATATATATATTATTAGTAAGATTATTTTAAAGATGTGAATACTTTTTAGCAAGAAGACATTGATTAAACTGATCAAAAGTGACAGAAAAGACCATTTAAATGGTTACAAAAGATTCATATTTTAAATAACTGTTGTACTTTTGAACTTTCTATTAATCAAAGAATCTTATATAAATGTTTCTTGAGCAGCAAATCAGCATATTTTCATGTGAAAAAGTTAGGACACCCTATTGAATTCCATGGTTTTCCGTATCAGGACATAATAAAAATCATCTAGTGCTTGGCAGGTCTTAATATTTGGAAAATAAAACCTCAGATGAACAACAACACATTACATATCACACCCTTATGTATCATTATTTATTTAGCAAAAATAAAGCCAAGATGGAAAAACCATCGGTGACACCCTATGATTCAGTTGCTTATAGATCCACTTTTAGGAGCAATTACTTGAAGTAATCATTTTCTGTATGACTTCATCAGTCTCTCACATCGTTCTGGAGGAATTTTGGCCCGTTCTTCTTTACAAAGTTGCTCCAGTTTATTGAGGTTTGTGGGCATTTGTTTATGCACAGCTCTCGTCACAGCTTTTCAGTCAGGATGAGATCTGGACTTCTTTGGACCATTACAACACCTTTAATCTTTTCTTTTTCAGCATTCTGTTTAGATTTGCTGGTGTTTTGGGATCATTGTCCAGTTGCATGACCCAATTTTGGCCAAGCTTTAGCTGTCGGATGGATGGCCTAACATTTGACACTAGAATAGTTGGGTATATGGAGGAGTTAATGGTCGACTCAATGACTGTGAGATGCCCAGGTCCTGTGGCTACAAAACAAGCCAAAAATCATCACCCTTCCAGCAGCATGCTAGATTTTTGGTATGAGGTGTTTGTTCTGATATGCTGTGTTTAGTCTTCGCCTAACTTGGCGCTGTGCATTATGGCCAAACATCTCCAGTTTGGGTTGTCTGCCCAAAAGACATTGTTCCAGAAGTCTTGAGGTTTGTTCAGATGCAACTTTGCAAACCTAAGCCATGCTGCCATGTTTTATTTTTATTTTTTTTAGAGGGAAGAGGCTTTCTCCTGGCAACCCTTCCAAACATGCCATACTTAACCAGTCTTTTTCTAATTGTACCGTCTTGAACTTTATCATTTAACATGAGGCATGTAGAGTCTGAGGTGTAGTTCTTGGGTTGTCTGCAACTTCTCTAAGCATTACACGGTCTGATCTTGGGGTGAATTTGCTGGGATGTCCACTCCTGGGAAGATTGGTGTTTGTTTGAATGTCTTCCACTTGTGAATAATCTTCCTCGCTGTAGAATGATGGACTTCAAATTGTTTGGAAATGGCTGTATAACCCTTCCCAGATTGATGGCAGCACCAACTGCTTCTCTAAGATCATTGCTGATGTCTTTCCTTTTTGGCATTGTGTTAACACACATCTGAAAGCTCCAGACCAGCAAACTGCCAGAACTTCAGCTTTTATAGAGGTGATCACACTTGCTGATGATCGATTAATCAAAGGTATTTGATTAGCAGTGCCTGACTGCTACTTACCCTCTTAATCCCTAAGGAAACAATAAGGGTGTACTTAGTTTGTCACCCATGGCTTTTCCATTTTGGCCTAGTTTTTGTTAAATTAATAATGACACGGTGTGATATGTCATGTGTCGTTGTTCATCTAAGGATTTATTTTCCAAATAACCTGCCAAGGACCAGATGATTTTTTGTTATGTCCTGATACAGAAAACCATGAAATTCAATAGGGTGTCCTAACTTTTTCACATGACTGTATATATATACACCGATCAGGCATAACATCATGAGCACTGACAGGTGAAGTGAACAACACTGATTGTCTCTTCATCACAGCACCTGTTAGTGGGTGGGATATATTAGGCAGCAAGTGAACATTTTGTCCTCAAAGTTGATGTATTAGAAGCAGGAAAAATGTGATGGCTAGACGACTGGGTCAGAGCATCTCTAAAATAGCTGCTCTTGTGGGGTGTTCCTGGTCTGCTGTGGTCAGTATCTATCAAAAGTGGTCCAAGGAAGGAACAGTGGTGAACCGGTGACAGGGTCATGGGCGGCCAAGGCTCATTGATGCACGTGGGGAGTGAAGGCTGGCCCGTGTGGTCTGATCCAACAGACGAGCTACTGTAGCTCAAATTGCTCAAGAAGTTAATGCTGGTTCTGACAGAAAGTTGTCAGGATACACAGTGCATCGTAGTTTGTTGCGTATGGGACTGCATAGCCGCAGACCAATCAGGGTGCCCATGCTGACCCCTGTCCACTGCCGAAAGAGCCAACAGTGGACACGTGAGCATCAGAACTGAACCACAGAGCAATGGATGGCTGGGTGCGTATGCATCGCTTACCTGGGGAACACATGGCACCAGGATGCACTATGAGAAGAAGGCAAGCCGGCGGAGGCAGTGTGATGCTTTGTGCAATATTCTGCTGGGAAACCTTGGGTCCTGCCATCCATGTGGATGTTACTTTGACACGTACTACCTACCTAAGCATTGTTGCAGACCATGTACACCCTTTCATAGACAGGGTATTCCCTGGTGGCTGTGGCCTCTTTCAGCAGGATAATGTGCACAAAGCAAAAATGGTTCAGGAATGGCTTGAGGAGCATAACAACGAGTTTGAGGTGTTGACTTGGCCTCCAAATTCCCCAGATCTCAATCCAGTCGAGCGTCTGTGGGATGTGCTGAACAAACAAGTCCGATCCATGGAGGCCCCACCTCACAACTTACAGGACTTAAAGGATCTGCTGCTAACATCTTGGTGCCAGATACCATAGCACACCTTCAGGGGTCTAGTGGAGTCCATGCCTCGATGGGTCAGAGCTGTTTTGGCAGCAAAGGGGGGACCAACACAATATTAGGAAGGCAGTCATAATGTAATGCCTGATCAGTGTGTATATATATATATATATGTGTGTGTGTTTGTGTGTATTTGTTATTTACGTTATCTATGAATTGTTAAAAGTGAGGTTTTGTGCAATTTAGCTCATGCCTGGGGACAATTTTGGACCTAAAGTGTAGCTATGTAAACCTACCCAAACACACACACACACACACAAAGAGTGCAGATCTCTTCTCTCTGGGTGGTGGCAGGGGACCAGAGTTTAAGCATGTAAGCTATTTAAGCATCTGGATTTAATGCACCATTAAGGTCACCGGCTGACCAGTCTGCACCTGTAGCGCTCCCCACCAAACCCAACAGCCCCTCCTCGCATTCTGCTGCCAGTCTTCACTATTTCTCCACTTTCTCTCTGTCATTTCACCAAAGAAGCTTCCACATTCTGCAAACAAAGTTTCCAATTATATATATATATAAAAACACTGCAGAATGTTTTAAGAGTGTTGTCCCTGAATCCCTCTTTCGACCTTCATCTTTTCATCTTATTCTTTAAGTTCTTTGTGTTGTTCTCCTCACACCCTCGTTCCCTCCATCACCCCCTCTGTCTCAGTGCAGCCTGTTCTGTTGCGTCTGCCAACTGCTCTCTGCTGGATCACAGGTTTCCTGAGCTGGAGAACAGGGGACTGGCAGTCTCAAACACTGTGAATGGCCAACTTGCTTTTTTCCCACTGTGCTTCATGTACATTCTGCTCACTGAACACGTACTCCTACGCAAACACCCAGGCAGCAAAGAATCACACAGATTACGAAAAGAATCACAGCCGTTACTGTCCCGAGAGATAGATAGATAGATAGCCTAGTGCATGTATTTTTATTTGAATAATTATTAATGATCTTAAATGTTTGGTAATAGGCTAATAGTTTTAATAAAATCAAGGCAGTGCTGAACAAAACAGTTGACTGAAAGGTGCCAAACCCCCACACAAATGCCATACTTGGCTACGTTTCTTTTTTACAACCACTTGCAGTATTGAAAGAAGCAGTCGCTGACAAGTGTAAACATCACTAAGAATAACCTCGCGTTTGCTGTGAGGATGATGTTTTTCAGGAGCCTCAATGCTGTCTGTGAGTCATGTTTATACCTTCTTGGCTGGTGAGGAGGTGTGATGGGTCATGGACTCGCTTCTGTTATCCGTGCTGAATGGGCGGATGTCACCCGCGGCATCCACAAGACACTCAACTGCGCCAAGCCGCCAACAGCCAGAGACGAAAACAGTTTCAGACTGATACCGAGCAGGCGTTTCATTTCCTGCCAGGACTACAGATAAACGAGTGGATCCCACTTGAGGAAAACGTGGTTTAATTGACCTTATACTATGTTTAAATTGACTGATATTTTTTTAAAAAAAAATATTTAAACAAAACGCTGAATCAGTCAAACACACGAACAAACAAACACACGAACGAATATCCAGAAATATTGGTGCAACTGTTTAGCATAAAACACTTGGGTTTCTTTTTTATTTTTATTTTAATAGGCTATGTAAGGAACAAAAGACCTTTTTAAAATTGGCTATGGAATCATAGTAGCCTAAGCAAATAAGTAGGCTAGGCTAATAAATAAATAAATAGCTCTTTCAGTTCATTAAAAAATATAAATTTTTTAGCATTTAAAACAGTAGATCTCAATTCTTATTCTTTATTTAAGAGAAAGCAAGAATATGCACATAGCACAGAGTAGGCTAAATAGGGGTTAAGATGTTTAAGATATTTTTAAGACTTTTTGTTAAAACTATAATTAAAAACCAACCAACAAACAAACAAACAATGAAACAAACAAACAAATAAAATTTCCTAAACTCCAAAAATGTTTCAAATGGTTATACAAATACAAAATATATACAAAAAATATATATTATTTAAATAATATAATATAAATAATAAATAATATTTATAAATAATATTTAAAAATTAAAAAGACAGTTATAAAATACTGAAACGTGGTTTAAATTAGTTGAATATGGTCCTGTAGTGTTTGTAGTGCACGATTCTGAAGGCGTACACTACATGTTCCATAATGCTTTTCGGCACCACGTCATCAACGTGCGTCATTTCGAAAGTGGTGAGCTGGCTTTGGATAGCAGGTGAGAGTTTATTTGGGTATTATCAGTGCTTTTTCATTGTACTTATTTAATGTTCAGGAGCTGAATATATAGTTACTAAGTTGAAAGATTACATCTGTGTTGCGTTGGCTGTCTGATTTTATTGTAACCTCCTGTAATCATTAGCATTCATGCTACCTGTTCAATCCGAATCAGTGTACATTTAAAAAAAACGCCTGTGTATTCAATGTTTTTTCTGTGCTACTTATTAATTTATCTTCCGATTTCGCCTGTCTCAAACAGTAGCTATACATAAATATGACTCAGTTTTAATCGAAAGCACTGCAAGAAATTGTTTCTTAATAATGAAATATAAGCATATTAATAAGTATGTTTTTATTTTTGATGTAAAACATTCATACAGTGTTCTACGTATTGCCAAATCTAAATGGCCACTTTGAAATTAATAAAGAAAAACAGTGTGTTATCTAAAAGAATACATATGTTAAACACTACTATCTAACCTCACAGAAGCATATTTATCCTCATAGGTGGATTCTTCAGTTATAATTTTGTCCTTCACCGTCCCACAATCCTCCGAACCATGACCAAGCTTCTGGAGTGGCTTCTTGGTGTGTCACTGATTGGCATTTCATGGGGACTCGTTACGTTTGACCTTCTTGATTTGCAGCTGCCTCCCCAGTATAAAGAGATGGCGTGGCCGATGCCTGTATATCTGCTGGTGGTGTTTGGGTGTTACTCTCTGGCAACTGTCGGCTACCGTGTGGCCACATTTAATGACTGTGAGGACGCAGCCAAAGAGCTGCAAGCACAAATAAAGGAAGCCAAAGAGGACTTGAAGAAGAAGGGACTGAAAATGTGAGAATTAAATGCAGCTACTGTTTTTTCTTCATATAGAAAAGTTTAGTCTCATTGTTCCTCTTTACTTTGTGCCCAACATTTCCCCTACATTGACACTAGGCTAGTTCTATGGATGTCTGCACTATAATATGCACTCAAAGATGCCCAGCTTGGTTCAAGTCTTTATTTCGACATGTTGTAAATGATAGTTTGAAGTATAAACACCTGCACACCTGTGAATGATCCATTTCCAGCTTCAGGAAAGGTTTATTTAAAACATTACAGGCACATTCATGTATTGTCAATGGAGAGCAGTGCTATTTTTGTAAAACATCTAGTCTATAGTTTGTGTATTTGCATTGGCCTGAGGAATGAATACGTCTTTTTTTGACCCTGATGTTTTTAGCACAGTAAGAATTCTGAGTCAGACTTAGAAACAAACCCACTACATTGATTCATGATTGCACAAGGATAGCATTTCAGTAAATCAAAATGTGTGGAATAGAATTTTGATTTAAAATGTAAAATTGATTGTGTTGAGGCTCACACACTGTTGTCCTTTTTACCTTAAATTAGGGTTCTAAGCAAATTTGTAATTTAAAGGATTAATTCACTTTAAAATGAAAATTACCCCAAGCTTTACTCACCCTCAAGCCATCCTAGGTGTATATGACTTTCTTCTTTCTGATGAACACAATCGGAGTTCTATTAATAAATATCCTGATGCATCCGAGCTTTATAATGGGGAATGGGACCAACGAGTATGAAGCTCAAGAAAGTGCATCCATCCATTATAAACGTACTCCACACAGCTCCAGGTGGTTGATAAAGGCCTTCGGATGCAAAGTGAAGCGTTTGTGTAAGAAAAACATCCATATTTAACAAGTTATAAAGTAAAATATCTAGCTTCCGCCAGATCACCTTCTGTATTCAACTTACGAAGAAAGTGTAACGCCTCTTGCAGTTCAAAATGCTTAAACTACGTCCTATGCCCTTCGCCTTCCGTATTCAACTTGCTGAAAAGTGTAACTGACGCATTACGCTTTTTTCCGAAAGCTAGTTATTTTACTTTATATACACAAACGTATCGCTTCTCTTCAGAAGGCCTTTATTAACTCTCCGGAGCCGTGTGGAGTACGTTTATAATGGATGGATGCACTTTCCTGAGCTTCATACTCGTTAGTTCCATTCACTGCCATTATAACACTCGGATACATCAGGATATTTATTAATATAACTCCGGTTGTGTTCATCAGAAAGAAGAAAGTCGTATACAGGGTGAGTAAATCTTGGGGTAATTTTCATTTTAAAGTGAACTAATCCTTAAAAGCACAGTTTGGGTCAAACCATTTATTTATGTGGTCCATAATAAAAGAAGTGACCTACATGTTTATGTATTGAAAATAATGCACATATGAAAATTGTTTTTCCTTAAAAGACATTCCAAATGATGAAAATTTGTTTGATACAAAATACAGACTGATTCATTCTCAACTGTGTTTGATTCATATTCTACTGAGCTTCTCATTATTTAAAGTTGGCATGAAACAGAAGTTGTGAAAGGCAATCACATACTCTCCTGAGTAGATGCTTATTTTGAATAAGTAATTACTTTGCGACCGCTAAAAAAGTAAGTTCTACATAGTATTAATGTGTGTAGTATGAATGTAATTCAGGCATACTACATTTGCCATGTTGTCATTATCATGTGACCTATCAGCTCTCATGGCCTAAAGGGATCGTAAAGTGTCCATCGTATGCACACTTCAGAATCTCACCGGAATTAGTAGATCACCTGCGTACTTTTTGCCTACTCTTTTACAGTGAATTTGGACACACTTCTTTTGTCACATACTGTTTTTCACCTACTATAATAGTAGGGAAGTATACAATTTCAGATGCAGCCCAAGTCTTTTCTTCCCTATAGCTTGTTTGCAATCACTTGATTCTGATGACACACAAAATTCAGATCAAGGGCAGGAAGTGAAAAGCAGAATGGACGAGATGGGGGAAAGTCCTTAATGTACTGGTTTAGACAGTATTACAAGAGAGGTATAAACAGAAAATCACAACATATGTTGGACGTGATCCTTACATTATAAAGAGGAGTGATTTTTCTACTGAATTGGAATATTTGCCTGTCATCGAGGCTGTAAGAAACTTCTCCAGTGCCTGTCTGCGTAAAGCATCTCAAGTTTTTCCCTTAAGTATGAGACGTAAGGCGTGATTTCCCCTATACCTATGGTATTACCTTACGTATTCAACTTACGAAGAAAGTGTAAAACTCTCTCATTTTAAAGTGAACTAATCCTTTTAATACAAATAAGGTATGTTACGTTTGTAATTTGATCAATGTTTATGTGAATAAACACTTATATTAAAATGCTTATCATATAAATTGGCCGATCATGTCTTTCTAGAAGACTTGGATTGAATCTGCTCGCTCCGTGTATCACTAATGGTGAAGTTTTCCAAAGCATATGTTATACTAAGGTGCTTTATGCAACCGGGCACGGACATCCTTCTACTCCAGAAAACAAATGACAGCTTACAAAACTATGGAGGCATACTACTTTTTTTGTTAGTGGTTGCATATGCAAGGTGTATTTATCTTTTGACAAAATGGTCACTGCACACACAAGCATACGACTTGGCTCCTCCAGACCGCAGACGCAGGATTACAAAACACTTTTTCCTGCATTTTTCAGTCAATTTCTTGCATTTTTCCCCCTGATGAACAACAACTTTTGGTACATGATAAAAGCTCCTTGTGGTTTCTCTGTTTGGTCAATTAGAGCAACAATAAATGACGCAAAACATAGGCATTTCATAGTACTTTCCTATGTAGAAAATAACTTCCTGCCAACCTATTGTGCCGTATATCCGAGTGAAACAGATCCTTGAACAAGAAAAAAAAAGTAGGACGGGACTTGATTTTGTTTGTCGGGAATTGATTGGACGGTTGGATGGTAGTGGTTTGCTATTGGTCGATCTCATGTGAGTAACAGATCGTCCCACCCTCTCGCAAGTAAACACGTCATCGGAGAAGAGATTGATTAAAGATTACAAGGGCAAATTAATTATAAAAATTACTGATGTGCACGGATAAATCATTTATAACAAATACTGCAATATTCCATCAAATGACAAGAACTGTCAATTTTGATTTCATGGTGACTTTAAATGTTGGTTTCAAAAAAATTAAGTTCTGTGCACATACATTTTGAAATGTGATCCACATCCATGTGTTGGCTCTTAAAACACTAATCCCAAAGCCACTAAGTGCACACGGGCGCTGTATATAGAGCTGAATTAATCCGGTGCTTTTGGCAAGCAAAGCTCATTCGTTCTCTTCAGGCTTAAAGTAGGCTGCTGTAACCTCAATTTTTTAGGCCCCTTATAGCCCCTGTGAGCAGGCCTATACCTGTCTGCGGAACAATAAAAAAAGTAGGGTTTTTTTTTTTAAAATAAGTTTGCACTTTCTCATACGAGGAGGCTCCGTCTGACTGCTGATTGGCTCCTGTTCAAAGCTCTGATATCACCACCTGCAGCCTCTTACAAGCTGTTGTTAGTTAAGGTCTGTTTTTCACAAACCCATAGAAGCATATGAGAGAACAGCATCAGCATTTTCCTCTGAAACCACAGAATGATTAACGCCACGTTTATGCTTTGAGATGCAGTTTAAACAGCTGAGAAACTGAGCAAAATCACAGTGTTAAGAGTTTTGAATGAAGAAAGATTCAGTGATCTGATTCAATGACCCATTACTGAGAAGCAAGCAAGAAAATTGCAAGCTTTGTTTTCTTCTCCATGGTAATTTTCTGCTCCAGATCAATAAATCTTTCTGAAATTTAGGCATTGTCAGCCTGGGCATGTTTAAATCAAGCAAGTAAAAAACAGACATCCCATTTTGTGCTCCATTAAAGATTTAGAAAGACATGGGGGTAAGTAAATCTTCCTGTTTCGAGTGAATTCTTTCTTTAATATTTAAGAAAGTGTGTCGAACAGCTTTTGGATGCTAGTAAACAGAATTAGTAATAATTATTTCGAATGTGGGTTTTCAAAGACTGATTATCATTGAAAGTAACATCTTGTACAACATGGCTTAAAAAAACAAGCACATTTGTCTCAACTGACCTGTTTCAACTGCCTTTAGGGGTTAGAGACGCCACATTTTGTGAAATGTAAGACAGGTCATGCTGCTGTTGTACGTCAAGAGACCTTTATGCTCCATACTTCACATTTGTCTGTTATGCAACATGATACTTCTTCTGGACTGTTATTGTTGGGAGAATGAACTATATGTGCCTCATTTAGATTGAATACATGGTTATAACTCAGACCAACAGTGACCCAAAAAATAATCTGGAGACTTAAGTCACACAGAGAAATGTATGAATGTTATTGTATTTGATCATAAAATGGTGTTTAATTTAAAAAAAGTAAGCACATGGACGCTTAAAAAATAAGAAATAATAATATGCAGTGTAGGGCGCAGCTCAAACAAACCTTTCAGCTGTGTTACCATTCTGGGGTGCGTTTCCCGTACAACGACGTAACTCGCTGCTTCACTAGCATAGTACTATGCATCATTGAACAAATCAACTAGCTAGTCACGACTGTTTCCCTGAAACCTTATTGTCGCAAACCTGTCGTTTAGCCACGTTGGTGAATGATGTCCCGCAGGTGGTGGAGTAATAACTTCTTTAAATGAATCCGTTTTAGATCAAAGTAATGCTAGATTTTTTGCTATAAATTAAGGACATGGAATCTGAGGACTAATTATCATTTAATTAGTTACTTTGCTTTATTTCCAGATTCATTCATTGGCTCGTTCTTACACACTAGAGCATGTACGCACATGCGCACTCTTTTAAAACGGAGCTTAAAATCTCTTGACAAACTATAATGTGTCTATATGACATTTGTATATATTCGAAATAAAAGATAAACATTATACATAATGTCAGCTTGCTTATTTTGCTCAAGATAACGATTTATTAAGTCCACATGTCATAAAAACAAGAAACTATGCTTCTAATCACAGCTCGAGAGCTGTCACTCCAACCACACAAGTTTGCGATGCAGTTTGCGAATGTTCGTTTGAACGATGGTTTCGGGAAACACAAAATCGCTGAACTATGTTAGTAATGACCAGGGTTGCCAGGTTTTCACAACAAAACCCACCCAATTGCTCCTCAAAACTAGCCCAAAACTAGCTCAAAACTAGCCCAATCAGATTTCAGGGGGGGGTCCCATGGTAAAAATCGCATTCCAGGGGCTAAATATCACGTTATTTGGGGTTGATTCAACCCGCGGACATGAAAAACAACCCACAGCAACAGTGTAAAAGTAGCCCAATTCTGCGGGAAAACCACGGACTTGGCAACACTTTAGAGAAACGTGCCCCGGGATTGCAGAAGAATTATAAAGTTCAGCAATAAAAAAAGAAAAAAGAAAAAAAAAACATAAGTGATGTTTATCTAAAGTCTTTTTTACTCAGTATGGCTGAACTGGATCATCAAAGGTCAGCAGCATATTTAATCACTGCAGTACTATACTGAGTTTGCATTTCACTGTTTTTATTCATTTCGAGGAATACTGAATCTGTTTTTGTTCAAGTGAGATCAGTAAATGCCTGCTCACATAGTCTATCATCTAGAATTGTCATGTTTAGCGCACACAACGCCTCTGCACTTACAATTTCTCTCAACATGGGGACAGAGGAGCTGCCAGTCAAAACTTGCGTTTTTGAAAAAGTAGCCTAACTCAGATATTTTGTTGTAAATTTAAAAGTAATTCATTACTTTAGTAGTTACTTCAAAAAGTAATCTTATTACATAGCTCGCGTTACTTGCAATTCGTTACCCCTAACACTGTGTGTGAAAATAATTATATAAACCAATAGCCTACGCAGCCAAAATGATGTCAGGAAAAGGAAAATAAAATTTGTGAATTACATTTTGATGAAAAATTAAAAAGACAAATATTATTTTTCCTTTGGAATAACATGCACTGATGAATCATACATTAAAACCAGGAATGTGTATCAATAAAGTAAACAGCATCAATTTTGATTCCATGTTGACTTGAATGACATTCAGTAAAACTCCATGTACACCAAACATCTGAATGGCCTAAAACGTCTAAAAATGTTTGAGAAGTGTGCTGCCAACATATGAACAAAGAGAAATACTATCTGGAGTGCCAGCTGCCAAACGTTCTCTATGGCCTTGTTAAAATAAATACGAATGTAAAAAAGAGTGGAAGTGTAGAGTAATGCCTGAAAACTTTACCTCCTCTGAAGGTATGTACGTCAGTGAATGTAAACCTTATTGTTTAAGCTAATTAGCTCACTGTTTCACATGTGCTAGCAAGGTGTGTTTGTCAAAGAATGTGAGACCATGAAACAATTCCAGCTCTCTTTCTCTGTGACCATAATTCACTATCCAAATATGCCTTCATTAGGACAGAAACCAGTGGAGACCTCCATCCAAGAGTATGCAGAAGACGATACATCCTATAAAATCGATAAATGCCATTTTTCCGAGACGTTGGTGTTCACCACAAGAGTTTGTGTTACATGTTTGCTTCAATAGCTTATTAAATTGTCCGATCAAAATCTTGGTAGCGTTTATGGTTTTGGCTTGAGTGACTCTGTGAGTCTTATATTCACCTCTTAGTCGAAGCGTTTGCTTTATTTTCCTTTGCCTACAAAAATGTAGAATGAATGGTTGAACAGATGTTTAAAATCAGCAGCTCTGTAAGAAAATTGGATGTATCAAACTCTGCAGTTCGGTCTGCTTTCAAAAATAGTATCGTGGTTGATTTCTTCTGAAATTTATGGCAAGCATAGCTTGAGATTCAATCACATTTTCATTGTCTGAACAAGAATTTATGCCCAATCCATCAAGCCAAGCTAAAATCGAGATGCAGCGGCCCCCGACCCCATTCTGAGAAGCTGCTTGACAGTCTTTGTTGTTTAAATGGCTTGATAATAATTATGGGGTTTATGTATTCATATTTCTGATATTGTTGGACTGGTGTAGTATTTCTCTGGGTTTGGCTCTGTGTCTTTGAAATAGGATAACCCATTCAACAGTGAAAAAGAATGCAGTGTTTTTTTTTCTTTTTTCAATATGTCAATAAATTTGCTTGCTCTTAATCCCCAATGAATTCAAACAAAAACCTTAGAAATCCAGGTTTTACTCAATGCTTACAAAGACATATTACTTGTAATGCCATCACTATAACTTTATTTTCTTTGTTTTGGATACCATATCTGTATCATGTTCACTCAGGGTTCACTGAGCTGTCTGCTTTAAATGCCAAATCAAAAATCTGATTTGAATATTTCTCCAGCTATCTCAGCTTCATCTAAAGATTGAGAAATCAAGGTTAGGTGACATTTAGTTGTAGGCCAGCACATACCTTTGGTTTTAACACTGACAAACCACAATAACAAAATTCTTGTTGTACAAGTTATTGGTGAAGTTTAAACCTAAATTATTGTTTTAATTTGCTTTCATGGTTAAATGTTTATTTAAATGTGAATTCCTGCAAAAGAAAATGTAACTTGAGTAGAAATAACTATAGACATACATTCTACATACACACAATTTTTTATAATGGTTTCCACAAAAATATTAAGCAGCACAACTGTTTTCAACATTGATAATAATAAATATTTCTCAAGCATCAAATCAGCATGAATGATTTCTGAAGGATCATGTGACACTGAAGACTGGAGTAATGATGCTGAAAATTCAGCTTTGCATCAGAGGAATAAATTACATTTTAAAATATATTCAAATTGAAAACATTTATTTCACAATATTGTTTTTACTGTATTTCAGATCTGCAGCCTTGGTGAGTATAAGAGACTTCTTTCAAAAACAAAAAATCCTACCATCCCCAAACTTTTGAATGGAATACTGTATATCTTGTACATATCTGACATCAACATAATCATCACATATGCTATTTTGAGCTTAAAATACATCCTTGCTACACTTTATAACAAACGCATAAAGAGCTAATTCTTTCAGCCTGCATATCAATGCCATCATTCTTTTCTGTACAAGTCTCTCTAATACCCTGTTCATGTTGGATAACAGTATGAGACATATGCTGTCTGAGGAAGACTTGTGTCATATTTCTCTCCCAAGGATGCCCATGCTGTGTCCAGACAAGTAGCTGCTGTTCTCCAACCTGCTTCCTCCAGCGATGACTGAATATGGGAATTAGCAAATGTGATATTAGACATAACACCTACATGAACAGCCTCTGTTAATTTTTTCAACTGTAGTGAAACAGTAAAATATTGTTTATCAGCACTTTTAATCAGCATTACCTATAAAAAAAATACAGCTTTGTATTCTGAAAGAGCAAGCACAACAAGGGTTTGCCCTGGATGCGTCCATTTTAGTTTTCCGACCTGTGTACTGGAACGCAGTCAACTCAGGTGTGATGTTATTCCCAGTTCCTACATCATTCCTTCTGAAGTAAATGGAAGAGAGGCTGCTCAATGCAGAGCCAATGACTGGAGCTTGACGTCCAGCACCGCTTCGTTGGATGTAATGAGTGGAGCTAGACGGCCCAACCACACTCAAACCCTACCCATAACCCTCTCTATCGCTAAACATAACTCTACCCATTAAGTCCACAGAGGTGGAGCTGGACTAGGTCAAACTAGGTCCACCCATTACATCCAGAGAGGGGGAACTGGTTGTCATTTGGCTCTGCAGTGAGTATAACTCCCTTTGGAGTAGACTTTGTGCTTTGTAACTTTGCAGACCTTTTTGATGCTCGAACAGCAACATTACACACTAAAGAAAACTGAAAATGTAAAAAAGCCTAACAGGGCCTCTTTAAAATAGTCTAGACAAAGTGTTATCATCATGGATGGTTTTTGTTTTATCAGATGATGAGATAACAGAAATAGGATAGCCACAGTATTTGCCCCAACTTGAGGATAAACTGTACTAAGCATATTTCTTGATCAAAGTTGTGTGTGTGTGTGTGTGTAAATGCAAACCTTCTCTCAAAGTGTATCTGTAGCTCAAGGACAAAAGCTTAACATATTTATCATAAAGCACAGAAACAGGTGTGCAGGACCAATTTAATGCATTACCTTGCAAATAGAAAAAAGTAACATTCTCAATCTTTAGGAGACATTCAAAGCTGATAAGAAAGGGCCAACATTTTTCCAGAAGTGAGATGAATAATATTCAGAAAGGAGGGAGAGATCTTGCCTCTCTTGTTATTTTAGACTCTTTGACACTGCAGTTGAAGTTCATGTAATTTAAGTGCAGTACATTTTTAAAATGCAAAACTGTGTGGAATTATATGCCGCCCACTAGCACAACAAACAGTTCTGACTTGTCTGTTCAAAGTGAAAATTGCATCTACAGTAATAGACTTACAATGGAAGACATTAAAGACAAACAACAAAAAGATTATAAATTATTTAAAGCTGCAGTCCGTAAATTTTGCCTCTTTGTCGCCATCTCTGTTTGAAACCTGCAATTGCAGTTATTTGTGCATTGGCACGGCTCCTCAGCGTGGATGAATCTAATGTTTTGAGGAGAATGTGTGGCTGTCAGTACTGTACTGATACTGTACTTTGGAATCACTTGGAAGTATGACCTAAATAAAAATTTTCACCAGAAAATGTCATCTGAACAAGCATCTCTGCTACTTTTGTTCTGACCAACTGAGAAAAAAAAGCATTACAATAAATCATGCTGACAAAGGTGATTAAATCTAACGATTGCTTAGCTCAGATCACATCAAACTGTGCAAATTATTATTATACTTTGTTCTCAAATTGTTAATGTTAACAACATCAGCATTGCGTGACTGTGTATTTAGTGTGTATTAGCGTTACCTGTAGATTTCAATTTCTGTACAGTCTAATCTCTAACATTAATTTGTCATTCCATACAATTCGCCATTTAATTATTGCAGCTTCTGTGAGAAAAGGCTATAAATGATCCGTCACCTGCCGCATCCTCACATGATATAGCCTACTAGCTGGGACTCCTTCTTTATGTAAACAGACATGATGTAATGATACAAAGATGAACTGCTGCATGCTCGAATTTCCTGTGGAAACCTACCAGTACCACCCGAATTAGAAAACATAATTACAAGCTTGACGTTGTGAATCAGGCTAAGGTAAGGAGATAGTTTTGAACACTGGCTGGTTATGTACTTGCTCAAAAATTGATTTTGGATCATTTTTAACCAAAAAAGTTACGGACTGCAGCTTTATTAACATCAATCATATTTAAAAATATTTTAAATTTATAATTTAAATAATTTTTCTGTACATTTTCTGAACTTTTCCTACATTTTTAATTTGTCCCCCCAAACTTTTTTTGGTATCTCTACCTAAACAGATGTCCTTTTTCCACATCATACTGAGCTCTTTTGTCTCCAGACATGATTTTTCATACAGGCTCCTGTTGTTCTTTTGTTGGTCTTTCGAATGACTCTTTGTGGTTTCTCTTTAGCAATAATGACTATTTAAAGCAAAAGTCCTCTAGTGAAGTGCCACTTATTCCCTTTAAACTCCCTAAACTCTTCAGAGGAGGTCAAACAGTTAAGAGAGGGGCTGATTTACAGTCATGGGGTCAAAGCTCTGAAAACACACGGTCAGGGTGTGAGCTGCGAAACCAGTCTGCAGTGTGACAGCTGCTCTTACGGTCACAGCCATAAAAAAAGACTAAAAGAGAAAAGAAAAGAAAGGCCTCTGGAGATGAGCAGGAGGAAGGGAGGAACAATAGTGTGTAGGAGACAGAGACAGACACAGAGAGATGGAGAGACAAAAAAGAGAGAGCTTTAGGGAAGGTAAATGAAGAACTGAGGCTGAAAGAAACGAAGAGAGAGTGAGAAAATGAGATGCTGCGATACAGAAAGAGATGTAGTAAATGATAGGTAAATAAAACAAAAGAAAAGGTCATGATACTGTATGAGTAGGGTATAAAATACAGCATGAAAAAAGTTTCAACAAACGGTTAGTGAAAGGAATGAGATTACCTGAGGAGAAAATGTTTTTTTTTCTATTCATTTGCTGTGAGGTCTGCAAATATTGCAACTCAAGTGTGATTTCTGTGAATTTGTCATTTTCTAGCAATAACAATAAACATTAAAATTACATAGACAAAATGTATACAATTTATAAATGAGGAAAAGAGCTGCAAAATTCATCAGTCATTCAGTAGGGTGTAGCTAGTTATGGACCAAATGTTGGTTTGTAGTTATAAATAAACAAATTTTCCCATAAATTCAAGAAATATATTTGTTTGTCATTTTTCATTGCTCAATTGTTTGAGCTTGATGCATACAGTCAACAAAGTGTTTAAAAAAAAAGACAGGAATAAAGCGAATGAGAACTTCTAAAATGGATAACAATAACAGAAGAGGTGTGTGTATGTTTACTGAGCCGTCTGGCAAAGCTCCAAGTTTAGCCAGAATACAAAGAGAAGAGTCACACACGTGTGTTATCCTCCTAAAACACACGCACGGTCAAACTGATGCCTCTGACCTCCGACCATTGTGATTTTTTCCTGTCACCGGTGAATCATAAACCCTGAGAGATAAAATACTCCATCCTATTGACACAAGAACAGGACAATATGTGCTTTTGCTCGGCTTGGGAATTATCATTGTTCTAAATGAGCTCAGATAGTTCTGTTCCTGGATGCTGAGTGGTCAAAATATACAATATAATAAGAAAAGTTAGAAAAACACCCCCAAATGCTTAAAGTTGGCATGATATGGAAGTTGCGATAGTCTTTTCTTTCCTGTTGTGACGTATATACCAGTTAAACTATTCTTGAACAAGAAAAAATGTAGGGCGGGATTGGATCGTTGAATAGTTGCGGTTTGCTATTAGTCGATCTCATGTTAGTGACAGGTTGCCCCACCCTCTCATTAGTAAACACATCATCAGAGAAGTCACCGCAAGAGGGAGGGGAAATTATTTTCATTAAAGATTACAAGAATTCATGAATTAAAAAATTATGCGCACAATTAAATCATTTATAATAATACTGTATTAAAAAACAAGAATTGTACATAAAAAACAAGAATTGTCCATTTTGATTTCATGGTGACTTCAAAGGCCCACTGAAGTGTCTTGGAGTGTGCAGCAGTATTCAATGTATTAACGTAATTTCAACTGACATATCGAACAGCTCCTCCCCTTTTTTTAAAATAACCAATATTGTTTCGTTTATATCACAGCTTGGCAAAATCTGTTTGCTTCTAATCTCTAACCGTTTCTCCTCCTAATCTCCTTTATATCGCTTTAAAATATATAATTCTGTGCAGAATTCAGATGGGTCCGATACGTTTTGTGGTCTGCGCCGACTCGCGCATATCCGCTCTGTGCTCTCATGTCTCTGGACCGGAGCAGACTGTGCTCGCGCTGAGGTGTTCACGTGACACTAACACGATAACGGACTTCATTCACCTCAATGGAAGACATATTTACACTGTTTGAATCGCCATTCACTATGTAGAAAATAGTAATGTGTGAACAAGTGACTGATTTCAGCCACAGCTTCAGCGTCTATTTAAAATGTAGTCGCGGGACGCTTCATATTCTAGAGAGCAATTGATTGGACAGAAGATCTGATGAGAAGCTGAAGTCTGAGGTGATCTCATGAAAATCCGTGATCCATTTTAGCAGAAGTGAGAGATTGTAAGTTTCGAATGCTTATATCTCCTAAATGCAAATGTCATTGTTTTGGAACATACCAGCTTATTCATAACCTTAAAGGGATAGGTAATTAGAAAATTTGATGTTTATCTGCTTACCCCCAGGGCATCCAAGAATAAAGGTGACATTGTTTGAACACAAATGATGATTTTTTAACTCCAACCATTGGAGTCTGTCAGTATTATAATGCATGCCAATGGTAACAAAACAGACAAACCCAAATTAAACCCTGCGGCTCGTGACAACACACCGATGTCCTAAGACACGAAACGATCGGTTTGTGTGTGAATTTATATCATTTTTTACCTCTGATACACCATGTCCAACTGCCTTGAGCGTGCACATGGCATCCGGTGCGTGAGGTGTGTACGCACTCGTAGTTTACACAAGCGCCGGAAGGGATCTCTCACGTGTATACATCACTTATTGTTTACACAGTGCACAAACATTGTAGGTACGACGGCTAATCAAAATATTACTTACTTGCGCTTATCCGGATTGTTCAAACCGACTTAAAACTAAAAGATTTAGTTCTCTCGCGCGAACTCATTAGGGAGTGGTGACTTTCCACTTCTTCCCAACTTCTGAGCCTGCCCGCCTGAAGTTATGGTTGATTGCTCTTCGGCTGGATATCAACACACCCATTAACGTACTAAAGTTGTTGAGGGTCTGCAGCGATCATTTTCCCCTGATGATTTTACATACCCAGGAGAGGATCACGTACGATTTAAACCATCAGCTGTGCCTATGGTTTTTCCACATCCAACTGAGGTATGTGAACAAGATCTTTGTATGTGTCCTTTTTATTTGGAAAGCTGCCCTTACGAAAAGTAACAAAATAAAATGAAGTTTTAAAAAACCATGTTTTTTTAGTGGTTTACTTCCATTTGTATAACAACTGTTGTACTACAGGCACCATGTGTAAACTACGCCAGAGCGCGTACACACCTCACGCACCGGATGCCGTGTGCGCGCTCAAGGCAGTTGGACATAGTGGTGTATTAGAGGTAAAAAATGATATAAATACTGTTCGGTTTCTCGCAGAAACCGATCGTTTCGTGTCTGTTATTTCTTGTCTTCAGGAACTTAAAACCTGGATGTCTGATAACTTTTTACAACTTAATGCTGATAAAACTGAAATCCTGCTGGTTGGCCCTAAATCACAGATCTTTTCGCAGCACGACATTTTTATTGATATCAATGGTGTCCAGATTAGGCCATCAACAACTGTGCAGAATTTGGGAGTATTGTTCGACTCTACGCTATGTTTTGATTCACATATTGGTCAGATTGTTAAATCATGCTTTTACCAATTGCGAAACATTGTTCGTATACGTCCCTCACTTAATTCTAGAGATGCGGAAACTGTTATCCATGCTTTTATAACCTCCAGATTGGACTATTGTAACTCCTTATATAGCGGCCTACCTGCCAAAGCAATTAAACGCCTTCAAATGGTACAAAACTCTGCTGCTCGAGCCCTTACATATAACAAAAAATCTGTGCATCACTCCCACCCCTTTACCAACTTCACTGGCTTGCTGTGGTCAGTCGTATCCAGTTTAAACTCTTAGTCTTAGTTTATAAGGCCTGTCATGGCCTCACACTTCAATACCTTGCCGAGTTAGTGCAACCTTATGTTCCTGCACAGACCTTCAGATCTAGCAATGATAACTTGCTTGTCGTGCCCAAGTATAAACTCTGTACTGTGGGTGGTAGGGCTTTCAGTATTATAGGCCCTAAGCTATGGAATAAGCTGCCCCATAATCTTCGTGCTACCTCCTCTCTTCAGACTTTTAAGTCTCAACTTAAAACTCATCTATTCACTTTGCTCGGTAAATAGTTTTCTTTCCTTACTGTTTCTTTGTCTCCCTTTTTTCTGTTTGTATGTTAGACGACCACTCTCTTGATATAAGTGATGTTTATCATCTGATTGCTTGACCTCTCATGTTAATTATCTGTAGTTATTTGTTGTCAACTTCTATTCTTCTGAATGTTCCCTTCTGACTGTCTGTTATATTTTGTTTGTCAATTGATTGTATTCATTTTGTGAAGCGACCTTGGGTTCTTGAAAGGCGCTATAAAAAATAAACATTTTATTATTATTATTGTTCTTAGGACATCAATGTGTCCTCACGAGCCGCAAGGTTTAATTTGGATTTGTCTGTACATGTTGTTTTTTTTACTCTCATAGATTTTGTTACCATTGGCATGCATTATAAGACAGACAGACTGCAACGGTTGGAGTTAAAAAATCATCATTTGTGTTCTACTGAAGAAACAATGTCACCTTCATCTTGGATGCCCTGGGGGTAAGCAGATAAACATCGTTTTCATTTTTTGGGTGAACTATCCCTTTAAAGTTGGCATGAAATGGAAATTGCGATAGTCTTTTCTTCCCTGTTGTGACATATATACCAGTTAAACTATTCCTGAACAAGAAAAAATGAATCGCTGTATTGTTCATTGATAACTGTTGAGTGCATTTGAAATGTTGACCTTTCAATGATCTTTCAAAAAAAAATTTTTTTAAAACTCAGAGTATGTTGCTTTCCATCCCTTTAAAGTTGGCATGAAATGGAAATTGCGATAGTCTTTTCTTCCCTGTTGTGACATATATACCAGTTAAACTATTCCTGAACAAGAAAAAATGAAGGGCGGGACCGGGACTTGATTGTGTCTATGGGAAATTGATTGGATCTTTAATATCACAGCTTGGCCAGAGCCTTTGAGCTTGGCAAAATCTGTTTGCTTCTAATCTCTAACCGTTTCTCCTCCTAATCTCCTTTATATCGCTTTAAAATATATCATTCTGTGCAGAATTCAAATGGGTCCGATACGTTTTGTGGTCTGCGCCAACTCGCGCATATCCGCTCTGTGCTCTCATGTCTCTGGACCGGAGCAGACTGTGCTCGCGCTGAGGTGTTCACGTGACACTAACACGATAACGGACTTCATTCGCCTCAATGGAAGACATATTTGAATCGCCATTCACTATGTAGAAAATAGTAAATGTGTGAACAAGTGACTGATTTCAGCCACAGCTTCAGCGTCTATTTATAATGTAGTCGCGGGACGCTTCATATTCTAGAGAGCAATTGATTGGACAGAAGATCTGATGAGAAGCTGAAGTCTGAGGTGATCTCATGAAAATCCATTTTTAGCAGAAGTGAGAGATAACAACAGAAATTTAATTTTTGGGTAAACTAACCCTTAAAGATTAATTTAAATATTTAACATTGCTGAATGTCTTAAGGCAGGTACCACTTATTTATTTAACTATTTTAAAAGACTGGGATAAGAGCACCAACACACACAAGCTTGTACTTATCCTTACTTTATCAAATTCATTTAAAATGTAAATTCAACAGGTATAAAATATGAGAAAAACAGTAAGAGAAAAACAGTTAATGAGAAGATGAGCACTGGACTGCAGCAGGTTAGTGGTGTACGTAGGTGAGCTGAATGCTTTTAACAGAAACTCCCGAGATGTAGTACAACGTACAACGCGGAAGCAGTTGTGCATATAGTCCATTCAATGAATGAACAATTTCATTGAATACAATTATAAGCATTATTATTTAGTTGCATCTTTTCTGAAGTGTTAAATGGACATTTTAACTTACTGCAATCAAATGTATAGGCTGTTAGTCCTTGTGTTCAGAAAAATGTTATGGTGCATATATTCACAATATTCATTACTGTTTTCTCTCTCTCCTTTTTTTTTCTCTTTCTTTTCTGCTTTTTTAGGCACTTTGACATCAACCATGAACACGGCTCAAGAAACAAGAAGGGAAAGTAACTACCAAGACTGGCAACACTGTGCAAAAAAGGAGCAGTACTGAAAAACTTGTAGGCCTACTATTTGTTTTTACTCCACATTTGGAAAAATGTTAAAAGTAAATCAGATTGCTGTATTGTTCATTGATAACTGTTGAGTGCATTTGAAATGTTGACCTTTCAAAAAAAAAAAAAAAATTTTTAAAACTCAGAGTATGTTGCTTTCCATTTCCTTTGCCATAACATAATAACAGAAGTATATTTTTAATTATTTAATGACAAATATAAGTGCTGTATGAAAAGCTGTATAAATGCAGTTAATAGCTGTAGATAAACAGTATAATACTGTAAAAGTACATAATATTACAGCAGGATACTGTATTTGGTAATTACAGTACTATACTGTAAATGTTGCTGCCAGTATTTTACGGTAAATTTACAGCGAAAAGTTTTGAAGTTTTTAATGCTTATATCTCCTAAATACAAATGTGTTTGTTTTGGAACACACCAGCTTATTCATAAACGGGATAGTTCATTAGAAAATTTTATGTCTATCTGCTTACCCCCAGGGCATCCAAGAATAAAGGTGCCATTGTTTGAACACAAATGATGATTTTTAACTACAACCACTGGAGTCTGTCAGTCTTATAATGCATGCCAATGGTAACAAAACAGACAAACCCAAATTAAACCCTGCGGCTCGTGACGACACACTGATGTCCTAAGACACGAAACGATCGGTTTGTGCAAGAAACCGAACAGTATTTGTATAATGTTTTACCTCTAATACACCACTCTGTCCAACTGCCTTGAGCGCGCGCACGACATCCAGTGCGTGAGGTGTGTACGCGCTCTGGCGTAGTTTAAACATGGTGTCTGTAGTACAACAGTTGTTATACAAATGGAAATAAACCACTAAAAAACATGGTTTTATTACATCAAAACTTCATTTTATTTTGTTACTTTTCGTAAGGGCAGCTTTCCAAATAAAAAGGACACATACAAAGATCTTGTTCACATACCTCAGTTGGATGTGAAAAAACCATAGGCACAGCTGATGGTTTAAATCGTACGTGATCCTCTCCTGGGTATGTAAAATCATCAGGGGAAAATGATCGCTGCAGACCCTCAACAACTTTAGTACATTAATGGGTGTGTTGATATCCAGCCGAAGAGCAATCAACCATAACTTCAGGCGGGCAGGCTCAGAAGTTGGGAATAAATGGAAAGTCACCACTCCTGAATGAGTTCACGCGAGAGCACTAAATCTTTTAGTTTTAAGTCGGTTTGAACAATCCGGATAAGCGCAAGTAAATACTATTTTGATTAGCCATCGTACCTACAATGTTTGTGCACTGTGTAAACAATGAGTGACGTATACGTGCGAGAGACCACTTCTGGCGCTTGCGTAAACTACGCCAGAGCGCGTACACACCTCACGCACCGGATGCCGTGCGTGCCCTCAAGGCAGTTGGACATAGTGGTGTATTAGAGGTAAAAATGATATAAATACTGTTCGGTGTCTTGCACAAACCGATCATTTCGTGTCTTAGGACATCAATGTGTCGTCACGAGCCGCAGGATTTAATTTGGGTTTGTCTGTGCATGTTTTTTTTTTACTCTCATAGATTTTGTTACCATTGCCATGCATTATACGACTGACAGACTGCAACGGTTGGAGTTAAAAATCATCATTTGTGTTCTACTGAAGAAACAATGTCACCTACATTTTGGATGCCCTGGGGGTAAGCAGATAAACATCAAATTTTCATTTTTGGGTGAACTATCCCTTTAAGGCTAACATATTCATACTAAAAGCTAAAAAACTTAAATTTTGATTTCAGAGGGACTTTAAGGAATATCAATACAGCATGGTCTTGTAAGAACTGCAATACATATAAGCAGGACAGCTGCTTATATTAAAAAGCTTATGTTAAAAAAACACAAAGTCGGCGACAATCGCATTTTCCAAAAATATCATTTATTTTCACATAAGAATCTTCACATTAACTGTTTTTTTTTAATCAAATTTCTTTTTTTATATAATCCTCTTTATATACATAATATACATTTTACACAATACATGTACAAAATAAGAATATGAGAATGAAAAAAGAAAATAATAAAAAAAGGAATCAAAGTGACCTAACTGTTAATCGTATACAGCTGCGTCAGTCGTACAAACAACTGTCCGGAATTGAGCTTAAACAGCTACATCATGTCAGAGTCAGTGTATGTGGTGTTTCGTTCATAGTGCTTTAGCTGATTAGTGTTATAAATGTTTCCCCACACTAAATGTTCCTGATAGTAAATAGTATATGTAGATTTACAACAAAATAGCTAAGCTTATATTGTAGTGACAGACCAATATATCAGACAGACCAGTTAATCAGACAATATTTGGCCATTTTGGGATTCATCAGTCACTATTCTTTGGGGGGTCTATTTTTATTAAAAATTATGTAAATAAATGTTCATTTAATCTCAAATATCTCAGTTGCTATCATTAAATTGCATATATATATATATATATGCAGTTTAATGATTTTGAATGTCTTCTATCATTAATATTTTTATTATCTGTATTATATTACACGTGGGTAACCCTGCTTTTTTTTATATCAGTACCAGAATAAATTAATTACATTTTTTGGCCACTAATCTTTTGCCATATTCAGTATAGTCCAATTACTAATCCAAATCATATTTTCTTGAATTTCCTTTTTCTTTCTGCCCAATGAACAGCTTCGATGAATTAAAACTTCTGTTCTTACTTATGAAGTTTGTTTCCAGGTGTACATTAGTGATTTGTTAGTGATTGTGTGAGAGTGTGCTTCTTATTGATTGTGCTTGGCAGTTTAAACGCTAAGGGTGCTGATCTGACCCACCGTCGCAGGACAAACCATCACAGATCCTCTACACACACACGCTTGGGAGGAAGTGTGTGTATTTGGCCAATAACATAATTTCCCTTTTTGCCACCTTTTCATCTACCCATCAACACATTAATCCAACGAGTCTCTGCTCTCTCACGTCTCTTTTCTTCTCTCTCCATCACACAGTAAACATCTTTGCTCATTATATACAGTAATTTGTTGTGCAGCAAAACTAATAACTTACTAACTCTTTAAACAATGAATGTACAAAAACAACACAGCATTTCTGAATGGAAGTGTGTCAGTGGGTTTGGTAAACAGTATCGGATACCGCCGTTTTCCGCCGTCAGGGTGCCGGTGCCCAATCTGGAACCGCTCTGTTCGTGTCCCATCACAGGCACCAGCACCATTTCGGTGGAAAAGTGGTACATGTGTGTTCTGTGCTGCATTTCCAGGTTTAAATCCAGGTACAGCACACAGTCTTGTATAATCATGAGACAGTGAGAATAAAACCCACTAAGTGGATGCTACATAAATTAATACGAAACTCAATTATTTTTCTGGATCTACAAAAATGAGAAAACAATGAACGGTTTGATCGCTCTACTCCTCCACGAGAAGCTCTGTGGTCTTTGGCTCATTCTTGGCTTGCGTCCCCTCATTATGACACTCAAATAAAGAGGTTGTCCATATTCCAAGTACATGCTAATTCCAATTCTGCATTACTGTTTCAGTTTGTTCTTATCCAGGTTTTGAGTGGTCAGAAGTTTATATGAAGAAAAAAAATGGAAAAGGGAAAAACATCTCCCTTTGTGTGAACAATATTTCCAGAAAAATACTGATGTCTCGTTTTTTTATTTCTTTAGAAGTGTCCGAAAGTTCAAAGCCCTCTTCATTTCCAGTTAAGCTTCTCCACCGCCACCAGCAGTGTGAAAGAGCTCCGCTTCCTGTACGCTTCTCCCAGTGGCCAGCACTGGGATGTAAAGAGCTACCTCTGTGTGCTTCCATCGACACAGGCCGCCGTCAATATAGTCTTTTGTAAGTGTAATTTAGTCCAGTGTCCATCTCACTGTAAGACCAACAATAATAAAAGTGGGAGTAAGGTAGTGAGAACAGTCCGGGATGCTCCTGAAACGGCAGAGTTTGTCCTTGTGCTTTTCTGTACTTCAGGAAGAGCCACAACAGGATCATCTGTAACATGGAAATAATATATTAGATATTTTGTTTTTTAGTAGTTGGAGAAGTTATACAAAGATAAGGCCAGAAATATATATATGAAACAGAAACATAAGGTCATTTGGTACAACCGCTATAAACCATGGAAAATGTTGTAATATTTTAAAAACTTGTTCTAATGACGATTCGAATGACGATTTTTTCAAACGATGCTAACAGGCTGATATCTAGCTAGCTAGATATCAGCCTGTTAGTACTGTTTGAAAATATTTTTTGTCATTCGGTATAACCAAGTTTGTCATTCGGTAAAACTGAAATTGTGGTTAAACCGAATGACTTTTTTGGTGACAAATTTTGTCCATCTTGTAATAAAATGACAAAAGCAGTGTTAACTGATTATAAAAAACCACAATCTCATTGTTAACACTTAAAAAAACTTCAAAATTATGTCTCCATTATGTTTTTTTTACGCTTTTAAAAACCTTATTCGTCAATGACCCATATATATATATATATATATATATATACACACATACATACATACATACATACACACACATAACTAGAGTTTTAAAACTTAATCGATGTGACCATACCTGCTGGTAACCGATTAGAGGGTGTGTGAGCACCTCCCCCTGTGCCCACCTTAGATCCACTTCCTGTGCCAACCCTGGCTTCTTGAGAGCCTGAATGGGAAAAAAACAAAACACCAGTGAATACACAGATCATCTGAAATGCAAAATTTGTGCAATTTTAAAATCTGCCAGTTCACCTACACACCACCAGGGCATCGATACTCACCATCATTGGCAACTACGTCTACTCGGAGTCTTAGACACTCCTCTCCGTGGTGGTGCAGTGGTTTGGCTGTAAGGCAAATAAAAAAAGAGAAGGCTGTCAGGATAGAGGAAGATAAAAGGACAATGTAGGGAGGTAAATGAGTAAATTGGTAGCAGACAGGTTAATTATAAAGGAGGTTAATAGTGTTAGACGTGTAGTGGCTAATCCACTTCACTTCAGCAGCCACCTGGACCCGTGACCTGTGTCTGATCTCTTTATTACCGTGGTGGAACTGTACTCTAATTCTTAAGGCGCCTACACACTAGAGTTTACACTGTGTCAGGCTGCAAATCCATTGACTTAAACTGTGATGGTTTGTCAAAAAGTTGATCTAATGCATTTTATCCATCAAACACTCCACTTTTTACTGCACAGTGTTTGCAAAATTAGCTTTTTCAGAAGTACGCTTTCCTAGAAGGGTCTAAATTGGGTTGTTGAATTTCACCATTGTTAATTCTAGACCTCCATATTCTAGTCCAAATGCTCGCTGAATTGCGTTCCTTGTGTTTCCGACTGCCCAAACTCCCCAAGGATAGCCTGTGGGGATGCCAGAAAGACACGTAGCGGTTCTGCTGCCAGTTTAGCAGTCCACAACACAAATTGAAATGTATTCATTACTGTAGTGCTAAAGAAGGGCTCAAATATGACTCACAGACTTTGCATTCAGCGTATGGTTTGTGGGGCAATAAATCTATAACCGGTTTTCAGATGTTCGAAAACATTTCCACCCCTGACCATTCTTTAAAACAACCCACCATAAATGTTCACATTCATAGCTTAAGTACAAGCTGACTTTTTAAGGCCTGTACTCACAGATGTAGTAGTAGCTCTCGCCCTGTCGGAACTCTTTTCCCAGAGTGAATGGGGTGAAGCGCTGGAACTTCTCAGAGAACTTTTCGGGTGCGTGCGGGGCGAAAGGGTGACCACATTCCCAGCGCATCTGGTCGTAAGATTGTGGGCGGCAGGTGTCATAGTCTTCACGTTCCACCATGTAGAGCACGTAGCGCTCGGCGTCCTGTGACGGCACTTCGCCCAGTGGGTAGTGAGGGCACACAATGTCTAGGTAGTCATTCAGGCGTACCTCAACCGCATAGTTGTTCTTTTGGAACCTGAAAGAATAAGACAGATTTCATAAATATTTTTTTTGTAAACAAACTTTATAAGAGCAATGCAATGAAGCAAATATAAATAAGCTATAAAACTCAATTTTGGGAGACAAGATCATCTAATATTACAGATCAGCAGTAAACAAGAAGCAAGAAAATGAGAATAACTCCAGCGATGTCACTCCCAGTGGTGACAAGAATTCTTCATTTAGAGAACTTTCACAGAGTGAGTGACTTGAATGCCAAGCCTGATGCAATCACATTTTCAATTGCCCTTGCATTGATCTACAATACTATCTCAAAGACGACCAGACGGCAAATCACAAAGGGATGGCGGCAGGGAAGAAAAGACAAAAAATGCGAACAATGGAAAGACAGATGAGTATGTTGATTTCTTTGCAGAAGAGAAGCCGGGACAGATGCATGATTATAGATTATTCTAAACATCGGTTCATTGATTGAACTGCACGCTGTCTGTAGACAGAGAATAGGTCAGAGCTGGCGAAAATGGCAGGAACATGGCGTGAATGTGTGCAACGTATTGATCTCGCTCGCCTCATGAGAGCAGAGTCTTATTTGTGCAAAGACATTTGCAATCTGTCAGGTTGCATCACCAGGTGATGACTATTGACTATCTGCAGAAACACGCTCAAACTCACAAACACAAATAGAGAAATAAATCTGCTTTTCGTCAACACTCCCTTACTCATTACGGATAAACACACGCACTCCGGCTGACGGAGTCATACACACCCTGTCTACGCCACACTTCTCCCTTTCATTCGACACACGGAGGGAGGCGGCAGAGACAGCCTGCCTGTCTGCCCCTCTCCACGCCCTCCCTCTCTCCGGCATTTGCTTCATTCTTAGTTCTGCTCCTGTAGCTCTTCTGGCAATGTGCTATCTCTGTTTATGTGCTGCCCACCGATAGAAGAACGCCAGAGGTAGAAAGAATGCCCTTGTTTATGTATTCATCCATCCATCCATCATCGGATGCCACTTTAGCTTCCATAAGTTTGTTTCTGAGCTCAGCTCAGGTTCAGACATTTTCATTATGAGCTCAATATCAACCAGGTCTAAAATCAGCTATAAAACTTTTTGGGCTCCCCGGGCACAACTTTTTGGATGGTGATCAGGTTCATTTCTCATACTCTCAAACGTATTTCTTTTTTATGGAGTCTGATTTTTTGCAGTCTGAGATTTGCAATTAAAGGCCAAGTTTTGTGAGTGACGCTTGCTACTCCTTAAAGTCATGATGAAAAGGACAGATCTTTTCTTCCATATTGTAACTTACATCCGAGTAAAAAGGACTATCGAAAAAGAAAAAAGATTTAGGGCGTTAGGGCTGGGACAATAAAACGATGCATCACATATCGAGAAATGATTCTGGATTGATTCTGATATTTTCTGAATGTATCGCGATTCTCTCTCAAATCGATTCTGAGCTTTAGAAACAGCAGTACTCTGCTTTCTTCCAATTCCTCACACGCACCACTTGAACCTTCTATGAAATAAACAATTCATAAAGTTCAAAAAGGTTTAAAGCGAATTACAAGGGTGTTTGCAGTGGGCTGTTTAAATTAATCTTGCGTCATAAAAGCTTTCTAAGGTGCAAGTACATTCTCAGACTCAGCCAAATGCACGAGCGCTCTTCTTCGTGAGCATTTGAGCGTGTGGTTAAAAACTAGCCTAGAGCGCCATCTGTTGTTAAAAAGTAAGCTCAGAATTGATTCGAGAGAGAATCGCGATGCATTCGGAAAAGTATCAGAATGGATCCATGAATGGTGATGCATCGATATACTGTCTCAGCCCTATAGGGCGGGGACTTGGTTTCTTTCCATTGGTTGATTGGATGGAGGAAGATGCATGCTTGCAGTCGATAGTAAAAAGGGTGCAGGGTTTATGTGGGCTAAATGATTAGCGAATTCCCGCATACATCACCTGAGAAAAGTTTTAATTTTGATTAAAAATTACAAGATCATTTTTTTTTTTTTTAAATGAAACATGCATGGATGAATTGTTCACAATAAAATCAATAACAATCATTTAGAAAATAATAACCAAGTACTACACATATTTGTAACTCGCACTGTTTACGCTAAATCTGGTGATTGATACCTTGAATTGTGTGGCTTTTAAATGTAAAACATTTAGACTTACAGTTTCCATCTGGAAACATAGCCATTACTTATAATGAAGGAGCTTTGTAAAGAATCAGTTGAAAAATTGGATCTCAAACCTCTCAAGGGCCTACATGAGCGTCACAGACACTAACTGCGATCCCTCTAATTTCTAGAGAATTTCAGCTTTCCTCCCTGTCTGGTGTAAACGGCAGTAGCGTTATTTCCCAGAGTGGGTGTTTCTCTCGGTGTGTGACAACATCCACACGTCTGCTCGATGATCAAAGTCTGCAGAGTCTCTCTCGCTCTCTCTTTTTCTTGTTTGTTGATGGGGGGGACCCCTTGGTCTTAGGACAGACGATCTGGCTCCAGACCCCTTCTAGTCTTACACACACATACAGCCCTTTTAATTGGCCTGCTGCTTTCACTCACTGCAGATCCAAACACACACATATCGCTACACATAAAGCCAAACTTAGCACTTCCAGTCACACACTTCGATTCTCTGGTGGCCGTGTAAGGCAGTCACATACTGATGCATCTTTGTGTGATGAATGAAGCAAATATACCTCACCGCCAATAATAATTTACATGTCTCACATTCTTTAACTGCTGTCACCAGATGCTTGGGAGCAGTCATCTGGTGCAGCACACACACACCCCGTTAAAGCCCTGATTAAAATCTGTTTGTGGTATGGCCCCAATGTGTTCATCAAAAAGGGGTCGGGAGGGGGGGCAATTAAAACACAAAGACTGGAATTAAAGTGGTCCCAGAGGGGGGCAATTATGCTGCTCCCCCCTCAGCCCCTGGGGGCTGGGAGTCAGTGGGGAGGGTGGGAGAAAGCAGTGGGGGATGGACTCTGTCTCAATACAGGGGTCAGCGGGTGCTCCCTGCGCCAGTGTCCTTTCAAACGCTACAGTTGCTTCATCAATGCCTTTATTCATACAGTAATGTCATTCGCTCATTCTTGCATCATTCATCACACATACTGAGCTCAACTTCATCTTGAGCATCCATAGATGAACTTAAATCATTTATGCTTTGTGTTTTGTCCTTTTTTTTGTTGTCATAGGCTTCAAAAGAGGCTTGATAATGGTCTTAAGTTTTAAAAAAGAGAGACAGCTGGGATATTAAACATGTTCTCTTTGTCTCAGTTTTAATCTTGTAAATTACTATGCTTTATTATCTATATTGATAAAAAAATCTAAGTCTAAAAAAGATAGATAGATAGATAGATAAAACAAGAAAATATCAAAATCAAACCAAATAATACAAAAAAAAAAAAAGTTTATCATTATTATTTCTTAATTATTTGAATGAAAATGAGAATGAATGAATGAACTCTATGCTTAATTTATGAAATCTGAAACCTGGCGGACGAATGCGGGTGCTTGTGAGTCACGTCCGTGCTTACCGTAACAAGTGAATAACTTTAGTTCTTTATTCCTGAACTCATCTTCCTGTAAATATCAGTGGAATGCTCTGCCAATAGAACTGACCGGATGCCAAATGGACAACTGTAGGGTTAATCTCAGCTCTCTTAATCTTTAGTTCAAAGTTTTGTCGTTGTTGTTCTTTTTTACCCCCTCTAAGTCTGTCTATCAATTGGTCTCTCCCTCCTCTCCCTCTCTCATTTCAACACTCTATCACTCGCTGGAATGTTGGAGCTCAGAGAAAGGGGGGATGATCAGTGGGGGGGGTGAGGGGTTGAGGAAATGCTCGGAGTCAGCAGCACAGACCTTAACACACACACACACACACACACACAGAAGCAGGGATGTTGGTTAATACTCTAGAAAATGCTTAGAGTTAACATTCTTTCCACATTCACCTGTTTAAAAGGGAAGGTCTGGGGTATTTAAACACACATTTTACCACACACACACTCCAACAATAGGCCCGCCAACATCCCTGTCATTCGATCTGCGATCTTTTGTAGCTTTCACCACCTGATACTACAGTCTAAATGGTAATTAACGAAATTCTGACCCCGGATCTGTTCAAATATCCTTCCTTCACTCTCGCCCTCACACCTGCGTTCGCTGGCTGAAATGACTGTCATTAGCCCCTGAAACCTCTGCCGCTTTAATTCAGTGCTAATGCAAGCGTCGTTGTTCTGGGTGACTGGTTCGGAATGCAGTGTGGCAGGATCATCGGGTGCTCTGTGCTCTGGGATTACCCGGCCTAGGTTGCCGAAGGGCCAGGGGCCTCATTCAGTTTAATGCAAGCAGAAAGAGAGAGAGATGAGGGGCCCATAGCAAGCTCTTTATTGTTCTGAAACACAGTTGGAGCGTTACAGTGGAGTGGCTTGGTTGGAAATGCAACAAAGGCTGGCGGGAGGTAGAAAAAGTGCGATTGAAGGAAAAAGGGAAAGGAATTGGTGTGGCAGTTTGGTTTGGAAAGGAACATTTTTTCTATATTTTTCGCAAAAAAAAAGAGAAACTTTGTACTGTGCAGGTGTAAGAGAGATAAAGAATGCGAAGAAAGGAAAAAGCAAAGAATCCTTTGATACACCAAAAACGGAGCCGGCTCTTGTGCTTGTCCTCGCCCCAACTCGGACCAGTCTCGTTCTTTCATCTTTTCTTCAATCCATCCATCTCTGTCCACTCTCTCAGTTCGTCTCTCAGCACTCAATAAGCCTGTTTGATCCCCCATTCATTCTCACTGCGACCCCGCCCCCAAGGCGCTCTCAACCAATCATAAACCGACTCGGTGGAATTCACGGTATGTTGGTTAGTGACCTACGTTTGTGGACACTAACTCTGGCCCTTTGCGATTGCCATAGCAACCAAATTCGACCAGTTCCCCCATTTGAGACGATATTCCACAACGGGGTTTTTTCAATCCATCTTGTTTACATTGATCTTATCCACATCAATCTTTTTTCTTTCCCTTCAAATCGCTCAATCTTTTGTCTCTCAGCACCACTGATCAAGTTGTCAGATTTGCTTTCTTCAATGACTGAACTTTTTCCTCTTTTGTGAAGAAATGGCATGTGATAAAGATCTACTCGAAAATGCAGTTTCACCATTTTTTAAAGCAAATATAGCTGACAATCTAAGGTGTTTATAATAACATAAGCTACATTCCTAAACTCTTAATTGGTATGGTGTCTTAAAAGCTGCTTTAGGAATTAGTCGCCTAATTCCTTATTTGTCCGATCTGTCACAGTAATTACTGGTCAACTGAACCAATTGGCTCTGCCCAGCTCCGATATCCTCTCACAGATAAATAAATTACATAAATAATTAGAATCACGGAAGCACTCAGTGTGAAGGGAAATGAGAAGCACAGAAGGCGACTCATATCACTATGAAAATGGCTTCAGTAGTTCCTTGCATTGTTTAAGCAATAGCCATACTGCAGGGGCGTGGCCTCTCGCACTGTGTCGTAATAAAATGCGTGCAACGTGTCGTGGGAATGGACCTTCACCTTAAAAACCAGCCCATTCAAGAACAGTAAAAACAACAAGAGTGCGGAGACAAAAACTCATGGGGTTGAGATTGTGACAACAAGATCCTAAAACAACAAACACACACACGCTCAAACATAACAGATCCCTGACAAATACTTAGCGTATGATTGTAAACACACCTTTAAAAACACATTCGGCTGGACATGGGTTCTTAAATATGAAAGGAACTGATGAAACATTTAAGATAAATCAAAAATGTTCAATAATAAGTTGAAAGGGAGGAAACGAAATGAACAATTCTAGGAATCTGAGGGAATGAAATACTGTGACAGCACTGTATGATAAAACAGAAAGAACTATTATTGCTGCAGGTGTAATGAACATTTAAAACGAAGTGTGTGGGAAAGTACAGAGGGACAGACAAAGGCGTAAAGGCACGTGTTTTCTTGATACTGAGCTGTTGACAAAACTATCACTCTCTCAAGCCCTTTAACTCGTGTGAATAATAATTCAAAGAGTATGTGTGCGTACGAGGAAGTGTGTGTCTGAGACTTGTGTAAGAAGCGGGTCGCTTGCGTGCGCGAGTGTGTGAGAAAGGTATTGTTTATTGTACACGCAGGATGTGCCATTTTCCCGGGAAAACACTTGGCCAGGAAACTCATGCTTAACGAGGGAAAAGGCCGTCTCCTCAACCTTTGGCCAGAGTTCACTTGCTCACAGAGGTTTGTAAATTACAACACGGTAAACAAAATATCACACATTTCGTTATACATTATATAAGTAATTATATAAAGAAAACACTTCTGCCTGTTAGGGACTGCATGTAGAAGCCTGAACCAACAAGGACTCTGCTAGAGAAGATTATCATGGGTCAGCAATCAGCAAAAAAAAGCCAGATAAAATTTACAAGACGAAAGATTAAAAGCTGATCACAATCTGGAGAAGGGATGGAAGGAATGAAGAAGTCAATTCTGCGGAATTGGGTTATCTTTAAAATGTATAAAAGTGTAAAATGTTTGTGTTTCAGCTTCAAAAACAGAAATGATGATATTTCTAATGAAATCTGAGAGATTTTGGTCCCTCCACTGAGGGTCAATTCACCCAAAACTTTAACGCTTCATTAAATATAAGGAAATATAATCCATATAAACTGAGAGGTTTATTTTGACACTTTATATGATGAACAAATTTAAAGGGGTCCTTGATTATGATTTCACTTTTTAAACTTTAGTTAGTGTGTAATGTTGCTGTTTGAGCATAAAAAACATCTGCAAAGTTACGATGCCCAAAGTTCAATGAATAGGAGATATTTTCTTTTACAGAAATCGCTTTTTAAGGACTACAACAAACGGCTGGTAGGGACTACAACAAGCTTTTCCCCGGGTTGGTGACATCACAAACCCCAAAATTTACATAAACGCTGGCCCCAGGAACACACAACAAAGGGGGTGAGGCCATGTTGGGCTGCTTTAGAGAAGAGGAAGGGTTGTTGTAAGTGTTGTTACCATGCTGTTATTTTATGCCCGGACTGTTTGATGGCATTTGCTAGTAAGTGAGTTGAAGCAACTACATAAATTTATCCACTAACCATTCAGAAACATCCAGATGCATTATAAAAGTTGTAACTTCTTCCTGAGTCTCTCAGTCAGTGTCTGACTCCAGTTTGAACAATGTAAGGCTGAACTTTGCTACTGACAATCATCATTTTGGCTGCGTGAGATTCTCCAGATTTGTTGTTGTTGAGCAACAGAAGTGCGAGCTGTTAAAGTGCCGCCCTCTTCTGGAAAAAGCTCATTTGCATTTAAAGGGACAGACAAAAAAAGTTGTGTTTTGATGATCTGTGGGGTATTTTGAGCTGAAACTTCACAGACATATTCTGGGGACACCAGAGACTTATATTACATCTTGTAAAAGGGGCATTATAGGTCCCCTTTAAATGTAGGCTTTTATTCATATATAAACTTCAACTGATGCACATATATAGAGCTCATCAAATATAGTACTTCCTTGATCTTCATTTGTTTTTCGAAGATGAATGAAAGTCTTATGGACTTGGAACGATTTTTGTTTCTGCCGGTGGGTGACCACACTCCATGAAGCTGCGTACGCCCTTTATAGTGCCCCATGCCGTCCTAGGTGGCTGCCTATGCCAATGCCAGGATCCACCACTGCTGATGATTATGGAGTTAATTACTTAAAATGCAATTTAACATTGTACTAAAAAAAAACAAAAAACAAAAAACAAAAAAAACAGAAAGCACAAGCTTTTGTGTCAGGTTGTTATGTTGTAATGCTAAATATAATGGTAGAATTGTGTGTATTACGAGCCGCCAGGACCCGTTGTGAGATCCATCGATCAGAGATGTTCTCGAATCTCAATCGATTTTTTTATTGGTTAAAATGAATAGAGAATATCTCATGTTTTTCCCTGGGTGCTTGACCATTTCCATTGGAGTAAACAATGACAATTTTCATTTTTGGGTGAATAACCCTTTAATTGGAAATGTGCACTAAACTAGATAAAAAACAAACACTCAATGGGTGGGAATCTGTAGAGCTTTGTGAATGATGGACATTTGTATTCTGTGGATATCACCAGAATTCAGAGTAAGGGAATGGACGGAATAGGCATGAAGAAGGTGAAAGGGTGGAGAAAAGGGAAGCGAGACAGGCTCTGGTGGTTGTGGCTGCCAACACCGATAAAGAAAGGCAAAGAAAAAAAATTAACACCTCTTCTTCTTCCTTCTTTCACAGAGAGAAAGGAAATAAGGACAGGAACTGAAATAAAAGGATGAAAAGCTCTGGTGTGTATGGCTGAGATAAAAGGTAGAGGGAATGAGGGAGAAGCCAGACAGAAGATCGGGATAGAGGTGGGCTCAAGTGGCGGCCTCCCTATTTGAAGGCCACCAGAGAGAGTGACAGACTACAGAGAGTGAATGGCACTTCATCACTCACTCTCTCACTGTCAGTGTAACACACACACACACACAGATCTGATGAGTTTAATGCTAAGTGACATGTAGACAAAAGCAAAATGGCACTTTATCACCGGTTTCTATCTCCACTTCTTCTCTCCGCACACATTTACAGACGCGCACAGTGACAGACACACCGCATGAATGGCACTTCATTTCGGCTGTGAACTCTGCCCCGCAATTGGTCACACTAGCCCCTGGTTTTGTTCCGCTGCAGATCTGCGGTGGGAGCGTGCTAATTTGGCTGGAACGTATAACAAAAAAGCACTTAGCTGGCAAAACCCTACAAGCAAAAAGCCCCGTTCCCTGGAAAAAACACCAGTGAATGGGACATTTTGGGTTGAAAACCAAGAAAGCCCCATTTCTGGCTGAATTAAACCATGTAAAAGGCCTTTTTACAGGGTGAAACAGTAACACAATGGGGTGATCGCGAACAAGCAGAGAAAAAGCAAAAATGTGAGGAGGTCGGAGAGTTTTGGGGTACTGATTGGATCGGGGCAGAGCGAAACGATAGAGGGAAAGAGTTAAAGAAAAAGGAGCAGAGGAGAGGTTGAACTTTGTGCCAGTTAACCATGCGGTACGGGGCACGTAGCCAAAGGAAAGGGAGGAGGTTTGGGAAGGACAGGTAGGAGAGAGAGTGAAGCCAAAGAAAGAGAAAAAGAGACAGAAGAAAGATACAGAAAGAGAAGAAATCTCTATAAGCCCTATAAGTGCTGATAAAATAAGAGCCACAATTACAGAAAAGATTTAGCATCCATGAGTAATATTAAAAGATTAGTTCACACAACAAAATTAAATTTCTGTTATTTTTTACTTAATTTCTTGTCATTCCATGTTTCCATATATGGAACATAAAAGGAAAAATTGTGAATGGTGTACTAGTCACTCTTTGCCATAATATTACAATAAATGGGACTGGAGCTTTCAAGCTTCAAAATCATCAAAAATAAAACTAAAACTGGTTAATGAATTTTGTGCAAGTTAACCATAATATAGTTATGTACTATATTCCAAATCTTCCGAAGTCATGCAGAAGCTTGAGTGAAAAACAAAACAAAATTTTAGTTGTTATTCACTAAAACTAAAACTAAAACTAAAATTTCATTAGGACCAGATCATTGAGTTGGTGAGTATATGATTCATGAACAAACAATTCAGACCAGTTTTCTCATTGAATTCATTGAACATTGAAAAGATTCCACTTAAAAGAATGAATCGTTCATGAACTGGACTTTGTCCTCATCATCTGAACTTTCATTAACATGCCATAGAAATCTAGTGCACATTTTCAGTGAGTAATGACTCGTTCTGTTCCTCACACAAAGATATCATGTGACTTCAGAAATCTTGGAATATAGTCGTTTGGAGTCGTTGGAATATAGTCGTTTTTATGATATCTATTAATATAATGACGGTGCATGGCTTTCTGTTGCTCTCTGCTTGCAACAATTTAAATAAATAATAACATTTTAAATTTTGGGTGAACTATTCCTTTAATGAATTACAAGTCATAGAGTAGTACTTCCAAATGGTTAAACTGAGAAAAACACACTCTGCAGGAGCGCACAGAGAATTTAATAGAGGAAGTTTGGTTAATAAATATACAAGTGAGTCAGTGAATCATAAACAAGTGCTGAGTTACAACTGCTCACCAGGACACTCCTTAATCAGCTCTCAGAAACACACCTTCCAGATGATCAACAATCGACTGTGAGCAACATTACAACACATGTGTTTCAGCAAGCAGCTGCAAGCACAACAAGAACATGCACCAACAAATTCAAACATGTGCGTTGACACGACCTGACTCAGAATTACCTCTCATGCTGAAGAAAAAAAGCGTGCTCAGCTGCAATGGTCTGTCGACCCTAGAGTCATCCTTCCCCCAAGACTTATACACACCTACACACATATGCACACAGGCTGTCGAACATATGCATCAGAGATATGAATGCAAATGCAGTCACATTATAATATTTACTGGACTTTATTTCCTTTGTGTAATGAATTGAAAAAAAGAAATGCAGAAAGAAAGAAGTGCAGAAATGCATAAAGGCAGAAAAAAGGAGTGCAGAAAAAAAAAAGGAAAGCATCTCCCCCAGCCCCTCTAGTATTTCTATGAAAACAGGATTAGATCTCACACACACATACACACACACAGAGAGAGAGAGAGAGAGAGAGATTGGATTAAGATATTGAATAAAAATAGTAAGTGTGTGGATTACACAGGCGCTAAAATGATCGCTGTTGTTTGGACATTGACATAATCATTACATCTGCTGAAGCAAATGCTTATTGTTCTAAGAAGATTGGATGGGTTAAATGTGTGTTTTCTGTGTGTTATCAGCATTTCTACACTAATTCTGTTTCACTGCCTTTGGGATCTTTGTATAGGTCTTGGAATATTAACACCAATTGTTCAAAGACGACAAAATCATTACTTCAACTCAGCCTGACCCTACATCTTATTTGCCAGGTTTATCTTCAAGAAATTTGATTCATTTGAACGAATCGGTTCGTTTCAGTGAACCGGTTTAAAACCATGGACTCCTTTGATTCTTCACTCAAAAGCATTCTCAGAAGTCCATGCGAGAAAATTAATATGCCTTTTGTGGTTTAATATTTGGATAAATACTGCTGTATTTAGTTTCATACACTATTTAGTTAGAGTTTGTTTTGCCAGATAACATTTCTTACCCGCTGGAGAATACATTGTACCACCTTGCATTGTATACTCTGAAACAAAGTTCTCCTTTCAGTCCATCGCAAACGCTCGGTGAGTCGGTTCAACAGAATCTTTAAAAAGGTTCAGAATTGATTCGTTCGCGTTTTCCTCGTATCATCAATTCGAGTTTTGCAATCCCAGCTCCAGTCATCTGCTCTGCGCGTATCAGTCATCGGAAAAGTCACTCAGCATTCAGCACCTATTTCAACACCTCACTGATTTATAGCTACGCGTCAAAAAAACAAAACGCTCACGTAGCCTACGCTTCCTCGTATTTTCAATTCAATCTTATTTTTTCAACACATGAATTAACAACACCAAATAAAACCAAGACAGTGAAGGTACTTTAATGTTGAGTTTACATTAAATAAAAAGAAAATGGCCATAACCATAACTTAAGCTACTATTCCTGTTAAGATGTGTACGAGAACGAGCATAGTCAGCACACACCCAGCGAGCATCAATTCTTCTTAGAAAGAGGCAGATAGGCTATCATACATGATCACATGTACAAACACAGGTAAACAAGCATTCCGGTGATGGGTAGCCTAATAGATAGATTATAAGTGCCTGGATTATGCAATCTGTTACAGGTAAAGATGTAACATAACGTAAAAACGCATCCACAATGTAAACAAGCACGAGTCTTTAACTCTGCAGAGCTACCAAATGCACTGACCATAAAACCAGTATTAAAATGCAAATAAACATTAACATAAAGAAAAAAAGTTCTGATAATTTACTTAAACCTTAAAAAACAAATACCAAATGAATGATGCTGAAGTTCGCAAAAAGTTATTACTAATACTAACTAGCAGCGTTTCAGCGTAAAGTAAATTACATTATAAGCATTAGCCTATCACAACATTAAATTAAATGGAAATGAGGTAGAAATGGTACTTACTTAGGGTTGGTACTATTCCAGAAAACAGTGTGTCTCTCAGCAGAGACAAGCAAAGCGCAGATACTCGCTGAGAGGTATAAAAGCCACACCAGATCCATTATAGACCCTCTGAGATTCAATCCAAATTAAGAAAATTACCAAATTAAGTAAAGTTTCTTTTAAAGCCCTGTTTCCGTACAGCCGTGTTGCTATAAAACTGCTCTTAAGCTAGTTAATATGCGGTTTGTACTCAGCGCTACAAAGACTGACAATAAATCAAGAGATCCGCGTCTGTTATCTATGTATTCAGTGCTGAATGAAACTTTCTTTGCGTCGCATTTTGGTTTTGTGGAAAGACCTTCGCACAAGTCACGCCCACAGCTCCAGCAGCCAATCAACACACAGGCTTCATTCCCTACAACGGAGAAGCAGTCGATCGCCCTCTACTGCTGTATTGTAGCTTGTAGCTCAGACTGAGGTTGGGGAATCGATTGTAAACATATTTTCCCGAATATACTTTGATAAACTATTCTTGGAAATCTGACATGGTTATGGAACACAATATGATTAACAATAAACGTTTAATATCGATTCCCTCCCGGCCAGTCAAAGGACATCGCGTTCTGATTGGATTATACGACAGAACTAAAGTGCTAAATGTTGGAAATGCCTCCTTTTAACACTTAGGGTATAAATGCTTTCATCTTCCACAATCAACAAAAGTCTGTGTAAAGAACAAGCCATTGACACTTTCACACAGACTCGAAATGCAAGTTAGGCTAGTCTTTGGTCAATCCAATTTGGTCTGTCTTCTTTAGTGGTTTATACTTGATGAATCAGTTGAATACAATTGATAAACCTCCAACAGAGAAGTCAAACAATTCATATGCTCCTAATATAAAAGTATATGAATTACCTTTAACACACTTAATTTGATTAACTTCTTAAACACTGAAGTAGCCTAGGTATGCAGGTCATCTTGGTGTTTTTTAATGAACATGTGTATTTGAATAGCCTTCTCATTTGCACAATATACACTAAAAATGCTGGGTTAAAAACAACCCAAGTTGGGTTAAAAATGGACAAACCCAGCAACTGGGTTGTTTTAACCCAACAGTTGTGTTAAATGTTTGCCCAACCTGCTGGGTAGTTTTATTTAACTCGGCTATTGTTTATAAAATTACTGTATTGCTTGCTTAAAATAAACACAAAGTATGTTGAAAATGAACATTTATTAACATTTTTTTTAATAAGGTTAATGAATAATTAAACAATAAACATTTATTAAATTGCTTATTAATAAATGCTCACCTTTTGATTATTATTGTTGCCTGTAGTATGTGTCTTATTTTTACAGTATTTTGGGTTCATTTTAAGCCAGCCATATAGTAATTTTTAAACAATAGTTGGGTTTAATAAAACATGCTTAGCATGTTGGGCAAACATTTAACCCAACCGCTGGGTTTGTCCATTTTCAACCCAACTTGAGTTGTTTTTAACCCAGCATAGAAGGGAAGTATGCATATTTGGACTCAAGGATAATGTAATGGATAAAAAAAAAAAGTAGTTTGCTGTCCATGCTTATTTAAGAAATCATTTTTCATTCTAGTAAATGTCTAGTGTGCACCTCACATCTTCAATATAGTCTCACTATCACACATACACACTTGTGACTGTGTATTGCACAATACACACTGTCTGTTGACAGATTCAAGAAGAGCCAGAAGGCATTTTAGCACTCTTGTCAAAACAGCAGTTACTTCTGCTGAATGCTAATACATAATTTAAGTACCTCTCATGGAACAAATCATAGGGCTCAAGTCTCCTCTATCTCTCCTTATGATAATGAGTCAAACCCAACATCTCAACCCACCAACAAGTAAGAAATATTTCAAAAAACATAAAATTCTAGTTAGTAACTTAAGAAGATCTTTACTCTTTTAATTTTGATACTGTGAAGATTTTTACAGGCCACATCCAGATTGTTTCAGGTTTTGTTTGTGATGGCGTGTCAATATGTCAGTGGTAGGCTATAGTTAAAATTTACAATATTTACATATTGCTCTTGCAAAACCTAAGTTATATAGGCCTACTTGTGTAAACACCTTCAATCGATGTTTACGTCCAAATTATTTTTATAGTATTTATCCTCTTCAGTTTTTATAAAACTTTACCTCTAATTGGACTTAATTTGACAGTGTTGTCAAATTAAGTCCAATGACAATGCAAAATTGTGTTGACAATGCAAAAACAATAAATATTCTACAACACACACGAAAACTTAGAAACAACTGGTCGTTCTTCATATTCACAATCCTTTTTTTGTGCAATACAATCTTAAATTTTATTGTGAGATCTAAGATCTACCTGTTTTACTGTGTCATCAAAATGGCAGGATATAATGAAAAAGCCCAATTTCTAATATGTGTATTGCGCAAACACTCTAGTTTTACTTACTGCTCTGAAACAGCTGTATGACACATAACCACCAGGATGTTGTCAGATTGTACCGCCTTCAGCCTTCTAGTTCAATCCAGTTTGATCCTGAAAGTGACGCATGTGACGTCTGCAACAGCTGTATGGCTAAGCCAGGTAAGCCAGACAGGACAGGTAGGATAGCAATAAATATATATCTTCTTCAGAACATACAACTTCCTCATGACTATTCAACATTACTTAACATCAAGCCACTGAATCAGGTTCCTCATAATTAGTCAGTGATTGTTTTTGGGAAACTATCAGGACCTGTGCTTTCCTATATGGTGTAATGCAAACCTGCATATGCTCTGTAGAATGTTCCAACATTATGCTGCCTTCTAAAATATTTTGTTTTGACCAAATTCTAATCCCAGAATGCACTGCGGTGAACTCAGCAAAGACGGTGCACAAAGAAATCTCAAAAATAAGTCACAACCAGCAACAGGGTCATCGGCGGCCAAGGCTCGTTGATGCACGTGTGGAGTGAAGGATGGGCCGTGTGGTCCGATCCAACAGACAAGCTACTGTAGCTCAAATTGCTCAAGAAGTTAATGCTGGTTCTGATAGAAAGGTGTCAGGATACACAGTGCATCGCAGTTTGTTGCGTATGGGGCTGCATAGCCACAGACCAGTCAGGGTGCCCATGCTGACCCCTGTCCACTGCCGAAAAAGCCAACAGTGGACACGTGAACATCAGAACTGGACCACGGAGCAATGGAAGAAGGTGGCCTGGTCTGATGAATCACATTTTATGTTTTATTAACAAAGTTCTGGAAGAGCACATTCAAATGATCCACCCAATCAGCATAAGAGGAGGCTTATAAATACGTAGCCGACTCACCTATGTTCCAGTTTTTTCTGCATCCCTCCACCACCCCGTCTCCTCAAACTTGCCTGGTTCGGGCAACATTCCGAGCTCGGAGCCCTGCCCCGGACAGCTCGCAAAATACGCATACTTCTTATTCTATCTAATCATTTGTAAGTGTGAACTAGTGAACTTTTACATCATGTGGATGGCCGGGTGTGTGTGCGTGTGTGAACACATGGCACCAGGATGCACTATGGGAAGAAGGCAAGCCGGCGGAGGCAGTGTGATGCTTCGGGCAATGTTCTGCTGGGAAATCTTGGGTCTTGCCATCCATGTGGATGTTAATTTGACATGTACCACCAACCTAAGCAACCTACCATGTCAATTCATGTAAATGGTATTTCCTGGTGGCTGTGGCCTCTTTCAGCAGGATAATGCGCCCTGCCACAAAGCAAAAATGGTTCGGGAGTGGTTTGAGGAGCACAACATGAGTTTGAGGTGTTGACTTGGCCTTCAAATTCCCCAGATCTCAATCCAATCGAGCATCAGTGGGATGTGCTGAACAAACAAGTCCGATCCATGGAGGCCCCACCTCACAACTTACAAGACTTAAAGGATCTGCTGCTAACATCTTGGTGCCAGATACCACAGCACACCTTCAGGGGTCTAGTGGAGTCCATGCCTCGAAGGGTCAGGGCTGTTTTGACAGCAAAGGGGGGGCCAACACAATATTAGGAAGGTTGTCATAATGTTGTGCCTGATCGGTGTATATAGCGCCCAATACATTTCCAATTTTTATGAAAATTTCATATTTTACCTGATATTTGTTGTTAGCTTGTCAACAAGTGGTAACACATTACAAGTAATGTGAGTTACACAATCAGATTACTTTTAGTTTTAATAACTAGTAAAGTAACGCATTACTTTGAAATCTACAACAAAATCTTTCCTTTTGCCTGAGGCTTATTGATTTTACTTTCAGTTTGAAAGGATCTTTACATTTGCCTAAAAATTGAACTTTTTTGTTATTAAAAAACAAACAAGCAAACCCAGCCAATTTTTGTGAACTTTGCCAGAGTGCTTTGTTGTGAGATGTTTGTCCTGCTAGTTGTCTTGTTAAGCATTCCAAATCAGTCATTTGTGAGGTTAGGATGCTGGCTATATAGGCAGTTCACAAGGTTTTGGAACGGAGCCACTGTAAGCTTGCTGTAACGTGTTTATTTCTTGGGTCTTGTCCTGGTCTTGGCATCATAAAGTTGAACATTTCTGAAAATGTTACAGGGAACTGTTTTCCTTTTCCTTTCCTCTTTTTCCTTCTTTTTTTGCGAACTGTTCACATTTATCACAGGCAGACAGAGAGGACAGAGCGCTGAAGAGCTGTGGCGTGTCGTACCATAAATGACATCATTGGAGGTTGGTATATACTTTTTGGCACGGATCACATCACAGTGTAAATTGCATATTTATATTGTTACATCAAGATGATGTATAGACACACAGTGAATATGCACTCTATAAAAGAAAAAAAAAAATAGTCTGACATAGAAAGGAAATATACACTAGGGAGAAAAACAAAACTTTTAAAGTTATAAAACCTTATTCTTGATACCAAGGTTTTGTTTCCTAGAAACAGATTCCTGGACTATAAAAGGTATTCAGAGGAAACTCAATGACCTTTAGCCCTGGGCGAAGTTGAATAGAAAACTTTTACAAGTTGTCACAATGTACTGTATCTTTTCCCAAGCCGACAAAGTTACTTGTATAGAAATACTGTATTGTGTCTTATAAAAACGGACACAAAATGTACATTTTTTTTTCCTTGCAAAAAGGTAAGCTTTTTTTCTCCCCCACAAAAAGTGGAAGAGACCACTGAAGCTTGACCTTTTTCAGAACAGCTAGTTTCAGAGAAAATATAAATACAAATAGACAAGCTTCGCCCACATGAAGCTGAACACTGTGCTTCTCCTGGTGTTGTCTTTCTTCCGACATATGTGATATAAGAGTCTTAAGTCTAGGTGGTCAGGTGTAGACTGTCAAATCTGATATCCAGAGGCATGAGCATTGGCCGGACAGTGTAGTATTAAATCCAGGAATAGATACAAATAAGGCTAATTTAAACCCTTGCCCACAGATGAACTTCTGTGGAATGATCTGTGGCCATAATCCTCCACAATATAGATGCTTCACACTCCTTAAAGGGACAGTTCACCCTAAAATAAAGATTCTGTAATTTACTTGTGTCATATGACATTCTTTCTTATGTTAAACATGCACAAAAAAGATATTTTGAAGAATGTTTTTGCCATAAAGGTTTCAAATGAAGTAAAAAATAATATAATTGTCATTTTTTTGGGGGGTGAACTATGTTGTTAAAGAAAACAGGAGGCCTGTTTTGTGCCAGTGCACAACATTGCACAATCTTTTCTTTTGGCTATACTTTCATTTTCTTGCAACACTAATAATCCATGCCAGGTACTTTCAGATATCTTACGCTGGTTTAGCTCTGGCCAGGCGAGTTGCTGTTTGTTGGACCAGTTTTGTTATTTCTCAAAAGACTGTTGCTTCATTTTGATTTTAAATGCCTTCATTTCATACAAAAGACTTTGCTTTTGTAGAGATTGCTTTCATTGTTGTAATATTTATATTCTAATATATAATAATATTCTAATATTTCATATTCTCTATTATTATAAAGATATAATAATCTAATATGTCAGCAAGCAAATGAGTGAATTATATGGTCACTGTATCAATATATATAAACCCAAACAAATATATAGATAGATAGATAGATAGATAGATAGAAAGAAAGAATAAAAGAAATGATACAACGAATGTTAGAGATGATGGATGGATGGACAGATAGATGATGGATGGATGGATGGACAGATAGATGATAGATGGATGGATGGCAGATAGATGATGGATGGATGGACAGATAGATGATGGATGGATGGATGGACAGATAGATGATAGATGGATGGATGGCAGATAGATGATGGATGGATGGACAGATAGATGATGGATGGATGGATGGCAGATAGATGATAGATGGATGGATGGACAGATAGATGATAGATGGATGGATGGACTGATAGATGATAGATGGATGGATGGCAGATAGATGATAGATGGATGGATGGACAGATAGATGATAGATGGATGGATGGACTGATAGATGGATGGATGGACAGATAGATGATGGATGGATGGCAGATAGATGATGGATGGATGGACAGATAGATGATGGATGGATGGATGGACAGATAGATGATAGATGGATGGATGGACAGATAGATGATGGATGGATGGTTGGATGAACAGATAGATGATGGATGGATGGATGGATGGGCAGATAGATGATGGATGGATGGTTGGATGGATGAATGGATGGACAGATAGATGATGGATGGATGGATGGATGGATGGACGGATGGTTGGATGGATGGATGCATGGATGGATGGGCAGATAGATGATGGATGGATGGATGGATGGATGGTTGGATGGATGAATGGATGGACAGATAGATGATAGATGGATGGATGGATGGGCAGATGGATGGATGGATGGATGGACAAATAGATGATGGATGGATGGATGGATGGACAGATAGATGATGGATGGATGGACAGATAGATGATAGATGGATGGATGGCAGATAGATGATGGATGGATGGACAGATAGATGATGGATGGATGGACAGATAGATGATGGATGGATGGATGGATGGATGGCGGATGGATGGATGGATGGCAGATAGATGATGGATGGATGGACAGATAGATGATGGATGGATGGATGGACAGATAGATGATAAATGGATGGATGGACAGATAGATGATAGATGGATGGATGATAAATACAGACAAATCAAGATCCCTGTAGCGTCTGAAGCAGTACACAAGATGACATTCTCAAGAAGAAAAGTCATCTAAATGCTAAATGTGACCACAGAGCTCATGGCTTTAACCAAAACCATGTGCAATTAGTCCATCAGATAATGACTTTTTTTTTTTTTTTTTTTTTTTTTTTAACATTACACTGTAAATGTAATTTTGGTCAAATATAATTCTGAAAAAAATATCACATAACCACAGCTAATTTCTCTTGCTTCTGGAAAAAAGGAGTCAATACTTCAGAGATCTTGCTGATAACAGCATTAAAGTAAAACACAGAGGAAGTGACCGAGGAAGCAGGGTATTATGCAGTGGTCTTTGTGGACACATAAAGAACCCACGCTCGTTGTGTTTCACAGACACATTAAACAGAGGCCGGACCACCCGGACAGATACACAGCGTGTTCACTTCCCAACACAGCACAATACCAGCAGCCTGTCTAAAATTATAACTGCTCCTGAGCGCTGCTGCAGCAAGTACACACACACACACACGTCTCACAGCACCAGGGGCCAGATGTCAGAGATAAGTGGGTATGTTCCTCACTGCACCGCTCCACATACGCCTAAACTTGGTGTCCTCATTAACCCAAACACACCATCCACACTTTCTGTACATCCACACTGGGCTGTCTAAACCTGTCAGAACCTTCGTCCTCACATGGAGGCGAGAAACTGTCACTATTTTCAGAGCAGCATGAGCTCTATCATTACAAAGCACAAACCTATACTGACATAGATTTGATCTATTCCTCAGAGCCATGTAAAAAATACCTGATATTTTATAATATAAACATATATAATTATGTAAAAAAAAAAAATTGTAATAATATTTCACATTATTACTGTTTTTACTATATTTTTGATGTAATAAATGCCTTGGTTAGCTTTCTTTAAAAAACAAAACAAACAAACAAACAAAAAACTAATAGTCTTACTGACTCCAAACTTTTTAACAGTAATATGTACTGATATATATTTATAAACTCATAAATACAGATGATCACTGTAACTTGTGACAGTTTATTATTTCTCAATCTTACATTATTAGACAGAGGCAATACTCTAAGCACAGCTTTGGGTGTTTTTAAGCTCCAAAATGTGATTTCATTTCTCCATGCATGTACAAACAAGCTGTTTGTAAGCAAGAACTTGAGTCATTTAGAGCAATTCGAGGTAGTTTGGGGACAGAACCACAAACTTTCACCACTGACACAGGATCTATACTGTAATTAGGCGTAAGACAAATTGCACTCGACAGCATTTCCCTCAAAAACTGTAGGAATGATGTCATAATGGAATCATGAGGCATGTTTCTGTTGTGATGACAACCAAACTCTACTGATGTTACCAGCATGGTTCCATATGTATTTCTCTTGTGCATGCATGGATGTTTTTACATAGAGAATTTAGTCCCACTTTATATTAGGTGGCCTTAAACTACTGTGCTTACATCAAAAAATAAGTACAGTGTACTTATTGTGTTCATATTGTATGCAGTATGCAGTGTTTTGGGGTGGATGGATGGATGGATGGTTGGATGGATGGATGGATGTTTGGATGGATGGATGAATAGTTGGATGGATGGATGGATGGATGGTTGGATGTATGGATGTATATTTGGATGGATGGATGAATAGTTGGATGGATGGATGGAAGGATGGATGGATGAATGGATGGTTGAATGGATGTATAGAGATGGATGGATGGTTGGATGGATAGTTGGATGGATGGTTGGATGGATGGATGGTTGAATGAATGTATAGATGTATAGAGATGGATGGATGGATGAATGGATGGTTGAATGGATGTATAGTTGTATAGAGATGGATGTATGGATAGACAGATAGATGGATAGATGCATACATAGATGGATGGATGGACAGATAGATGATGGATGGATGGATGGATGGATGGATGGATGGATGGATGGATGGATGGACAGACGGACGGACGGATGGATGGATGGATGGATGGATGGACAGACGGATGGACGGATGGATGGATGGATAGTTGGTGGATGGATAGATGGATGGCTGGATGGATGATTGGATGGATGATTGGATGGATGGATGGATGGATAGATAGATGGATAGATGCATACATAGATGGATGATGGATAGATGGATGGATGGTTGGATGGATGTATGTTTGGATGGATGGATGTATGTTTGGATGGATGGATGAATAGTTGGATGGATGGATGGATGGAAGGATGGATGGTTGAATGGATGTATAGAGATGGATGGATGGATGGTTGGATGGATAGTTGGATGGATGGATGGTTGGATGGATGGTTGGATGGATGAATGGATGTTGAATGGATGTATAGTTGTATAGAGATGGATGTATGGATAGACAGATGATAGATGCATACATAGATGGACGGATGGACGATGGTTGGTGGATGGATGGATGGATAGATGGATGGTTGGATGGATGGTTGAATGGATGTATAGAGATGGATGGATGGTTGGATGGATAGTTGGATGGATGGATGGCTGGATGGATGTATGTTTGGATGGATGGATGAATAGTTGGATGGATGGATGGATGGTTGAATGGATGTATAGGGATGGATGGATGGTTGGATGGATAGTTGGATGGATGAATGAATGGTTGAATGGATGTATAGTTGTCTAGAGATGGATGTATGGATAGACAGATAGATGGATAGATGCATACATAGATGGATGGATGGACAGATAGATGATGGATGGATGATGGATAGATGGATGGATGGACAGACAGATGATGGATGGATGGATGGATGGATGGTTGGATGGATGGATGGATAGATGTATAGAGATGGATGGATGGAAAAACACTTTATTTAAACACTTTATCTAAACATTTCATTTAAACCAATGCATCTTGGCACACATGACTTCATCAGGGTTAAAAACTAACATGCATTTGTAATACTTGCTTCAAAAGTAACATTAAGTGCTTTTTAAATCTCTAAAGAACAATAGACACAATTCAAGAGCCTGAAACCCTGGGCTCTTTGCCATTCCTAAGGTGGAGCAAAGTTTGAAGAACCTTTCTTTTAGGAGTGTACATACAGGAGAATTCCTCAACAAAGGCACTTGTCTCACATTGCCAGCCAGGTCAAATAAAGCGGGTAAATATACACTTGAGTGGTCACTCCAGTTGCTGTTTTACAGTGTGTGTGTGGTCTACCCTCCATTATGCCGTGATAAACTGATGGCTGTTGCTCTGCTGGGTTCTAGTGTGTGCTAATAAAAAGCACTTTAATGGACATTGCCCCTCCCTTTCACCTCTGCGTCCATTCTTTTCCCATCCATACTGACACACTTCTGCATTCACTGCTCCATACTACTCAAGAGAATGAGAGAATAAATTTTACTGCCTTCATCCATCACGCGCCCAGTCAACCCCCCCATCTGCCACACTTCTGCTGATCACAAAATGAACTGTACTGTCCTCTCCTCCTCTTGCTTTCTAATATCACACAGCATTAACTTCTGATAAAATACAAGAACATAGAATTGGGTAGATGTATGTACAGGGGGCTTTTGACATCTGAAATTTTCTTTCATTAAAAATCTTTATTCAGCAACTTGGCAAATGGATGATTATTTTACTATTGCAATACTAAACTTATATTTTCTAAAATCTTTGAAAATAAAGTGATAGATAGATAGACAGATATATAGATTTAAAATGTAACACCATTAATACAAAATCATTGTAATTTATGTAATTTCAGATTTTGTAATTTATCACTTAAGCACTGCTTCATTATCTAAAAGTAGCTGAACACTTCTAGACAGAATGAAAAAAATCAATTTTACAGTCTTCCTCTCGTATATGCTAATTTTACTTTGGAGCGGAAAAAGGGAAAGTTAATTGTACCAGCTCTCCAGCTGCACACTCAAACTTTCCCATCTCTCTTATTACTTAAGAGGAAACTTTGCATATTATTGCTCTTTTGAGCCTCCCACTCCTCCAGCCCAATGCTCCACACTTCTACAATTACATCCTTTGTCTACCTTTCTTTTGATTAATCAAATGGTACATATTATGTTCCAACAAATGGAATACTTTTACAATTAAATTTTGCATAAAATAGCTGAAATAACAGATTTTTTAAAGAAAAAAAGCATGAAATATTTTCTTCATTTTTGTACCACAAGTGGATATCAAATACACTTACAACTTCTAAAAAAATATAATATAGGTGTTCACATTTCCTCAGAACACATGAAACAGATGTAAAAAATATTATATATGCATATACTGCTTTATATTTTTAATATTCTTTAAAGCAAACGTGCAAATTCAGCACATTATTAGCTGTTTGATGACATAGTTAAGCAAAATGCTAATCATATTAATTACCGTTATGTGTGCAATGTTGTAAAGAGTGATACCATTGTGCTGCGTTTACCTCAGTAAGATGAACAAGTTAATCTTGAGCTGGCGTGAGCGAGTGGAGGCGGGGCTAATTTGCATATTCGTTGATCTGCATATTCTAAATGAGGCAAGGGTGTAGAGTTACGTTCAAGCTATTTTAAGGCATGAAGAAATTTTTTTTCACAGGAAAAAACGTTTTAAATGTCATTTTGGTGATCAAAGATAAGTTTTAAGAGATCAACTTATTGACTACAGGGGGACTTTAAATATATAGCAAAGTCCTAATGTGTTTCATAGTGCAATTTAATGAGAATGTGGCATATTATTGGTTTCTTCAGTGACTGCCTTTTAAATTCCAAGAATTTTTCTTTTCTGAATTCCAAGAAAGGAAAGGGAAATAGTATGTTGCCATATGGCTGCACAGAGGGTTAAAGAAAAGAAACAGAGGAAAGAGTGTTTTATTGCTTCTTTTCTTCCCTGGCAGTCCAAAACCATGTTGCAATAGCTTTTACCTCTTGGTCTATTTCTCTTTCTCTCATCATTCCTCTGTCTGTCTTTTTCTTCTTCTCTTGCTGTCAGTAATGATACAGATTTAAAAAAAATAAAAAATTGTCAGACCCTTCCCCCCAAATTTGAACACTTCCTTACATTTCTAAACCTCAGGCATTAAGTCCGTCTGTACTCGAGATTGAATCCTATCAGGTTCATTAAATACTCCGAGCCACCGTTTTTCACAATGACACCAATTGAAATGACCTTATAAAGAATGGCACATTCTATTTTCCACCTTCAACACATCACTTAAAAGTTGGAGATCAATTTTACAGCTTCCTTCTTTCCATCTGCCCCTTCATACCCTTTCACTCATCTACTCTTTGTAAAGAGGCAGAAAATCCATTTTAAAGGTCTTCCCCAAAATGACCGTCCTTTTCACAGAGCCTTTAAAGAGGGAAGAGAATCGATTTAAAAACTCCACCTCTCCTCCAACCGTGGCACATGTCAAACTTCTGTCCTTCTCTGGTGTACTTTTTTAGACTTACAATCTAGGGGCAAGACTATACAATCCCTCCTCAACCAAAAAACAAAGGGCAGTAGCCCTAGATCCATCACTATTGTTTCATCCCTCCACCTCAAGTAAAGCTTCAGAGAGATCAATAAAATCCTCTCAATGGTCATTCACAGACAGACACACACAGCACTGCAATCTGCTTTGGTACAAGACCATCACTAAAACACCCTCTCAACATTACCATACAGGTGCTCTGTCACTCTGTGTAAGGCACACTTCTCCTCTGATCTGTTCACAGTGTGTGTGTTGAGAAGAATTGGGGTCATTGTTTTGATCTTAAGAAGCTTTTGGAGGTTGCTAAGACAATTCAACACCTTCTTCTTTTGGTATTTCGGCAGCACCTGTCACACTATTGTGGAAGAAAGTTTGCCATTAATCCTGTATGTAAACATTCATTTACTGCATTTCAAATGTGAATCCTGTATATATGCCATTTACCTTTGCATTTCAGTGGTCAAGACTGTGAATACTTGCGACAAAAAATGATAATAAATGACAATAAAAATCCAGTCACCACTAGCAACAGTTGGTATAACTGGATGCTTCCGTAAGTGGTTTCATCAGATTATGTTATTAGCTCACTTGCGCTCTGCGCACACCAGACAACAAACACAGCACCAGTGAGCCGTGATGTCCGATTCTTTTTAATAAGTCCGTTTTTTTTTTTTTTTACAAGAAAAACCCGACCAGAGACAGACCCGATGAAATTAGATCCGAGTCTGACCAGACCCGATGGCATTTATTTTTGAAACCGACCGGAAATTTTGTTAAATGGCTGACATACTGTAGTTTAAAAGAATTTGGGTCTTTTCAGGAAAAGCACATTTATTTTAAATTACCCAAGACCCGAGGCTACTAATACCGAACCTGACCCGTGTCCGAGGCACTCATTGAAGCTTTGGACCCGAACCCACTCAGGTCTCGGGTTTTCGGATCCAGGTGGACCCGTGAAGACCTCTAGTTTGCTTAAAGAAAGCACAAACTGTAGGGGAATGCTCATTTTAGCTATTTATGGAAGTGTTTGTGCAAATATGTGTTGGTTTTATCCGTCCTATTTATTGCATTTATTGACTTGTTTTAAAGGGTTAGTTCACCCAAAAATGAAAATTCTGTCATTAATTACTCACCCTCATGTCGTTCCACACCCGTAAGACCTTCGTTCATCTTCAGAACACAAATTAAGATATTTTTGATAAAATCCGATGGCTCAGTGAGGCCTCCATTGACTGCAAGTTAATTAACACTTTCAGATGCCCAGAAAGCTACTAAACACATAATTAAAATAGTTGATGTGACTACAGTGGTTCGACCTTAAAGTTATGAAGTGACGAGAATACTTTTTTGTGTGCCAAAAAAACAAAATAATGACTTTATTCAACAATATCTAGTAATGGGCGATTTCAAAACACTGCTTCATGAAGCTTCGAAGCTTTACGAATCTTTTGTTTCAAATCAGTGGTTCGGAGCGTGTATCAAACTGCCAAAGTCACGCGAACCATTGAAATTTCGAAACGTTTTTGAAACACTTATGACGTAACAAAGCCTCGTTTACTGAAATCACGTGATTTTGGCAGTTTGATACACACTGATTTGAAACAAAAGATTCGTAAAGCTTCGAAGCTTCATGAAGCAGTGTTTTGAAATCGCCCATCACTAGATATTAGTCGTTATTTATTTTTATTTTTTTGGTGCACAAAAAGTATTCTCGTCGCTTCATAACATTAAGGTTGAACCACTGTAGTCACACGAACTGTTTTAAATATGTCTTTAGTAGCTTTCTGGGCATCTGAAATTGTTAATTATCTTGCTGTCAATGGAGGCCTCGCTGAACCATCGGATTTTATCAAAAATATCTTAATTTGTGTTCTGAAGATGAACAAAGGTCTTACAGGTGTGGAACGACATGAGGGTGAGTATGTAATGACATAATTTTCATTTTTGAGTGAACTAACCCTTTAAGTCTTGTTCTTAATGATCTTGTGTTTTTAATTAATTAATCATGGTGAGGTGAGAGTTAATTTAAAAAAAAATGGTATGATCCAATTAGTACGCCAACAGTCGCTCTCATGTTTACATCTTGGTGCGATTCTTCTTGTGACTGCTCGGGTCTCTATCGGATCTCTAAGTTCACAACTTAATCCCTCACCAAACCGTGACTTCTTTTTTGGTTTGAATTTAACCAGAAATGTGAGACTTTAACTACTTAGTTCATGCAGCTTGATAAAATGGATTTTGAAATATTTCTTTTTGTTGGTGGGAAATATGGTATGCAAAACAATGCCAATAAAGTGTTTCAAAACTGAAAACTCAAACTGACTGGAGGTTGGCTCTTTAAAGTATATAGCCACATAGCAACCACCCATTTTTGATGACAGTGGTGGCTAATAGCCAGTTACCTCTTTTTATAGTGGTAACAATAACTGTAGCACCCATAGATTTTTTGTGGTTACCATGGAAAATGTTGTTAGAGTTGGATCAAATAGTATATGATATGATAATATTTCAAGGCATCTTTCGGCTTAGTGTGCCTCACAGCATTGCAAAACATATGAAGTTTCATAAGCCGTACACAGTTACAACTTAATTATCACAGTGAGACCCGATGCACAGATGCCATCTCTTCATCTTCATCTCTGGCCTAGAGGAACTCAAGTCCAGATATGTCTACCAGCGAAAGCAAACAGTTAAGATTTCACCATCAAATATGGCATTTGGATGTAATATAGACTTACGTCAACCTGCTGAACGTGTACATGGTCTATGTGGAAGATTTTTCTTGAGGTTTTAAGTTTATATCCTGAACTAGTAGCTTCAAACCCTGTGGAACAGTGGAGATTGTGTGTGTGTGTGTGGCTGTTTCTCAGAGATGGAAGCAGATTCTCAGAGACCACAAGCCCTAAACATATCTGCAGGCCAGATGCTAACCACTCCATCTTTCCCTCCTCTCTTTCTCTCTCTCTCTATTGAACCACTGCTGTGAATGTTGTTCATTAACAGCATCATAATACTTCCACATAGTAGGGCAACTGTAATGTGTTGTACACGTCTGCTGTAATAATTGATTTTTTTCCCCATGTGTTGGATTGCTTGTCTGAATAGCCAGTGAATATGATTAGGTGTGTGGTTTGACTGTGCATTCAGGAAATGATACAGTCAGTTTCTAATTAGTATTGTGCACAGAAGAACCGTGATGCTGCACATTTCCACTCCATCCACAAGCTTTTTGTGAATTAAGATGTCACTGGAAGGGAACGTCTCCCAGCATCCACTGAAAGGTACTGTATGTGTGGGGATATGAGTGAATTTATGAGTCCATACCACCCACACACAATACAGTGGAATAGAATTTCCTCCAACTGGGGAATTGAGAGTGTTGGAGAGAACAGAGAGAAAGAATCTGTGAAGATGTGAAAGAGATATAGTTTCAGGCTAACTGCTCTCCATGCCAAGAATGCCCACTGCCTGTTGTTAGCATGGCTCATAGAATATCACCGACCTTTCATTGACGTGAACCTGCACACAATAAAACACCTTCCACCTCACAGGTACGCAAAAACACAAAAAGTTTTTTAAAATAAGATTGCTAGATACATTTCCTGAAGGAATTATAAATACTTGAAAGGCATTCCAGTCTCACTTCCTTTTACAAACCTACATAACAATGTAACAAATTTGCATTATGCCAGCCTATAGTCCTCACTGGCTCCCTGCGAACAACGTCTACTTTGCCCCGCCCTCAAACACTGTAGTTGTAGTTTAGGAAGAATTTGGTTTGTGTTGTCAACATGTCGAGAAGATGCTGTTTCCTGCGCTGATGAAGCAAATCCACTTTAAATGCACTTCAAAATGATGAGGACTCAATCTCAAATTGATACGGAAAAACCAACGCCATTAGCCGCGTTCCCACCAAAATTAGCTGGAACAATTTGTCCCAGAAACTTTTTTCCCTACAGGAACTTTTTCCCCCCAGACCTGTTGCCGTTTGCGTTTCCATCGCGGACTGTGCGCGACTTTCCAGTTCCCACTAGATTTCGTCCTCCACGTATAAGCGTAATAAAGCCTGAACCTCGTCGTCAGTCCATCTGTCCTATTTTTTAAACTCCATTGTTGATTCGAATAGCAAACAACTCTTACTGCAGGCTTTTAAAAATGGCGGTTGAAATAAAATGCTGAGTGAAGTCAACCAATCAAAATTCTGTGTGAACTCAGCATGTTCAGCGCCCAAGACCCACCCCCGAAAGTCCCTGTGGTCGAAACACACCTTGTACCACCCCAAAGTCCCTAGTTCCTGGGGAAAGTTCCTGCGGTGGAAACGCCACTATTTTTAGTTCATATCACTTCATATCAAGTGCTGAGGAAGAGCTAAAATTTAGATATGCTAATGGTGTTTGGTGTTCGTCTAACACGCACTGTAAGCAGTGGACCAATCACAACAGATTGGGCCGTCCGACCAATCAGAGCAGAGTAGTCTCTCAGAAAGGAGGGGATTAGAGAGACCAAATCTTCGAACAAACCATTTTTAGACACTTTGAGGAATGAGGTGATGTGCAATGTATATTATTAGAAAAATAAAGTGTTTTTTGACCTTGGATGCATGTAAAACTATTGTAGGAGACCTTCAAAACAAAACTAGGAACTTTTTGAATAGCATAATTATATACTTTAACTTTCAATGACAATAAAATTACACCTTACAATGTGTACAAATGTCTTTACTTTTGTTAAAAGTCCACCTGGGTTTGACTTAAAAATGAATTTGTCATTATGAAAACATTTCTCAAGTGTTTAATGATAAATTCGATTCCATTTATGGGATTCTTGTGTAACACAATTTATTCACAAAACTTTACGCATTAACTTTGGCCGCCCTAAACAGCGCTGATTTCTTTGCTGCACACAAAGTAGTAAGTTCCTCAAAATAATACAGGCCTACACATATGCAAGCACACACTCAAATACTGCTGCGTCGGAGGGAACTTTCCCGCGACTCCACCATTTTGGCTTTCCTGATTTGCGTTTTTGTAGAAAGCTCAACGGACCTCTGCATTTAAAATACTGCCCACAGAGTCAGTCAGCAGACGGCCAACCGCACGGCAAACACACAGGCCTCCTTCTGCACGCAAAACCATGAATACTTGAAGTATGTACGAGTGTTACACTGTTCCTCAGGATACAGAACAGGAAAGTCCAGCCACCTTGATCCACACCTGTAATGTAGAACAACGTCCTCAATTACACCACATCAAAACATTATAACCCAGAGGAAGATTTTTTACATCATTGGGGACTTAACTTTGTCTCAGATGTTTCTCCTAAAATTTCTTTGGAGGAATAAAAATAGCAAGAAATGAGACATTTGTTGACATGCATTGAGTAATACAACTAATATGGTTAGCAGAGCTCGGATAATTTGGTTTTGGAAGAATCTGATGAGAAATGTTTGAGATTTTTGATTGCAGACTTTTTTTACATCTTGGCAAATCTGAGCATGGTTTGAGATCTTTTCTGAAACTCAAGTGGAGACACATGAGAAAAATCTGAGAAGCAGGAGACTTAAGCCTTCCAGTCTCATTGAAAAAATGGATGTGATTTTTCCTCTTTAGAAAAAACCCTTGCAATTATTTTTAGAATATCTCTCCAGAAATCAGCAAAACATAAGGCATCGGACCATGCTGAAAGAGCAAGAAATAACGCCCACCTACAGGCAGAAATTCTGCCTCGGAGCAGGACCAGAGCAAGTTTGGCCTTGTGACATGATAACTGCAGTCAGGAATGAAGGTGCGACATCTGATTCCAGATCAGGCCTTTGGGACACCCTTAGGGTCAGTTGTAGTCAAGCTGAACAGACTCAGGGGTCTCAGTGGGGGTTCGAGGTCTCACTCTTACACCTTAGAACACTTAGTTTTAATTACTGCTGCTAAACACTCTCAGCTGTCACACACACTCAAACTCAGACATTTCCATCAACACACTGACAAATTTTTTTGCAATAAGAAGAGTCTAAAACAGCAGCGATTTGACACAAAAGCAAGTAGCATTATAATCCTGTTGGGTTACATTTTTATTCGATAATCCACTTTAGACATACTAACTATAAGTAACTTTGCAACTACATGTCAACTAAATCTCAGTAGAGTATTAGTAGACTCTTAGGTTAGGGTTAGGGTTAGTATAATAAGTTGACATGTACTTGCAAATTTATAGTACTTATAAGAATGTCTGTTGGGGGACCATCAAATAAAGTTTTGTCTACTAATACTCTAATGAATGCTCGACGTAGTTGCAAATTGTAATGTCTGAATTGGACTATTGAAATAAAGTGTTACCTTGTTGCATAAACATTATGTTTATTTTAAATTGATAGCATAATGGATGTGAATGATCTCAGAGCAAAGATCTGAAAAACATTTAAACTTGATAAAGACATGCAAACATACATATTCTTACTGGAAATGGCATAAACGGAGAAAATTTAATTTTTGATAAGCAAACAAAAGGACAAATGAACTTAGTGGACACAGTGGATACTCATACACACACACTTGGGCCAAGTATGTCCTCATCTCATTTCAGCATACACAAGAATATGTGTGTGAGTTTGTCCTCTCAGACGAGACCACAGTCTTGCACAGTTTCCAAGCTCAGTGTCTCCAGAGTGTCAACACGGTCAAATCTCTCTCTCCGTATCCTTTTTTCTCTTACCCCATGTCTTTTCATTTTTCATTCTCTCTTTTTTTGGCTCTGTCTATTTCCAATCTGTCTTTTCCCTCTTTATAATTTATTCCAGCTCTGCCATTTTTACTGATTAGCCAAAGACCACATTAAATCACAAATGGAGGGGAACATAATTGGTCTTCTTTCAGAAAATTCCTTAACCATTTTATTTGACCTCACTCGTACAAATTCATATGACTTCAGCAACTCGTAAAATACACACGATTTAGCAAAAAACGTACAAATTTGCACGAGTGAGGTCGTCTGAATTTGTACGAATTAGCCACCACGTAAAATCATTCAAATTGCCGTGAAATCGGTTTGGAAGTATCAGTGAAGGTAAATGCCCATAATGCAGTTCTATATTCCAGTATATGGGCCAATGATGTGATACTATTTTGTTGTCTGTATTAATTTGTTAAAAAAATGTAATTATAAAACGTTTAGTTCCTGTCTTTGATTCTGATTGGTCAATAGCTGTGTTTTATTTACGATATTCTTCATTGAAGCTTACTGTATTATGTAGAAGAGTAAAGAGAGAAAAGATCGAGTGAGCGAGTTTATTACCTGCATTCAGATTTAGCATTTTCCTTTAGGTCAGTCCTATGTTTATAATAAAAAATCTTTTTAAATGTCTGATGTATTATCTTGTCCTTTTAATAATTAAGGGGTTTTCCCGTGACTGACAGTCGCTAGTCAAAGCATTTGTCAGTTGCTTCTTGTTCTGTGTTCACAACAACTCTTTTCAATATAAAAGTCTTCGCTATACTGACACAATCATAAAGACAGTCTTTGCCGCCATCTAATGGCGTAATAATGTAACTTCTGTTGCTGTTCACGGTCAGGGACTATTTTTTCCGGCGGAAGGAAGGCTTTTAATATAAGTTTATCTCATGAAAGTTGCATTTATACATACTTTTTCAGCCTCTTGTACCTTATTGCTTACTTAAAAACACCTCTTCTATGATGAACATGTATTTCTGAACTAAAATTTAATTTTCATATTTTGTCTTGGTGGTGTAATGGATTGAAGATTTCAATTAATTAAAATGTAATTTAAAAGCTAAAATTCTTGGAAAAGGTGTTTTTTTTTTTATTATTATTATTCATTTTTAAAAAATCCACAGAAGCAGTTTTGATTTTTGCAATTCTATATAACATAAAATGTATATTTTAACACTTTTATTTTGAAAACAATTTAGATAACTAAAAGTAAAATGTTTATTACTTTTTACCCCATAATTGCAACACTTTATATTTTTAGAGCTATAAATTCAAAACTTTAGTCGTATAATATATTATACAAATATTCTAAAAACTACATGTATATAGATACATAGATTTTTAAATGATTTTTTTTCTTTTCATGCCATTGATTAATATACATGTTGTATGGTTACACCTCATCTACATGTATGTTCATCAAATTCACTTCCACTTTCAATCTAAGGTCTAAGTTGCAGTCTGAACTTCTGTTCTGGCAGATGTTCCTTAAATCATGGACCCTGCAAAAATGCTGCCCATTATAAAAGCAAAAATAACATTACCGAGAGTTTGCCAGCTCGTCATTGAACTGAGATGATGCTCTCTCCATTTCCACAAGCCATTAACCACATACCATTTTCAAACCACATCAAACTTTATTGATATTACAGAGAATCCTCGAAAAAAAGATGACCTGGCTAAATGCATTTTATGGGGCTGGACAGGGCTGAGTGGAAACCCAGGAAGCCGATTGATTGCCAACACTTCGTTTAGGGGCAGTGGTTGATGTTTTTCCAGATTCACTATGACTCGGTCCAGTGCTGTTTTAGAGGCATTTCCACAGGACTGACCTCATAGCGGGGGACACAGACAGGACAGAGACGACCACGAGGCACTGAACCACAAAACCACAACCATGAAGTGCTATCAGAAAACGGAAGGCAAAATCAGGTCAAGCGTCCCATTTCTATGATGTACACAAATGTGATTTTAATGCACTGCATTTACGCTACCAGTCAACAGTTTGGCCACACATACTCATTTTTGTATTTGTGCTATTTTCTACATTATAGTAAAGACATCAAAACTATGAAATAACCAAATGGAAGTTGAACAATCAAAAATACTGTATCTTATATTTGCATTGACAAAAACAGAAATGCACTTTCAGATCTTCAGCGATCAAACCACTAATACAGTCTGTTCGAAAGGATTTGGGTTATTATTAAATGGCAATTCTGCATAAAACACCTTAATCCTGCTTTAGCATAACATTCAATACAGGGTATTTTGGGACATACTTCCAACAGGTATCAACATGTCAACAGGTTTAATCCTCTGAATTAACAGTCTTGAGAACAATTCATCTCTCTTGCCTTAGTGCACAGTCCACTGTTATTTAAAAAAGAATTACGAACACTAGACTAAGAAAAATAGATTGGGGAATGAAAATCCTTGTACAAACACAAACCAGAGGTGAGAGTGAGGAAACGGAATGGAGAGAGAAGAATGAAGACGTGTTACATGAATGATTATTCACATGTAATTTGAACACTCCATCAGTCAAAGCTGGAGAAAGTTCTGTGTGGTCACGGTATGTACAATAATACAGTGGTTTAAAAAGTATTTGGACACTTAAGCTACTCTTGAAAATGACTGAATGCATTGAAATACACAATATAAAACTAAGTCGTATTTAATTCAAAGATAGCACATGAAAATATTTCACAAAAATGAAAAAAAAAAAAAAAAAAAACGTTTTTCAAGTCATAAAACCAGAGAGAAAAGTAATTGCACACCTTCTGCTTGTCACATTAAGGTGCGGTCACACATTTGTCATCCATATAAGATGCAAGCACAAAGTTTTTATCTTCTGCTGCATACCAAAGTTCAAATTTGGTGACCTGTGAGTTTGAAGCCCCTGAGCATGACATCATATCCTGTTCCAAAATTTTTGAAGGGTCCGAACTAATTTTCTACGCTAAGACAGTTGGTTTAATATCATATTATCTAATACAATGGTTATGTTTCCATCGAAAGTTGCATATTTAACTTATTTAACGCAAAATTGGAATGTTGCATAAAACGAATAAAGCAGCGTTTCCATCCCATGTGTTCAAGAGAACAAAATAGTCACTTCCTGGTAAACTGGCATAAAATATCTGTAATAAAAATGAAAGTTACTGCAATCGGGGAAGCCACTGTGGCTCTTTTTTTCCTACATCATAAATGATTTGCGTCTAAGAGCGCATAGACAAACGCAATAATCGCTGTCATGTGATCTTGCATTTGGATGCCCTGTGTTTAGGAACGCAATCATGTGAGACACTTCTGGCAAATCATTCTGATGGCAGACTTTGGCTCAGGCATTTCAGAATGACCAAGCCAACATCTGAGATGCTGTGCAATGAAATTGGTTCACTGATTAGTCCAGGTAACAAATCACATCTACTGTTGAGGCAAAGTCACATGAGTTTTTTGTTGGACATTGAGGGATTTATTCGGTAAATGTGTTTCCATTGTAGTTTATGTGCATGTCTTCTTATTGGATAAAAAATATATCCACCTTAATTGAGCGCATACATTTTTTTACACACATTTTTAGAATTTATGCTCATCTTGGCCTTTCCATACAGCGATTTTTTTTTTATGCGATATCCCAAAATGTGCATAAAAATAGGTGGATAGAAACAAAGCTATTGACATCCACATATTTACAAGTGTCCAGACTGTATATTTTAAAATTCTGGCCATATAAGAATTATTTTCTTTTTTATTTGAGCACGAGATTACAAATAAATGTACTTCTTCCTCAAAGATTAATAAAATACATTACAATTCAAAAGTTTGGGGTCATTAAAAATGGCACAAACCATTTTCAACTGTGATAATGAGAAATGTTTCTTGAGCACTAAATCAAAGATTTTAGAAAGACGGTGCACTCAGTCTTCAGTGTCACATGAACCTTCAGAAATCATTCTAATATGCTGATTTGCTGCTCAAGAAACATTTATTGTAAAAATATTTGTGTACAATATTTTTTTTTCAGGATTCTTTGATGAATAGAAAGTTCAAAAGAACAGCATTTATTTGAAATATAATCTTTTGTAACATTATAAATGTCTTTACTGTCACTTTTGATCGGTTTAATGTGTCCTTGCTGAATAAAAGTATTAATTTCTTTAATTTCTATTAAAAAAAATAAAAATAAAAATTCTTACTGACCCCAAACTTTTGAACTTTCTATTCATCAAGGAATCCTGAAAAAAAAAAAGTACACAACTGTTTTCAACATTGATAATAATCATAAATGTTTCTTGAGCAGCAAATCATCATATTAGAATGATTTCTGAAGGATCATGTGACACTGAAGACTGGAGTAATGATGCTGAAAATTCAGCTTTGATCACAGGAATAAATTACTTTATAAAATATATTGAAACAGAAAACAGTTATTTTAAATTGTATTAATATTTCACAATATTACTGTTTTTACTGTATTTTTAATTAAATAAATGCAGCCTTGGTGAGCAGACGAAACTTCTTTTAAAAACATTAAAAATCTTACCGTGTCCAAACTTTTGACTGGTAGTGTAAATTTATGAGACAGTTGTTGTCAGATATCATTGGTGATTTCAAACATGAAATTTATTTGTAAGCTTGAAGAACAGCTTTGGAGAATTTGATGTTTCCCTATTTAAAGAGATAGGAGCTATACTTGAATGACTGAAATAGCTGCCCAAGAGGTGTTACAAAGATGGCCGCCGATTGAAATGACTTGCCTTAAAGGGACATTGACCAAATCGGCATATTAGAGTAGGTGTGTTCCACTTGATGTGGTGCTGTGCAAAGTGCTGCGAGAGTGATCTAAAAACATATGGCTTTGTCTGCTCTCTAATCGCTCTCGCTATACTTTAATGTCAAACACAGATACGCCGCATCAAGTCCAACACATCTAATGTTTTCTGAAGAGTCATGTGACGCTTATATATAAATATTGCAAAAACTACTATAAAATATGGATACGGAAAGATGATACTGCCTTCTAAAACAACCACATCTTTAGTAGTGTATGTCCTGCTTAACCTCTACTTTAAATACGGCAGTAAGAAGCACAATAATGAAAGAGATAATGTGGTTTCTCTGAGCTGGGGAGTTGAAACCTTAGCTAACACAAAGAAAAGTGCAAAACAACCTCTGTCAAAATATTGACAGAGCAGAGAATGGCAAAGTGATAAAATGCTGTAATCTTGCTGTCACTCATGAAAGTAAAAAACATCCTGAGATGTTGAAAAACATATTGTATCTCTGTCAGTCTTTGTCTTACCCGTTTGTGAAGGCAAAACACAATGGCATCAGATGGAAGTGTGTAGCTGGTCTTGACAGGTCGGGCTGGTGTTTAGAGAACCAGAGGCCTTTAGGCCCTGAACACATGCTGGAAAACACTTCAACACTCATCATATCAAACCCAGGCTGCTGCGCACATTCAGACCCACAGCAGTCACCGTGATTTTCTTGTTTGGGCTGTTCAGGTTGTCAAGAGAAATCTTGAGCCAGCAAAGGTCAAAAGAGAAGCTGGAGTCAGTGAAGGGATTTGGAAAAACTGGATCCATGAACCATACAAACAATATTACAATGTTCTTATTGTATAAAACAAAAAATAGAAAAAAAAAAAAATAGATAGTAAAGTAAAACAGAAAAAGTACAAAAGTTAATGTTTGTTTTGTGCTGTAACATTAAATAAATTAATACTCTTATGCAGCAAGGACGAATTAAATTGATCAAACATGACAGTAAAGACATTTTTGTTACAAAAGATTTCTATTTCAAATAAATTATTTTCTTAAGAATCCAGATAAAATTGATAAATAATAATACAAAATGACTTCTGTGACTGTTGTATAATCTACACAGCATACAGCATGTGTCAGTCTGTGTACGAAACCATCATTTATATTGAGATTGCAGCAGTTCAGGGACACAGCTCCTCATGAGAATGACCCGAGGGGTAGTTAATCAAGTACTAGTTCATATTCCAATCAGATGACCCCTTTTTTCTACTTGACCCATATTCCCATATTCCGACTCCTGACAAGGCCAAAGGCATTTACCCAGTGGACATCCACACAGCTTCATTTCACACAATCTGTCAGTTCTAACGTCCTAAAGAGAATTAAACCAAACAAAGTATGTGTTTATTTGTTGGTTGGGCTTCTGTGGGGTTGATTCGCAAAACAAGAAACTATCTTGGAGGTTACAAGCACATATGCTTCAGATTTAGGTTCACACAGAAAACTAACTTATAAACATTAAAAGACAAGGTCCTGTGAGATCAGACTTTTCAAATTGATTTAATTCAACTTTGCATAAATAGAGTTAGTTCACCCAAAAATTATCATATGATTTATGCACCCTCAAGCCATCCTGGGTGTACATGACTTTCTTCTTGAACACAATTGGAGATATTTTTAAAAACCAGTCAGTATCTGGTGTGACCACCATTTGCCTCACGCAGTGCAACACATCTCCTTCACATAGAGTTGATCAGGTTGTTGATTGTGGCCTGTGGAATGTTGGTCCACTCCTCTTCAATGCGAATTTGCTGGATATTGGCAGGAACTGGAACACGCTGTCGTATACGCCGATCCAGAGCATCCCAAACATGCTCAATGGGTGACATGTCCGGTGAGTATGCTGGCCATGCAAGAACTGGGATGTTTTCAGCTTCCAGGAATTGTGTACAGATCCTTGCAACATAGGGCCGTGCATTATCATGCTGCAACATGAGGTGATGGTCGAGGATGAATGGCACAACAGTGGGCCTCAGGATCTCATCACGGTATCTCTGTGCATTCAAAATGCCATCAATAAAATGCACCTGTGTTCGTTGTCCATAACATACGCCTGTCTATACCATAACCCCACCGCCACCATGGGCCACTCGATCCACAACGTTGACATCAGCAAAACGCTCACCCACATACACGCTGTCTGCCATCTGCCCTGTACAGTGAAAACCGGGATTCATCCATGAAGAGAACACCTCTCCAAAGTGCCAGACGCCATCGAATGTGAGCCTTTGCCCACTCAAGCCGGTTACGATGACGAACTGCGGTCAGGTCGAGACCCCGATGAGGACAACGAGCATGCAGATGAGCTTCCCTGAGATGGTTTCTGACAGTTTGTGCAGAAATTCTTTGGTTATGCAAACCGATTGTTGCAGCAGCTGTCCGGGGGGCTGGTCTCAGACGATCTTGGAGGTGAAGATGCTGGATGTGGAGGTCCTGGGCTGGTGTGGTTACACGTGGTCTGCGGTTGTGAGGCCGGTTGGATGTACTACCAAATTCTCTGAAACGCCTTTGGAGACGGCTTATGGTAGAGAAATGAACATTCAATTCACGGGCAACAGCTCTGGTGGACATTCCTGCAGTCAGCATGCCAATTGCACGCTCCTTCAAAACCTGCAACATCTGTGGCATTGTGCTGTGTGATAAAACTGCACATTTTAGAGTGGCCTTTTATTGTGGCCAGCCTAAGGCACACCTGTGCAATAATCATGCTGTCTAATCAGCATCTTGATACACCACACCTGTGAGGTGGATGGATTATCTCGGCAAACGAGAAGTGCTCACTAACACAGACTTAGACAGATTTGTGAACAATATTTGAGAGAAATAGGCCTTTTGTGTACATAGAAAAAGTCTTAGATCTTTGAGTTCAGATCATGAAAAATGGGGGCAAAAACAAAAGTATTGTTCAGTGTATGATGGATGGATGCATGTTTTTGGCTTCAAAAGAGGCCCCCCCGTTCACTACCATTATAAAGCTTGGTAGAGCCAGGATATTTTTAAATATATCTCCAATTGTGTTCATCTGAAAGAAAAAGTCATATACACTTAGGATGGCTTGAGGGTGAGTAAATTATGGGATAATTTTTGGGTGAACTAACCCTTTAAGCCTGAACTATTGTAATACAATAAATTACAGTACAGCATAATACAATATTAATGGATTCATATACTTTGTTATGATGCCTTGCAAAGCTATGAAAATAATCATTATTGATGTATACTTGTAGGGGTGAATTCAGATTGATTGAGACACTTTTCCCCAGTCATCTCAAAGGCAAAAGTGTACTAATCAATCTGAATTCACCCCTGTATTACATTTTTATTTTACTTAATACATTTTCTTTTCAATTAGTTTGTGTTGAAGTTAACTTAATATTTTATTATTATATATTTTTATGATCTAATCTATAGGTTAACCTAGTTCATTCTAAGTGAAATCAGGAAAAGCATGTTTATGTAATACATGCAAATGTAACACTCCTTTTTGTCGCCATATTAACATCCGGGCCTGAAGGAGGTATATGAGACCCTCTATTTCATGCAAAAAGCCAAGCTGTCCACAGACAAGTCTACCACAGTTGTCATACATTTTGTGAACACATGAAGTTGTGAGAGGAAAAACAAATGCAATTAGACTGCTTGGTTTTCAGGAATCCCCTCCCGTCTCGGATGAATTGCTGCTATACGTTTGTCAGTTATCCCATTATTTTCAAATCGGTCACCCTCCGGCTCTCTGGAATTTGCATTGGATTTTCCAATTGGATTAAAAACTCTCTATTAAAAACGACTGTTTGTTTGCGTGCTCAGACTTAGCAGTGGAAACAACAGAGATCATAGTGGGTGTCAGTGGTTTTCTTGAATGTGATTCCGACATTACAGAGGAACCAGAGAGTCCAGTGGTGGTTTTACATGCACGTATAGGTCTGAACGATATTTAGACTGCATCTGTTTTCTTTTCGCATACAGGCAGAGGGGTCATGTGAATGAATCCGGACTGCAATCTTCAAGCATTTCCAAAGTGTCAGTATAAGTTAGCTGGTTTAACATGAATGCCATCTGGATATGGAAATTTCTTTTTTGAGTGTGTAATTCAGTAACCTAATACAAAAAGACTGTTTTGCTATGGACCCGGTTCCCACTGTTTTGGACTGGTACACATGCTGATCTGTTGCAATCCGCCTCTTTCAGAGAAGAAGATTGGGTCCTTAGAATAACTCGTTGGAAATGAATCTGAACCAAACAGTCACTGCTCTAAAGACACAATTAAATGTATCCACAAAATCATCACCTTCCATACTTATAACCATGATGTTTTGCGCCATGCCACCTTTAATCTACATCATCATACTGGACTTTGGATATGAGAAGTGGCACTGTGAGTAGAAAGAGATTAAGATAGCTTAGAAACTGAAATGCAACCAGATGGAACAAGTTTCAGTCCAAAAGGAGTGAATTTAGGTGAGAAATTGTTGCCAGACTGGTGCAAAGTATAAATTCACACCCGAGCTGTTGAGGAGGTTCTTTTAACAGTGAATTCATTGTATTCCATGCATGCAAAGAATAATGTAACATGTCACATCAAAGACTATTTTAGCTCAGGTCAAATATCATAAATCAAGCATGAAAGCAAACACGAAAGAGTTTGTATACGTGTTGCAATAAGTAAATGGTATCGAAAGTGGATGGTATTTTTGAGAAGTGAGGCACATAGATTGTTATACAGTATATGAATAAAAATAATATGACACACCTGTTTTAAAATCATTTTGAGGGTATATCAATTCTATTTAAACAAGAATATTTATGCTTCATTACCTTCCTAAAAGAATAATTGATAATGAGCTAAACTATAAAATGCCCAATGAAATAATGTGTGATAATCTCAAAGAAAAAGACAAACTGAACTGAATAAATAAATAAATAAATAAAGGAAAATAAAGAAAAAGGACTTTCAGCAAGGCTTGCCATTTAATCTTGAAAACATATGTTAGAAGTACATATTTTTGTTGCGCTCCACTAGTACACTGTCAATATTTAATGGCAAGAGTGGTTATGTACTGTAGCACTACAGTTGTATAAGAGTTGACTGACAGCCAGCACGTCCCAGACCACATTCCTGAACACATCTGAGAACTCACAAACATGTCTAAAAATTCTTGATATCCTTGACAGCAGAATTCCAGGTAGAACATCAGTAGCTTTGTGCTCTTCCTGGGATTTTCCTGGAAACTCATGTCTACATCATGACATACAAAACAACTCAAGTTACTGCAGCATTACTGACTACAAAGACATTCAACCAAACTTCAGCTGAGTTGAGTAAGTAGAAGCTACTAATGTTGCCAAACAATAATAAAACATTACATTCGTGTCTGCCAAGGAAAACTGTGTGTATGTAAGGATAAACAATTAGTTTAAAGAAACATGTCTGTTCTGCTCAGTGGTGGATGATTAGAGATCATTCTTCTTTAAATGCAATGAATCAGTCCTGATGCTTTATTACCAAAATATTTACTCATGATATTTACCCATGTATCAATTCAGAGTTCATTTTAAACACCAGCTAATGCGAGATGAGTTTTATATGGCCCCTCAAGTGTAAATTGTTTATCCTTAATTTCAATTTTCTCTTATACATTTAACATTAACATGGTGGGTAGGAAAAAGACATGCTGTCAACACCAGTGTTGGGGGTAACTTGAGTTACGTAATCAGATTACTTTTCAAGTAACTAGTAAAGTAACGCATTACTTTTTCAATTTACAATGAAACATCTAAGTTACTTTTTCAAATATGTAACGCAAGTTACTTTGTTTTCACATTTGAAAACAAAGTATCACATTTGACTGACAGCTCTCCTGTCCCCATGTTGAAAGAAATAAAGTGCAGAGGTGTGCGCTGTGTGAACATGATGGTTATTGTAGTTCTAGACTAAATATGAACATGAATTTACTCTTCTCACTTGCACGAAAACATTCAATACTCCTCAAAATTAATAAAACAGTTTTACGCAAACGTAATAATTAACTGTATTAAATGACACAATATACTTTATGTATTTAATCTTACTTTATTAACCAATGTCTTTGCTGCTGATTTACTGAACAGGGCAAATTAGCATGAAAGTGCAATTCCAAAAAAGCGCAGCCAAATCATTTCCATAATGACCAACGCAATCTACCAAGAGCAGTGCAAATTAGTGTCTGGTTTAAGATTTTTTTGGGGTGGTAAATAATGGCGCAAATACTAGTAAAATGACTAGCGCAAACCTTAGTAAATCACCTTGCATGATTCATTTAAATACTCTCCTTCCATAAATTTTGTGTCTGAAAGGGAAACTCTAACAAATGCATGCAAAATAAGGTAAGCCGCAAAAATAACCCTGTCCACACCTTTTATAAATGTCATGCAGTGGTTGTATTAATGCGCACAAGGAATCAAACGAAAACTGTCTTTAATAAATCCACAAAGGAACACTCAGGAGCTCACAGGAGTACACTAATTTTCAACCACACTAAGCACAGATGATCCCGGACAAATTAATAGAATGAACTGAGGGCTTAAATACAGACAGAGAGTAATCAACAGAAAACAGAAACATTAATTAATAACCAAGGAAAATAACAAGGGAACACAGGTAAACAGGAACAGAACACAGTGAAAACGAAACCAAAACTACCTGTGTTCCCTAGTTAGATAATAATACAAATATATTAAGCATGATTTATAAAGATTTGTCGTAACATAAATAAAAACAATGTTTCCAAAATGACATAACCCTATCTTTGGGAACACAGAAACATTATTTCATTTCTACATCTGAAGCTGCAACAGAAATCCTATTTCTAAAAGCGCAGGTTTGTCAGAATGTCATTAGATATTGAACTGTCTGAATGTGCCGCTCATCTTATCAGGGTCAATTTCTCTGCTTTTCCCGTGACCTGTGAGCTTGTGTGTGTGTCTGTGTGTGACTTGCGTGCTGATGAGGAGTTTATGTTATAGCGTGTCTCCTCCCCTCTCGTTTACCGGCTATTCTGGGGAGTTCCAAATTACAGTCTGTCAGTGTGTGGTTGGGATGTGTGGTTCTCAATCACTGTTTTTCTCCTCCATCCAGTTTTCCCCTTTTTTCCTTCGCCCTCCTCTCCCCCAGTCTCACAGGGGTTTCCTCCAACCTTTACCTCACTCATCTACACATCCAAACCCCTCTTATTTCCTTTTTAAATCACACACTTTACATTCGAATACTTTTTTGTCTTCCATGTCCACTCTGTATGCAGATCATTAAATGTTCCAATTGTTCCCTAATTACTATCCTAACATACGGATCTCTCTAAGAGTCCTGCAGTCCTGCAGTCCATTCACAAACACAAACATCACCACAAGGGTGTGTTTTGTGTTTGAACATCATGTTTTGAGGAATAGTATATATATATATATATATATGTATATATATATATATATATATACACATACATACATATATAGGCCTGTACATAACTAAGAAAAATGATTTAATTATTGAAGATGTACATCATAATGCCCCTGACATATTCTCACATCTCACAATGTTATATGCAGCTGGCACTTCTATGACCTTTGTTTTGGTCAGCTCACACACACTTTTCTACTATCGTGTGAATGCCATTCTTGGACACAGGAAGTGTTCTCAGACACAAGAAACATCACGGTTCCTCCAGCGTTCCCACATTATCCATAACTATAGTGCGTGCGTTGCAAACTGGCAGGATGGAGGTACAACTTAAAGTCACTCTGAGTCAGCCAACCCATTTCCTGTTGATATGTTATGGAAAGAAATATGCAAGATAAAGAGACCTGTACAGTAAGGCTCAGTCTTTTAGTCTTTAAAGCATTTTATCTTTTGATAAATTCTAATATATTATTTAGCTGCAAAAAGGGGCAAAGCTAAAAAAAAAAAAAAAAAAAAGTGATCCCAGGCCGTGTGATATCATAATAACGTTTTCAGACGTGTTACAGTGTTTTGTAGTGTTGATTGTCCCTATAGCTTGCACTTACTGTCACTGTCTGCATAATTTCCTTTTAAATTTCCAGGGCACCATATTACAATGCTTGGAGGTGAGGTCTTTTGAATTGAGCTGTCACCCCAAGCAACAACCTAGCAATACCTTAGGAACCAACCAGAACCTCCTAGTGACGACATAGCAACACCCTGGGAACCACCTAGAACTCTCTAGAAACAACATAGCAATGGCATGGCAACCACATAGCAACACACCTAGGAACCACCCTGAAACTCTCCAGCGACCAAATAGCAAAACCCAAGAAAGCACACAGATTGCCCTAGTAATACCTTAGCGACCCACCAGAACTCGCTAGCAACTACATAGCAACATTCTGGCAACCACCCAAATCTCCCTAGCAACTACATAGCAACCACACAAAACACCCTATCAACCACCCATACATGCCTAGCAACCAAAGAGAATACCCTAGCAACAAACTAGCAATGAATTAGCAACCACCCAGACCTCCATAGAAACTACAAATCAATGCCATGGCAATCACTTAGCAAATCACAAGCGAGCATGCAGAATGCCCTAGGAACTTCCTAGCAATACATTAGCAACTAACCAAAACTCACTAGAAACCACATAGCAACACCCTGGAAACCATCCAAAAATTCTTAGCAACTACATAACCACACAGAGCACCCTAGCATCCACCCAGAAATTTTTAGCAAAACACAAACAAGCACACAGAATGCCCTTCCTAGCAATACATTAGCAACCAACCTGAATTCCCTAGAGACCACATAAAAACACCCAAGCAACCATCCAGAAATCCCTAGTAACCAAACAGCAAAACTCAAGAAAGTACAAAGAATACCCTAGCAACAACCTAGCAATACCTTAGCAACCAACTACTCAGCAACCACATAGAAACACCCCTGCAACCACCAAAAACTCCCTAGCAACTACATAGCAACCACACAGAACACCCTAGCAACCACCCATATACCTAGAAACCAAAGAGAATACTCTAGCAACAACCAATCAATACCTTAGCAACCAACCAAAACTCAAATGTGCTGCGTAACACAAGAATGAACCTCATTGGTTCTTGCAGAAGTTCAAACGTGCTGCGTAACACACAAGGATGAACCTCATTGGTTCTTGCGGAAGCTCAAACACAAGAATGAGTGACCACATAACAACACCCAGGTAACCACCCAGAACTCCCTAGAAACTGCATAGCAATGCCATGGCAACCACCCAGAAATCCCTAGCAACCACATAGCAAAACCAAAGAATGCAAACAGAATACCCTAGCAATACTTTAACAACCAACTCTTTAGCAACCACATAGCAACACCCTGGAAACGACTCAAAACTCCATAGCAACTACATAGCAACACCCTAGCAATCACCCAAAACTCCCTAGCAATTACATAGCAACCACACAGAACATCCTAGCAACCACCCATAAATGCCTAGCAACTCAAGTGTAGTCAAAGAGAATACTCTAGCAACAACCTAGCAATGCCTTAGCAACCACATAGCAAAGCCCTGGCAACCACACATGACACTGTAGCATTGTGGTGAGTTTTAAACAGGAACTACCCATTTTCTTCTTAAAAATCTAGCTTTAAGATTCAAATTCAAATATGATGGTGTGTTAGCTGCCTTTCCTTCACAATCTGCTCATCAATTCATCATTTTTATAATAAATTCAAATAACCAAATAAAAATGCCTTCTGCCAGCGCACATGCTTCTGTTTTAATGCTGTGCAGCAGTTTTTGTGTTTTTGGCAATGCTTTCTATTAAATTATGCCTCAGCCAGGAGTTTTAACATGGTTTTAAAATTTGTGGCCATGCACAGACTAAAACTTTGTCTAAGTGTACACTCTAACACAAATTTGTGGCTATGCACAGACTAAAACTTTGTTTAAGTCTACACTCTAACACACACACACACACACATATACACACACTTGAGTTGAGCGAGCCAGTGGAGAGGATCAAGCTCAAGGGCCAAACCCAGAGGAAGTGGCAGAGCTAAACTCTGTGTATTCAACATACATACGTAGTGTCTCTCTTCAGTATGGAGTTGGCCTGCCAGTGCTCCCTGCACCACACAGAGACATGTTTGCTCTAGTGTCATGGTTACTGGCACAAATAAATAATCTGTATGCAGTGCAAGTGTCATCTGGTCGGATGAAGAGGTCGACATGGAGAGCGGTTACTCACTGGTGCCAAAATACTCATTAAAAATGTCCCACAATCCAAACTTTTCCTTTTGACTTTGGAAGGTCTTTGGTTTTTGACTTCTCTTGGTCATCTCTGATGATTTAAAAAAACTTCTAAATTAGAGAGTAACATAAATCTGGAAGTAAAATGACTAATTGCTAGAAAATGATTATAAGGTAATTTGTTTCACGTTTCTCATGCATGAATATCATGTTGTGTCCTCTGCCTTTAGGGCATTTCTGATTAAATGTTGAGTACTCCAAACTGCTAAGGTCATGCCCTGTTCTCTGTATCTAATCACAAAAGAAACGCACCCATACAATGAATAAAATTTAACTACGACACAGGAAAAAGGTTTTATGCTAGAGCAATCAACTGAAAACCACTGGCAAATGTTCCTCCTTACTTATCTAAACAACAGATCTTGAACTGAATATTTCATTAATAGACAAAGTAACTAATAAGTAGCTTATTTTAAATGGAAAAAAGGGAAGCATGGGAGAGTTTAAATGTGAAAGGGGTAGTTCACCCAAACTGTCATTAATTACTCACCCTGATGTTGTTCAAAACCCGTAAGACTTTCGTTCATCTTCGGAAAATGAAGATAATTTGATGAAATCTGAGACATTTCTGTCCCTCCATTGACAGCTACGCAACTACCACTTTGATGCTTCAAAAAATTCATAAAGAGATTGTAAAATTAATCCATATGAATTGAATGGTTTTGTCCAAATTTTCTAAAGAGACACGATCGGTTTATATGATGAACAGATTGAATTTAGACTTTTATTCACATTTAAACGTTCATCATTGCACATATCTGATATGGTAAACAGAAGCTCAAGCATGTTCGCTTGACGTGTGAGAACCAATGAAGTTCATTCTCATGTGTTACGCAGCACGTTTGAGCATCTTCAAGAACCAGTGAGGTTTGTTCTCACGCGTCAAGCAAGAACAAAAGTCTTGCAAACTACATAAGGGTGAGTAAATGACAGAATTTTCATTTTTGGGGGAACCAGCCCTTTAATGTGGTATATAATACATTTTAATGTTTAAACATTTGCTTAGCAATTAATCAGCATTAAGGTCATATTCTAAAATTCACTGCACATTCAAATATAAGAGTTCACATTAATATTACTTAGACATATGATAATGATCACAATGCAAAGCTCCTTTAAGAGTCTAATCAAAACATTTATGGAAACTAACATAAATATGGAGTTATGGAATATGCAAAGCTTTGCCAATCATACAGGCAATTTACATATAATATATACAATACTGTTTAAAAGTAAGATTTTTAAATGTTCTTTAAATAAGTCTCTTTTGATCACCAAGGCTAATTTGATCAGTAAAAACAGAAATATTGTGAAATGTTGGTACAATTCAAAATAACTGTTTTCTATTTTGATATATATATATATATATTTTCTGTGAAGTATAGCTGAATTTTCAGCATCATTACTCCAGTCTTCAGAGTCACATGATCCTTCAGAAATCATTCTAATATGCTGATTTGATGCTCAAGAAAAATGTGTTATTATTATCAATGTTGAAAATACACTATTCTGTAGTACACAATTTTGCTGTATTTACTTTCACTGGATATTTGGCTAAATTAGCAGTTAGCACATTGTGTGAATGTGTCATCAGCTATAATGATGAACATTACTTTTTTAGACGAGGGCTGAACGGTCACAGTGGAAGAGGTTTTGTAAGGTTGGCTGATGTGTCCGCTTGGTGCTTTGGCTCTTTGAGTGAAAGCGGTGGGCGGGTCACATGGGTGGCCAAAAGACAAACAGCTGGAGAGAGAGAGACCGAAAGACTCAGAGAAAGAGAGATCTGAATTTTTTCTCTATACAAATATAAAAAAATTATTATTGACTACTTATTTCATTAATTTATCCCTTAAAAATTCAGTTTATATTTTATATATTTAACAGTCCTCATCCTTTCTCTGTCCTTTTTTTTTTATTCTTCAGTGAATAGAGTCTCTATGAATGTAGCGGAATAATGGGGGTCCAGCGTGAACAATACAGCCTTACCATCTTAGACCTAGAAACAGCACAAAAAGAACAAAAGCCTTCAGAGAACAGGCCTCACAGAGAGCCACTTCCTCTGCTCCCTTTCTCTTGTTTCATATGTGTGTGTGAATCTGTGTTCCAGTGCAAGACTCTCCACTGCTATTATGTCCTTCCTTGAGGATTGTCAGATGTGACATTTATTCAGTTCCTTTGCACCACTGAAACTAAAAGTTTCTTTTGTTCTGAAACCTCTAGATTATTCTTGTTAATGCCGACTGTCATAAGGGTCTTATTGAAGTAACCCCAGAGGAATATTCTATTGCTCTTTCATAGTTCAGGAGAATTTATATAGTTCACAGTTGTGTCTGTCTGTCTGTCTATCTGTCTATCAAATTAAAGATAACTGTTTGAGACGCTGTTGAGATTTTCTGAAAATTGGAGACAGGATCTTTTCTAAAAAACAAAAAGCAAAATTTGAGACAGAGTTTATAAAAGCAAAAGTCTATATTTGCTCTTGATTATACCATGCTGTCTATAATATTAAAGAGATCTCATGCATCAACTTCTTTTTTGGGACAGACTGCTGATATTTGCACATAAACACATGAGATGCACTTGTTTTTATTATCAAGCACCAATATGAGCCACTTAGAACTGTTGATTTTGAAGCTCCAAGCTTATGCTGGTATGAGGCTGTGTAGAAAAATTGACAACTTCCCACAATGCCATGGTTCAATCTCAGTGTGCTAACATCCTCCTTCTGGGATGCTGAGAAACACCACTGTGTCCTTGACAAAAGATCCCAATCTGGGGTGTTGAAAAATGACTGAATCTCTTGGTCCAACTCTGTATGTGTACTTATCCAAAAAAAAAAAAAAACTCCACTCAAGGGTTTGACATAGATGGATCATCAGCATTTACCAGACTCATTCCCAAAATGCACTTGCATCAGTGCAGCTTAATTGTGATTAAACTCTGTTACTATTTCCTGCATTTCCTGTTACTCCCGATGCTTTACAAGACTCCAGAGAGAAGGATATAAACAATCAGCGTCGGATCCACCCTCGCAAAATCATTAATTCAAGTGCTAGGCTGGATGCTAATCCTCATCCAGTGTGGGTTAAACATCTGGTGTGATGAGCTAACTGCTAAATCTCCCTCCAGAGGGCCTTTGGACTTGAGAAAGGTTTCCCTACCTTGAGTTAGTCACGAAAAAAAGGACAGAAATCTGAGATAATTGTCTCGGTAGATCAAGAAAATCCAGATGCTAACGGTGCTATAAAACATTTTAAGAGACATCAAGGAAAACCGAGCAGAATGCAACCTGTATCTTGTTGCCTTGAAGGTCACGCAACTCAGTACGAATGCAGGATTTCTGGGATAGATCAACACACGTATACTTGCTCATTAGGTTTTGATCTGTCTCAGGAGTGAGATCAAACGCCTCAGATATACTGCACATAACTCAAAGAGTGGGCAACATGCTAATGTAACGGTACGTTTCATAATCCCTAGCAAAGAAATAGACCCCCAAGCAGTTTGTGTGAAAAGAATGGCTAACAAAGCTTTACTTCAAAAGTAAAAGCAGGTTTTTTACCACTGCCAAAAGTCTGACTCACTCACACAACCAAGAAATGCCTCTTTAGGCCTCAACTTCTATTGTAAAAATGTTTTAAAATGCTCGGCCTGCTATTCATTAGCCATACAAGGGTGTTTCTTTAACTATGTGCACTTTTATGTCTCTTATGTTCTTTTGTGATAAGTATGAGTATATATATATATATATATATATATATATATACACACACACTATATTGCCAAAGGTATTGGGACACCCCTCCAAATCATTGAATTCAGGTGTTCCAATCACTTCCATGGCCACAGGTGTAAAAAATCAAGCACCTAGGCATGCAGACTGCTTTTTCAAACATTTGTGAAAGAACGGGTCGCTCTCAGGAGCTCAGTGAATTCAAATGTGGTACCATGATAGGTTGCCACCTGTGCAGTAAGTCCATTCGTGAAATTTCCTCACTACTATATATTCCACGGCCAACTGTTAGTGGTATCATAACAAAGTGGAAGCAATTGGGAACAACAGCAACTCAGCCACGAAGTGGTAGGCCACCTAAAATCACAGAGCGGGGTCAGTGCATGCTGAGGCGCACAGTGCGCAGAAGTTGCTAACTTTCTGCAGAGTCAATAGCTACAGGCCTCCAAACTTTGTGTGGCCTTCAAATTAGCTCAAGAACAGTGCGTAGAGAGCTTCATGGAATGGGTTTCCATGGCCGAGCAGCTGCATTCAAGCCTTACATCACCAAGTGCAATGCAAAGCGTCAGATGCAGTGATGTAAAGGACTCTAGAGCAGTGGAGACGTGTTCTCTGGAGTGACAAATCATGCTTCTCTGTCTGGCAATCTGATGGACGAGTCTGGGTTTGGCGGTTGCCAGGAGAACGGTACTTGCCTGACTGCATTGTGCCAAGTGTAAAGTTTGGTGGAGGGTGGATTATGGTGTGGGGTTGTTTTTCAGGGGTTGGGCTTGGCCCCTTAGTTCCAGTGAAAGGATCTCTTAATGCTTCAGCATACTAAGACATTTTGGACAATTTCATGCTCCCAACTTTGTGGGAACAGTTTGGGGATGGCCCCTTCCTGTTCCAACATGACTGCGCACCAGTGCAGAAAGAAAGGTCCATAAAGACATGGATGAGTGAGTTTGGTGTGGAGGAACTTGACTGGCCTGCACAGAGTCCTGACCTCAACCCGATAGAACACCTTTGGGATGAATTAGAGCAGAGACTGCGAGCCAGGCCTTCTCGCCAACATCACTGCCTGACCTCACAAATGCATTTCTAGAAGAATGGTCAAAAATTCCCATAAACACACTCCTAAACCTTGTAGAAAGCTTTCCCAGAAGAATTGAGGCTGTTATAGCTGCAAAGGGTGGGCCAACTCCATATTAAAACCTACGGATTAAGAATAGGATGTCATTAAAGTTTATGTGCACGTAAAGGCAGGAGTCCCAAAACTTTTGGCAATATAGTGTATAAGCCTAAGCAATTTTATTGGTGAATGCCATTTCCAGCATAGAATGCGCTTAAACACACATTGTAAAACCTGATAAGTTCAGAATACTCAAAATTATTGTAGACACCAATTACCTCAAAAAAATTTAAGCAACTCAAATGTTTAAAGTAAACAATAATTATAAGTAACAATTAAGTCAAACTAAAAAACTTTAATTTTATTTAATGTTTAAGTCCACGGTGCTATTGTTTACAATACGTAATGTTTCTTACTTTTCAATTATTTTGATGCAGTGGTTGAATATTGCATATTGCATATTCAGTGGTCAAAACATTTAAGTAAACAACTCAAAGATTATTTTAGTAGAACTTAAAAAAAAATATTTTATACTACACAAACTCAGTAATTAGAATTTAATTGAAATATTGAATAAACTTTACGGAAAAAGTTATTTTATTGAATAACTTTAATAATCTTTACGGTTAAGTGTTATTTAGTAACAGCACACCAGCATGCGCCAATGTAACCATCAAAGAGACAATCACTATTTACTTGCATGAACTGTTAAGCGTGTTGTATGTATAGCCTTGAAGTTTGCAGCCCATTCTCGACCTAACCACAGGCACTACTCTTCAACACAACTGTAACCCTACAAAACTTCAACATCACAGAAACACCTTTAAATACCAAAATAACAGAACATTAAACAATAACACATCTTCCCCTATATTAATCTTGTGCAAAAACACACAAAATAACACTCAGTTTCAACATTTATTTTCCCTTACAGAGTGTGACGCAAAGCATGCAGGGAACTTGAAATCTGCTGCAACTCAGTTTAATGTTGAATGGATTCTTCTGATAACATCGGTTACGTCGGTAATGTAGGCAATGACGTGACACGGATGACGTCACTTTATATCGCTCAGTGAACTTAAAAATAATAATTTAAGTGTAAGGGCTTACTCAGAAATGTTGAGCTACACAAAAATAAAACTAAACTCCTCATTCAGAAAATGTAATTGTTTTAAGTTGCATCAATGATTTAACAGACTTTAATTGCAGCATACTCAATCTTTATAAGTTAGTAGTACTGTTCGGGTTTACAGTGCAATACATCATTTGAGATGTGGTGGAAATGAAAATATACATGGCTTTCAGAAAATGGCAAAATGACAGAATTCTGGGCAACACTTTATTTTGATGGTCCCTTTTGAACATTCTGTTGACGCAACCACAAGTCAACCAGTGGTGGACGAAGTACACAAAGCAAGTACTTCAGTAAAAGTACAGATACGTATTATAAAATCTCAAGTGAAAGTATTTAGTGCTTCTTTTCAATTTTACTTGAGTGAAAGTACAAAAGTACTTGGTTTTTAATGTACTTAAGTAAAAAAGTACTAATTGATGAATGTTTATTAGTCAGTATGGATGGAAGATTAGTGGATGCAGATACATAATATGTAATGTGTGTTGACAAACAATATAAAAACAGACGAAACATATCGAGCTAAATACATAACATTTTAAGAAATTGCTACAGCAGCGGGGAATATGAACGAGCATATGTTATTTTAATTTGTGTTAGAGTTGCACGATTCTGGATAAAATGAGAATCGAGATTTTTTTTGTTTGTTTGTTTCAAATAGAGATCATGATTCTCCCATGATTCTGAATAGACAACTAATCAAAATAACATAATTATTTACTAGAGGACAAAATATTAATTGCTGCAGTCTATTGAACAATATTTAATTGAACTGAATTATTTAAAAAATGGGTTTGAAAGAATGATTTAATGACTCACTCATAACTACTTCACTTGTTTCATTACTGGATGAATCAGTGTTTTTGAACAAATCTTTTGAATAAATCATTCAATGTCAAATACATTTTAAGTCACTTGTCGCCTCCTAGTGTCGTAACGATGTCGATATAACCGTTATTTGAAGCGGCAAGTTAGTTTTAAAATGTGATTTGATCTGTTTGAATCGAGATCGAGATCTGTAGACACACTGATGTGAATGTGTCCGCATTAAAGCATTTCAGTGGGCTTAAACAGATCGCCCTTTACAGCAGATTTAGTTCAAAAACAACTGACAGTTGTGACCTACATATGATTTTCAGTTACAATAATTCATCCTAAAATTCAACATTAATAGGCTGACTTACTTTTCACCATCAGTCGTGCGAACACAGAGGATCCCCCAGTTCTTGGCTAATTTTCAGTCAGACAGTGAAATTCATTCACTGGAGAGTCGCTCTGAACGGATCATTGAATCAGTGAGTTGCTGACTCGAGAACAGCTGCAATACGATCAGTCCAATTCGCGAATGAATTGTTGATGTGATGTGAACCGAATTAACAAGATGATTGAAAAGAATCAGTTTGTGCACGAATCAGACGCCGCTTTTGCGTCCCTGAGCATGTGACGATTTCTTCATTTTAAAATAATAAGTAACTATGTTTTATGAAATGTAGTGGAGTAAAAAGTACGAGCTTTGGAATGTAGTGAAGTAAAAGTAAAAGTTGCTCAAAACAAAAATACTCGAGTAAAGTACAGATACTTGAAAAATGTACTAAAGTACAGTAACGAATTAAAAATACTTAGTTACTGTCCACCACTTAAGTCAGCTAACTCTCATTAGAGTATTAGTAGACTGTCTCCTTGAAGGGTTAGTTCAACCAAAAATTAAAATTATGTCAGTAATTACTGACCTTCATGTCGTCCTTGAATCAGTGATTCGGAGTGTGTATCAAACTGCCAAAGTCACACCCCCCAGTGGTGAACCATTGAAATTTCGAAACACTTATGATGTAACGAAGCCTCGTTAACTGAAATCACGTGACTTTGGCAGTTTGATACACCTCCGAAACACTGATTTTAAACAAAAGATTCGTAAAGCTTCGAAGCTTCATGGAGCAGTGTTTTGAAGCCACCCAACACTAGATATTGTTGAATAAAGTTTTTTTTTTTTTTTTTTGGTGCACAAAAGTATTCTTGTCACTTCATAACATTAAGGTTGAACCACTGTAGTCACATAAACTGTTTTAAATATGTCTTTAGTAGCTTTCTGGGCTTCTTAAAGTGTTAATTGTCTTGCTGGCAATGCAGGCCTCACTGAGCCATCGGATTTTATCAAAAATACCTTAATTTGTGTTCCGAAGATGAACGAAGGTCTTACGGGTGTAGAACGTCTATTTAATGACAGAATTTTCATTTTTGGGTGAACTAACCCTTTAATATCTTTTAACTCTTTATTGTGATGGTCCCCAACAGACATTCTACTGACTATGAGTAACTTTGTAAGTACATGTCAACTTATTCTAACCCTAACCCCACAAGTCTACTAATACTCTGCTAACACTCTAATGAGAGTTAGTAGACATGTAGGTGCAGCGTTACTTACAGTCAACAGAATGTGTTAAAGGGACCATCAAAATAAAATGAAACCAAATTCTGCATTTTCTAAAAGTCCACAGGGCCATACAGTAGTTGCCCATAAACACATGCCCATAAATATCAAATTGTCTGACTGTTTACGTCACTATAATTCTTCTTCAAATCTGCTTTTATAACACTATTGCTCTTTTTATAATTTCATATCTATTTAAGAGCATATTCAGGGCACTGGTTCATTGGAATTAATACTCCCGAATCTTAGTGCTCAGTGTTTCGTAATAGGTGAGTGTGTGTGGGTGTGCGCATGTGCATCTGTGAAAATTTGTGCCGTTGTATTCTCTTACAATATGAGTGTTTCATAACCAGTGTGTATTATAGTGCTCCTCCGGTTGCTCATTACACTGTCAAACAGTGCCAGGGTTAATGATCTGGGGAAGGACAATCACTTATGGCAGAGAGAGCCAAACGAGGTCTGCTAATCGCACCGCTCCAAACTAATCTCCTATTTTAAAGCACTGTATTTCTACCCTTACAGACAGAACTTTTGGCATAAAAGGCAGGGAATGAGATTGCCAAAGAGCTGATGCCATTATCAGTAATCACTGCCTCAGGTAGATGAGAAAGGTACGGCCTGTGTTTGAAAAACTCAAGTGATCACATATTGTGTTCAATTAGAGAGGCTAAATGGAGACATCTGTGGGCCTTTTCAAAATCTCCTGGTAATGACCCTGAATTTAAAGGATCAAATATACAAAAGAAAATGAGTAGCTAGGAATTTTGTCTGGAGACATTCTGTAAGGGTTTGGTTAGTTCTGCAAATGGATGCTGAAATTTCAGTCCTTACTTGCGATATCCTCCATTTCAGGTATATATATGTATATCTCACATGCATTACAATAAAATGAAAATATAGTTGTGCTTGCTAGGCCTTATTTTTGGCACATAACATTTCCCACATGGTTTGCGGTATAGATTCACAGTGCAATGACAAAAGAAATTTGAAATGCACACACACAGCTCATGATTCTTTATTCTTATTACTTGCGCCTTGAATCTTATAAGCAACTTTTATTGCATAAAAATCTCAAAATATCAAGACTTGTCAAGGTGTATTCACTGTTCAGTGCATTCTGGATTTGAAATTCAAAACTATTTCTTTGCTGTAAGCAGTGATGTTCTGCTTTACTGTGTGGTTTGATGTATAATCTGTAATTGTACGTGTACACTCAGCATGTGTAACAGTTCATTAGTGGAACTGTGCCCATAAAACGTCTTTGCACTAACAACATCTTATGCTCTTCCATGGTGACTTCAGCTGCACATTTATAGCATATTAAAACAAGGATTTTTTCTGACCAAAATAAAGCAACCATAGAGTATATTCACCTTAATTGTCCCCTCATGGGACGAAGTGATGCTATTAACATGAGGACAAATATGGATTACTATGTTTGAATGGCATATTTTATAACAGCCACTCAAACCAAAAATAATGTTAGTGACCTCAGCCAACAATTACATTAGATTGACCACAAACTAGAAAAGTCGATTGGGAGTGGGACTATGCTAGGGAACAAAAAAACATATATAAGAATATATAAACAGCCTGTGATGATCTTCTTTGGATAACATTAAACGTCCTCAATCTAAATCCTTAACTCTGTTTATGCCGATATGTTCAGACCATGGCATTATTATAATTCAAAGAAAAGCATTTTGTTATTTTACTAATACCCATTTGGTCCAGATACCTCAAATGAACTTGGTTTGTGAACATTAACAATTTCAGTCCTTAGGATTTAATGGTAAATATTTCTAGTGTTTATTTGCTATTTAAGAGACATTTTCTATATACTTACAAAAACACATTGTAAAAAGTGGTAACCTGCAACTGTTACCTTAAAGTTATTTTTCACTTGATTTAACCCATACAATTTATTTTGTTGGTGTAAATCAGTGCATTTAGGTTGATTCAACAATAATATTTTTGACTTGAATAAAACCAGTTAATTTAGATGATATTATTTTTTGGTTACCTTTTTTTCCCCCAGTGCAGATGGCAGGGACAGTCACCAGTTTGAACAGAGTACTATCAGCAGCCTCAGTGTTTGCCAGGAATTAAGAGTCTTGTTCTTGAGTTCTTGGTACTGTAGATCTCTCAAGACCACATTAATGTGGCTTTGGTCTGGATCCGGGTCTTGGCTAATGGTTTTACATGAGACCGCAGTGTATTTCAGGCATTTTGGTGTAGTATCTCATCACAGGAGAAAGAGTAATTTTAAATGTAACTGTCAAAAATATATCTGTATCATTGAAAATTAAATTCCACAAAATTAAGCACAATACTGTAGGTAAAATAATGTGTGACAGAAATCAGGCTCTTACATAAATGTGAATAGATTTGCATGTTATTTCGATTCGATTTTTTTAAAACCATGTTTTAACAATGTTCAGCATTGGCAAGTTCTGCTTGGTTTATTAAATTGTCCATATGATAAATACTCCCTATTTGACTGGATTATTAAATAGCCCATATTTAATGGTAAACCAAAACTACTGGACTGTCTTTTTTTTTTTAAAAAAAGGTGCACAATTCACAAACTATTTTAAATATCTGTCAACTTATAATATAAAAACATATGCCCTGATATTATTATAAACATATTGTCTCTGATGTGACGTGCAATATTTATTTAACATCTCAATTACATCTCAATTTAAATAAATGATTTAAGATTTAATTTTAGCTATGGAAGTAAACTCTGCAGATTTGAGGCAACATGCAAACAGACAACAATGTGCCTAAAATCCCAGAGCACAGATTAAGTCTTATTTGAGACTATAGTGATTTTAATCCAGACTAAAGATGATTACAATTACTGAACATAGTCAAAAACTGCCTGACTGATCTGAACTGTAGCAAAACACAAAAGTCAAACATTTTTATGAAGATCTGTAGAGCATACATGCATACATGTTGTCTGCAACATTAGATGTAAATTAAAGGAGAACAAATAACAGCCCATTACACTACTTATATTTACACCCATGATACCAGAGCTCATCACACTTTACCTAAAAAAAAAAAAAAACATAATGAAAACACAATTGCAAAAAGTTGATACATGATCTGCACAGTATGTTTGTATTTCAATCTGAATTAAATTTATGGTAGATCATTTTCCACAGTTTTGACGTAAAGTTTTTAAATTTGTCTTGCCCTGGAGGGGCTAATTTTACAAATCACTGACATTTTCTTCATTTTCAAGTGTTTTCCTTTTTTTTCAGATCTTATAAATAAAGGTTCCAAAAGAGGGTTGTTGCAGCGATGCCACAGAAGAACCATTTTTGGTTCCACAAAGAACTAGGGACTAAATTAGCTCCTACTTCAGAGTAGGGTCTAACCCAGCACAATAACAACTACCAGTGACGTAAGTGTGCGTTGATTGGCTGAACAAATGTGAAACACTGGTGTAAACACAGTATATAGCCTATATATTAACTCCACAAACTAACTCCATGAACATGGAAAACAGCAATAGATGGACTGACACCGAAGTCCAGGCACTTCTCACCCTTTACGCTAAGAAGGAAATCCACTGTGACTTTGAAGGAACCAAGCTGATTATATCTTCTCACTTAGCAAGATTGGGCAAAACAAACACTTTTTCGTACACCATTAACTTCCTTTAACAGTTCTATTTAATAGCGTATAAGATAGATGGGTCTTCTATGGCAGCACTGGCGTTCTCGGTGCCGTCAAAATAAAATTACGCAGTGCAGTCAAAATAAAAGTCCCACACAACAACCAAAGCAGTATTCCACTTCAGAGTTCCTACTGGTGATGTGAATGCAACCAGGAAAATGGCCCTAGGGGAACATAGTTCTCTGAGAATCTTATGAATTAACTATAAACTGACCACCAGATAATAATACGTAGCTTCAGGAAAGATGTTTACATTATGAGAATATGAACTCAGATCTCTCAGCCTCAAACTCAATCAGTCCCAAACATTCCTCTTTAATAGTCCTGTGCTGTCAGTTCCCCTTTTCTGCCTGTCATTCTGGATTATGTGTGAAATTATCCATTTGTCCTCAAAACTATTACCCTGATCAAGAATTGTCCTTATTGACAGATGGAATGACCTTCATGCATTGGCTTTCCTATATATTCCATATTCAGTGGCACATATAAGTAATTCTGTTTCATAACCAATTTGATGGCACTTATAATATTGTGCTTCAAAACCATTATGTGTCCTGCTGGGCTCATCCGTAAATGAGAGTTCATGGATTAAATGAGGCCTTTAGCGAATATTAAACCTTTACAATATGCATATTTCTAAAGTGGATTAGCTCTGGTGAGATTATGACATAGTGCATGTTGTAAAGTTCATAACTGCTCTTCAGAGGGCAGATGGTTTGATGTTAGTGGCCACAGTACAGTTCATATAAGGTCATATATATTCGTTATCCTTATCAAATTAATAATTATATACACTGTTTTGTAAAACATTCAGCTCTTAATTAAAGTCATCGTAATTTTTATCCTGACAAATAGTTTTTATATCTGTGTATTTAGTCTAGTGTGACGCATAGAAAACCTCATACATTTTAACAATGGTGTAGTTCAGTTTTTGAGTTTTTGAGCGTGCTCTGTCTGCGTTAGCTTAGTCAATAATCCTGAAAGCTTTTTACCGATACATTTTTAGTGTTCCTCCTGGCATAACCACTAGATTACACTTAAGTAGACGATTTTGCATTTGATTTGTACTGGATGTTCAACATACTATTGGGGATTTTCCAGGTCACCCAAATCAACTCAGGGTCAGTTAAGTTCTTGTCTGGAAAGACAGTTAGAGACATTTGATTGGTGTTTTGATAAGACGAAAAAAGACATTACAAAAGATGTGCCATTTGAACAAGTTTGTTGAGCATCAATGACAGATTGTATTCACTTTTACACTTTAAACAGTGGGATCCAAAATGTCTGAGGCCACTGAAAACCTGGGAATAAAAAAGGTTTTATGGATTTTGGAAAAAATAAAAAATACACAGATAAAAAAGCTAAAATTTAAAAAAAGTTATGCCTTAAAGATAAAATGAAGAAGAAATACTTGACTTTTGACTAAATAAATAAAATAGAATTATATATATATATATATATATATATAAATATATATATAAATTATATATATATATACACTACCAGTCAAAAGTTTGGAATCGATTCGTCTGCTCACCAAGGCTGCATTTATTTATTTAAAAATACAGTAAAAACAGTAATATTGTGAAATATTATTACAATTTAAAATAACTGTTTTCTGTTTGAATATATCTTATAAAGTAATTTATTCCTGTGATCAAAGCTGAATTTTCAGCATCATTACTCCAGTCTTCAGTGTCACATGATCCTTCAGAAATCATTCTAATATGCTGATTTGCTGCTCAAGAAACATTTATTGTGTACAATTGTACAAAATATTTGTGTACAATATTTTTTTCAGGATTCTTTGATGAATAGAAAGTTCAAAAGAACAGCATTTATTTGAAATATAATCTTTTGTAACATTATAAATGTCTTTACTGTCACTTTTGATTGATTTAATGCATCCTTGCTGAATAAAAGTATTAATTTCTTTAATTTCTTTTCAAAAAAATAAAAATAAAAATTCTTACTGACCCCAAACTTTTGAACGGTAGTGTATAATGTTACAAAAGCTTTGTATTTCAGATAAATGCTGTTCTTTTGAACTTTCTATTCATCAAGGAATCCTGAAAAAAAAAAGTACACAACTGTTTTCAACATTGATAATAATCATAAATGTTTCTTGAGCAGCAAATCAGCATATTAGAATGATTTCTGAAGGATCATGTGACACTGAAGACTGGAGTAATGATGCTGAAAATTCAGCTTTGATCACAGGAATAAATTACTTTACAAAATATATTCAAACAGAAAACAGTTATTTTAAATTGTAATAATATTTCACAATATTACTGTTTTTACTGTATTTTTAATTAAATAAATGCAGCCTTGGTGAGCAGACGAAAATTCTTTTAAAAACATTAAAAATCTGACCGTGTCCAAACTTTTGACCGGTAGTGTATATAAAATTACAATGAATACAATGTATAAAAAACCTACATCATGTTAAGGTTTTTATTTTTTCATTTATATTTATATACATCGCATATCAAATAAAAATAAATGTTATATTTATTTATGCACAATTATAACTCATATATTAAACAAAGAGTTTAGATCTTTGTTAGTTTGTCCATTATAGCCAGACATTATTGTTGCCTCAAATACACCCTACATTGTTTGAAAACAAGTTATCAGTACACATGCTACTACTGTCACCTGTGGCAACGCTAAACAAACATAACAAGCATGATGAGGTGATTTGAATCATGTCATCCATAACGGCAGGTGAGCATAAAAGGAGTGCTAATGTTCCAGAAGGGAATCTTTATCTACTGCCACGCAACGAGCACTGTCTACTCAAACACCGCCTACCCAAACACCTCAGCACCACCTACCCCACACCTCAGCTTGCTCCACATGCTGGCAACAACACCATTTGCTCACCATATTCCCCATGGTGCACAAGAAATGTCCCTCAGGAATAATTTCATCAGCAGTTTTGTCTATACCTGGCTCACCGCCACAGCTATCAAAGGTTTTTCATCATGCAACAGAATCAGTCAACAGAAACAATTTCTCTCTCACACACACACTCTTCATGTTTTATGGGGAATTTTCATAGACATAATGATTTTTATACTGTACAAACTGTATCTTCTATCCCCTAACCCTAACCCTACTCCTGAACCTACTTTACATTTTTATATTTTCAAAAAGCATCACTTAGTATGATTTATAAACTGTTCCTCATGGGGACCGAAAAAAAAAAAAAGTCCCCACAAGCAAAGTTAAAAATGACTGGTATTTCTGTTTTTGTGGGGACATTTGGTCCTCATGAGGTTTACCAGGTACACACACACACACACACACACACAACAAAACTGGTTTTGTTTGCCTCTTCCCCTCCCTTCATTTGGAGCAGTAATGAGTGTGCTAAATCGGGATAAATCTGTTTGAGTTTCTTCCACGGAATAGGCTGTGATGTTATTGTCCAGTGCACACACGGCAGGGCGTCTCTCCGGGATGCAAACTAATGACTGTCTTATTGCAATCAATTAAACCACTGCTTTACCTAAAAGCTCCAGGGGTGCCAGCAAGATTGTAGTTAGCCAGAAAATCTGCTGAACAACTGCAGCCCTCAAGGATAAGGATTACGCTGACTGTGGTTCTTTGTGCGTGAGTGTGCTAAAATGAGCTAAAACCAGTAGGTAACCAAACATTACTAACTTAAAGGGATGGTCCACCCAAAATGGAAAATTCTGGCATCATTTACACCCCCCATGTCGTTCCAAACTTGTGTGACTTTCTTTCTTTGTGGAACGTAACAGAAGATATTTTGAAGAATATTGGTAACCAAATATTTTTGGTTCCCATTAACTGCCATTGTAGTGACAAAAGTCAATATGACCTGAAACTGTTACTAACATTCTTCAAAAAATCTTTACGAATTTTTTGTTTCGAATCAGTGGATCAGAGCGTGTATCAAACTGCCAAAGTCACGCCCCCCATTGGTGAACCATTGAAATTTCGAACTTATGACGTAACAAAGCCTTGTTTACTGAAATCACGTGACTTTGGCAGTTTGATACACGCTCCAAACCACTGATTCGAAACAAAAGATTCGTAAAGCTTCGAAGCTTCATGAAGCAGTGTTTTGAAGCCGCCCAAAACTAGATATTGTTGAATAAAGTTTTTTTTTTTTTTCGGTGCACAAAAAGTATTCTCGTCGCTTTATAACATTAAGTTTAAACCACTGTAGTCACATAAACTGTTTTAAATATGTCTTTAGTACCTTTCTGGGCATTGAAAGTGTTAATTATCTTGCTGGCAATGGAGGCCTCACTGAGCCATCGGATTTTATCAAAAATATCTTAATTTGTGTTCCGAAGATGAACGAAGGTCTTACGGGTGTGGAAATATATGAATGCACCTTTACAGCTTAAAATAGTGTAGCTTTTCCAACTAAAATGTGCTAATCGCTACTTTTTGTGTGTTTGGAATGACCTAATTTTTTTTATTAGTTTGTATTTTAATTGACAGTCTAACTACTTTAAATTATAACTACCTTTTAGCTTAACAAGCTGCAGTTTTGAAGTAGCTCCCCAACATTGGTTAGAATGTGTGCTTGGAGAGCAAAATGTGGAAACATGTTTGCAGGGATATGTGTGTTTCCAGAGGCTTTTACGTGTGTGTTTACTGGGGTGTGTTTGTGTGTTTATAGCGGTGTGTGTCAGCGTGTGGGTGTGGATCTTTGTGTAAATTCAGCCCCAGCTGTTGAGCGCAGTACAGATGCAGAAACAGAAATAGAGGATTACGGCTAAATATAGGGTAAAAGATGGAGAGAAAAGGAGCACAGGGTGAAAGCGAAATGGAAGAAGGGATGACTAAAAAAGAACAAGACATTGAAGGATGGTAACATTAGGAAAACCAAAGGGATGAAAAGGATTAGCAGTAAATGAGAGAAAGGGAGAACAAGGATTAGAAGACGTTTGAGGGATAGAGAATAAAGAAGAATGACAAGATGAAATGAGACAGAAAGGGTAAAAGGAATTCTTAAGTACTAAACAAACAAAACGGATATTAACAGTACTTAGAAGGACCGTCAGATTATGAGCGAGATGACAAGCATTAAAAAAAGATCAAAGTTTAGAAGAGGCAGTGCAGTGCAAGAACGCCCTTTTGATGGATTATTTTCTGTGATTATGCAAGAGATGTCTACATTTTTTCATGAAACAAGGCTTTTGCAAAGGCCAGATTTAATGTTTTAGCATCTTATTCTTCACAAATATATGCTTTGTAAAGGAAATGGAGGCGTTTAGTAGACTGGTGTAGAGCTACTCTCTAATTTCTGGCCAAATGAAAATGTATAGCGCAAAGATTATGGCCTCTATAATGAACATATAGCTTAGGAACCACTGCTTTTTTTTTTTTTTTTTTTTTTTTTTAAAAAAAAAAAATGTATACTTGTGTATTTTTGGCTCAGGGAAACCAGATCAAATGTAAAGCTTTCATAAATAAAACTGAGGCACAATTGCAAAAAGTAACTTTTTTACAACATCTAAGTGCTGCCCATAAAACAGTTGCCTCCACAATTTAGAGTGTTGCTATGCTGTTGATAAGTTAATATGAATAGTTTTTAGTGTGTTGCTATTTGATAGAGTTTTGAAAGTGAAAAGTGGTCCCTAGATATGTAAATATCTAGGGACCACTTTTCGAGTATCAACGGCGGTGGTACGCCAAAACACATTTTGTTTTGTATGCAGATGCTGTATTATGTGAATATTATTACGCACAAAGCTTTATTTACAAAATAAATAATGGGTTATCAATTAAATGCTACATCTCAACAATGGAAACATTTGAATTTGTGCCAAATGAGAGAGGCACATGAGCCCATAAATTGAAGCCATTTGTCAGCTTTGTATTCTGTTTTGCAATCTGGTCACCTGATTTTCCATGAATTTAACAATATTCCATGAGTTATTCCACTGGACATGGACTCTCTTGTTTCTTTTCCTAAATCTTCTCTCAAGTCTCATCCATTCTCGCAGGGGATTTCGCAAACGTTTCTTCCTTTCGTTCACTTTTACTTACTATATTTGCATCTTTTACTGTGGGAAAGTAGAAAAACGCTGTAGGACAGAACTTGCACGTCAAATTCCATTTAAAGGGTTAGTTCACCCAAAAATGAAAATTCTGTTATTAATTACTCACCCTCATGTCGTTCCAAACCCGAAAGACTTTCGTTCATCTTCAAAACACAACCTTTTAAATGAAATGTGAGAGATTTCTGTCCTTCCATTGACAGCTACGCAACTACCACATTGAGTTTCAGGAAGAACCAATGAGGTTCATTCTTGTTACACAGCACGTTTGAGCTTCCGCAAGAACCAGTGAGGTTCATTCTTGTGTGTTACGCAGCCCATTTGAGTTTCCACAAGAGGTTTGTTTTCCCGCATCAAGCAGGTTCGGTTGAGCTTCTGTTTATGTTCACTGATCAATGTTTATATGTGAATAAAAGCCTAAATTCAAACTGTTTATCATATAAAGCGATTGAGTCTCTTCAGAAAATTTGGACTCAATTCATATGGATTAGTTTTACGATCTCTTTATGAACTTTTTGAAGCATCAAAGTGGTAGTTACGTCAATAGAAGGACAGAAAGCTCTCAGATTTCATCAAAAAGATCTTCATTTATGTTCCGAAGATGAACGAAAGTCTTACGGGTTCGGAACAACATGACGGTGAGTGGAAATTTTCATTTTTGGATGAACTAACCCTTTAACATTGTTTGTACTTGTTAGACTTGGTAAGGCACTTCAAGTTTATCTATATAGCACATTTTAGAGGCGGTGATTTAGTTTCACTTTCTCTGGCAGCGTAACATCAAACATAGCCTATGTCTTGCACCTGCGGAAGATAAAATTTGCTCTTCAGACCTTTTACAACAAGTGTCAGTTGCTTGGGAACATCGGGAGAAGACATGAAGATATTAGATAAGAGATGGTCTCTGTCCTGCTCGTGTCCCTCATCCTTCTCAAAGCAAGGGCTTAATATGGCGACGCATTTATCTTTGAGTAATTTCTGTTGTGTAATTTCCACATTCAAGGACTTTGTATTGTTTAAATTTTAATATACTTTAAAGTCTGAATCACATTTCAAGCATAATTATTGCATTGTGTATTACTTGTGTGAATAACAGGCTATAATTAGTTTCAGCAACTCGCCCCTCCCCCCAAAACACTGCTAACCGGCTATAGTTGGCTCTTTTACCACCGCGGTGGTAAATAACTGCCACCGTCAAAGCCCATAATCTATAGGGACTTTTCCATATTTTTAACAGCTGCAAATTGTGTAGAAAAGTAATAACACACCTCTACACATAAAGAATCATGATTTGAGATATAATTCATCTTCACAAACTGTTGCACATCAAAGTTTAATACTTTGTTGTAGTAAGGTAGATGTTTCCTTTCTTCACCCTCTGTCTTTTTTCTTGCAGTAAATTTAACTCAGACTCATCATAAAAGTTCATTTCTTTTGTTTCTCATGGTTGTCAGCTTGCTGGGCCATGCGAATCACAGAGGCCTGGCTGGGCCCCAAATTAGTGTTTGCTGAAAAACCCTCGAGGAACCAGAAGCTTCACGCTGCTCCTGCTCATGCACGCTGACACTTTCCCCACCTCCAGCCGTGCCGCATTTCAAAAACAAAGACTCTAATTGCGGGATGTGTTTCGACCCGTCTGCGCGCCAGCAGCGACTCAACCTCAAACTGGCCAGCAGCAATTTTGGACTTTGCGACTTGAATTGATGCAGTTTGCGGTGTGGCCAAGAAACTGAGAAGTAAATTAGTCATAATCGAGCTAGTTCCGCCTCAGATAAAGTTTGGATCACCTCTGTTTAACCTGTTTAGTTTATTAAGACGATATGTGCACGAACAGTCCAAGAAATAAATACATACGCACAATATCCAAAAGTTTGAGACCACCAGTGAAAACACGTCTTTGCAAAACCTGATGATCGTGTTCTCCAGCATGATCTGAGAATGATCCAAAGAGCATCTTGTGCTTCAACAGAAGAAGAATAATCTGTGCGTCTATACAAAATGCACAAAATAGCGCTGAATTTTATATTTATTTTGTCATTTTTCTTTGTTTAAAATTTTTCTAGATCTTAAAACAAAAAACAAGCTTAAATAATAAAAAAATCCCAGATCACTTTTATCACTTGTTTCTGCTTCTTCTTCGCCTGTGTTTTGATCTAGAGATTCTGTACTCTTTCAGAAGATGTGTAATAGCGCCCCCTAATTATAAAGGCCAATTCACACTGCACAGACAAACGTGTTGGCTGTTGGATTTGGAATTTTATGAAAAATTACTGTCATATTCACACTGCCCCAACAGACACGTATACGTTTTAAAACAAAAACGCACTAGTGTAAACGGGGCCACAGACAAACGCCGATCACCCTGACCAACGCCAACAGATGTCGACAGGGGTAACACACTTATCAGACAAAACCCAACAAACTTGTTTGTTGGCGTTTGTCTGTGCATTGTGAATTGGTCTGTGCAGTGTGAACAGTAAAGATTCCATCAATGAAGAAAGAGTTAAATATTAAGTGTACAAACATTATTTCCCACAGAAAGTTCCAGAGAAATGATCCTCAGTGTTATCAGTCCGTTTAGACGTTTTGTCATATTTCTTTATTATCCAACACCTTGTCTGACTGATCTTGCAACACAGGCCCAAACCTGCTGGCCCGAAATGATTCTTTGTGTGTGTTCATTTCAGTGTTCAACTGCACTGTGACACTTTCATGATAAGCTTTTGTGTTTCCATCCTGCCAGTTAGCTCTGGTTTGGCATTTCTTTTCTTTTGTTAACTTACTTTATAAGAATTGCCATGTAGTTCATCCTACTGAATGGGAGATATTTCACCTTCCACTATAGAAAACATCTTAATCCCTTTCTCAGTTTCACTCTGGTCACATAATCGTGATTGAAAGCTTCCAATGAGCCATCTGATATATGACAACACAACAAACAAACAATAAGGTTCTTCTTCACTTAAAATATTCATGGATCTACGTCTCTCACCTCTGAGCTGTGGAGGAAGGTGAAGATGCAAAAATAGACGAATATGATCACAGATACTTCATCTCTACAACAAATGTTCGGTCCGTATCTAGGAACTGTTCCAGATATTCAATGTCCACAAATTCTTTTCTAACAAAACCTGTTAAAAATGCATATTAAAAATGTTGAGCTTTTTAAAATACTAAGCAACACATATAATACAGTGGGGTCAAAATATCTGAGAGCAATATCAAATGTAATTCAAATTAATATGAATTTTAGAATTTTTTATAGTATATTAGTAGTTGTCCCACTTTTGCTTTCATGACAGCAGCACAAAAGCTGTTTCTGTTTTCATTTTTTTCAAAACCCTAAAACTTTATTTCCAGGATTAAATCAGATTTTGAATTCCATATTGTCAATGTGATCTCAGACATTTGGATGCCACTATGTCTGACAATACAAATGTCAATACAAGTGCTTACCAAGTATGAAATATGTCATAACTAACTTACATAAATGTAAAGAAGATTTTTGTGGTGGGTCATGCGGTCAACCTCTATCTACAGCAAATAAATACATGGAAATGATATCACAAGCAGTCAATGTGTGTTGAGTTGGTGTGCACTCTTAAGCTTATTGCGTAATACACAGTTGATAAGCATTTGGACAGCGCTTTATATAACAACCACTGCCGAGGGCCTTTAAGCGGGAGATGGTGTATGATACAGCTCCCCCCGTGGGCAAAGAACAGAACTGTAGATTAATCACTAAGCACGTAGTGAACACTGGATGTGGTAAAGGGTTACTGCAGAATCTCTGCCTCAATATTACATGACATGGAAAAACATTTAACTTTTTTGTTTAATAGATTATTGTACAGAAAATCATACATTAACCTACGAAAAGTTTCATGTCAGCTCTGCAAGAAACTTCAATATCCTGTGTGAAATTGCTTTTTTTCAATAAGATAAGCCTAAAAAAGAATTCCACTGCATGAATTATTCCACAGGAGAATGTGGGTGGAATTTCATGAATGACTCTCTCAAAAGCAGCTTAAAATATCAATGTTTGTACTGTGTAATACAGATCTATTCCACCACACACATACTGGAGCCTATCTGATGGGTTTAATTGGTATAGATTTTCCTGATTAAAAAAAAGTTTTACCCTGAAAGAATTCCAAAAATCCAGTCAAAATCCAGTCATATTAGTAGCCTTATAACAGCAGGTTATTATGTGGATCAGGGCTGCTTGAGATCACATGATGAGCTAAATACTACTCTCTTTATCTCATTAACACCCTTATTATCAAACACTTTCACTCTAGGAATAAATGAATCATGAATGATTGGGTAACACTTTATTTTAGGGTCTTTTAACTAGTTGCTTATTAGCATGCATATTACTAGAATATTGGCTATTTATTAGAACTTATTAGGCACATATTTATGCCTTGTTCTGTGTAACCTTAATCTACATTCTTATTCCTACCCAATACCTAAACTAAACAACTACCCTACTAACTATTAATAAGCAGTAAATTAGGAGTTTACTGAGGGAAAAGTAGTAGTTAATAGTTTATATGTGTTCCCTATACTAAAGTGTTACCAATGATTGCTAATAAAGCATGGAATTAGCATCAGGAAACTATTGATTTTAGACAACTACCATAATGGCTTGCACAACATAAAGGATGAATTTATATTGTTACATGGAGAAATAGAAAGTATGCTCCGAATTCAAAGACAAGAAGTGCAAAAACTTGCCACCACTATGCTATAGGGTGCAAATTTGAGATTGTTTTAGCCTGTTTTATCATCTGGCAGTGTCAGATTAAATCAGATTGCTTAGGAAAGTAATAGCACACATCTTCCACAAGCTGCTCAGTATACAAAATATAATGCCTAAAGGGTTAGTTCACCCAAAAATGAAAATTCTGTCATTTATTACTCACCCTCATGTTATTCCAAACTTGAAGACCTTTGTACATCTTTGGAACACAAATTAGGATATTTTGATGAAATTCGAGAGTTTTTTTTTTTAATCCTCTATTGAAAGCAACAAAATTATCACATTCAAGGTCCATAAAAGTAGTAAAAACTTTGTTAAAATAGTCAACGTGACTGCAGTGGTTCAACCTTAATATTATGAACAACAGGAATACTTTTTGTGCGCAAAAACAAAATAACGACTTTATTCAACAAATTCGTCTCTCCCGTCATTCTGCTAAGCTATTTATGTTGCTTCCGTGTTTATGTCCGAACGGCGGCTCAGTATTGGCCAAATGTAAACACAGAAGCTCTGCAACTTATCTGAATTATGGGGGAGAGACAAATTTGTTGAATAAAGTTGTTTTGTTTTTGCGCACAAAATGTATTCTCGTCGCTTCATAACATTAAGGTTGAACAACTATTTTAACAATGTTATTACTACTTTTCTGGATCTTGAATGTGGTAATTTTGTTGCTTTTAATAGAGGATAAAAAAAACCTCTTGGATTTCATCAAAATATCTTAATTTGTGTTCCGAAGATGAACAAAGGTCTTACAACGCATGATGGTAAGTAATTAATTAGTTTGGGTGAACTAACCCTTTAAATGTGAAAAAATCCTTAAACCTAAACGCATGAGAAATACTGTAGTGATAATTGCCATAGCAAGCACTAAACATGAACTTTTAATTACATTTGAACAAATAGCAAGACTGTAATTTCTGACCAGTTTGCCACTTAAATGACTGCCTATTAAATTTGAAAATGTTAAACTAACATCAAACTTTGACAACCGATCGTATTGTTTTCATTAATAACTTTTTGAGAACTGCTTCCTCACTTAGAACAAAACCGACTAATATTTATATCTCTTTAAGCTGAAATGAAAATTCACCCTAATTTAAACAATCTTATTGTGAATAGTTCATCCACATCTGTTTATTTATTTTTTTAATAATAATAATAAAAAACCCTCTATGTTTAATCAGAATACCGGAACTCAGATGCTACATATAGTGACTTTAATTCAGTGTTTCTTAAAAATGTTTGGTCACATCCCCCTTTAAACCTTTAAATCTGGCTAAATTCTTAGGATCATTTATGTCACATTTATACAGGCCTATAGCAATATCATCCAACTGCTCTATGTTAAAACACTTAAAGAAATAACAAGACTTTCTGTAAAGTTGCTTTGAAATGATGTGTATTGTGAACAGAGATACAAGTAAATGAGACTTGACTTAGTTCATTTCCAGATTTAGGGCCTGGCAGCTCATGAAGAGCACAATAATGATGCTTTGACACAATTCACAGTCTAATCCCCATCATAGACATTTTCTTAGAAAGCCAAAAACAACTTACAATATTCGTTCTACATAATTGTTGCAACTGAGGCTTATTCTGCAAATCACCCGTCATCGCGCTTCCAGTAAAAGAAACAAACGGATTGTTTTTACAAGAAAACATCTGAGTGTAATTTGATGACCTGAATACATTTCTGTGAAGTTCTGAGGAAACAAGAGAGAGAGAGAATGAGAGTAACAGCAGGAGAGTGATAAAAGAGATTTAGAGTTGATGAGAAAAAGAAGACAAACAGATCAGGACGCAACAGAGGGAGGGAAAGAGATAGAGAGATAGAGAAATAGAGAAACAGATCATGAGATCTGGCAAGCTTTTGGGCTGCATCTGTATCTGTGAGGAGTCCAGACGGTGTAGCTAGACCGGGGAATCACCCGATCACACACACACACACACACAGATGGTTTATCTCTGCACTAATGATGCTGAAAATGTCGAATGAACTTAAGGTGACAGCTATGTCCCACTTCCAATTTATGACTTCTTTCAATCAACCGAAAAGTTCAGCAATGACATGAGACCCATAAACTATCATTCAGTATTACATAGATATACTTTTAGCATCACACACTTAAGTAAAGGTGTTTTTCTGCACTTAGGCTCAGCAGCCATCTTCGTATCAAGAATCGTGTAACAATTTACAGTAAGGTAACATTAATTATTACAATAGACATCATGAACTAACAAAGCCAATAATGGCAAAATATTTAGTGTTCTTTTAATGGTCTTAGCCATTTTAATCACAAATCACTGGGCAGGAAATTAGCAAGAAGTAACTTGGCATGGAATAGCCTTCCTTTTTGTTTTCTTTAAATGTTTAAGCCGTGTGGGTAAACTTGCAGACAGGAAGAAGAGTCAGTGTTGTTCTACTCAACATGAAAAATGTCTCCCAGTTTGTTTGAGTTTTATGCGAGACCAAATATTCACTATAGGGTTCAAATCTGGACTCTGACTAGGCCAAAACATGAGCCTGATGGACTTGTTCTCAAGCCACTTCTTGGTTGTCTTTGCAGTTTGGGCAGGAGCATTGTCTTGTTAAAAAATAACATCTGACCTTTCCTTTTTAGACAACAACTTTTCAATTGTGGGAAGCAAGCCATTCTGCAATATTCTCCTGTTCTCCAAAGCATTAAATGACTTTTCACAGTGATGTAGCTCAGCAATACTAGGAGCTAAAAAGGCTCCCCACACAATGACATCCCTTTCTCCATGCTTCACTGCGGTAGAGATGCATTTATTATTATACTTCTCACTAGAAGACACGGCTCTGGAGCTTCACCATGCAACTTATTGTGATTCATCACTCTACACAACTCTGCTGAACCACTCTGAATCAAACTTCACATATTCTGCCAAAAACTTCATTCTGTCTTTGATGTTTTTCTGGGACAGCAATGGCCTTGTAAAATTTTAAGTAGAGTATTTGCTTAAATTTTACTAATTTTCTGACCAATACTTTGTAGTTAAGACAATTTAAAGCTTAGTGTTTAGCAATTTTGGGTGTAGTCCATTTTTTTGCCCAAGAGTGAAGTTCTTGCTACTGTATTAAAAGTCCTATCATGCGTAAACAAATACAAAAAGGCCCCACCAATGTAATCCATATGATTCACACACTATATTTCAGGAATTATGAGAAACTTGTATGAAGATTAAACTGAAAAGTCACTGATAATCTTCCCCTCCGCTGAAATGTTTAATTTTTTTTAGGTGAACTGTTCCTTTAAGTATGACTTGATTTACAAGACTATCAAAACTTCTACCAGACCACAAATCAGACCACATACCGTAACCCTAGAAGTGGTCCATATTGTGTTCCTCAAGTGGCGCTCTCAGGCATTGATCTGGGAGGGGTGTCATCTTCAAGCTTATAATGACTGGGGCAGGGAGGAGCGCTGGAACACCTGATCCTGATCTGCAGTTTGGAGCCAAGTGTCAGCCAGAGGGAATTTAATCCTGACACTCTCAGACGGAGTGATCTAGGGGAGACAGAATGGGGTTTATCTTCACCTCAGGAGCATGCCAGCAGCTACATTCAAACAGATTTACACCTTACAAATTCAATAAGTGATTTATATTCTTACAGAAAATTGCTTAAGACCAAATAGTCTTGGATTTTCAGAAAATGTGTTCAGTTTAAATCCATTCTGTAGCTTGTTTGATGAAGTCAAATTCCACAGGACGTCTTCATGAGTAGCCTAGTCATTTAGCATGCATTACTGTCAGTTCACACTGTCAGTCCAAATCTGATTGAAATCTGATCTAAATGATTGACTGTCCACACTGTGAACGCGGAGAGTATGTGTTAGAAATCAGGAATGGTGAGAGTACATCGTGTCTTCAGCCGACAAAGAATGTTTACGTGTTAGGTCAGTAAGCGGAGAGTAGGGAGTCTTTTGCAGCGGTTCGAATGCATTCCACATCAAGCAATCCGGTCTAATGAGTTTTCAACTACTGTACCCTCTGGAAGTGGTCGAAAGTGGACAAGCTCAAAACCTTTTAGACCACATTTACACCTGTATTTAGGGTCGTCCACTTGTGATCAGATTAGACCAAAATGCATCTTAAGGGGATAGTTCACCCAAAAATGAAGTTTTGAAATGAAAAATGAGCTTTCTGTCCCTCCATAGATAGCTGAGCAATTGAAACTTCAAAAAGTTCATGCAGAGATCGTAAAGCTAATCCATATGAATTGAGTGGTTTAGTCCAAATTTTCTGAAGAGACACAATCGCTTTTTATGATGAACAGATTTAATTTAGGCTTTTACTCGCATATAAACATTGATCAGTCAACATAAACAGAAGCTCATCCGAACCTAAATGACACACGAGAACAAACCTCTTCCGGAAGCTCAAACGTGCTGCGTAACACACGAGAATGAATCTCACAGGCTCTTGCACGTCAAGCAAACCACTACTTTTACCACTACTGATGTGAGAGTTGATGAATGTTTACATGTGAATATAAGCCTAAATTAAATCTGTTCATCACATAAAGCGATCGTGCCTCTTCAGAAAATTTGACTAAACCACTCAATTTATAAGGATTAGTTTTACAATCTCTTAATGAACTTCTTGAAGCATCAAAGTTTCAATTGCGTAGGCTGTCTATGGAGGGACAGAAAGCTCTCAGATTTCATCAAAAAGATCTTCATTTGCATTCCGAAGAAGAATGAAAGTCTTAAGGGTTTGGAACGATGGGTGAGTAAATAATGACAATTTTTGGGTGAACTAACCCTTTAATACCAGGTGTAAACAGGGCCAATGTGTAGCTGCAGCACTGGACTACTATGCCTAATGAAGCAGTGACAGAGACAGAGGCTGGCACGAGCAGCTTTATTCCGTGCTTCCATCACTGCCTCACATTAAAAGAAGCGAAGACACCTCATCACTGGACCACAGAGAGGTCTCCATTATATTAGAATTTTCCACATGACCAGCACTTTGACAACACAACACAACACAACCTTGTTTCTGCAACGATGTCTAACGTGTTTTTGTTTTACGTGGCACAAGAAAGTGACATTTAGGCAGAAAAGCTACGCAAAATCTGATCAAAGCGGTCAGACGGATTTCTAGAAAGGATATTTGAGTAGGATTTTCAAACCACATGAATTTAGCTTGAAACGGATTTGTAAAAATTGGATTTCATGTGATTTTTTGCTGGTTCACACTTGCTAAATATGATCGGATTCCAATCGGATATGTACAAAAATTGGATTTGGACTGACAGTCTGAACAAGGCTATACTACTAAAATCAGGCCACACACACGATTAGCTAAGACTTTGAGTCAGGCTTTGCTCTTTCTGTTTACAACAATAGGACAATAATGGAGGGAATTAGCAAGTTAGCATTAAGCTGTGTAAAAACTACTAGCAGGTTGTCTTTAAAAAACAACTCATTTAGAGATAATCAAACAACAAAGTGTAGCTTTGTGACCTGATCCTCGATGTCTGACTGGCAAAACTTGCATTATGGTTTTCTCTTAGTCCACTACACGATAGTGCCAACCAGCATCATTATCATTGTGGTACAATATCATTAACATTTAACATGAACTGACAAACAAAGCATTGCCAAAATCCATATGGGCAGCCATCTTGGTGTAATTAGGGCTGCTGCTTCAAACTGGACCTTATTCCAATGTCTAAATGAACAACAGGATCCCTGTTAGTGGCCATTGGTAGTTGCACCATCTGTCTGAGTGATACAGTCTGCACCAAGCGAAACAATAGTGACATCGTGTCAGACATAATTAGTATTATTGTTGTTAATGGTACAAGATAATTGGGAGTGGGAGCCCACAGATGAACCTGACACCCTCTGGTGGTGCACCACAGGCTAATGAACCTCTCCGTGCCCGGGAAAGATGCCAGGCCAAAGACTGAGATCATCCGCTCATTCAGGGCCGCTGATTACACAACCAGACCTTTAGTTTCATGAGTGAAGTTTTCAAGGGCTTTGAAATGCATTATTGAAAGTTAATGGAAAAACTGAATGGGTGAACAAAATGAAAATTCTGACTCATCATCATGTTGTTCCAAACCCACATGCTGTTATTTTTCCAGTAGAGGACAAAAAAAAATGTGAATTTAGTAGAATCTTGACACAGTTCTTTTCCAATCATGTCGGCCAAGTTCCAAAAAATGGACTACAAAAATGGTGTGCCGACAAATTTTGATGCCAAATGCCTTGCTTCTCTCATATCTCCATGTGCATCTAATGGCAGCAATACTTGATTCGATGGCTACAGCAGATGCAATTATTTTCCATGGATGCCAGCTTAAATTCTAACCTGTTCCTCACATATACCTATCACATGACTTCAGAAAACTTTGAATACAAAGTATGGAATATTTTTATAATGGTCCATTTTAGAGGTCAACATTTCCAAATCTTATTCACTTTCATTAAATCTGGTCAGGATATGCTACAAAAATTAATTTTGATCACTGAAAATATTTCCCTGCAATTTATCCATTTATATATTTTTACTTTCTATTCTTATGTCTCTATTTAATAGATGCCTGTTAACTCAGACAAAGTCCTCACAATGACCGAGATGCCACCACAATCTGGGAGGTCGAGGAGCAGCATATGTGTTGCCTGAAGGAAGTCAGCTGTGAGCTCCTTCACACAAGTTGCTTAAAGGCAGATCCACACTGATTGCAAATCCTTGACGTTCCACATCCACCACCACTTCCTTGTGTGTATTTCAGTTAAAAGTTAGTTTCACCTATAAATAATACTACCATACTATTCGCTTCATTTAACCCATTTTCCCACAATTTCCCTCAGCATCAGCAAAGAATAATGCTATTACACAGATTCTGTCTGGTCTGGTTTATTGCCATTAGAATAGGCACCTCGTCACCATCAGAACAGTTGCTGTGATGGACAAATACACAGCCAATAATGTTTTTTGAGATGTGTAACCATGATATTAGTTAGAATGGCTAATTACACAATAGTATGCAGTTATGTTTGATGTGACATTTAATCTTGCTTCCCCTCGATCACCCTTGAATCCCGAATGTCTTGATTATCTTCACTTGTACGTGGAGTGTCCTTGGAATTGAAAAACATTTAACAGCAGAGATGGAGAAAGAATGGGAAAAAAATAATAAAAGACAGACAGATGTGCACAAACATGTTTTGCTTGAAGGCATTTTCTCCTTAAATGGAAGGGCCGAAATTGAGAAGAACAACCACATCTTCCCAGGACTGTCAGTACGGGGTGTTTTATGTTGTGTTCGTGAGTGTGTGTGTGTTCTCTAATGATGGGCACCTTGAAGGTTTTGATTTGTGTCGTAAGAGGAGCAGCATATGTAGGTGCAGGAGTTTCTGAGGTCAGATTTTCACCACTGCAGGAATCTTTTACCTGAGGAGACAGACGTGTGTTTGGTCTAGCTGAATTTGAATGAGTATGTCTGTGTATGAAACAGAACAGATAAAATAACAGACAAGGACAAAGTGCAGAACACAGATGGAGAGATAAATAATGAGACAGATGTACCTTCAAGAAACAGACTAAGTTGTGAAGACTAAATTCTAATTAAAGTAAAAGCTTTTACAAGAAACATGTTACATAATTGCCATACTACCAATGGGTTACATTTTCTCTTTTAGAAGAGCTTTTTTTAACCCTGGAAATACTTTAGAAAAACATGCAAGCAATAATTCTGACATGCAAAGGCAAAACAAATACTACACATTGTCAAAATTGAGTTATGACTAAAATTGTTTATGTCACATGCAGGTTTTGGGTTTTGTTTCGCGTTTATAATTTCATGTCTTTTATTTTGTAGTTTGATTCATGCTGCTTGTTTGTTATGTGCTTCCCTTGCCCTCATGTTTCATGCCAAATGTTCCCTTTGTGAATGTGTCATGTTCTGATTGGTTCTTTGTCTTGTCATGTGGTTATGAGTTCTGGTTGTTCATTGGTTGTCTTAATTATGTGTTCCCTTAGTTCATGTATTTAAAGCCTCTTGTTTTCCATGTTATTTTGTTGTGTACTGAATTTATGTAACCCTGCTGTTGATGAGTGGTTTGGTCAAGTCTGTTCATCCTCATGGTCAAGTCTGCTCCTGTTAGAGTCAAGTCTTTGTTTTGTATTTGTTCATGTTGGATTCAATAAACTGCACATGGGTTCTTAATTTGCCAACAGTGGACTTAGTCAACACTTTAAATGATTTGGTAATTTATGTGAAATCGTTAAAAATGCATTAAAAAAACTTTATAGTCATTTTTGTCAGTAACTTTGCCAATACTGAAACAATGTTTTGACTTTGCAAGAAAGAAACAATTGTGGATTGCATGTTCTCACAAGACGGCCAAATACTGTCAGTAAATATCTGGAAAGAGCACAGCCATTATATAAAACGTAAAAAGGCATTGTTCTATCTCATTGGATATATACTGTATATACACACTGCTCAAAAAAATTAAAGGAACACTTTGAAAACATCAGATCTCAATGGGGAAAAATATCATGCTGGATATCTATACAGATATGGACTGGGTAATGTGTTAGGAACGAAAGGATGCCACATCATTTGATGGAAATGAAAAATTATCAACCTACAGAGGACTGAATTCAAAGACACCCTGAAAATCAAAGTAAAAAAATTATGCAGCAGGCTAGTCCATTTTGCTGAAATTTCATTGCAGCAACTCAAAATGGTACTCAGTAGTTTGTATGGCCACCACGTACTTGCATGCATGCCTGACAACATCGGGGCATTCTCCTAATGAGATGATGGGTGGTGTCCTGGGGTATTTCCTCCCAGATCTGGACAGGGCATCAGTGAGCTCCTGGACAGTCTGAGTTGCAACCTGGTGGCGTTGGATGGACCGAAACATATGTCCCAGAGGTGTTCTATTGGATTTAGGTCAGGCGAGCATGGGGACCATTCAGTGGTATCAATTCCTTCATCCTGCCTGCATACTCTCGCCACATGAGGCCGGGCATTGTCATGCACCAGGAGGAACCAAGGACCCACTGCACCAGTGTAGGGTTTAACAATGGGTCCAAGGATTTTATCCCGATACCTAATGGCAGTTAGGGTGCCATTGTCTAGCCTGTATAGGTCTGTGCATCCCTCCATGAATATGCCTCCCCAGACCATCACTGACCCACCACCAAACCGGTCATGCTGAAGGATGTTACAGGCAGCATAACGTTCTCCACGGCTTCTCCAGACCCTTTCATGTCTGTCACGTGCTCAGGGTGAACCTGCTCTCATCTGTGAAAAGCACAGGGTGCCAGTGGTGGACCTGCCAATTCTGGTGTTCAATGGCAAATGTTAATCGAGCTCCATGGTGCCAGGCAGTGAGCACAGGGCCCACTAGAGGACATCGGGCCCTCAGGCCACCCTCATGAAGTCTGTTTCTGATTGTTTGGTCAGAGACATTCACACCAGTGGCCTGCTGGAGGTCATTTTGTGGGGCTCTGACAGCGCTTATCCTGTTCCTTCTTGCACAAAGGAGCAGATACCGGTCCTGCTGATGGGTTAAGGACCTTGTACGGCTCTGTCTAGCTCTCCTAGAGTAACTGCCTGTCTCCTGGAATCTCCTCCATGCTCTTGAGACTGTGCTGGGAGATTGATGTGCCATCCTGGAGGAGTTGGACTGCCTGTGCAACCTCTGTAGGGTCCTGGTATCATCTCATGATACCAGTAGTGACACTGAAGTGACGCTGACCCTAGCCAAATGCAAAACTAGTGAAAAACAGTCAGAAAAGATGAGTGTGGAAAAAAATGTCAGTGGCCTCCACCTGTAAAACCATTACTGTTTTGGGGGTTGTCTCATTTTTGCCCATGTCGTGCACCTGTTATTAATTTCATTAACACCAAAGTAGCTGAAACTGATTAACAATTCCCTCTGCTACTTAACTGACCAGATCAATATCCCAGTTTAACTGACTTGATGCTATTCTCTGATTAAATAGTGTTCCTTTAAGTTTTTTTGAGCAGTGTATATAAATATATATATGAAAACATTACAATTTTTAATGTTTTTGAAAGAAGTCTTTTATACTCACCAAGGTTGCATTTATTTAATCAAAAATACAGTAAAAACACTAATATTGTGAACTATTATTACATTTTAAAATAATTGTTTTTGCTGCTTAACATTTTTGTAGAATCAATGATACCATTCAAACATTTGTGGTAAGATTAAAAAAGAGAGAGAAATTGATACTTTATTCATCAAGGATGCATGAAATTGATCAAAAGTGACAGTTAAGACATTTATAATGTACAAAAGATTTCTATTAAATGAAGACTTTAATAAGTTTAATAAATAAATTTAATAAATGCAAATAAATGCTGTTCTTTGAACTTTTTATTCATCAAAGAATCTTGAAAAAAGATTTCAAGATTAATAATAATAATAAGAAGAAATGTTACCTGAGCAGAAAATATAGATAGCATATTAGAATGATTTCTGAAGGACCATGTGGCACTGAAGACTGGAGTAATGATGCTAAAATTTCAGCTTTGCCATCACAGGAATAAATTACATTTTAAAATATAATCAAATAGAAAACATTATTGAAAAAGTTCTTTAATTAATATTACAATATTTTCACATTATTACTGTATTGCAGCCTTGGTGAGCATAAGAGAATTCTTTCAAAAACATAAAAAAACAATGTTTCCAAACTTTTGACAGGTACTGTAAAAATACATACACTAAAGAAATTGGTGTAGAATCAATTTTCACTCAAAAATTGCTAGTAAATTTCACAATTACAAAGAAATGGCAAGTAACACATTGAATGGAACATTACATTTTTAAGTACAAAGACTGAGATTTTACTTGTAAAAACTACTCCATTAATCTTTATTTACTTAGATATTTTTTTTCTTTTCTTTTTTTTTTTTTTTTTTTAACAGTGCATACAGTCCCAGTGTATTTCAGTCTTGTTTATGATTAAAAGTCCCAAACATTTTTTTTTAAACTCTTGTAGTTTTTGTCTGGGCTGCCCCATACTTTTAGTATTCTAATAAATTAAATAATTTGCTTGTAAATGTCTCCTTGCATCCCTTTAACACATGAATCAGTACATTTTTATTGGACCCCTAAAGTTTTTGTGCTCCTTGGGAAAAAAAAGTGCGCTGATACAAGGATGAGTCTGAGCAAACTCATTTACACAAAACATTCTGAGAATCATGTCATGCCGATTACGATGCTCTGAAGGCAACCTGCAAACAATAAAAATAACAGTGAGAGTGTTAAAATAAGAATGGTTTATTAATTATCATTCTGGTAATTGTCATTCATGATTCGTTTACATGTTTGTAATCTTTCTAAGGTAAACACGATTGGTACTGTTGTTGCCAACAATGATAAATGCTTTCGTTCTCACCTGTCACATTCCCACCAGCCAAAACTCTCACAGAAGCTTGAGTATTTAAAACCTACAAATGTGTATCTAAATGCATATGAAAATGCCAAAATGCGCACACTTTCACGCAACCCCCTGTAAAGTGCACACTCATTAGACACATACGCAGACACATTTACATATACATTCACTCTTGACATTGTCTGCAGCATTCTGAGGAATGATTTATTCATTAAGCTCATTCCATTACTGCACTGAAGCCACGCCCTTTCAAGAAGCCCCTCCCTAATCGCCCTCCCAGCCCCACCCACCAATATAGACTACAACAATCTCACACTGTCCTGTAATAATGACTCTCCTTAGGGAGATAATGTACCTATTTCAACTGAGCGCAATGGATGAGATGCAATAGAGATGTAATTCTGTAACTAAGACTCAATTTGCTGGCACATGAGCAGAAATAAAGTAAATAAACAAAATAATTTGGCATTAGCAAAGATGAGGAAGGATCCCTCAAGAAAGCAGACAAAACTCACAAAGTTTCAAAAAAGGATCAAATGATCAATAAATAACTCAATAAATTAAGTATATAAAGTAATATACTCAAATAGCAGTTAAATATGCATCATACGGTAAAAACTAAATCTGCATCGCAATTCTTCGATATAAAACAGCGAATTGCAGTTTACGACTCGGACCGCTCTTACAAAAATGGCCACTATGCTAATCAGTGGCGCTGGCCAGTCCAGTACCTTTCCATGATGACACGTACATACTATAGGAAATAAAAGTTTATCTATCCATCTACCATTAGTTTGATCCATCTCGATTCTCTTTCAATATGTGCGCTGCTATGATGACCAAACTTTTTCAGTCACACAATGTACAAAAGTGATGGTCTCTGACCGATAATGTGCCTCTAGTTTCCAAGTTCAGCCATGGAACTAGGAAACTAGATGGAAAGCGTTCCCATTACAGCTCACAGACGAGTCTCCAGCTCGGCAACTAGCAGAAACAGGAGCCGTGCCTTTCTGTGATCGATTCATAAGCCTAACACCTGAACATAGTGACTGGCAAATGAGTTTTATTGATCTCTGCTGCAGCACTATCAATGACTGACATATATTGCAGTCACACAGGTATGGGTTGTGACAGAATGTTAAGACGGGATCAAAGGTCTCCAGCGCTCCTCGAGTCTCTCAGCTGAGATCCACTGACCACTATGATGCTTGTCATATCCATTTGAGTTTGTGTCAATCTTGAAATGTCCGTCTCAGGATTTGCCCCGGTCTGGATAGGTTCATTAGAGATGAGAACGGACGTAGCTAGAGGTCTAGAGACCTCACTGTCTAACCAGATTCGTTTTCCTCCGCGAGTATGTTTGAGGAGAGTGGACGTTCCATCACAAAGGCAAATTCTGAAATTGATGCACGTCATCCTTATTCCTAAGGTCCAAAATTGTGGAGACAAAGGCCACTATTTGGGTGCGGTAGATCTACAATTAGCTCCAGTGTTTAGGGCTCGACTATTGGTTAATCTGACTGGATAATCTCCCGCACAGGTTGAATGAAAGGCGATCTTTTTTTCGGTGCGCTCGGAACTGCTGGCTCAGAAATGTCAGGTTGCTAAGACACAAGGAGAGCAGCGAGGAGAAGCGTCGCCACAGTGATTAACAGTCGGTCTCCAGACGGACTGCTGCCGCTGACGCTCTTCTCCAGTTTGGGGATCTCAGGGTTAAACTCATCTGAGAGGAAGGAAGGAAGGAAGGAAGGAAAGAAAGAAAGAAAGAAAGAAAGAAAGGTTAGTAAGCATTTAAAGACTTTTTATACTGATAAAAAGTCTACGCCGCCTCAGAGTATAGCATTTAAAAAATATACATATAATTTTTCAGAAAGAAATTTTATAAAGCAAGGACACATTAAATTGATTAAAAGTAACAGTAAAGACATTAATAATGTTACAAAAGATTTCTATTTCAAATAAATGCTGTTCTTTTGAACTTTCAATTAAATCCAGAAAAAAAGCATCACGGTTTCCACAAAAATATTAAGCAGCACAACTGTTTTCAACTTTGATATTAATAAGAAATCATTCAGCATATGGCTTGTAATGGCTATTATTTCATAATATTACTGTTTTTACTGTATTTTTGATATATTTGGTGAGCATAAGAGACTTCTTTCAAAAACATTAAAAAATAAAAATGTACTAACCCTAAACTTATGATTTTTTATGTTTTACTCTGAGGTGGAAACCGATTCCAGATCTATTCTCCAATTGAAATGTGAGTATTAGCAAAGCTGGATTCCCAACATTCCATCCAGTTTGATAGTAAGTTTGAAATATACATGTATATCATCACAAAATGTCCAAAGATTTTGTGATATTCAGATTTAAAAAAATCTATCTGTTAACTGTCAATCTCTCACTGAGTAATGCTAACTTTAGCTCTTTATTTCTCTTATCAGCAGGGTATTCAAGAGAGGGGTAGGAAATTACTGAAAACAGAGAGAGAGGGAATGAGATTGGAACATCACTGTAGGCTGGAACCAAACCTGCATCTCTTACATGAGCACCACAGCTCAATGACAGGAACACATGCACTAACCATTAAGCCACTGCAATCAAAGCAAAAAAAGTCAGATGTCAAAGTTAGACATTGACATAGACGGTAAATTATCACCTACTAAATATCTCACAAAGGAAGAAGGGGGAAATAATGATTCCTCTTTGAGTAATCACCTGCAGCAACTGTAATGGTTTCCCCACAGCCTTCTCTAAATATAAGGAAGATAAAACTCATCCATTCGTTTTCTGTATTATTACTAGCCCCAAAGCTCAATATAACATTCTACAAGGGTTACTGATGATGAAAATAATCACTTAGAAAGAGAGAAAGCCAGAGAAAAGGAGAAATGAAGGCAGCAGAGAGGAGGAGAGAAAGCGAGAGAGAAATCTTATCTATTAAATCAGAAGATATATAGAGAGAAGAATGGGAAGGATATCAGAAAGAAAAAAACAAAGAATATGTGACATTTCTTATCAGCAGCAGCCACGTTGTATGTTGATAAAGGACGCTCGGGCAGTTAGAGGTTAAATCCGCTGCTGTGATAGCAGATGTGAGTGAACATAGACACAAGAGCAATGGACATATCAGCGGACAGTGTCAACACATCATGGAAATGTCTGGAATTTGTTATTGTTGACGCACGTAGGTCAAAATCCAATTGAACTGGTTCTGCTTTGCTCTTCTTTGTGTGACAAAGTAGGATGTGTTCCTGGATCAGCATCTTCAGTTGGGCCTGGAACAACATTCCTGTCAAACAAAAATAGTCTTATACCCTAGTGGTTCTCAACTGGTTTTGCTTAAGGTCCCAGATTTGACATTGGACAAGTGCTGATCCAACACCGTACCAAAATTGTTTAATGTGCAAAAGTATTAAAAAAAAAAGTTCTATATCCAAAAAATGCTATATCCAAGCTGTGAATTTCATGTGAAAAATTGTAATATTGCAAAATAGATTGTTCTTTGCTTAGGGGTAAAAAGAAGTAGTCAACTAACTAATAGTCAACTAACTGTTAGTCGACAAGAAGAGGCTTAGTCGACCAAAATTTTATTACTCACTTAGTCGCAGGGAAAAAAATCCACAGGAAGTGGCAAAATCACGCAGTCTATGACGAACAGATCATTAACAGCTGGACATCCAAATGCTCCCCATCATTCATCGACCTCAAATATGTCTTATCAAAAAGTAGCAAGTAAGTAGTAGCAACTTTACATGGACGTTCGCTTTAAAGTTAACCTAGAAAAATGTGGGCAATTCAAGTGTTTGTGTGGAGTGTGAAAGCTGAATAGTAGTGCGCTTACTGCATGACAGATAACATGGAGGTGCCGGTGCGATCACTTGCATTTAAAGGGATAGTTAACCCAAAAATGAAAATTACCCCATGATTTACTCACCCTCAAGCCATCCTAGGTGTATATGATATTCTTCTTTCAGACAAATATAATCAGAGTTATATGAAATATTGTCCATTGTAATCCATGCTTTATAATGGGAGTGGATGGTGCCCCAAATTCTAATAGTGAATATGCATTGCTTTTTTGACATCCGTAACCCTATTTTTTCATATCTGTTTCATTGAGTATAATCCCTGACTGGAACACACTACAAAATGTGTCATACGCACAGAACTTAAGCAGAATGAATGTTTTAATGCAGCGTCAGCACAGATCATGGTATTATGGAGCTGTTGACTGGAAACAAAGTAAAACTTACTGCTCAAGACTGCTACACATAAGACTTTTTTTTTTCTATAATAGGGTGGTTGACCTGTCAGCGATGTGTTTTTTTATTAGATATGGTTTGGGAACGTTAACAAGATGTTGACAGCTTTAGAAGTAGGAGGATCAGACCAGAGGGTCATTTTGGTTCATATGGTGTATGTTGTGTCATTAATAGATACAAGAATTAGTTTCCATTTTAATGGCATGTGCATTAACACACGTGCCCACACACACATATAAACACACACACACAGAGAGAGAGAGATGTCCTACTGCTTGAGTGCTTTTAGATGCCTACGGTGTTGTAAAGTGCCAGCTATTTGTTTTGTTATGTGCTTTAGCAAGGGCATGTGGGCGTTGAGCCAAGCTGTGCATCCTGCGGTGTGTCCGGATGATCCTTACTGTGATCCTGATGTGAACTTGGGTTTCTGAGTATTCGCTGGACATTCATTTCAGATGTGCAGTCATAATGCGTCTCACTGCACATTTACAGCTCGATTTCTCAGAATAAATCAGTAGTTAAGTGAGGGTGAGAGAGCAAAAACAGAGAGAATGAATAAATGCATTCATTTGTTTGTTATTGGAAATCGCCTGGTCAGTGGACGTTATGGTCATCAAGACTTTTATGAGGAATTTCAGATGCTCATGAGGCAGATTAAATGGGGAAATAGCCATATTTGTGAGAACAGATGAACATTTGTGTGTTACTTACTTTTATAAAGCCGATGTGTGTACAGGCTGTGTGTGTGTGTGTGTGTGTGTTCACTCACCGATGTCATGCAGTTTGGGTCTGACAGTGTAGTCAGGTGGACTCTGGTTTGAGTCGTCATCTGCATTAGAAACTGTAGCAAAGAAAAACATGATCTCAGTGTATACAGTGGCCCCAAACATCTGAACACTTAAAGTGTTAAACTTTTTTTGTCTTTGTCTTGCTCTGGAGGCAGTCAAATTTTACAGTTATATCCTAATCTGCAAGTGTTACAAATTCCATTTTGCATGAAGGCTCGTCCTGACAGTCTGCCTTAAACTTTTACTGAATGAGTGTCAGCGCACACATATGCATCAAACAGACGGGATGCATTAGAGAGGGAGAAAATTAAAATTCAGAGCAAAAATATTCATTTTGCTGAAATATCTGTTGTTGGACTTTAAATTCCAGACTAGTGAATGTGTGTGTTCCTGCAGAACATTCCTCTTATCTGTTAACACTGAGTTTGTGTTTTTCTTTATTATCTTTATTACTATCTTCATTTTTAATGTAAGGATTTAAACTGTCTTTTTGCTTTATAACTTATAGATATATTCACTATATATATATTTCCATATCATTCAGTTTGCACGTTTGTTTGAAGGATAGCATTGGGCAGGATGTGGAATAGTATGTTTTGTCAATAAAATAAAATTTTATCCATTTAATCGATTAACCGAAGAAATAATCGGCCAACTAATCGATTATCAAAATAACCATTAGTTGCAGCCCTAAAATAAATGCTTTGTTTTTAATATGGAGGACATTTTATACTATGAAAATAGGATGTTTTGATGGTACAAAGACCTATTATATGTCAAAAGTCTGTTGTGACCCCTTTAAGACATACTTAAAATGTATTCATGTCCTTGTATTAGTATGCAGAAATAAATAAATATTTGTGAAACTCATATAGGGAGAATTAAGATTTTTTCCACTTTCATTCTCTGTTATTTATAAATATATAGTCTTAAAAAATGCTAATAATCTATTTATTAACTTAATATAGAGTTTACATTTTAAAATTTAATTCCTATTATCGCTTATACACGTCACTTGCTCAAAATTTTTTAGACAATTCCAGTATATGCAAACACAAATCCATTTCAACAAATACACACACACACACACAAGAAATATTAGTGATTAATGCAGCAGGGGGTTAAACCTGTGTTCAAGAGCTGCATGAGCTATGCTATCAAAGAAAGAAAGAGCAAAAGGGTGACAAGAAAAACTGAAAGAGAGCAGGGGATGAGAGGACCTCTCCACACATGGCTCTGATCAAAGAGGCCATAGAACGTGTTTGAGCATTAAGTTCTGAAAATAGTTTGCTTACACACAAACACACATTAAAACCACCATCGTGACCTCCTCTTGCGCTTTACGTGCTTTTTTGTTTCTGTGTGTGTGTGATGATGATGCTCACCTGTAGAACAGCAGACAAACACCCGCAGTCTTAAACAGCTGTGTCCGTGGTGATGGATTGGTGTAGCTGCAACAACACATGACAGCACAAACATTAACCTACTGCCACCTACTGGACAATGACATGCACTGACATCACTTCTAGGTTCAGAATGTAATACTTCTGTAGCTTACTACTTAATGTACAGTATGCAGCATACACAGTATTCTGCTTACTACTTTTTTAATTATATGTGAAACAGTAAATAGTAAAATAGCAAGTATTATTATGCAATAATATGTATTTCAAATAGTAGTATTCTATGTTGCAGTCACATGACCTCTTCATGCAACATGTGAATGGAGTCTAGTTATCATTTTGGAAATAAATGAAATTTTTGCTTTTTTATTTATTTTGTAAAAACTTATGGATGTTTATCAGTCCAATCAAATAATGAGTCAAAATATAGATGTTAAAATCAGCATTATTTCCAGTTCATTAGTCACATGGAAATTGTCAAGCACTGTGGGATTCTATAATGTTTTATACACAGTTAGTAAAGAGTATAGTATAGGAAATAACTAATGTAGCACCAGGTTAAACTAGTATTCTATGCATACTAAAAATCAGCATACTGCGCACAGTATCTATACGAAATACTGCTATACTGAAATGTAATGAGGTCATGTACCGACAAAGTAAAACACAATAGATTTAAACATTTACCACTACATTTCACAAAAAAAAACAAAAAAACAAAAAAAAAAAAACGGTATTAAAATAAAGTATAAACAGTATGTGAATACTCCATTTCTCACATATTCATACTGGTTTTAACCTGTTACCCAAATCCTCCTCTTTAAAGTCCACTTATAATATTAGTCAATTTCTTCCATCAAAAAAAACTGCTGTAATTTAGTTTCTCATTACCATTTTCCATCCTTACTGTGACCATTAAAGGTAGGGTAAGCAATTTTTTTTTAAACACTTCTTGTTACACTGGTTGAAACTCTCTTCACATCCTGATAGCAATGAATAATAGAAGTGGTCTAAATATTAAAACATGTACATATATCTTCTGTGGAAGTCTATAGAGTGGAAGTGGAAGTACAATGGCAGTTAATAGAGGATGAGATTTTGAAGCCCAAAAAAGTGCAACCATCCATCATAAAAGATATCCACACGGCTCCGGGGCGTTAATAAAGGCCTTCTGAAGCGAATCGATGCGTTTGTGTAAGAAAAATATCCATATTTAAAACTTTAAAAACTAAAATAACTTAGCTTTCAGCAGACGGCCATACGCACATTAACTTATGCCAAAAGAGTAACCCCTGACACGATGTAGGAGGAGCGTAAGCTTAGATGCCTCTTGCTTATCAAACAAATACTGCTGGGCAACAAACTCAAGCTCCTCTTCTCATATATCGAAATCGTCCGACATTTCGCTATAAAAATTCTTGTTTTAGACTTCTAATTCATGTCCAGTGTTTTGTTTTGCTCTATCCTCTAGACTTCCGCGTTCATCATTACATCATGCGTTGGGTCAGAGTTCAGTCTTTTGCCATAAATCGATGTGTTATTTTAGCTTTTAGATTTTTAAATATGGATATTTTTCTTACACAAATGCATTGCTACATTTAGGAGGCCTTTATTAACCCCCCGGAGCTGTGTGGATATCTTTTATGATTGCACTTTTTTGGGCTTCAAAATCTCATCCTCTATTTACTGCCATTATAAAGCTTGGAAGAGCCAGGACATTATTTAATATATCTGAGGACCCTATTTTAACAATCTAAATGCATGGTCTAAAGCGCAAGGCGCAAGTCCACTTACGGTGTGTCCGAATCCACTTTTGTTAGTTTAATGATGGGAAAAATGGTCTGCGCATGGTCTAAAAGGGTTTTCCCTATTCTCTTAATGAGTAATGGGTGTATTTTGGGCATAATGTGCAAAAAACAATCAGAGTCTCATCTCCCATTCCCTTTTAAAAGCCAGTTGTGCTCGCGCCATGGCAGATTGGCTATTTACATGGTGGAATTTGCAAGCGGAAAAACTGAATGCTTCTCTAGCGAGGAAACGGATTTAACCTCGTGCACAAGCAGACCATCTATAGGACAAGCCGGATTCTACCAAAGCATTTTATCTTTATGCACACAATAATAATCTTTTACATTGTAATCCTTTTATTTTTAATATTTGGCATGTTTGTGTGCTGCTGCTCATCCCTGTGTGTGTAATAAGCAGAGTGTACTTGTGTTGTGCACCCACATATAGACGCATATTACTAATGCACCCTTTAATTAACAAAAAATATTGCGCCATTGACTTTAGACCAGGTTTCATTTGGTCAATGGCGCAGTCTATTTCAGTTGCCTTAAAATAGCAACACGCTAACAATGCGCCTGAACACACCTCGTTTTCAGACCAGCACGCCCATGGATGCACAAATGACTGCAAATGCATTTGCTATTTAAACAACATGGCACAGGGCATGAAAATGAAACTAGCAAAAAATGCCGTCGCACTTGGTGCCGCATTGCGCCGGGTGTATGATAGGGCCCTAAGATTGTGTTCGTCTGAAAGAAGAAAGTCATATACACCTAGGATGGCTTGAGGGTGAGTAAATTTTAAGTAACCCTTTAATCCTGTCTCTTGTCTCATGACACTTTGCAGACTCTGCTCTGGCTGTGTGTGTTCATGCGTTTTGAAGGAGGCATGTCTATGGAGAGCGCTCTGAAGGAGGGAGGGTGGGATCTTATGTTTTCAAAACTAGCTTGCTATTGCTAGCCTCTCCAAAATTGCCTACCCAACATTTAAAGTTAAACAGGTTGTTTTTGCTACTGTACCTTTAGGTCTTCCATATGTATATGATCACAGAATAACTAACTTCTTCACATGAAGAACTCAGCAACCTGCTGAGAGTGCTTTAGAGTGTGTCTACGTAGTACATTAAAGTCTTTATTTCAAAAGAGCAAAGCAAATGTTATGGCCATTTTAAGGTATCTAAAGCACAGCTCCTTCTGCTGAGATAAAACAAACACTAAATAAATAACGCCGATCAAAACAGATACGGTGTACGTTTATTAAATTATCCATTTCCACAAGCTGCAGATACCATCTGTGATTGATGAATTGGCCCCAAATGAACTCCCCTGGGTTAAGACAAAGATAATGTTTCTTGTTTTCAGGTTGATAAACATATGGGCCACATTATCATAGAAATGTCTGAGTGTGATACCATTTTTCAATACCAATGGTTGTCATACTACTGCTAATAACCTGCCTACAGACCTCACTAATGAAGACGACTATTAGCATTAGGTGAGACATGCATCAGAAAATCATCATTAGCAATGCTCTATTAACACTCGGTTTATAGCCTGCTTTAAAAAGTTTTCAATCAAAAATGGATGCGCTCTAATTGGTAGTGACTGACCCAAATGCCAGAAAGACTGATGACCGGCGGCCTCCCGTAACGTCCGTATCCCAATAACAAGCTCCTTTGCATGGCAAAGCTGTCACCATTTCACCAACAAGGCAGTTTTGAAAGCAAATGAACTGCTGGGAGAGATGCATTTGAGCTTGTCCTTAGGAGCTTTCTTTTATTCTCAGTTGTGATTTGGAAAAATGACTGAAACATAGTTGTGTTTGAAATAACTTGCCGCCTTTCTTCAAACTACTGCTTCATAGCAATAAAGCAGTTTAAAGACGATCACTGGGGTCGCAAATTGTTTTCTTAACAAGTTTCTCTTGTTAACCACATCTGTATGACTTATCTGCAACCCTGCACATAATGGTGCTCACGCAGAAAGTTCTCTCTTCTTTTATTCCCAACTCAAAAAACTCCATGACAGGAAGGGCCATGATTGGCTCAGCGGTACAATCGCCACACTATGAAAAGGAGGATCCTGCCAAGGCACTTCTGCAAACAATGTCCCCTTGAACAAAGCACTAAACCTCCATCTGCTCCCCAGTATGCCTTTCCCTGTGTAATAACCTTCTCTGTCAGTGGAGTTCAGATAAAGTATGCCTACTGCAACCTGGAACTCACCAGCAAAAGAACACTTTAAAGGATTATTATGTTAAATAAAAGTTCTATGGACAGGCTCTGTGGCATGTTGTCAATAAACACAGAAAGTAATTTCGACTTGCACCTGAGTTTGTTGACAGAAATCCACTTGTAATTGTGCAACGTTTGCCCCAGATACTTCCATTGTAAGCTTGTTTTCATAAACTGAGGAACAAGTCTGAAGCATTTTCTGTGACAACGTGCCATTGGCTTTCCATCTACATATTCCTATGCAAAAATTAGGATACTGCGTAAAAATTACAAATACTAATTTCCAGAATGTGCACATAAAACGTATACACTTGCTTGAGATGTAAAAACTTTTCCTGGATTGATGTCAAAAACTAAAAATTGACTTTGATTCAAGTCATGTGACTGAATAATTCACTCAGATTGGCAAGTAGCACCTTTTGGCTTTGGCAGGCTGTTGTTCAATACATAAATATGGAAGTTTGTTTCTGCCACTAAATAAAAAATAAAAAAGGTAATTGTGTCATTTGACTTTTTTTCTCACAATTGCGAGTTTACATCTCGCAATTCTGACTTTTCTCAGAATTGCGAGATATAAACTCGCAGTTGCGAGTTATAATTGTCAGAATTGAGGAATAAAACCTCACAATTGCGAGCGGGATATAAACTATAAAGTCCAATTCTAAGGGGAAAAAAAATTCTTTTTTTCTCAGATTTGCGTGTTTATATCTCACAATTCTGACTTTATAACTCACAATTGCATGTTAAAAAGTCAGAATTGCGAGATATAAACAATTCTGAGAAAAAAAGTCAGAATTGCGAGTTTATATCTCGCAATTGCGTATTATAAAGTCAGAATTGAGAGATATAAACTTACAATTCTGAGAAAAAAAGTCAGATTTGAGAATTTATATCAAGCAATTTTGACTTTATAACTTGCAATTCTGAGTTTATATAACAACTCTGTCTTTATAACTCGCAATTGCGAGTTTATATCATGCAATTCTGAGAAAAAAAAATCTGAATTGTGAGATAAAATGTCTCAATTACCTTTTTTATTTTTTATTCAGTGGCAGAAACAAGCTTCCATACATAAAGCATCTGCAGCAGATTGCTAACAAAAAATTTATTCTTCAAAGCGTGCTTTATTACATTTAATAAAAGTGGCTTCCACATTGGCTCAAACTTCCACTGACATTTCTATTTTGGGCCAATTTCGCCAAAAGTAACTTTTTTTTTCTCTTGAAGACATGGAATGGAAATGCTGCAAATGGTTTATATTTCAATATTTCACTTATTCGCATAAATTACATTTTTTACTCGGATGGAAACATTTGTACCGATACTATCCATTGAGCTTAATTTGTATTTAAACATTCACTTTCAGAGACATTTTTGATTGGTCTTGTGATCTGGTTATGTGAACGTACCAGCCCCTATGTTCCATGTAAAATAAAACAGCTTTTATTAGGCAATTGGTATAACTCATCTCACTATGATTTAAAAAAATATTAAAAACTACTATTCATTTTTAAATAAAACAATAAGTGCACATTTAAATTTTAGGCTTGTAACTGATAAAGCTCTGTAAATAAAACTTATCAACTGAAACTGTAACAAACAAAAATGTTATAAAGAAAACCTCATGATGGTGATTTTTAGGATTACATCAAATACTCACATATATAGTAGTACTCATGACCCACGTTGAATTCATAGCCTAGTGAGAAGGCGCTGTAACGCTGGAATTTCTCAGAGAACTTAATTGGTGCATGGGGGGCGTGCGGCCGGTTGCACTCCCAGCGTTTGAAGCCCATCTGTGGGTCGCAGGTGCGGTAGCCTCGGTAACTGACCATGTAGAGAACGTACTGCTCGGCCACGCCACGCTCTAGCGCCCCCCGCTGACTCTGGTTGTAGTGTGGACAGTAGATGTCCAGGTAGTCATTAACGCTGACTTGTACGGTGTAGCCTTCTCTCCGCAAACTGAAAGAAAGAGAGAGGAAGGACAAAAAAAAACATTATTATATGATTACAGTGTTTTTGCTATTGAATGTCATCAATCATATATACTTTGGATTTTCTTATGGACAGATAGAAAAAAGGAAGAGAAGGAGAAGATTTATCTCATTGACCTTTCTAAAATGTGTAAGTCCTGCTTGAATGAAAAAGCAGTTATATTTCAATGCTCTGCCACAGCACATTAAATCGGATAATTTTTCATGCTTAATGTGTGCGAGGCCCTGATCAAACAACAGGGGGCAGTGTTTCATTTCACAGCGGCCCCTCTCATTTGACTCTCTTTGTCCCGCACAAGCTCACACAGAAAAAAGCATGCTAATACACACACTTGCGCGCTTCTAGGTCAGGTCCCGCAGGAGATTATTATTCAATTACAAAACGAGGATCAGAAATGTCACCCACTCCTTCTCCGTTCCTCTTCCGCTAACCCCTTTCTCCTCGGTTTCAGAGTCTTTCTTCACACTTCCTTTTTCTTTTTTACACACTTTCTGTACTACTACATGCAGTGCTGCATTTTTTTTTTTCTTTCTAAAATGCGCATTATTCACGTGTCCTCTTTGTAGCTCCGTTCCTCCTGCTTTACTCACAGTTTCTGCAGTTTTCTTTCTTTTTTCCTACAGCTTTTCCCCCCTCTTTTTTAATCAGTGTCTTTCTTAGCCTTTTATCAATACACAACAGATGGCAATCACATCCTTGATTAGGGCTTTCTCACTCTCTCTCTCTCGCTCACACACGCAGACTGAATGAAAGATTTTTGTCATGCAGTGTGTTTTGGGGAGCGATGCTTCAAAGCTGCTATATTTAGGGAGAGGGAGCAGGCAAGGAGAGGAAGAGAGAAAGATAAAGGGAGAAGATGAAAGAGTGAGGAAAGATGAAATGAGAGTGCAGGAAAACAAAGAATGAGATGGTACAGAGAGGCGCAGAATTGGGACGCCGATGTACTTGACACTCCTGAAGATGATGATGTTGAGGTGTGTGTGTGTGTTGCTCAAGTTTTACCTATGATGCAGGGACCAAATCGTTCTCAAAAGGAGAGTAAAATCTAAAATGTCACATTGTGAGCACCAGCCAATAGCTCCCATGAGGAATATGGCTCAATAAACATAATAAAATCCATCTCATGAAGTTGAGAGACTGAAGGTTCATCATGTACAGAGCTGAATTTAAAAAAAGAAGCAGCTCAAATACAAGAGAGTATACAACATTTTTGATCACTCCTTAATACCTTTAGTTAATTTGTTATTTCATAGAATTGATGACTTTATTATCATCTAAGGTCATAACATGTGCTCACACTTTTGACGTTAAGGACAAAACGTAAGGTAGCTAAATCTGACTAAGTTAAACGTGCAATTTCAACTCACTGAATTAGACCTCTCCGCTCTCAAAAGACAAGTCATCAAACTCAGACATATAAAAGGCAGAGTGTGTTTCTGATTGAGTAGTTCTCTGACTGGCTACAAATGTTGGGCATTTCCCTCAACTCTGCCATTTCCAGAGTCTAGAACTGTTAAAGAAACAACTGTGATTTGTCAAGGACACCTGTATATTGGATTTATGTCAGGTAATAGGGACATTTATCTGTGTTACATTTAAAAGATACATATAAATTGATTCATATAGTAAAAATACGTTTTTAAAAAAATCTAAATGTTTTCTTTTATGGGTATGGTTAGGGTTAATCTATACTAGTAATTATAATTTACTTTATACAAATCCAATAAGCGTGTATAGCATTTCCCCATTTAGACTGAAATGAGGTTAAAGAAATAGTACATCCAAAAACGTAAATGTAACTATGTGTTACTATTTACTTGCCTTCATGTCACATTCCAAACCTATATGACTTTCAAAACCTGTATAGTGGTCATTTTTCTCTACACAATTAGTCCCTAGGAGGCAGTGGCGTAGCAAGTCAGCCCCGGGCCCGGATGCAAACATTTTTTTACGGGTCCCCCTTGGTTGCGCAGGGGGTGGAGGGGATGTGCGTCTTATGCGAATGAGTCCCAGCTTTAATATGAATAAGATATTATCACTAACATGCAGACAAAAATGGTAAAAAAACATTTCTAGGAATGTCAACACCAGCACTACAGTACTATATGCGCTCCTCCATCATTTTGACTTTGCATTGCGGATCTATTTCAAAAATGTCAAAAAAACGGCTTTTCAACGCAGTCTACGTTTGAATTCGACCGATTCGGGCCCCCAATCTGCCCGGCCCATATGCACGCATACCTTGCATGCCCAGACGCTACTCCACTGCTAGGAGAACTGAAGCTTTCAAAAAGGCACCCTAAATCAAACATAAAAATGGTCCATATGACTCAATCCAGTGAGATGTTAACGGCTGTGCCCGGAGTGAGAATTCTGTGTCAACCAATTCACTGAAAAGAATGAATTAGAGTCACTACTTCTCTCAAAAACTCACATGAACACTTACAAGAGTGCTAAGAAAGACATCAAGAGAAAGATTTCAAGAGAATAACTTAAATTTCAGTCTGTTCCTCGCACAAAGCTATCATATCACTTTTATATTACTTTTGCATCCATTTTAAAGCTTGAAAGCTTCAGTTCCCTGTAATTACATGAAGAGCGACGAGCACAATTCCTCAAAATTTCTTTTGTTGCATGGAAGAAAAAGAAGTCTTCCAAATAGGTTTGGAATGACATGAGGGTGAGTAGATGACAGAATTTAAACTTTTGTGTGAACTATCCCTTGAAATGTGTGTGTGTGATTCTGCAGTCCCCACAACAAAAATAACCTAATGTGTATGTGCTCCTGATCAAGAACATTATGTTGAAGTATCACATCAGTGTGTTTATGTTCTTCAGTGTACATGCTCTGTAGGTGATGTGTTATGCAACTATATGTCTGCCCCATGACACCCACAGACAAGAGAGAGAGAGAGAGAGAGAGAGATGGAGCACTCCCCAGGGATGTGCACATGTATTGAAGTGTGAAAACGGAGTAATGGTTTTCCCTCTTCCTCTCTTTTCTCACTTTCCCATTCTGCTGTCTCATCATCATTCTCTTTTCAGTGGGCAGGAAAACCTTGTTAGTTAGAAGGCAAAGCAGAAGGGAGGGAGAGAGAGAGAAAGCTGGTAGATGAGGAATAAAAGTGATAGATAGAAGCAACGTATCCAGCTAATAATAGTCTGAGGAGACAATAAACAGCCGTCAGCATAAAATGCTTCAGGGCCAAAATCTTCAATTTACATAGTTTATCCATTGAGACACATTACAGATATATTCCAGTGGTATGACTTTCTTTTGTTACTTATTGTGGATTTCTTACATTTTTATTGATGGCCTTTACTTTTCATCCGTTTTTATCCTTTTTAAAATAATTTTACTTTTCTTTTATTGAGCTATTCCTTCACCATCTGGTTTGTCATTGTTTACCTACATATATCCGTTTTCAAAACAAAACAATAAAATAAAATCTTTGGCAGACTTTTGTCTTTTTATTGAAAAGATAAAATGACAGAATTAGAATGGCAAAAAAATTACTTGGACGAATATAAAAAAAAATTGTTGGAACTGTGTAATCTGCATTAGCGTTATGGTTTAACCTGTTAACCTTCACGAGGACACTGACGCACTGAAGCATTCTTTGTTTAAATTAGTTCATACATACCGTTAGATGTAATGTAATTACCTTGACAAACGATACATTAAAAAGATCTAAGACTCAAGCTTCAGTTTTTTTTTTTTTACCTCTGTTTTACTCTCAAAATCTTATAATGACCGTAATTTGTTAATATGTGTCAGGAGTAATGAATGTGAAAAACGGAGTTGATACTTTTGATTGAAATATGAGCGTCAGCCACATTCATTGAGATAAACACTTCTGGATGATCATCATGAAAACGCTTGACAAAACAACATCCCTCAGGGCTTTAGTTCAAAAGCATGCACATTTGGAGAAATATTGATAGATTCTGCATGTTTATGTCTAATTTCTATACAGAGGAGTAATATTTATTCGATTTTTTTCTCAAAATTGGCAGATCTAAGCATTATGAGCACTGGATACTCTGATGTACTGTGTTTTCAATTCATATTGGCAGCCTGAGGGCGCTATGCACATTTTGTCCACAAATGGCACTAGTGATGAACAGGCATATCATGTGACATTCCAGGAAATACCAGAGGCTTCCAGAGATTGCTATAACATGCAGATAGACACTTTTGAAGACAATCAATATATGGTTTATTTGTGTTCTTCATGCCAGGTTGGCTATTTTTTATAATAACAGATTATATTTATAATGCAATGCTAATCGACATAGCTTTTATCATTGTGCAAAATACTGTAAAATAATACATTCTGTCTGATTTTTTTGATGCAAAGCCACATAAGATCACAGAAGGTTATTTAAAACACTCAACTTTTGATATAAAGTAAGTTTGGAGCAAAAACATGGTTTTAATCTCATAAATTGTCGTGTTTTGGTGGTGTGCTAAGCTAACATGCTAGCTAGCCCTAAGATGCACCTGCCACCTAGCTGAGCAAATACGTTATTTTTATGAATAATTTTGAATGGTAAAGCTCACTGAAATGTTTTTTTTTTTTTTTTCAAGAAGGGCAATTGATACAGTTTCAAAGAAGGTGAATTGAGAAGTTTGATCAAAAAAATTAGGGATTAAATCTTGAATAGAAAGCTGTCAGTAATTATAATGAAGACAAAATAAAATAATTAGAGCCATAACCCGCCCGGAGAGGCGTGAATGTGTGCAGGGGAGACTTAAACTGAATGGGGCAGTTTGCGCCACAAAACAATAGAGACAATACACCAAATTGATGTTTAGAAAATGGCAATAAACATCAGTGAGACTTTTAGAGTCTTCTCAAAATAAAATCACATGACATGATCTTGATAAACATTTAATAAAATTTAGAGTTTTAGACTTCAGATTTGAAATATAACATGGTCAGGCAGGTGGCTTTAGCTGCAGTGCATTTATAGATTGCAACTTTAATTTTATTGTCATAAAGATATTTCATATAAATAAACTTTGAAGCTATTTATAACTATTTTTTTTTTTTTCATTATGACAAATTATTGTAAATAATTGACTTTGCAATAACTGCAAAATGTCTGCTTTCAAATGAGACCAAACTTATGCTTTTAGTGGAAAGGCTTCATGAACTGTATCTGTTTTAGTTTGGGTATGACATTTCTTGGGATTTTTTCAAAAGCGGGGGTTCAGGCTAACAGGTTAAAGTAGCTTTGTGCTAACAGCTGTGACACTGTTGATATTTATTACTCTGCTGTCTATGTCAGCTAAATTACACTGCAGTACACTTGCCTGACAAACAAGTAACACATACTATTAAATGCTATACAACTACCAATTACTGTACATACATACTTCACACAGCTGAATGATTAACACCTTGCCATGCCTTAAATGTATTCACCACATCTAACAATCTTTCAGCTCTATAAAACTTGATAACATGCATCCCAAACTAATGATATTTCAGCTCTATAAAATTCAATAACATGCATCCCAAACTATTTAGTTTAGTCCACGCCAGGCTTCACACATCATTATATGTTTTTATCACACAACTGCAGCTCTGTGCACAGTTTGCTTCTGAGCTTTAAACATTGCAAAAATGGTATCTGACGCAGTCTTGGCTGGCTATTACTGTGATGGATTCCCTGTAAAAGGTTAAAGCTATAACACAGAAAATTCACTCCCGGGGGCAATCCGTGAATGATTCACATGGGTGGATAGAGAGAGAGCATGAGAGAGACAGTGAGAGACAGGGAGATTCTCAAAATCTACCATACATAATCTAAAGAATTCAAAAAAGACACTTACATCTTCAGTGGTAATAAAAACTTGAGAACCAGCATCTTTCTACTAAAACGTTTTGGGTATAAAGCCACACATACTGTCGAAATTGGATTTTAACTGCACCTAAATGTGATTCTAAGTGTCAGCATTCATACTTACAACAATTTACAGCAAAGAAGTGCCCGTAAGTCATTCATTTTCAATGAGGGCTGGTAATTTGAGTGACAGCAGACATTGCCAATTCAATGTGGTTGAGCAGAGTTGAGCATTGTTTAACTACATGCAAATAAGCAGTGTTGGAAAAGTTACGTTTAAATGTAACATGTTACAATATTGTATTACTCCCTTAAAAGTAACTAATTGCATTACTTATTTATTTTCTATGTAAAGTACTGTTTTACATTACTTTTGCATTAATTTTTATCACCTGGGCTAGACTTGCTTGTTTTTGGCACACCGAAAGTGAAACAAATTAGCAAAGTACAAGTAACAAACTAACTTGCGTTACTTATTGAAAAAATATTTTGTTGTAAATTTAAAAGCAGTTACTTTACTAGTTACTTGAAAAAAGTAATCTGATTACATAACTTGAATTACTTGTAATGCGTTACCTCCAACACTGCAACTACCAATGGGAGAGCAGAAGTGCTCATGTGATCATACTCAGTAGTTGAGTATAGACAAAATTGAGGAATTAATAGTAATTCTGAGCAATTATGCACTGATCATTGGTTTAACTGATTTTTTTTTTTTTTCACCAATATTTACACTTTACTATTAAATCATATCTTTAGTATCAGGTCTACCAATAAATGGCACCATCTGGTGGGTCTCTAAAGAACAGCACTCAACAATGCCATAACAGGAAATATTGACGTTCACAGGTAGTTTTATTTATCAAATGTTTAAAACATCATATGTTTATAAATAGTAACAATCTTTATTATTATGATTATTATAATTACTTTTTTTTAGGAAAACAACAACAACAAAAAAAAAGACCATATTGATTTAACTCTGAGAAATGTCCCTGTTCGAATATATGTTTTTGCACACATACAGTGAAAAGATGCCTTGAGGCATTCCGCTTGAGATTGATTCATGTTCATTTTGTTTATGATACGATATGATACATTATGCACCATGCAAATATGTAAATAATATAGAAGTTTTGCCCTCTGAAATGTTAATTTTCAGAATTAAGACTTGATGCCCAAAAGAAAAAACATCTTGACATCTGCAAAAAGATGTAAACAAAACAAACAAACAAACAAACAAATAAATAATGGCAATACATTCTATTTGTGAGGACAACCAACCATTCAAATAATCACCCCAGAATATTGTCAGGTTAATGAAGGACATTTCATTCTAACATTGAATCCTTCAACATTAACAATAAGGGCTAAAGAACATCTGTGGCCACTTCATCTAAACTGCATTCACACATTCAGAAGACCAGGCTATAGAAAACTCATGCCAAATAAAGGCTCATGCTATTGCTCATATTGGCCATTCAACTAATAAGTGAATAAGTATAGTTCCGGATACTACCATCACCCACTCAACAGACTGAAAGAGTATGAGAGTAAGTGACCTTTCATGTTTGTTTGTGTGGACGACAGCTCAGGCTTCTGATCTCAACACGATTCATTCTAAAGAAATGGCAAGAAATAGAAGAGCTTTTCATAGAGGTCATGGATGGAAATACACATCTCCACTTTTTTCCTCCTGGTGAGATTGAAAAGATCTGTTTTCTCGAAGACTGCTTTTTAATTAGATTCATTTCACTTTATATCCAGCTGATTTTGCATCTTGTATTTATTTTGAAATGGGATGTAAAACATCTTATGCTAAAGTGTGGATTTCTACGATCAACAGGGGGAAAAAAAATCAATTAACAAGCAAAACATTTTCAAGCGCCTAATGCACACACAAATCAATATAATACCAATTGTTGTAGACTAGAGATGTCATTATGAGAACAATTACATGCTAATCAATTGTATCAAACATTTATAAGTTTCTAAATTATTGATGCTTGAGAGACGTCTCATCCCCAGCTGAGCTCTTACAGTAGCGCATTCAGACACACATACACTCGTCGCTCTCCAAGAGCTTTATTTGGCAGACAAATTACAGTAGACCCACTTGTGTCTGTTCAAAGAGCATAGAGTGAGCAGCGCTGTCTTTGAAGTGAACAATGCGATGGGGAGCTGCCACTCTCTTCAGGAAGTCTGACACACGGAGGTGCTAGCTCTCACTCTCCTCTTCTCCTTTAGAGTGAGACAGGAGGGGATAAAGAGAGACAAAGAGAGAGACTAACTGATTCAGGTGTTAAAATCGAGGAGATATAATGATGCTGACCTCTGAACCCTGAACACTGTGATTGAACCTAGTAGGGATGCACAAATAATAAATCTTTCCCCACCATAGACAGAATTTTTCGGCAATCCATGTTATACGGTAGGGGACACTATTACGCATATTCTGAAATAGCACAATCTCCGGCTCAAAACACAGGCAAAGAAGCAGCGGAAACAAGCGACAGAAGCATTGTTTAAGCTAATGCAGTCATCGGACATTAAACAGCATTTAAATCAAAACTGCCAAACGTTAGAAAGAAATGTCGACCCAGGAAAAGAAATAGGAATGTGCAAGCTTTTGGGTTGTTGGTGGACGCAAACTACTCAATCTAGGTTTTGATCATCATTCTGAATCCAATCCAGATGTAGTCTTGAGATCTTCTCAGCTTTTTGTTGTTTTTCAGTAAGAATAATAACCCACCATTCAAAACTGCTAATTTGAAAGTGAAAGTAAAATTCACATGGCCGCACACGGCCACACTGGCATTCATAAGCGATTTAAAAAAAAAAGAGGTGGAGGCTCCGCCCCCCGGTGACACCAGTATTACTGGTATTGTCACATGTCGATTAACTGGTGGGAAAAATTTCTCGCCGTCACATCCCTAGCGCACGCGATACATTTCTCATGTGCACGCAAAAGTTTCTTGTGAGCACGTGAAAGTTTCTTGTGGTCATGCACTAGAAAAAGAATGAGAATTCCCATTTAAATAAGTAACCAAACAAACAAACAAGGGGAGGAAATGAGCTTAAATATCATTAAAATTAACAATACAATCTCTTTTTTCACCTGGATGTATTTTTGTGAGATCCACCTGTGAACAAATTGTTGCATTTCATTACAAGGCCTAGTGGTCAACACCTCCTGAAGTTTTAGGTCTTTGTGGTCACATGGGAGATTCAGATTCGAACCTGACCTGAATTGTTATCTGATTCTTTAACAGTCACTAAGTGGGAAAAAGCCCAAAAACCTGTTTGAAAATTCAGCTTAATGGCGCTAGCGTTACAAAAAAATTACACACTTGACCTTTAAGAGAGTGTTCTAAAAGTACAGATTAACATGATTTAAACTAATGCGCAGTAATTCACACATATCTAATGTGCTTATTCTTCATAAATGTCTTTGTTCATGCATGCACACACACACACAAACCCACTCTTCCACGAATGGGTGCGTCATTGGAAGGTGTCTATCCTCCATGAATATTTGATTGTATCATAAAAATAACCAACCTTTTAAAAAAAACTGTTCAAACACCCCTGAGCTAGAGCAGCCAACCAGAAAGCTTGAGTAATTATTTACACTTTGTACACAATAACACAGACGCACGCGTACATGCGCACACACGGGGTCTGATGATTCTCCGGAGCGAGTCAGACGGAGACTGAGGGTGAGTGCATGAGGGCAGGACACAGTGGCTGCCGCTGCACCAAATAAATTAAAAATTTACAACCATCTCCAACTCCCTCTCTCTCTACACCTCCCTCTCTCTCAGCTCTGTACATATAACTTATATAACTCCCATTACATCAAACTGTCTCCCAAAGGCATTCTGGGAATAGAGGTGGGATCTGTCTGCTGAAAAGATGGTGCTATCAGGTTCACATCAAATAAGGCCCCCATCAGAAGGTCAATGTCCTTCATCAAGTGAGCGAAGAGGGGGAGAGGCTATTTGTCTTAATGGCTCTTGAGAGGTAAGAAATGTCAGAGGGTGCAACTGTTCCTCTTAGTTTCCAGCTAAACTGGTCAAGGTGCTGTAATTTAACCAAGGTTTTAAAGCTAGACACCCACAACTTGGAAATTATGGGGTGTGTTTGGCTACCTTGCAACTGGGATGGCTCAAGATGCAAGGGCTTCTGAAGACACAGTGAAATCAAATGTGAGTTTCATAGCTTGATTTCAATGTGCAGTTAAATGTGAATCCTGCCCTATTATCACAGATTTCTTTGGAGGTATTGGAAGCCATTCAGGGATACTTTATTTTACATATCCCTGAGCATTTATTTGCTCTCTTAGCATGCTAACAAGCTCTGGCATAACTAGGTTTCATGCCAAAAGTTAACTGTGTTAGAAAACACGATGGAGAGAAAAATGTGGTACAGTATGTGTGCTTTAGATTGAGTCTTAAGGATCATGTAGAAGACACAGGTTTGAATCCAGCCAGAAAACATTTGTTTCCCATGGGAGTTAAAAAACAGTAAATGTATTTCTGACTTTATTTCTTGTAATAACAACAGTATCTCACACTTGCAGTTTTATATCTCATAATTTCTATAATTTCAAGTTTATATCTCACAATGTGACTATATAGAATTATATATACACTTCTTTTCAAAAGTTTGGGGGCAGTAAGAGTTTTTTAATGCTTTTGAAAGAAATCTCTTCTGCTCACCAAGGCTGCTAAAAATACTGCAAAAAGAGTAACACTGAGAATATTATTACAATTCAAAATAAAAATGTTTTATATATTGATATATTTAAAAATGTAATGTATTCTTGTGTTGTCACAGCAGAATTTTCAGCATCATTACTCCAGTCTTCATGATCCTTCAGAAATCATTCTAATATGCAGATTTGCTGCACAAAAAACATTTCTAATTATTTATGTTAAAAACTGTGCTGCTCAATATTTTTGTGGAAACAATGATATATTTTTAGGGCTGCCCCCGACTAATGATTTTTCTAGTCAAATAGTATATCTATCTATCTATCTATCTATATATATATATATATATATATATATATACACACTGTATACTGTATATACTGAGGAGAATACTAAACTAATGAGCTTTTAATATATAGGTGTAATATAGCTTATTTCGCACACTGCAAAGCACCGGCAAAAGTGCAAGGAGACATTTTAATTATTTATTAATAAACTAGTGTTTTCTGAGTCAGTGTCGGCTGCAGAGATGAAGTTGACAATGCTGCCTCGCCATCTCCACAGTATAATGAACGCACCTATAGAGAGAAATGCACCTTTCATACGGATTACAAATAAAGAGAGTATTTTAATTGGTTTAAAAGTAGACATTTCAAGCTTTCCAAAGATAATATTTTTCATGTCTGTGAGACAAGTAGCCTAGTTGCGGTTCATTTTGTGACACGCTCCAGTTCAACGAGATGGCATCCTGTGTGTTTTCTTTATTTTACAAAGGCACAGTTTTGTTGTTATTGTGAGTTTATACAAATAAAAGTAGTTTCAAATGAGGTATTACTCTTATCTCTATGACCAAAAATGACAGAGTATTTTAAGGCGTTTCTGCTGTTATCTGGAAAAAATGCAAGTGATCGTGCCGGCGCCTCCATGTCATGCAGTAGGCACGTTAGTACTTTAGCTTCCGCACTCCGCACAAACACTTGGTTATGCGCCTAATAATAGCGCATATTTATCTTGGTTAACATTGGTGCAAGTAAAGTTGCTACTACATGTTTCACATGATAAGCCATGTTTGCTGTGCTGTTTTCCTGCAACTAATACAATTTTGGTGAACTAAGCATTTAGTCGACTATTAGGGGGCAGCCCTATTTTTTTTTTTTGTATTCTTTGATAAATAGAAAGTTTAAAAGAACAGCAATTATTTGAAAAAAAATTTTTTTGTAACAATGCAAAAGTTTTTACTTTCACTTTTAATCAATTTAATGTGTGCTTGCTGAATAAAAATATTAATTTCATTTTAAAAAGTAGGATCTAACTGACCCCAAACAGAAGAATTGAGATGTTATACCTCACAATTGCAACTTTATTTCTTTTAACTGCAAATTAAACTCTAAGTTTCGACTTCATATCTAAAAAGTATGACCGTATATCTAAATTGAGACATCTCTGAACTGCAACTGTCATAATTGTGATTTTCTCACAACTGCAACTTTACAACCACACTGTATTTCCAACTATGTCAATTTAACAACTGACATTCAGTTGCTGCCTTAAATATTTAGGCTAAGTTTAATCAAAATGAATGAACAAGTAATTTCAACTTGAATATATTAAACTGACTTTAAAAAATCGAGTTGAATCTAATAACTTTTCTTACAGTGCAATAACTTTTCTCTAAATTGTGACTATATGTTTATATCTCACACAATGTGACTTTATTTCATATTTTAAACTTTATCTCATAATCACTTCTCTCCATTTACTCTGGATGGTCTTCTATAGTTACCTTTCTACTCTTTTCTTTCTTTGGTCAATAAAAAGTGACAAGAATTTGGAATAAAATGCTGATGCAAGAATTTGTATTGGACATGCAAGAATCATTTCTGCAAGAACAGAACAGAAGAAACAAAAGCAAACAGAAATCTAGCGGCATCCCTTCGAATCACATTTGCGATGATTAATGTTACATACTGCTTTCCGGTGTCAATGTGTGTGTGAGTGGGAGTCGACAGTGAATCCTTGTCTGGCGTGCTGTCATCCGCCCACACCCTAAGGGGAATCTCAGAGGCCGGAGCGTTACTTGCCAGGAGCATTAATGCTAGGATTTCGCAATGAATCAAGCTACTAAACCATAAATGGACCATAAATTCAGTGACTACCAAAAGTAAACTGTGCAGCTCGCATGGGCCGTTATATACGAGCTGCTGCTGCAATGCGCAATATGTTTGTTTGCTTGTGGCAAATGACTGCTGCCCCCTGAGCATATACGTTCACATCAAACAGCAGCCTCGACACACACTGGCCATTTGGGCTATATTTTGATGACAATTACAGTTTGAAAAAGCATGCGTACACCTGTGTGTAAAGACATTTATATATACACACACACCCTAGAACCCTGCAAATGGGTTATTAGCTCAGGAGCCAATAGAAACCCCACAGCAATTCGAGTTCAGTTTCTGCTCAAGGGCTAATCAGCGCGTAACACCAGTAGCAAAAGCCTTGTTAGAGACCCTCGAGAAGCACATGAGCGGTTCCTGCCTGTTTGAGTGAAGAACCGTGAGCCATAGCATTATAATCACAACCCTGAATGGGTGACACTCCACACAGAAACACATGTAATCTGTTTGTTTTGTGTTTGTGGAGCTTCTTTTAAAGCACTGTATCGGACAGGAAGACATAAATCAAGGTGCTTGTGGGTTGTTCAGTTAGTGTTGTACTGGGCTTGGTGCGCTCATAAAAAAAACCCTTCATCTATCTGCTCAGCTTCACTGTCGGGATGTTGCTTTTTGTGTTTGTTTAAATCTAACATCATCTTCTGCTGAATTTAATAGGATACTTCACCCAAAACTGAACATTCTGTCATCATTTATTTAGCATTTACCCATCATTTACACTTATGACATTCAAAACCCGTGTGACTATTGTTAAAAATCAAAGGCAGCAGATAGGGAACAAAAATATTGCATATAAAATTGTGTGTTCTAAGAAATAAAGTCTTACTGGTTTGGAATGACATGAAGGTGAGTAAATGATGAGAGAATATTCAGTTTTGGATGAAGTATTCCTTTAAGAAATGCAGGTACATTAGGACTGTTAAATACTTAATGCTACAGCATAAACTATAAACGCACAAAGAAATTAATGGAAGAACGTTACGGATATTCAGATACATTTCACAAAACAAAAACACACAAAATTACTTCCTCTGTGTTTCTTTGTTTTCTCTGCAACAGCTGTTTCTTACCCCCTTTTCACTTTCACACAAAAGAACAACTGATAATCCTCACGTGTTACACAAACACACACACTCACACAATGTGTGAAAGCATCGTTAGCTCATCTAATCAGTGTTAATTACTCTACTTACTGACAGTCCCACCTGTCATATGATAGTCTTGCTCTAAAATCTAATAAGCTGCCTACCTAGACAGTATCATAGTGCTCCTGACATAAAGGCTGTTCCAAATGCCTTTTAAATGGCACTAAGACAATGGTACTCATCTGGTTTTGAAGTCAAGCACTGATCTAAACACACAGTACTACAATTATCATACATAAACAAAAATGTCCTATCTGCATATTAACTGCATATGCAAGATGAATAGAGGTTATTCAAACCGAACCGAAAAACTGTGATACACTACCCATGGTACGTAGCGTGATACTCTTATGGCGTACCGAATGCGCCCCGCCACCCTGCTGCCCCGCCCAGCCCTGGCCCATTGGATCTACACAACAAATACAGCGGTGTAGCCTAACAACTAATATTCGCATTAATATTTGCTCCGCATTTTGTTACTTTCGATAAGAAACAAATTCTGTCATCTTCCAAATTCTGTCCATTTTATCATGAAATTCAAACAAAAAACGCAGTTTTCACGCTCTTTAATGTGGCGTGACAGATCACTGTATAGGCACCTCATTTCAAACGGCAGCGTGGAGCGTGAGTGAATGCGATTCTCTTCTTTTTTAATACTAGTAACAGAATAAACATGAATGAACATCTGAAGGTATGTTGAAAGATACAGTACAACTTACTGAAAAGTATATCATCTCGTGTATTCGCTCAATCAGTGTTTCAACAGCAGAAAGACGTCAATCAAACAGCTTGTAAACACTGTGTCATGTAGCATTTACCTCAGGCGAGTCCACAGCTTATTTCACCAGAGAAATGAACTCTTTTGTTAAATATATGCACTACATTAGCTTATATATTCATTACATTTTACTTGACTTGTTAGTGATGTCTTGATTATTTTAAATAAATCTGTCATGAAAATGACAGCCACTGTGTAAATGATTATATTTCAACACTAATTGGAGTAAAAACATAATTTTATAATTAGATTTATTAGTTAATACAAAACTGCCTTATGTGCAGTTTACAAGTTTGCATACAATTTGTTATTTGACTGTTGATTATTATGTCTAAAAACAAATAGCAAATGAATTTAGGCTAATACTTTGGGCTCTGAACCTTTAATATTATAGTAATGTTCAAGTAAGGGCTCCCTATATAGTTTACAGCATTAGCAGAGATAATTTTTTTATCCTTAAGAAACTTTTAATTATAATTTAATTCATTTAAAGACAGAGACACAATTTGTTCAGTAAATTACTGTTTTATGCCTATACAATCATGTTTTCTGTTAAGAGTGGACATTATATTAATGTGATATGATCCTGTTGCTCACAGAGGGTTTTTTCTTTTATCTCACAGATTTGAAAATCATAGTGACCAGATATTAGCCCACACTGGACATTCTGAATAAATATAATGGTGAGATCACCGACTGGAAGCAGGAAAGTTTTTTGTTTTTTTTTCTCCAGTGCAGAAACACCAAACACATTGGAATGCCAGGTAAGTGATGTTCACTTATATCTTTGAACAGGAAAAACTTTCCAGGTAAAACTCTAAATCAAAATGTGCCCTCATTTATTCAAAATGTGTCTCATTTATATTGTTACCTATATTCTGAATAAAATACCAAAAAAAAACAAAAAAACATACTTTGTAGTTTTTTTTTTTTTTAGTTTCCTCTCACATAGCCTACCTGACTGAAAGGGCTCATTATGCGGGTCATTGTGCGGGTCTTTGTCTTCTCAGGTGTGAATCACAGCATTATTCATGAAGATTCACACCTCCATGCATTCTGTGTGTCTTGACAAAAAGTGTCTTACAAAATTTAAATCAATATATTGTTTTATATGAACGAGTAGGCAGGATAATATTTACATCATTTTGAAGCAAAAATTCTAGTCTACAACCTCCAATACCCAGAAGTCTTGTGAACACATATTTTGTATTTGTTTTGTGGCCGTATTTCAGTGACTCAAAAATACAAACATGTACATACATGTTGCTCACATATTATGGTAGCCTTGTTCGTGCTGAATACAGTGTAATGACACTTTTGCCATTAATATGTTTATAAGCAACTGAAAAAAGCACAAATGTCAGGGCATGTCAAAACTTCTCCAGGGCCCCAAAAATCCTCAGACCCCAGAGGGTTAAAAAAAAAAAAAAGCAATTTTGCTTAGTTTTCTCCCCCTGCTGTACCAAACCGAATCGCACCAAACCGAGACTTCAAAACCGAGGTACATACCGAACTGTCAGTTTTGTGTATCATTACACCCCTAAAGATTAACATCAAGATATAGGCTAAATAGTTGCTTTCAGGTTCAGTTCATATCCTGATCCAGTTACCCTCACTTTCTGTCGCTACTCTATTCTACTGTCATATAAAACACATATAGAATGCTTTAATGGAAAAAAATAATTTAAGATGGCAGGAGAAATGAGAGTTGTGTCACTAAATAATACTAAATTTCATTAAATATCAAAACATAAAAACACAGCTCAATTTATTCAAATTCATGTATTTTTATGCTTATTAGAGAATCAAGTTGTTAGCGACAGCTACTGTATAGCAGCATTTAACTAACATCAAACAATTAGGATCAGTGAAGCTTCAGATGAGAAGCGCTATTTGTGTGGTGTGCTGACTTGCTGCCTATGTAGAGCGTTCCAATTCAGTCACGTATGAGCAGGCCCTTATGGAATCTAAGCACACAGTACTCAGCAGAAATGGAACAGCCATTGTTTACAGAATGGAATATTTTGTATAATTATGTTATACTTTCATGTACCAATAAGAGGTACAACTGGCTCCATTTAAAACATTTTACAATGTTAATATCCAATTATTTCATCAAAAAACAGTGCATAAAGTGAGAGGGGAAAGTCAGATTCAATCAGGGTATGTGGTAGACAGCAAGGTAGCTCACTAGGATTTGGAACAGAGCTAATGAGACCAAGCTAAAGAAAGAATCCTTCTGTGAGTGGTGTTGTGTTTGCCTCAGGCTACACTGATATATACACAGGTGTTTGTGGCAGCCAAAGGAAGTTGTGTTTTTTTTCTTGCCTGAGTGTTTGTATATTTCTGTGAGTTGGCATGCAGGTTAACCTTTCCCGCTCCCTCACTTTATGTGTGCCTGCAGTTGATGCTCAATCTGTGGGACCTGCAGAATGGGAAATAGTCATCTAAAAATACCCAGACTGCCCAGTGTGCACTGAGGCTACTATGGTTTGATGTGCCTAATCTCCCTTTCCTAACTCTGCTATACTGTTTCTCAAAGAGAGAGATAGAGAGAGAGGCTCTGACCCGGCCCAACACAGCCATCTCATTACACCGGGGAATACGGGACACAGAGAAGGGACAGGGTGAGAGAGAGTGACAAGCAGAGGACGAGAGAGATACAGGAACACAGCAACTGGGAAAAGACAGAAAGGGAAAGATGAAGGAATTCAGGGATAAGCCCAGGGACAGATGGAAATGAGGGAGTCAGAGGTAAAAAAAGAGCAGTGTGTGTCCAGATATGGACAAGACGAAAGGAAAGGTGAAGAAAACTGGATGAAGGGAAAAGAAGGAAAGTGAAAGATAATGGTCCTATTTAGACATGAATACTGTTTAAACACAGCAGAGGTGAAGGAACAGGAAAGGGAATTTCAGAAAAGGTTCGTCCAAAAGGTTCCAATGTCCAAACCCAAAAAAAAAAAAAAAGTAAAAGTAAAAATGTAAAATTATTAGAATAAGAATATTATTAGAATAAGAATATGTAAGAATATAATATTATATTAGAATAAGAAGTTATACATACATACATAATATTATGATTACAATTGCATCACTGAAAACATTTTATAAGTATGTGTGTATAATATATTACTTATGACTTACGGCTGTCTCATATCTTTATGGCTGTATTATATTAATATATTTACTATACATTGTAGATATTACTACGAATGTTCTTTGTAAACAGCACTTACAGGATAGAATGAAACAGGATAATAAATTCAATAATGACAAATAATAAATGTAAAAATGTATTTTTTGTAAAATGTACATTTGTATTTTATCATTCAAAAGTTTAGGGTTGTAAAGTTTTATTTTAAAGGGGACATATGAAAATCTGACTTTGTCCATGTTCAAGTGCTATAATCGGGTCAACCCAGTAACTTTGTTTTGGTAAGCCTTTCTCTGCAAGCATGTGACAAAACTAGCCATTCAGATTTCGCTCCCTTTGTGACATAGGAATGGGATCTATAATATCAGGTGTCCTGCACAGTTTAGCTACAACCCTGATCAAACACACTTGAATGTCTTCAGGATTACTAAAGCTATGTGAAGGAAGGTGAGCTGTGTCAGAGCAAAACTCTGAACGTCCGTTCCTGAGCTTGTCATATGTCTCAGCTATGTAAAAATTATCACTGATCTGTTAACGGCTATAATAGTAAACATATGAGTCTCCATAAACTCCTGGCATCTGAGCCACGAAGGACACAGTGGTGTAATTTTATTTATGAAGGGAATGTGTCCAAATAAATTCATATACCAGTATGTGCAAGTCATTTTACACCAGACTGCTTTGCACACGAGGGTCAGTAAAACACAGGGTTTGCACAGAAGTTGATTCTCAAAGATGGATTGATACCAACTGTTCATGTTTCAGTTTCATGTATATTTCGTGATGTTTGCAAATTGTCTTTCTGAATGTGTTTCGTTAGCACGTTGCTAATGTACTGTTAAATGTGGCTAAAGTTACCATTGTTTCTTACTGTATTCATGAAGACCAGAGCCATGTCGTTATTTTCAGTTTTAACCCGAAAATGTTTGCAGTCTGTATAATACATAAACGCATCTTCATTCTTATTGAATCTCTCCAACAGTGTTTAGCTTTAGCCACATTAGCCTTGCAGCACGCTGTCAAACTCATTGAGAATTGAATTTTAGCAAACATCCACAAAATACATGCCATACTAACATGATCTGATATGCTGTGTCACAAACAGCTTGTAATGATCCATTTTGAGAGTTTTATTTGCTGTGTGAGCTTCTCCTGTATTGTTTATGCCTCAGTGTATTGGAATCGCAAGCTTGGGGTCGAGGAGCACAAGCTCATTTGCATTTAAAGGTACACACACCAAATCAGCACATTTTTCCTCCCACCCAAAATTAGGCCGTTAAAACATGGTATAATAAAAAAATCCATGGGGTATTTCGAGCTGAAACTTCACAGACACATTCTGGGGACACCTGAGACTTATATTACATATTGTAAAAAGGTGCATAATAGGTCCCCTTTAATGTTTTTGAAAGAAATCTCCTATGCTCACTAAGACTGTATTTATATGATAAAGAAATACAGTGAAACAGTAATATTGTGAAATATTAATTTAAAATAACTGTTTTCAATATATTTTAAAATGTAATTTATTGCTGTGATGACAAATCTGAATTTCCAGTATCATTACTCCAGTCTTCAGTGTCACATTATCCTTCAGAAATCATTCTAATATGCTGATTTGCTGCTCAAGAATAATTTATTATTTATACAAGAATCTTATTTTTGTGGAAACCATGATACAGTTTTTTTTTTTTTTTTTAATAAAAGATCATGCCCTGATTCTTTAATGAGTAAAAAGTTCAAAAGAACATCATTTATTTGAAATAAAAATCTTTTATAATAATGCAAGTCTTTATGGTCACTTTTGATCAGTTTAATGCATCTTAGCTAAATAAAAGTAATTTCTTTATTGACACCAAACTTTTGATCGGTACTGTATGAAACCTGGGAAAAAGTCACATGAGGGGCGGCAATGCTGCTGTCAATGGGCCAGTGCTCAATGATGTTTGAAAACTGGTTCACAAAATAGCTTGGTCATGCAGATGAAATCGTTTGGACTAAAAATTTAAGAGCTGAGAACTCATTCAACAACGACCACTTTACTCATATAAAAGCTGCATCGGTACGTTGATGGTCTGACAGACTTGGTGGCATGGCAAAAAGAGAAAAGGTGAGTGTGGTTTTAAGCTAGCAGGGACAAAAAAGGAGACAAAGACTGTGCAGAAAAGTGAGGCAAGAAACAGAAAACATACAAAAAGACGAAGACTAAGAGCGAGAAGGAGAATGTTAATAATGAACGTGTGTGCCATGTAATGGCCGTGACCTTCACCAAGATGAAAGTCTGAGAAATCCTACCAGCATGGTGAGATCTTCACCGCTGGTGTATAGAGTGATTAGTATTACAAGGAGAGAGAAAGAAAGGAGATGGAAGGAGCGAGTCGCAAAGAAACCAGCTCCTGTATGCAGGAGGGTAAATGAAGTCTAAAGGAGACTGTCTGGGCACTGATGCATGCAGAGTCACCCCCTGTTTGAGGTTACGTGTCTTCCGTTAGATAACACCCATCCATTTTAATGCATGTATGTGAGGGAGGGAGAGTTCTGAGCCTGTAAATTGAAACATTAAAACTAAAACGCAGTGAAATGTAACACCAAATGTTGCGAGCTTGACAGCATTTAATTTCTTTCCCGTGCCACGCTGCTTTCCTGCTTACAGACTTAATTGGTCAAGATCAGCCTTATGACACTTCATATTTCAAAGTGACAAAAGTCACACTCAATGAGCCCCAAATATGAATGGAAATTGACTTTGGAAAAAAAGTAATTTCTAGCCAAGTGGAGTAACAAAATAATGGTTTAAATCTTTTTTTATTTAAGCTGACATAAATTTGGGAAAACAAAATAAAAAGATCTAATAAAGAAAGGTGACTGACATGTGTCTTTGAATAAATCTCAATGTTAGCTCAGTTTAGCTAAGTATGGAAAAAAAGTTATTAGGGCGTTGTCACAAAAGGTCATCGAGTTTAAAGGTCGATACCTTCGATACCAAGTCGGTACTGAAATTTTAAAAAATGTGACTCTTTGAGCGGATTCGTAAACACCTCTGATTGGCCACTGTGTTCATGCATTCAACAGATATGTCTGTAATCAACACATAGGAGCGTTTGAATTTGAAAGCGTTTTGAAAGCGGGAGCATTTGAAAGCAGATGTCTATCAGTGGACCAGTCCTTTCAAACGCTCGTGTGTATCTGTGTAAGCGCTCAGTGAAGAGCGTCATTGATGTCAATTTACAGTATGTTTTTGAAGCATTGATTATTGTAGCCATCACAGGCATATCTGATGAGCGCGTGAACACAATGGCCAATCAGAGGTGTTTACGAATCCGCTCAACAGCGCTCAAAGTGTCACATTTTTAAAATTTCAGTACCGACTGGTATCAAAGTCGGTACTTTTGACAACACAAAATAGAAGTGGTCTAAATATTTATAAAAAATGTACATATATTTTCTGTGGAAGTCTCAGGACCAAAAAATGTTCATCAAACCTGCATCGTATGTATTTGCATACCTGCGTGCAGACATCACACATCATCAGTGTGTTCCATGAGTCTATGTAGAGTTGTAGACAGACAGTCACAGAGCACCACAAACAGCAGCAACCACCTTTTACAGTTCCTCCTGAACCAAAATAACGAGCTTATTCTGCGTTCATGCCATTTTGTAATAACCATAATTAAGCTCAAACATACTCAAACATCCTCTCTGCACTCGATTACTAGGCATTTAAACTCCTTGTTGGTTGTTTGAAATATCTGATGGATGAACTCATTTGATTTGGATTGACTTGTTTATTTACACGCTGTCAATTGTGATAAAACTTCCCAATGTTATGGACATTGCCAATGCAGTTTTGAGTCCTGAAAATGTGCAGGCTCGATTTAAGCGGCACTGCCATATTAGCCACTGGCATCTGCTCTAGAGTTTTGTTTTGTTTGAAACATGACAGGGGAAACATGACAGCTCTAATAATAATGGTTGAAATGAAACCTATTTCTACCTCAAAAATGCAAATAATAAATGTGTTTTTTTTTTTTACTTTTCTCATAATTGTAACTTATTTGTATGTAAAATGCATATCTGACAATTGCAATATGTCACAATGTGACTTATTTTGAATTTTCTAACAATTACCTTTTTTCTGCTCTAAGGTAAAAACAGGCTTCCATAGTTCAGTATCTTTTTTTTAGCCAAAAAATTAAATCTGTACTGTGTGTGACAACTTGCCTCAGTTTCCCGTATAAAGGACAATTTGAGGTTAAATGGTTCAAAAACACTTTTATATAATCAGAAAAGGCGTGATTTGGATGGATATGGTGGTGATCTGGAGTCCATGCTGAGCTGCACACATTCTTGGCCGACCTTGTTCAAACCCAGTTTTCACTTCCAAGACAGTCAGTGGAATGAGAGGATTAAAAAAGCACTCAATCCATGAAGGGAGGTGATGGTGATTTGCATTTTCCAGGTGTGTGGAGACGATTGGAAATGATTGTTTGCTAATTTAGATGAGGAAAGCAATGGTTTAACGTCTGGGGCTGTTTCTGATGGGCTGAGCGAATGGGAGCAGCTGCCCGGGCGAGCAGACGACATCTGTGCCAGAGGACATGCTAATGCCAGGTTTTTAAAGAGCTTCATGACTGTGTGACTGTGAGGACAGAACATTGAAAGGGGTTGGGGGTGGGGGTCCTTTTTCAAGTGCTTTTATCCGTTTGTGTCCCATTCTAAGCGATTTATATGAATAGTCACAAAAACGTTTTGTTGATTGGTTTGAATAGGCCTTATCAATACCTCTTCTTTCAAACTTTCAATATATTTACTCATAAAGCAGTGGAATAGTGCACTAACACTGAAATATGCTTTCCATTTCCTAATGTAACATAATACATGTCACACAGGGTGTATATTTGTTATTATTTTTCATCAACTGTGAATGGCTTTTTAATACAACAGTTTTTTTTTACACTCCAAGCCTTATTACTGAGTATTACCTCTATAGAAAAACAGGCATCACATAATTTATTAAGGTGAGTGCCCCTCTTTTCTGAAACAAATTGAGAGTAATGTAAACCAGCGCTTTATTTAATTGCTTTGTGCTGGGCGGCGGTATCTGTATTTGAGCTCCATCGACTGCAAGAAAATTACTAGAACGTTTCTATATTATTTTATTTAAAGCAATAGTTCATCTTGAAATGAAAATTCTGCCATTATTTACTCATTATTTTGTTTTCATGGGGGGGAGGCACACATTTTTTTATGATCTGAGAAACAAAACAATAACATTATTTTTAATAACAATTAATAACAATTAATTTTACTAAACTAGACCAAGTTCTATATTAACACTAAAACACAAGATAGTCCAAACTAAAACCCTTTTCTATTATGCCCATATACTTAGTAAACATGAGGCACAAAAGCTTTTCAATTCCTCAATAATACAACACAATAATAAAATCAATACATACCAAATAGCAATACAAATATGTACGTCTGTAGCATATTGATGTGTATCAAAGACTTTCAGTGTACTCACCATTAAAACAGTTCAAGGAAGCGTGTCTCAGAGTGATAGTCAGTGATAGTGTTTCAAGTTCTGTTTTGTGTAACAATACGATAAATATGAATTTTCTGATCATAGACAGAGGGTGAACCAATTCCAGGGAAATGGAGATGCTTCCCATTTATAGATTTCGTAACACTTCAGTATGGGGAACAATTCTCACTTTTAACTAGTTGCTTATTAACTTGCATATTGGCTGTTTATTAGTACTTATAAAGCACATATTAATGTTTTATTCAGCATGATCATATTCTACATCCCTTAATCCTACCTAAACTCAAACGCTACAACAACTACCTTACTAACTATTAATAAGCAGTATGTGTTCCCCATAAAGTGTTACCTAGATTTCCTTAAAATAGTTTCGAGTTACTACATCCCAACCTATATGTCCCAACATAAACACTGCTGATAAATTGTTAATAAAGCATCTACATTCAAAAACCACGGTTAATTTTAACAGATTACATACTGTACATGGGATTTGGCATGGCAGAAAGTTATATAATCACCTTTATAATCTAATAATCTAAAAAGCTCACTCATCTTAATTCATTGCGATCTCAAGAAGTTCTCTTACAATAAATGAAGCTGACTGCACAATGAATCTCTTATTTACATAATTGTTTGTTATAATGAGAATATATCTGCAAGCATGTAGAACTCAGAATCCACTCACTGAACTAAAACTCTGGCCCAAAGCGCCAGAGTTTTTTTTCAGCATTAACTTGAACACCACTGATTGGTCATTGCATTCAAGAAATTAACAGACATGATTGTGATTGGCTACACTGCTCAACGCTGCAAAAACACGTTGTAAACAGAAAGCCTTCTCGTTCTTCAGAGCGCAAACACAGATGCGCACTTGATTGTTTGCCAAATATGTTTTGCCAAAATGCTATTATTACGGTGAAAACTGATCCCAGACCAGTAGTTATAGGCAGCTTTAAGACATGCTGCTGAAGACATTTCTTTATGGAATACGTGAAGGGCCAAATCCACAGAAATAAGGTTTTTGCTCTCATTTGTAAGTTTGCTGAATGACCATATGATTAGGGGGGCACGTTGTGTGATCGGGACCCCCCAACGTGAGTTTGGAGAAAAAACATGTTATTAAATGCTGTCTTTTGTTGGACAAGAGGTTCATAAATGCTTCTCATGTTTGGAGAGATGTTTGACGCATGTTGCTTTTTTAAATGTACGTTATAAATGACTCAAACTCTTAGTGCTTTCAGATGGAGCAGCATTTACTACTGATCACAGAGCCATGCTTCATTGACAAGCTGCGCATAGTAAAAATAATAGCAGCCTTTGCGATTTCAAATTAGTTTAAGCATGATTTCATGTAAATTGCGATTTATTGTGCAGCCCTAGTTTGGAATGACATGTGAGCAAATAATCACTAAATCTTCATTTTGGGGTGAACTATTCCTTTATACACGACACTTAAAAGGCAGCAACACTCTCTCTTGCCACCTAATTCACGGGTCATTGCTGGCTCAGTGCTTGACAGCTGTCACCCTTCCCTTCAGGTGCATCATAACGCACCAGAGGACGAGAGAAAGAAAGAATGACAGGGATATGGGAAAAAGATGGATGCAGAGAGGTGTCCATGGGCAGCTGGAGGGATGAAGATAGAGGAGGAAGAGGTGGGGAGAGAGGAGAGATCCCAGGCCTCTCTGTCACTCCATGCGGTCGTCTTTCCGCCCTCTTGTTTTCTTCATCCTTCCATCCTGTGCCAGTAACCTTCACCGGGAGGCCACAGCAGAGATGATGAATGGAATCAGAGACAGGGGAGAGGACAAAGATTAGGGTGAGAGAGACAGATGAAAAATGACAATGACTCAAGGGAGGAAAACAGAAAGAGAAAGAGCGGGAAAAAGCAGGATAAAGTTAAACATAGGGTTCAAAATGAAACAAAATTGATTCTAGAATATTATTATAAAAATATGAAAATATAAAAATGTATATATACACAACTGGTCAAAAGTTTGGAAACATTACTATTTTTTATGTTTTTGAACGAAGTCTCTTATGCTCATTAAGGCTGCATTTATTTAATAATAAGTACAGAAAAACAATAATATTGTGAAATATTATTACAATTTAAAATTATGGTTTTCTATTTTAATAAAATATAATTTATTTCTGTGATGCAAAGCTGAATTTTGAGCATCATTACTCCAGTCTTCAGTGTCACATGGTCCTTCAGCAATCATTCTAATATGCTGATTTGATACTCAGTTATTATCAATGTTGAAAACAGTTGTGTTGCTTAATATTTTTTTGGAACCTGTGATACTTTTTTCAGGATTCATTGATGAATAAAAGGTTAAAAAGAACAGCATTTATTCAAAATATAAATATATATATATATAAAATTTATGTATACAATAACTTTTATTTTAACATTTCTAGGCGTATACATCATATTCTAGGCCACGTTACATCTATAAATACATTTCACACCCAATTTATACTAACTGTTCACTAGACTTATATTTATTGATTGTAACATTTCATTATGTATTCAATTACATTGTTATATATTGATTTGTTTTATAATTTCTTTATTTTATTTCATAAAAATATACAGTATAGTTTTCCCATTTATTTAGGTTTTTACAGTTTGGTGACTGTGATTGTGAGGACAATATTGAAAGTTGCTGAAAGTGCTTACATCCGTTTATCAAACAAAATATAATAGAAATAATGTAAATTATATAATTTTTATAATTATACCCGCCATTGGGCAATGTGGAAAAAAAAGAAGCCAATTTTGGACCCTATCTGAACAATAAGAGAGCAGGCAAAGTTAAGAGAGAGCATCAGAAATAGAAAAAGAGAGACAAGAGAAGGATAGGAAAAGAGCGTAGGTGTAATGAGAATGAAGACAGGGTGAGAGGGCAGAGGGTGAAAGAGAAGATATATAGAGAGAGTGTGAAGGTGACTGTGAGACAGTGAAGGGTGATTCTCCATGAGTCTGGTGGACGGTGATGATGACCAACATGAGATAATAACACTCACACACACAGCATGCCCTCTGTGCTGCTTTCTCACACAGAGAGAACAATTTTGGTTTTAAAGGAATAGTTCACCTCAAAATGAAATCTCGATCCAAACCCGCATGACTTTCTTTCTTCTGTGGAACACAAAAGGAGATGTTAGGGAGAATATTCATGCAGCTTTCTTTTTGTGCAATGAAAGTGAGCAGAGAGAGACAGGCACTGTCGAGCACCCAAACTCTGACAAAGTGACAAGAGTCCATATGACTCATCCACTATAGTCCAAGACTTTTTTTTTTTTTTTTAAATGTAAAGAATTGTTTTTTCACATACTGTGCATTTTTGACAGGGTTTTATGGTGCCAAACATCAATTTTGCCAATCAGGATATCATTTTTGAGGAAAACATTCTAGGATTTTTCTCCATATAGTGGACTTCAAGAGTTACCAACGGTTTGAAGGTCCAAATTGCATTTTAAATGCAGCTTCAAAGGGCTCTACACGATCCCAGACGAGGAATAAGGGTCTTCTGCCTTTCACTGGATTGCGCTTGTGCTCCATCCGTAGCTCTCATTGATACATTTTTGAGCAGCCCACGTTTGAGCTCTCCTCAGGACGGCCATTGCTATTCACATGATCAGATGACAGCTCTCTATCGAGACAGCAATAGTCAAACGGATCAAGCCAATGATAAAGCTGCCAAGTTGCGTGGTCACTACTGTTGAAATAAAGCGCTTTCATTGCGTGGAAATGTCACCGTTATTTTATGTAAGATAAAATACTGAAATTTTACAGAAATTGGTCATACCATTGACATTACCTGAGCAGCTGAAGTAAAACCCCGCTTATTCAAGGGCGCGCATTTAATGCATGGACGGAGCAAACACATAATGTAAGTGTATAAAATGCATAAGCATAGTTCCAACGAATGATAAATGAAATTTAACTTTATGTTGTTAAACTGAATGTGCGAAGGAAACTGCTGAAATAACTACAACATTAACAACACTGAAATAAGAGCGCGCGGTTTATCTATCAATAAGATGCGCATTAAAATTGAGTTCGTTACTATAGCAACAGTAGACACCCAGTGCGTTTTCTTTCTGAATCATCGTAAAACAGGAATATGCTCCATATAAAGAGAACAACTATTCCGTTAAGAAAAGTTAGTTTAGGATTAGTTGGGAAAGTGCATGATATTCTAGTGTAGTCTCTCCATGTAAGCATTAGAATGTTTAATGTACCTGGAACACTTTAATAAGGTTGTGTAGCCATTAACACTGTCCTGCACTATAGTTAACATGAACTAACAATACTTTTAATGCTTTTTAAAATTTTGGCTTATGTAAATTTCTACAAATGCCAATTTTTAGGCTATTAAAATAAAGTAATGTAGCATCATTAAGAACTAACATGAACTTACATTAACAATGGACAAAAGGGTTTTTTTTGCCTTCACTCTCTGACCTCCTGAAGGCTGCTGTGTAATTCTCACCCTGACTAAGACACATTGGGGGAAGCATTTCAATAACCCTAATGAATGCATATAAAAATGCAGAATCGAATCGAATTAATCGAATCACATCGAATTTTAATGTGAATCGTCTCGAATCGAATCGTTCTGAATTTGCAAAAATCGTTCTTGAATCAAATCGAACACCTATGAATCGTGAATCGAATCGATTCGCTGTCTACCCAAAGATTCACAGCCCTAATATAAATATTTTTTAGAAAATGACCAATCGTTTTTCTAGATAAGACCCTTATTCCTCAGCTGGGTTCGTGTAGAGCCCTTTGAAGCTGCATTGAAACTGCAGTTTGGACCTTCAACCCGTTGGTAACTGTTGGAGTCCACAATATGGGGAAAAATCCTGGAATGTTTTCCTCAAAAATCTTAATTTCTTTTCAACTGAAGAAATAAAGACATAAACATCTTGGATGACATGGGGGTGAGTAAATTATCAGGAAATATTAATTCTGAAGTGAACTAATCCTTTAAGGTGCTCATTTGTGGTGCCATTTTTGATGCTCAACAGCCTTTTTATGGTTAAAAGAGCATCCGGAAAAATAACCCTTGTGTTGCACTGAAGAAAGAAAAACATAGTATTTAAATAATAATAATAATAATAATAAAAAAAAAAAAAAAAAAAAACATTCATATTTAGCATAGTTGCACTTAATTCTTCCCGCAAGTTGACTTGTAGAGTCAGTCAATGTTTATTGAGCTAAAATTAATGTAGTTTTTCATGACTATTTTCCACATTCCACTCTATTTAATCATAAACCTCTCTCTCTGTAACTCTCTCTTTACATCTATATGTAAATGAGCCCTGTTAAGATTGGATAAACTCCATGTACTGGCATAGTTTCCATTGTTGTTCATTAGGGTCAGCCAAGTGGTTGAATACTGAATAAGTGTTGATGTGTAAATGTGGGCAGTATGTTAATGTGTTTACAGTTCTGATGCCAATACCTTGACAAATTTCTGAATGAGCTGTTTCTTTAGTCATTCATCTAGCTTATGTACGAACTCTATACACGAATGGCACATATTAAAGTGTTGTTGTTTTGCCAGCTTTAGTTCATTATAAAGACCCACTTCACACATTTAACTTTTGTAGAGTTCTTTCGCATAGTTTTATAGTAGAACTCTTGAAATTAGACAGAGACTGCATGCCAAAGTGGTAAAATGCATATTCCCAAAAGAAATGCAAACAAAAACACAATGGCGGTTGCCAAATTCCCTCCAACATTTCCAGAAAATTGCAAGTCTAAATAATTCTGAAACCAAAGGCCCGTGCCTTCAGTTGTCCGTCCCCCTCCCTCACTCAGCACAGACGAGTGGAATGACAGACAGAGAAAGGCAGTAGGTCTCCTCCCCAGAGAGAGAGAACGCATTCATCCGTACTGATCTTAAAACAACAGCCTCCTCCTCTTTTCCCTCTCCTTTTCACCCCTCGCTCTCTTCCTCCTTCCCTTGACAACACACCCTCACCCTCTCTCTTCCATGATTGGCTCGCCCTCCATGCATTCCCTTTTTCTCCCCATTGTGTTCCACTCCTCGTTTCATTCTTTCTCTTCATCCATGCTGACTTGTATTCCGTGTCATTTCCTCCCTCCACCAATCCTTTCCAGCTGCTTCTTTGGATTTCTGCTAAGCTCTTCCTGCTGTCCTCTCACCTGTTACTTTAGTTATTGAATTTCATGAATTGTATTAAATCATATTGCATAAATCACAAACGGGAAGCACATAACTTTACATACTACATTTTACACACAATACAGGGTCAAAACGAACTTCTTGTCATACAGTACTTTGCAAATGCTGGTGAACTGACAACACCTTCTGACTATAAATATTTCATATTGGCCATAAAACTGTATTTGCATGCAGCACCATCTCTTTTAAACATTTTTAGTCTCATTGTCAATAAAATTGCTCAGTGAATCTTAGAAAACCTGTCAAGAACTTGTCAGGGTCATATTTCACCTCAAAGTGGTTAAAAAAAAAAACCTGTTTTAGGGCCATTCAGATTAGATGGACCTGATGAAAACCAGTCTTACATAGGTTATTAAAATATATGGGGGAAATATGCATTTTTTTTTAAAGCATACATCACAGTTCTACATGACACTTTAAAAAAATGACTCATTCAAAATATTTAGATAATTTTATTGTTCTACAGCCTAATTACAATCATTATTGACATTCTAATATAGTAACAACAATTTTTTTATGGTGGATATGAAAATCTAACAATGCAAAATAAGCATCGTAATAGAATGAAGAATTTTTAAAATAACCATTTATGCTAAACATAATTTCTTACTTGTTGACCTTGGCATGTTCTTGACAGGTTTCGTGAGATTAACCCGACAAACAGCGCATGTCATTGTCATTCAAGGCAGCATGCACTAGCTAGTCTCTCGCACCACCTGTTACAGAACATTGAAAATCATTGTTATTTTGTTCATCATATGTTCATTATGTTAAAAATGTGTCTCCAAATGGAGTTCTTGAGTTAAGACATTTAAAAATGCATTTCCTAGCTACATTTATGATGGGTAAATTTTCCACTGAGGTAAAAGTCACTGCGCTTCAGCTCTTTCGTTGGAATATAAAACCTACATTATGCTGGAACCTTGTATTACTGCCAGTCAACTGGCCAGTAGCTCCATTTAATTAATTTTATAAGCAAAAAATTAATTAACATTCACCAAAAATTGGCTTTAGTAAGTGTTAATTTTGGAACCTGTTTATATATTCCACATTTCGAGTAAAATGTGAATAAACAGCAGGAAGCAAGAGTTTCATGAACGAATGTTTTGGCTACATGAAACACAGTGTGGATTCCTATTTGATACGGTATATTCATGTACGGCAAGAGAGAAGACTTAAGTCTGCCAAGTTGTATTAAAAGTTTATAATAAACTTCTGTTTTATACCATGTCCTCTTGTGGATTGTCTTAAAGCTTTCTCCCCTTATCTGTCTTTATAATTAATTTTTCAAAAATTCATGCCTATTTTTAGCTTACAAAAAAAAAAGGAACTAGATTAAGTGGGGCTTTTAGTAGTCTATTTTAGTAGGTCCAAAAAAAATATTGCTAGTTTAATCACAATTTCACACATAAAAATGTGCTGATGAATATGGTGGACAGTGACATCCATGCTGAAGGCTACAAAAATGAGCCCAGATAAACTCTCAGATTCCTACAAAAAGCAATCAGAAGATAAAGAGATTGCGCCGGAGGAGGTGATGGAGGAAGCGCACATCTGCATGCTTCGGGTCTGCCGAAAATGAACAAAAGATTAGCTAATTTACATGAGCAACCCCATGGCTTTAGAAACCACTGCGTTTGAGGTTTTCAGAACAAGTGCGCAAATTGAGCAGCTGTGAGGTTTTGCAGTCACTGTCTACGTGAGAATCTGGAGGTGACATAGGCAAGACATGATTGATGTGAAAGCAGGCAGGGTTTGCATCGTTGCTCTCTCTGAATATTTAATTAAAACCCCACATACAAAAGCAGAGATGATGTCAAAGGTGTGCTTCTGTTTTCTGCCTCCTTTGAACCCCGCTTGGTTTGGCAGTTCTCTTTTTTCCTCCTTTGCTTCACTCCATAGCCTTCCCTTCTTTCTTTTGCTTTTTTCTCTACCGCTTTCTCTCCGATCAAACTCAATCAGCAGCCTGCATGGTCCTCGCCGGCTGTTATTGTAGCTTGCAGGTGCGATGGAACCCCTGCTCAGCGGGCCTGACCTCCTCTGCGTTCTCCTTCACTCTTTTAGAGCCAAATAAAGACATTTTCTTTCCTTCTCTCTTCATCCGCTCTCATGCTTTCACTCTCTCTCTGGCCCTTCCAACAACAGACAACCACGTCACGCCACTAACATGCTGCGGACAAGACCCCGAAATGATTTTGTGCTGCATTGCAAGTGTGCCATACATAAGCAGAAACTAAAATACCTCAAACATTTGTGTAATGAATAGATGCCTCCAGCTGGGGTAAAAACAGAAATGTGAAAACCAAAAAGAATACAGCATGCAGCTGTAGCTTTTGTTCAACACAGTAAATATACAGAGAAATTCCTACAGAATTAAATTCAGTGGGGAAACAAAAAAAAATAAAAATAATAATAAATATAGCTGTGAGCAGCAATTATCAGGGTTCAAGCATTTAAAGGCCTTTAAGCATATGCATAAATAAGTGCAATGTTTTAATTAGCAAGCCTGTAACCATCTCGAGATGGCAATTTACTATAGAAAATTTATGGTTTATAAAGCTTTTTAACAGTTCTCGAGTTTGAGCCAAAAACCTATGACTAGTTGGTTTTTGAAATAATCTCCAATATTTAACAAATGATTTGATGGACAGCGCGGTCCTATAGAGGCAGAGTTGGTAGGAATGAAAGGTTCTACCATGTGGTATGAATGTCATGGGCATGTGTGTAAAATCAAGTGATACATCCTTTACGCATGTGAAAAACGCGAAGGTGCCCCTGGTGGCCGATTTCTTTCGAATTTCTCTCAGGCCACTAGGGTCGTATGTTAAACAGGCACAGCGAGTTTTGTTCCGATCGGCCTCTGTTAACCTTGTCTGAGAGCTGCTCAAACTTCATTGGCTGATGCCGGACATGTTTTTTGATATGCATCAGTGTCCTCAATCATGGCACCTTGGACAAAGACACTGCATGCCAATTGTCAAGTCAGTTGGACTAACAGTGAAGTAGTTCTTACAATTTTCATGTTTTTTTTCATGTTATAGCGCCACCAAGTGGCCAGTCGCCTTGTCATTTTCACGCCACCACAGAATGAGTTCTTACATAGGTATGCTGAGTTTGGTGAAAATATCTAATTCCGTTCATGAGTTATAGCCATTTTAGTAAAAGTGGCTCTGCCCACTTCAAACATTTTGGCGGCCCTTAGAGACTGTGAATCGAAATTTCAACTTTTTTGGATAATTATCGTCAATCAGACTCCAGAGAATCTTGCAGCACTGGTTTGGTTCCAATCGGGTCAAAACCTAGGACTAGTTTGCAAAAGTAGGTTTTTCAAAAAATCCAAAATACTCGAAAATGTCGATATAGTACTTTTCACCGCTGTAGCGCCCCCGTTAGGCTGATCAGGGCGAGCCTTGGTGACGTTGTAGCTAGTACTACCAGCCCTCAAAGTTTCAAGTCCCAAGTCAGTTTTGTCTGCACGATTATTTAGGGGATAATGCTGTTCGTTGGAAATTTGAACCCATAATAATAATGAAATACTATGTTGTATTCTCATGATGTAATTTGCTGCTATTATTTTTTATTTATTTGTTTTTCACCTCATTTTGGGGAAAACACGACTTAAATGTTGGTAAAACATACTGTAGCATGAGGTAAATTTCTATTCAACCAAAATCAAAAACCCATCAAAAAGTCCAATGCAATACAACAAATGAGGGACATATTGCAATATTTACAGTAGTTTGGATTAAGTATAGTACTGCTAAACATAAAGAACCAAAGTATTGTATCATAACCACAATTTCCATATAATGTCTGATCACCAAGTCAGTTTTTTTTTCCACACAATTGCAGAGACTTGTTTTGACTGTCTGTTTATTACTGTGATACAGTGTATCTTGCACAACTCCACCCCTAAATGGCACATAAAAACAAAACCATAGTTAGTCGCTTTATGTGTCTGTTCCTGTCTAAGTGGCTGATTCTTGCAATGAAGACCAGATTTTGTGTCAGTGTTCAATTGTCCTAACCATAGCACTTTCACTTCAAAGGTTTGCTCCTAATCAATTTCCAACCTTTTCCATCCGTAATGCTCCATGATTTGTAAAATCTCTGCCTCATCCCTTCCAATTTTTCTACTAACAAATTTGACGCCCCATCGGCATTATTCTTTGGTGTAATACTAATATTCACACTCTTCCCTGAAGACACCGCTTCTCCAGATGCACATTGACCCTGCTGCTCTGGGGCTGGTAGGAGGGCTTGTTCCTCAGAGTCGCTCCACTGAACATGACTGACATAAACCACAAAGACTGTAGGAAGGAGACGAGCGGGAGAGAGAGAGAGAGACAGAACAAGTGAGACCTGAGATATTAAACACTAGTTGTGAGAGAGAGCTAGAGCGGGTGTAATTTATGATCAATAGCGTTCCTCAGATTCCATTCTAATTACAGCTCCATTTACAGTGCTGGTGATTCTTACAGCTGTGAAATATGCCATCAACAACACGCAGGACATTAAAAGTGCACACAAATAGACATACACACACAGACACTGGATACCCATACAAACACTACAGACACTGAGCAAGATATATATAGAGAGAGTGAGGAAGAGAGAGATAGAACGATGAAGAAAAAATGTCAGATTGACCGACCAACTGACAGATACGACTGAACGATAGACAGAAAAACAGCTAGATAGATAGAATGCACAAGCGATAGAAAAAAAATGATAGAAAGAGCAATGGATAGATAAAAGACCAATAGACTGATATTTCAATCAACGAACAGACAGATACAATAGAACGATGTGTGTGTGTGAGAGAGAGAGAGATGGCGAAATCTACCTTGTCAATGGAGCAGTGTAAGTTTATTACAGTAAGATTAACGGCGGTTCAGGAGGCTAATGCCTGCTAATACATCAGCGCTGTTTTAGCACAGCCCAACACACTCCCAGTCAATACAGAGCCTGAGAAATGGAGAGAGGGCAGCCAACCACAGACACAGGCAAAGGAGAAAGAAAAGGTGTGAGATTGCTTGGCAAAAAATAATAATAATAAAAAATACAACATAGTATGGCATGAAACAGCATAGCATAGATGCTGATTGTCATGTTCCAAAAAGCACAAAAAAAAAAAAATAAAAATATGATGTGTTTTATACTCCTTCTACAGTCATATGATAGCTTTATGCATGGAGCAGACAACAGTTGACCACAATACTTCTTCCATTCAAATCTAGCGCATTAATTATACATGCCAGAGCATCTTTGTTTACATAACCGAAGCACATTGATCGCGCTAGACACTATATCAGGATAGGAAGAGATTGCACACTTAAAGTACTTAAAGGTTTGAATGTGAAGAAATTAAAGATTTAATAATTAGGGTAATCTCACACACATATTAATTTGATACAAACCTATATGCTAAATTATTGTGAAGTATACTATAGTATAGTCAGAAGTAGCCAATTTCATTAATTCATTCCTTCAAAGTGTGTCAAAAACCAAAATGTGCTCATAAAATTGCTACAAATAAAATTTCAAGGTGAAGTTTTAAACACGGTCGTGAATCAAGTACACATTGTTGCATACTAATAAGACATTAATGGAGTTTGTTCATTTCCACAGTGCAAAGCCCGTAGAGCCCGAGCGGTGTATTGAATCCGGATAGGAAATGGGAGCCAGTTCCAGCTGGCTGGACACAGTTGAGTTCTGTATCGATTTTCAGGGGGAGTTTGAAGCCCTCAGACACCCTGCACAGTAATCCTGGCTCAGGAAAGCATCTACCATCAGTGGGCCACTGAAGTGTGTGTGTGAGTGTGTGTACGTGTGTGTGCGCAGAGGGCCCGTGGGATCTCTGACCACAAACATGGGGAGCTCACTCACCATCTGCATGGGTTGCTGGGAAGATTTCTCAGCTTTCTGTCAAAAATGTTCCGCACAAATTGAATAGTCCAGTTACAACGTTTCCCGCTCAGCTCCCTGGATACTGGAAAGCAAGCACCAAGATTCATTCAGCCAAAAGCCCTATTGGGATGGGATTAGTTTTCCGGACACATGTCTGTGAAGTATTAACTGTGTGTGGACATCTGAAAAGTTTAATGTAATTTCAAACAGGATAAGTGTAGAAATCACTGAGATAAGTGAAACGTATATACATCACAAAACGCATTTAGCTGTGCCAAGTAGTTATGCAGGAAATGCCAAATAGGAGTATACTGTATATCAAGAGGAACTAGAAGAGATTGATTAGAATTTTAAGCAAAAAGTAACAACTATTGGCATTATAATATTACATGTCACTTTAAAAGATGGAAAATCAGTTTATGTTTCGCCAGTTTTCCCTGTATGCAATTAAAACATTTTTTTAATTGCTTATAGTCGTTCGTTGTTTCTTTTTCCTTTCTGAAAAATCTGTTCTCATTCATCCCTATTCTCCCCCTTCACTATGAATGTTTATGTGACATAAGCCACTTTTCCACCGCCGGGCCGAATGGTTCTTAGAATGGTAAGAAACGGTTTCAGTTGTGTTTCCACTTGAGCCCGGTACAGCATGACACGATTATAAACCATTCTCGGCACGGTTGTCTAACGGTGCTGAATCGTGCTGGTAGAATCTGTGAAGTCACGTCGCCACTCAGGATTGGTAACTTGTCTGTTTCCTGGCTATCTTTACGTTGCTCAAATAGAGCGCTTAGCCAGCTACAGAGTTTCTCTCGACTCAAATTAATAATAAAATTAAAAGAAATATCTAATCATCCTCCATAACACGGTCGTTGTACATCTCATATCATTAGAAAACCATTGCGTTGCCAAGGCGGCAACAACAACTGATGCTTTTGTATTACATTCTAAAGAGCGGCCGTTACCAGCCCCACAGTGTTAAAATGAAACCGTAACCGCACCAGCTGGCCCAGATCAGCTTGGAATGGAATGGTTGCGCAATGAGGACTGTTCGGCCTGTTGGTGGAAAAGCGGCAATACTTATTTAGCTAAAACCCTTATGCCAAAGTATTTTCTGAATCTATCACTCTGTTTACACCTGGTATTATGGGTTTTGCGTTTTGGACGATCAAATCACAAGACGAAGAGAGAGACACATTCCCGTTTACACCTGGTGTTTTAATCCACTTTCAACCACTACTGTCCTGATTTCTTTGAGGGAAGGGGCTATGGGTGGGTAAATGTACAAGCTTTTTCAAAACTTTTGATCTAATGGACGAAATAAGCTCACACAAATTACATATGAACGCAACCGGAGATGACGGACAAAAATACGGAGAGCAGCAGCTTGCATTTCTGTTCTGTTCTTCATCCAATCGACCAAAATGCATCTTAATACCAGGTGTAAACAGGACCTCATTGATCTGCTATTGGTCATATGCACTAAAATCAATACAAATTCTAAATAATTTCATTTTCCCTGGTTCAACAGCTATTAAATAAACTGGAAGTCATATACCATGCATTATCTTTTCAATAAAGTTCTCTGAGAGATGCACAAAAACACTTCTTACATGCTTACAGAAAATATGCTTCAGTTCAATTCTGTCATCATTTACTCCATATCATGTCAAAAGATATTTTGAACTGTTCTGGACCAACACTGAACAACACATTTTTTAAAAATATCTTCTTTTGTGTTCTGATGACATGTTTGGAATGACGTGAGGGAAATTAAATATTTGGGTGTACTATCCTTTTAAGTCCATATGCAAAAAGCAAGCACTATCTTTTCATTTTCTGGTGTCAATTCACATGAGACTACTATTACCTTTGCAGGGCATTTTACAGAGGGCCAAAAAATCTTAAAAATCACTGACATGGTCGATCTGGACAGAAAAGCTCAGATAATTACATTACCACACGTTCCCATATAAAACTAATCTGGTCCGAATAGGACAGATGATTTTTTTTCTGCTTAAATTTAGCTTTTAGCTTAAGCTTCAAAGTGATCAAGAACTGCCTGATATGATTACAGACATGACCTGTTAAAGGATTGAGAAGAAATGAAAGAACAAATCGTAGACTTTTCTTAGCCACGATCACTCATTGCATCACTAAGTTAGCAAACAGACAGAAATGGGTCATTGTAATGTACTTTATCAAGAGACACTGCCGCTCCAGGCAGCTCCTTCTTTCCCTCTCTATTTTCTGCAGCTGATTTTAGTCCATTGGTTTTTATTTGAAAGCACAACTACTTAATAGACAATGATCATTAAACTAAAGCAATGAACACAGCTTTGAGTGTTGCTAATATGGAGCAGCGTGGAAAGAAAAGGCCTTTTCCTCAGACAGAGCACAGCCTAATACAATCTTGGTTTTATCTTGATGTAAAGATACGCTGTAGACCCAAAGAGCACCAAATATAATCCTTCCAAGAGGAGCCCTGTGGGGATACTTTCTCAGCATATAGTTCAAACCTTTTTATTCCCACCCTCTCAGCGTCATAACTACACTGCACTATTGCTGCACTAGTTTGACTTTACTTCCCACACATAACATGTTCTCACACTTAATTTGTTTCAGGAGTCAGAGAAAAGCATTTGTAAAAATGCTGGCTTAAATGTGAATGCTCTAAACAAACTTGGTGTTGGTGTCCTACTTGATACCTGGGTAAACTGCCCCCAAAACAAACCAAACCAAAAACAAACCCAAACAAAACAAAACACACTTGGTGTTGGTGTCCTACTTGATACATGGGGCCTGTACCATGAAGCCGGATTAGCTGGCTAGCCAGGTAAGTTTCAGATTAGTTTGCTCCAATCCTGGGTTTTAGGTACCATGAAAGTGACTTGGCTTTTAGCGGTGCTCATCACCATAGTAACTTACGCTCCACGGCTAACCTGCTCCGGGGCAGGTTATGTTCTGGTTCAGAGATCTCAAACCGAAATTGGGCCAATCGGATGTGAGCTAAATGAACTGACACATCCAACGCAATAAAGTCACACCCACAGTTTCTCGTCCTCCAAATTAAAGGACACTATATAGTAAAAAAAATTGTCTGACTTTAATGATAATTACTTAGAATTATTTTATGATTTATATAATTATTATATTATATATTTTATTATTAATCAAATACACAAGAAATTTTAGTTTAGCAGTTATTATTAAGCATTTAGTTTCAATGAATATTAATATATACAGATCATATGTAATATAAATAAGCTGTAAATAAACTTTAATATGACTACATGTGACCTTACATGTTTGAATCTCTATCGCTATATATTATCAACTATATAAACTAACACCACAAGTTTCACTTGCACTGATAGAGCAAGATAATTTCTTTTATTTGTCCTCTTTCATGGACAAGTATTTTCATTAGTGTAAATGAGTTTAAATACTTAATTTTTTTTTAATCTCTTAACCTTCAGCAAAAGATTTCTGAATGGCGCTGGCTCTCTCGCGAGAAGTGAATCATAGTTTCTCTCTGTTGCAAGGCATGTGATTGGCTGTTCACCACTGACATCACGGATTCATGTGCACGTGCTCCACAAACTCAGGATCAAAGCCTGAGTTGACAAAGAAAGTTGATGATCAGCATCATGGTATCAACAAAGCCAGATTGGAGTGGTTTGGTTTTGTCAACTCGAAACTAATCCTATAACCCTGAGTTTGATCAACTACCATCATGGTACAGGCCACTGGGTAAACTGGACTTAAACTTAAATCAATGCAATGTTTGTCTAAAGGAATGACTCTGAGGATAAAGACTTGTGATCAAATCAAAGTAGAAAAATAAAAATAAAAAATTAGGTCAAAAGGTCAAAATGTGGTTGTAAATTAAAAATACACACAAATAGCACTGATAAACTAACAATTGTGATCGATTTGATTAACTTGACCTCCGCTGCAAGGCTCATTTAATGTTACCATTTATTTCTTCTTTTGCCTTCTAGCTGATGAGAAAAAATGAAGATACTACATCTAGCACAAACAGTCGCTCAGAAAAAGACAATTTATGTTCAGTGGGTGGGAGCATTGCCTTAAAACTGCTGGAAGCCATCACTGCTTTCAAAAATACTTTCATAATTTTAATAATAATAAAATCAACATCATCATCATCATCATTTTATTATCATATGACTAACATCCTGTGAAACACATTTTTGTAAACAACTAATTTACATATGTCTAGCTGACTGAATAAAGAAAAAAATTGACAGTATCTTTACTACTGCAAAAAAAAAAAAAAAAATTGGTGAAACCATGATACCACAAGTCTATTATTTTTGTTATTTGCCTTCTGAGGACTCTTTTTAAATTATTTAAAATAATACATATGGGCTAAGGCTATCTCTTCTTCACAGCATTTAGGTGTTTCTTTGTACTCTGTCTTCGTTCACCCGTTGTTTCAATTTTCCGCCTCTTTAGTTTAAGATCACCCCCTACACTCTAAATTAAATCTATTTCATTTGAATCCAAATTGTTTCATTTGGCATGACAATGAATTTCTTTCTTTTCGTCGGCAAGCTGTGAACGCAAACAAACAAATTGAGCAAGGAAACAACGAGTGAGAACAATAAGTGGTAATTATGAGGAATAATTACGCAGCTAATCCGATGAATAAGTGTATGACAATTAGCGTGGGGAGATGAATGGCTTCGTTGAGTTAGCATCGGTACGGCCCCGCTGCGAGGTCATGACAGGTGGCTGGTGAAACAGGCCTGTCATTACAGCACACCTCCATACCTCTCTCGGGAGGGGGCAGATTACTGGTAAAATCACACGACATTTGTTCGCAGTGTTAAAACGGCTAGAAGGGAACAGGTTAGCTGAGCTTTGGTCTGGGAATGTGTAAATGCGCACAAAAAAAGCAGGTTTTCTTGCATGTTAATGACGAGGATATCCACTTCCAGCCAAGAGAGCTCCACATCAATATGGATGATCCATATAGTTCCAACTATATGAACATCAACATGATATAACTTAATTTCTGAAAATAACTACTGACAACAAGGCTTATTTGATTAAAATATCAGTGTCAGTGCCTGTTTTTTACTCTACAACCAAGAGCCACGAAAGCAAACAACTGAGGTGTAATATTCAGGAAAATATCAACATAACTACGACACAAAAGACATAAAATCTCACCGAACGCCCACTGTGTCCTGTAAACAAATGAGTGATTTTATTGCACACTCTGCCAAAGACAAATTAAACGAAAACAAAGTTCACCATGGGAAAAGACAGTTAACTTTAGCAGACTGCTAAAATAAGCAAAACATCACAAAACAAAGGAGGCGAGCAGATGGGCAGTTTGAGTGCTACGTAATACATCAAGCTAGTTCACAGAGCAGCACTAAAATACACAATAAAAACACTCACATACTGTTCTTACCCTCAACAACCCAGTGAACTATCTTACTAGCCTCAAGAGCCTCCAATGCAGTTTAACCACTGTTAACCATGCTAGCGCAAACACGATTCTCTTAGAAATTCATTTTTTGCTGTAAATGTTAAGACTGTATGGTTCCTCTTGTGTCCTGTAGGTGTTGGCCAACTGCAACCAAGAAGATAAAGTGTTGTGGGCTCCCCTGCCATCCTGAGCACAAATGGCTCTATGCTTCCTTTAGTGCCTCTAAAAAGACAAGAGGCTGCGCTCCAGGTGGTTGGCAGACCTTTCTGTTGTGTCAGCCAATGAGGGTGAGATACAAAATGCTATAGGTGACAAAATTTTTGCCAAAGCTAGAGGTTGCCAATTGCATGAAGACAATGATGGTGCCAACAGGGAAAACCCTGTGCCCCCTGTTGTCAGATCAATGTCGAAATTGCAGAGGAAAGGATATCCAGTTGGCATTAGATTAATGTTGCCTCCTTGTAAGTTCAGAAGTCGTTTACAATGTTCAAAAGACTATTAACTACTAACAATATGGCTTATTTCAATAAAGGATTAGTTCACTTTATTAGTTCAGAATTAAAATTTCCTGATAATTTACTCACCCCCATGTCATCCACAATGTTTATGTCTTTCTTTCTTCAGTCGAAAAGAAATTAAGGTTTTTGAGGAAAACATTCCAGGATTTTTCTCTATATAGTGGACTTCACTGGGGTACAACGGGTTGAAGGTCCAAATTGCAGTTTCAGTGAAGCTTCTAAGAGCTCTACACAATCCCAGAAAAGGAATAAGGGTCTTATCTATCTAAATGATCGGTCATTTTCTAAAAATAATAATAATAATAACATACTTTTTAACCACAAATGCTCGTCTTGCACTAGCTCTGCGATGCACTACACATTACGTAATCACATCTGAAAGGTCACACGGGCTGTAGGCGAAAGTACCGATCCAGTGTCTACAAAGCGAACGTGCAAAGACTAAGTCAAACGGCCTTTACAAAAAAGGTAATTTTTCGCCCTACCGCGGTACTTCCGGTACACGATTATGTAATGTCTGATGCATCGCAGACGCATATATATATATTTATTTATTTATTTATTTATTTATTTTTGAAAATGATAGATCGTTTCACTAGATAAAACCCTTATTCCTCGGCTGGGATCATGTAGAGCCCTTTGAAGCTGCACTGAAACGGTAATTTGGACCTTCAACCCATTGTACCCTGGTGAAGTCCACTATATGGAGAAAAATCCTGGAATGTTTTCCTCAAAAACCTTATTTATTTTCAACTGAAGAAAGACAGACATAAACATCTTGGATGACATGGGGTGAGTAAATTTTAATTTTGAAGTGAACTAATCCTTTAAACAACAGTATCATTATCTTTACACTTACTTATTAGCTAAACCAGTAATATTTTTAGTAGTACATAGGCTATAATGCAAACAAAGTAAATTGTAGAGTCAACAATCACTTATTTTGTACAATACATTATATATTCATTAACATCAATATCAATTAGATTCAGCCATGGTTCTTTAATTGAAAATGTAAGTATTTCCACTGGCATTCACAGTTCTGACATGACCTGAAGAAATCCCTTTCATCCAACCAAGCACAATGTTCATTGGATTCTAGATCATTTCATCCTTTCCAGAGCATACACTGTGCATTAATGAGTGCAAGTATTAGTAAAAGTTAGTTTCAGTTTCCTAGGTCACCTCTAGATGGGATTAAACTTTCAAAGTTTTTGTTGGCAGTACAGATTTTCGATGGATTAATTATAAAACCTGCCTGAATTTCTTTCTTCAGTGGAAAACAAAATATATTTTAATGAAATGTACTGACCATAAGTCTTTACACACAACAGCTTAAATTTAAGTCCATAGATATGTATTATGTTTATTATGTTGTAGAAAAAAGTCAATCAAATGGGTTTGGAGTAAACAATGATATATTTAAATATTTGAAAAATGATATATAGTAAATTATAATAATGACAGACTACAGACTTCATCTGTTAGTCAAAATTCTGGTTGGCTTTTGGTTAATGGCTACTGTTCTTGAGGTGAAACTGGTTTAACGTCATCCTGTCATCTTGAATATTAAGTTTAACAGGGTTAATTGATCCTACTGCATCCTGCCAGTTTTGGTCACAAAGTGCCAAAATACAATGACCAGTAGACCCATCACTTTAACACAAACTAGCTGCTTTCATAGCCGTCAATTAAATACTGTTAAAGATGCAGAGATTGCGTGGACTATTACCAGCCCATGCTTCTCAAATGTGCTATGCTATGCTCTACCAGAGTGTGTAATTAGAGGAAGCGCTTCAGTCCACAGATTTTTCTTTCCTAGATGCACAGTGAGTCGCTCAGCATGTTGTCGGTTTATTCATACAGGAATTAAGCAAGGCTGTCTTTTATACTACCCCTCGCTTTGCCTTGTTCTCTGCATGGACATGCATTACAATTCTTGCTTCTTACCTCCTCCTTCCTCCGCCGCTATGGCAGCGTTTCTTTGATCATTGAATAGCACCGTGATGGGTAAATTTCACAGCTGGCCTGATTCTTAATTCTGCCATAATTCTTTCAGTAATGTTGTTGTTTTGGTTGTTCAACCATCTCTGGAGTTTCTCTAATAAGCAGTCAATAGTATGTCTTGAAATACAGATTATCTTAAACTAGCATGAAAAAGAAACTGTTCGATATGCTTAATTCAAATACCATCACGACACAATGGCACACATTAGGTCTCATTCACGAACTGTTTGTATGCACATACTTGGCTGCAAAACGTGTGCAAAGTCATGATTCATCAGTTTTGCTTAAAATATGTAGTTCAAAATGTAGGATAAAATTAATAGCCAACTCAAACCACATGAATGCAAAAAATCAGAGACATATTGTGGCATATACATTCAGTTATATATCAGGGCTCCAGACTGCGCCTAAAATGGTCGTATTTGTGACTAAAAATATTAATTTGCGAGTGATATTTTTGCTGTGAATATGAACAGGTAGGGAAAAATTTCACACATCAAACAGACGCCAAAGAACTAGAGCTGATGAAAGCCGACTGTGTTGTCACCTGCGTCGGGGCAAAACAGCAGCATTCGAACACACCGTTCTGCTCCTGCGTAAAGGAGACAACTGTCAACTGTCCCAACCGGCGCTACAGACACAATGCAGCGCGTGCTTACCGTTTGAATATCAATCATGCTGATCACTTTCATTATTCCACTCCGCTCATGCTCATCAGATAAATTTAAGGTCATTAAAAGTCTTCAGTGCCTTAAACAGTATAACAAGAGTATAAACGATCATTTTAAGGCGTCTTATATTTTGTGGATGGAAAACAAATTGTGATACTCCCTAATGTGATTATTATTAATTTCATTAAAGAAATGTGAGCGTTGCATGCTTTAAAGTCAAAAGATGGCGCTGTTGCGCGTTCTTCAGAGCAGCTCGCATTTAATGATTAGCGCACATTTGTCAACCGATTGCTTATGAACTAATGCTGATCAATTATCACAAAGTTTACTTTATATTACATATATATATATATATATATATATATATATATATTGTGTTGTAAATGGTTGTAGCAACGTAACTTATTAATCCTCATCTGAACTTGAATGAGCAGCAAAAGTAAAGCACAGACATTTCAAAATAAGAGTCCCGCTGTATTTCAAAGTAATCAAAGTCAAGTAGTATGTATATCATTTGCCCCTGTTTGTTATTTGGTTACACAAACCAAATTTAATATATTTATATATTTATTTCCATATATTTATATTTATTTTCATTTGATTCAAAGTAAACTGTTGTAGCTTCAGGAAGGGAGGACTAAGAACATTATTTGACACATATTATTCAATATAAAGATTTTACTAGCATCGGGGTTATTATAGTTAACTAAAACTATTAAAAACATTTTTTATTGCTTGAAATAAATGTTAATACGAAAATAAAAATCTATACAAACTAAACAGACATGTTTAAAAACAAAAAATAAAACTAAAAACAAAAATTAAAACTTAACAAAAAATGAAAGCAGAAAATATAAAAATCTAATCGGATTCAAAATATTAACAAAAATAATAGTATTAAGTGAAAATAGTGACATTCATTTCCCAGAAAAGTCACAAGATGAAAAAGCTGAACCTGTAAAGGGGACATATATAAACAACAGGATGACTAAAAGTAAGTGATTTAAAATTTTAAGTTCATTGTTGTGTGGCTCTTAAATGGCTCCTTAATGATTTTTTTTGTCTGGAGCCCTGTATATTGTATATCCATTTTTTTATTTATATATACAGTCATGTGAAAAAGAAAGTACACCCTTTTGAATTCTATGGTTTTACATATTAGGACATTAAAAAAAAATAAAAACATCTCCAGGTCTTAAAATTAGGTAAATACAACCTCAGATGAACAACAACATGACACATTACACCGTGTCGTTATTTATTTAACAAAAATAAAGCTAAAATGGAGAAACCATGTGTGACAAACTAAGTACACCTTATGATTTTATTGCTCGTAGAACCACCTTTAGCAGCAATAACTTGAAGTAATCATTTTCTATATGACTTTATCAGTCTCTCACATTGTTGTGGAGGAAGTTTGGCTTGGTGAATTTGCTGCGACGTCCACTCCTGGGAAGATTTGCAACAGTTTTGAATGGTTTCCACTTGTGAATAATCTTCCTTACTGTAGAATGACGGACTTCAAATTGTTTGGAAATGGCCTTGCAACCATTCCCCGTTTGATGGCAGCAACAACTGCTTCTCTAAGATCATTGCTGATGTGTTAACACACACCTGAATGCTCTAGACCACAAATTGCCAAAACTTCTGCTTTTGTAGAGTTGTGCTGTGTTCGAAATCACCCCTATACCCTCATTCACTATTCCCTACATTACTCCACTAATATAGTCCACTTGAAGGAGTGAATGAAACGAGTGAGTGAATTCGGACACAGAGTGCACCGGAAGGGCTGCCGATTTCGCATAGTTTGTGCTTGCTGTTTAATAATCATTTAAAATGTAGCAAACTGGCAGCTCTATTAGTAATGAATATTTACGATGAACTCTGCCATGGAAACTAGCATGTTCAAACCTTTTAAACGATTTAATGATCAATTAAAAAGGAATTTATACCTGTATGATATTATGCTGGACCAGCGCGGTTTGGAAATGAATAGATGATTGATTCAGTTGCTGGCGCCATCTCCTGGCAAGATGCGGGAATTAATTTAGCGCGACTCTCACAGTGTATTGTGGGTATTCTCTTGCAGTTGAGCGTGCATCGGTTGTACACTTGTTATTGCGGTGCATTGTGGGATTGAATGAGTGCACTCAACATCGTCCAGTATGGTTTCGGACACCACTACAAATGGCTGTCCCCTCAAATAGTGCCCTATTTAAGGGTATAGAGAGTGATTTCGGACACAGCCTTGGTCACGCTTGCTGATGACCAGTTAATCAAAGGCATTTGATTAGCAGGGCCTGACTGCTACTTACCCTCTTAATTTCTTTGGAAGCAGTAAGGGTGTACTTAGTTTGTCACACTTGGCTTCTCCATTTTGGTCTAGTCTTTGTTAAATAAACCATGACACGGTGTAATATGTCTTGTGTTGTTATTCATCTGAGGTTGTATTTATCTGATTTTAAGACCTGCCAAGGACCAGATGATTTTTTATTATTATTATTATTATGTCCTGATATGTAAAACTATAGAATTCAAAAGTGAGTACTTTCTTTTTCACATAACTGTATTTTTAGACAACACAGTGCTGTCAAATGTACTAGTACTTCTGGTCAATACTTAAATGTTAAAAATGTAACAATGCCAGCCTTTGTGCGGTACCAGTACTATCGAGTACCAGGTCAATTTGGTACCTACTATTAGGTTTCTGCTACAAAACTGTCCTGTGCAAATTTTGTGTGAGTGTTCTCTGAAGAGCAACAAAGGATTCTATTTACAACATGCTTTTGTAGTGATTTTGAAGCCAATCACAGACATGTTTGTTGAGCGTACAAACACAATGCCTAATCAGAGGCATTTAAACAGTTTAGACAGTAAGAGCAATTTTATGAACAGATGTATGTACACACCTCCTGCAAATGTGTCTGAATTTGGCCTGAGAACAAAAGAGTATGTGTAACGGAGGCCAACTAGTAAGAGTTGTGCAAGTAAATCTCACTCCCCTGGCCTCAAGAGGTGCACTAGTGACTGACGCTAGAGGCTGTGGTCTTTAGTGTCCTTATAAATGCGCTCACCTCCAATGCCGGAAATAGCGGTTCAAATCCCGCTCAGGGGTGCGCTTCCCGAAAGCATCGTTAGCGAACTATGGTCGTAAGTCCCATTGAACTCTATTGGTAACGACGGAACTTGTGACCATAGTTCGCTTTGGGAAACGCACCCCAGAGCAGTGCGTGTAGAACCGGAGGGGTTACACATGCACCCACTCATTAGTGAATGAGTGACCCAATGGCTTTGTGATTTCTTAATTTCCTCTCAAGTTTCAACTTGCAAGCAATGGAAGGTGGTATAGTACAACAATCTGGTTAAAGTTCAGGGCTGGTAATCAAAAGATTGACAGTTTGATCTCCAGCAACCCTTGACCATCATGCCCTTAAACACCCCAGGGCGATCAAAGGGACTGCAATAAGTGTACAGTAAGCCAATGAGTAAAATCAGACACTGTACTTAACTCCGTTTGCTATAAAGAAAGAAAGTTGACCACTGTTTTTATTAAGGAAGTGAAAAGTACAGGTACTTCAGTACCAAGTGTGTATATATATATTTTGCAGTTATAGCAAGACTCATAGAAATGTGTACAATTTCACGATTATTGGTGGCTACTGTACTATTCATGTTGTGACAACCCTAGCTACAATTAAGCATTTGGCAGCAGCTTTTACGCAAACAGTGTACAGTTAGAAGATAAATTCTGCATACAAACAGAACCCATGACCTTGCTATCCTATGCATTTATTCCCAAGGAGACAACTTTTATACACTTTAACATGAACTTGTAACAAAGTTATAATGGTGAATATGGATGATGATATGCTCAACAGCAAATAGTTTGGATCCCCTCGGCGCACATTTCCTTTCTCTTTGAGTGCAGTCTTGGCATTTTGCATGAGCTGGAGTTGGGAAAATGAATGTAATTACAGTTAAACTGCGGCGCCCCACTATTCCAAAAGCGCCGCAAGCAGCTAAAATTATTCTAGACGGCCCGAAGCGTCGCGGACGCTGCAGCGTGAGTTATTGTTGCCGTGTCACTCAGGCCCGCGGAACGCCGATGGGATCGCAGGGGTGAGCGTTCTTATTCAAGCGAGCTCCGTCTGCTCTCTGCACTTGTCCGCCTTTGAGTCATGAAGAAAGACCCCCGCCCCCACCTGACGTCCTCCCATCAGCAATTCCGGCCACTTTTCCTCACACAGTAAGAGCATGAGCTTTATTAGCATGGTGATGGTGCCCCTGGGCCCTGGTGCTTTTAGAGAAACGGTGGGCAGCGCTAATTCAATTCACCTCCATTCAGCACTAATAGCTGCCACCGTTTGGAAGGAGTTGAAGAGAAAGAGAGGGATATGAGGGAGGGAGAGAGGTTATTATAGCATGGCAGATAATGCGCCTTGTACTTTCATGGCCACGGTCTCACCTTTTTGTCTGCCCTGCTTGGAAACTTCCAGCCTTCACTCGCAAAACTGTAACTTTTGCCTATATACGATAAGTGCAAAGGAGAAAAAAAGATGGAAAAATGTCTGAACACTAATAAAACTTACCAAACAAATCAGGCAGTGAAAAAAATAATTATACAAGCAAACCAAGAAAATAGCCTGCTAGACTTATTTTTGTATCTCACCTATCACAAGTTTATTGCTTTTCTATACTTTTCAAGTGAGCCGCTTAAAGATAATGATAAATTTTAATAAAACCAGTCATTATCTGCAGATTATCATTAAGTGCAGAGTCCCATCTACAGAGTATTTTCTGGAGGTGGATTTAGCTTTATTGTGCAAAGGCGGTGAGGCATATTACAATGCATAATATAGTGCGTTTGTTATGCTAGATGCAATGTTCTTCCCTTTGTTACGAGAGAGCTCTCAAATGGCTTTCTTGTGGGCAGGGAGGCTTTTAAAACATTAATCAAAAAGCATCAAGCATAAGGTTAGGGTAAAGTCACACTGGAAGGCAGAGCAGAGTATTTCAAGTGGTACGATTAGCTTTGCAAATGTCTCGTCTGTTTCATTGAGTCCTTTAGCTCTCCTTCTCTTCCACTATCATAACTGAGTTGGGAACGGTCAATCACCAAAATGTTTCCACTCTCAATCACTAACCCTTAGCCTCTCTTTCCTAACTGTTCCCCTTCTCCTTACTTCATTGTCTCTAAATGTTCTTAACCCTGTAGAGCCTGATATGAAATAATAGTTAGAAAAATCTTGTTTTTTAAAAAAATTTAGTTTATTGAACCTTTAGACAAAATAAAAAAAAAATCTAAAATAAGTTTGCTTTTTGGAGTATCATAATTGATACATCAGGCTTTAATGGATAATAAATTATGATATATGAGAATATGGAGCTCATACTTGAGAAAACACCTCAATTTTATTCAGAGGCCCAAATTAAGCAAAAATAAGCAATTTTATGCAGTTACTGATATATACATGGCCAGAAAGTAAGATAAAATTGTTTGTAATGTAAATCAGTATAACAGTATACTTTATAACAGTTTAACAGACTACTTAAAATGCATGTTAATATCTGTTGTCACTCTATATCTGCCAATAGTATGTCTTAGTAAGATGATATTTAAATGCTTAGCTTTATGATCAAAGCTCTGTATTTTTAAATGTGGGAGGCAAAACATATAATGCAATGCAATTCAATAATGATTGAGAGATGTACAAAGAAATTTTCCTCAATGCTTCACATTTTTAGAATTATACTAAAAGCCCCTAAGTATAGACCATTTCAACGGCTATTCGTCAATTTAAGGAAGTGAAGTGATGTCTTTGTTTCTTAGACGTTTCCGGTTAGTTGTCATTCAAAACATCTTATCAGAATTAAAATTAGGATCATGTTGCTCTGTGGTTGGACAGTAACATCAGTACATTATGGAGTGCTGCAAGGATCTGTGTTAGGCCCTCTGCTATTTTCAGTATATATGCTGCCACTTGGTAATATTATAAGAAAACATGGAGTTAGTTTCCACTGTTATGCAGATGATACTCAGTTATATATTTCATCACGACTAGATGAAATCTCTAACTTATCCAAGCTGACAGAGTATGTTAAATATATAAAATATTGGATGACCTGTTAGATGAGCTGAGGTATTACTTATTGGAACAAAAACCTGTACACAGAATCTCTTAGAATACAATTTGAATTTAGAAGGATGTACTGTTACTTCATCCTATACAGCAAAAGGAAAAATTAAGCGAAACAGGTGTGGAATGGCATGAGCATGAGTAAATGATAACTGAATTTTCACATATAGATGAACTATTCCTTAGAAATTCTCAAAGATTTTCCACAATAGAGGGGCTTGTCACATAAGAATGTTTTTTTCATGATGAGTGTATGAGTTTGGTCATCTTGCTGTCTGTCCTCAGACTTGTGAAAGTGTCATTGGTGGCAGCTAGCATGCGGTGTTGTTACTGCTTTCTCTTCCATCACTGTCCCCATCAACCCTTATTACCACACTACCATGATTTCTAGGACAGATGCCATGTTTACTGGAGGTTGCCAGGTGTACTCTAGGTGTCATCTTTCCTCTCCTCTCGCTGCACCTTTTTATTCTTCCTCTTTTTTGACATCTCTCAAGTGTAATGAGTATAGATTATAGTTTGAATCAGTTTTTAGCCGTTTAGCTCTTTAAGCTTGTTAAAGACTACAAAGGTACTAGCATATTTATGTTTCTGCAGTTAAGAAGCTTTTATTCAAGGCAGCTTATGACCTATATACAGAGTAAATGAATTATGCAATAATGCTGTTAGGATTATTTTTACCTCTCATTTGTAGCCGAAAAACTCCCAGATAGGCACTGCAACTCCACAGACCAGAGATGAACAGTTTCAAAATGCAAGTGCAGAATGCTGCTCTTTCTTTACATGACCTGTGCTGAGGCAAACAGCAAATGTCTAATCCAATTAATTAATTAACTAATCCTCTTAATCTTATTATTCTTATTTATGCTCTCACAGCCCATTGACTTTCCAGCAGATAAATACATGCTGCACAATTCAGCCGGGATTTAATTTACCTATTCCTCTGTTTATCAAGGAAAGTCGATCTGGCTAGTCTACAGTATAGAGTGAATCTCACAAAAAATATGTCCAGATTACATTCTACCTCTTTTTTTTTCTTTCTTTTTTTTTTTAGACTTTATATCATTAGATTTTTTTTTTTTTTAATTAAAACAATTAAGCACATTCCTCCACCAAAAGTGCTGATGATCTGAAAACACCAACAAACATGCATGTTGGAGTTTAACGAGGTTCAGTGTGAAATTCTGCTTGAATGAAAGTGTCATACAGCCAGTCTGTGCTCCTTCACGGGGCCACATGTCTGATTTGATGCTACTAAATTTGTGAGCAAACCTTCCCTGTGTTGAACTGTAATAAATCTAGGGCTGCCCCCTAATAGTCGACTAACCATTAGTCAACTAGAAGAGGCTTAGTCAACCAAAACCTCCACAGGAAGTGGTGAAAACATGCAGTCTGTGACGGATATTGTTAACGGCAGGAAATTCAAACATTCGCCTATCACTCAACGACGTCAAATATGACTTATCACTTGAAACATGTAAGTAGTAGCAATTTTACAAGTCTGCTCGCTCGTTAACCTAGCTGTTATTTGGCGCATATCCAAGCGTTTGTGTAGAGAACGGTTACCGCATGACATGCAGGCGCCGGTGCAATCCCTTGCATTTAACTTAAAGACCCCCTGTGGTAAAAATCAAGTTTTTAATGTTGTTTATATGTCAAATATAATAAATGCAGCCTTGGTGAGCAGATGAAGCTTCTTTTAAAAACATTAAAAATCTTACCGTTTCCAAACTTTTGACTGGCAGTGTATATATATATATATATATATATATATATATATATATATATATATATATATATAAACTGATGCTGCATTAACTAAATTAAATATTTTTAATGTGTTAAACAGGAAAAAAAAAAAAAAAATTACACCCACTGGTTCTTGCTTCATGTTTTCTTCTGGAGCATCAGTGAATGTTTGAACCTTCTGTAATACTTGTGTACTGTATGAGTCCCTCAATTGTCCTCAGTGTGAAAAGATGGATCTCAAAATCATACAGTCACTGCTGGAAAGGGTTCAAATACACAAAAGATGCTGGAAAACAAAAAGAATTTGCAGGACCTGGAGGATTTTTCTGAAGAACATTGGGCAGTTTAACTGCTCAGGACAAACAAGGGACTCATGAACAACCATCACAAAAGAAAATCCAGGTAATGACACACATAAGAATCAAGGGTATGTAAACTTTTGAATGGGGTCATTTTTATAAATTTAGCTTCTTTTTTTTGTCTTGTGGACTATATGTAAACTTTCTTTTATGTAAAATATCTTATTCAGGTCAGTACTAGATAAAAAAATATGTATTTTGTATGATCCCTTTTATTATTAAAATAATTAACATTTTGCAGATTCTGCAAGGGGTGTGTAAACTTTTGAGCACGACTATATAAACACACACACACACACACACACACACAAACACAGCGAAATATGATCTGGACATATATTCTTGATGTTTTTTGTGACATTCACCCATATATTCAGGAAATATTCACTGAAATACACTGAATTTACTCAATCTGTGTCCCTCTCTTTATTATTGATGTTTAAGCAGAACCAGTTTTCCCATGTGCCTTTACTGGTGCAGGTAAGCGAAAAATAAAGAGCTCATACATTCTGAATGCCTTCTACATATATGCAAATAAATCAATAATGACATCACAACCTCTCCAAAGAGACTGAGCGATGGCCTTCACCACTCTTTGTCTACTTAACAACCTGTCCATCAAATCTCCAGCAAGGTCTCAGCTCACCCGTCCTCGAGAATATTGAGGAATATCAATCACGCCGGATCAGCACATACTCCTCCCTGGATAGTTTGCATGAAGACCAGGACAGAGCACAACCAATCAATCTGTGGACCACTGGATTGGGCCAAAATGTGATGTCATGTGCAAATGGCTCACTAAAGCGTCCTAGCCAGATGTGGCTGATTTGGGATGAGGGCCCTCCTTTGCTACTCATCCTCCCCGTCACAGCAAAGATGGCCGCCCGTGCCTGTGCCTGACTGTAATTTGGAATTAATGGGATGGTAAAACTTTTAATTCAAAAGTGCTGCCTTGGGGACAAAAGCATTTGCATACAAATGAACACAATTTCCTGTTTGTTCCGTATGCAAATTCAGGAAAGGAGATGCTTAACGAGCATGAGAGTGTGTTTATGTATGTGCGGGGGGCGGTGCTTGGCAGCTCAAGCTGAGCGGCATGTGAACGGCGCACCAGACGCCCAACCGAGCACTTCAAAAAACAAAAAGAAAGGGAGTCTGAGCTATCAGTCCAGGGCAGGAGGTGAGCCGAGCTCATCCCTGAAGAGACGCGGTTCCTAGAGGAGAACTTTATAACGGTGACCTTTCCCTCCGCCACTCACACCTGAACACAACAGGAGGGAAGGCTGTTTGTGCTTCCATCCCATCTTGAATACAATTATAGACGCCAACTCTGGGGTGGCGCAGTGGAAGTTGATGGTGCCAACCCAAGGGTAGAGGACGTGGTGTCAAATCTTTTTATAAAAAAAATAAATAAATAAATAAAAATATTTAGCAGCAACAGCATTAATATTCCTGTAACATGGGCGGTTTGGTGTTGAAAGTTTGCCCTCCTCTAAGCATTTGTGGGTCTGTTCTCCTTCCAAAAACCTCAGAAGACTGCACTGAAATTAATCTTCCATAGAAGTTGTGTACAAAACAGTTAATTGATCAGTAACGGGGCTGTATATGTATATTAGTTTTTAATATCAATCTTGAAAACAGATGCACTGCTTTATATTTTTGTGGGAACACTGTAACAATGTATAAGACTTTGCTTTCACTTTTGACCTAATTAATGCATTGTTCCTGAATGAAAGAAAGAAAAATCTTACTGACCCCATACTTTTGAATGGTAGTGCATTTAAAAAATAAATAAATAAATAATTATATCTCATCTAATATTGTGAAATGTCTATCACTACAAAAAAATAAATCCAATTTTTAAACAAATCCAACATTTTTTTTTTTTTTTTTGGTCTTGGAAGTTCTTTTTAGTATGGGTCGATGAACAGTTTCAAAACATTCTTTAAAGTCTTTCTCTCTGGAAGCTACTGGATACTGCTCACTGGCTCTCTGAGAGTTCAATGACATTTAATAAAATTTCTCCAATAATTGTTTTACTTGAGGTCAAAAATTAAGCACTCTGAATGTGTTTTGTGTCATTTTCTTCAAGAGAAAGGACCTGAGGGACCATGATAACAGAGCACTTTTAAAAGATTGAGCCCTTAACTTAAAAATACACTGAAGGAAACTGACTTTGAATTTAGAGTAAAATTAATGCTTGCTTTCCAACAGAAGGGCACAAACCCAATTTAGTATAAAGAGAACTAGATGAACAATGAACAAGAGCTGAAGGGTTCTCCATACTATTGCCATTTTAAAAGAGTTTCCTCAAATTCTATACAATTTGCAAGATCATTACATATCGCTCCACAAATCATGTCATCTTTCCATTGTTTTCAGGTCTGGTTTAATCACCACAAGACTACATAAAGTCCATACTACATCCATAAATACAGATGCCGCTAAAAGAAGAACTCTCTAAACTGCTTACACCCATATCTCAGAAACTCTAATTAAGTCCAGTGTGGTTACATTGGCCTGTCATGATTGATGATCTCACAGAATAGAGGATGAGTCGAAATATGATCTCAACATTTGGCCATTTAAAGGAACAGTTCACCCAGAAATCATTCACTCACCCTCATGTCGTTTCAAACCCGCATGACTTATTTTCTTAGGCAGAAAACAAATGTAAAAGTTCAGCATGTTGACATTGCTCAATAAAAAGTGAATGGTCACTTTCAAGCTTCAATCAATATTTATCTTACATTATTTTTCCAAATTAATTATTTCTGTAAAAACTATTTTAACTTGATGAAAAAAAAAATGATTTAGTGAAAAAATGCTAAATATCATAGATATTGACCACTAGTCACTATTAATTTTCACTGTATGAAAAAGAGCAGCGTTAGCGCACTGCCTAATAGGGATGTTACTTTTTTTTTAGCCTGTGAGTTGCCTGTTCTGAATGACTAGTCAACAAATCAGTCTTAAGGGAGCGCTGTATAATTATGCTGGTTTCAGGGCATTACTTAGGAGGCGTTTACATTTTACATTAAAAAATACTTAGAGGTCAGCTGAATGGAACAAAATTAAGAGGTCTTGAGACGCATCTTTAAAAATTAGATAATTTTTAAACCCTTAATAAAACACAATGCTTAGGATGGGACACTCAAAATACAGTGACATGTGACAAAAAAGATGTGGTCTAAATGACTGTAATGGTTTGCATTAAAGGGGACTGGACTTTTAAAAAAACAGCACAATGTCAACATTGAAGAGAAAAGCCTACTAGTTGATTAGAAAAAAAAAAATCATACATTTAGAGTTTAAGTAAATGCAAACAAACTTTTATTTTAGGTGAAATATCCCTTTAAATCACTCAAGCTTCATCAGTGAGACATCCCATCCAGAAACCATGAAGGTGACGCTGCACTTTTAGTAGAGACAGAAAGCAAGGGAAAGATGCGTCACCAGAGAGCCATATTTCAAACAGCGATGCAGTTTCTCCTTTGAGAAGCTCACAAATCCTTCGTAACTCACCACAACCGTTAGCAATACCTCACACGCAAACGTGTCTCCTCTTTCTGTGCTCAATTACAAAGGCTTGTATTCACTGCCTGTAATGAAAGATGAGCTGCTCCTTTGTCTTCTCACTGCCAGTTTGGCCGATAATTCAATCGTTTTATTATTAAAATAATCGAGTGTTTGTGTCAACATAGAATTCGTGCTCGTCTCTCTCTTTGTGCATAATCACCCACTGTGTTTAGATGTGCTAACTCAGGCGAAGAGAATCAGGCGATAACACGCTTTATCATTTCCATGCTCCTTCTCTCTACAGAATTAAAGGGTTAGCACAGATTGTTTTTCTTTTTTACTTTTCTTTTCTCTTTTTTCTTTTTTGGAATAACAAAAGTGGGAGATTGCTTGCTAAGTGAATTAGGCTATTTCCATTTAGGAATTTCCACTTAGAACTAAAAAAGAAAGGGAATTACAGAGGGTCATTTTGCTGTCTACTCCTGCCATTCATATTTCAAAATACTTCTCCATCCTCCTCTCAGGCTCAGCTCTGTAACTACACTCTAAAAAATTATTTTCATGATTTATCATCACAACAATTTTTTTCTTTTGTCAAATCAACTTCAATAATTAATGTGGTTCATATAACATAATATTTTGAGTTTCTGTTGATTAAACCAATCACCTTCATTGTATTAACTCAAATTTTTAATTTCAATGAACTCAAAATTTTAAGGCAACCAGGTAACTTACTTTTTTAAGTTAAACCAACAACTCTTTTTTTACAGTGTACCTTGTTCGTTAAATCAAAATAAATCACTTAAGTCTTAGAGTATCCCATCTAAAATATTGATTGGTTTGGTAATTTGATTTCTTCAACAATAACAAAGAAGAGACAGAAAAGATCTAACAAATACAATCTAACATAAAACAATATTAATTACAAAACTGACATGTGTGCTTTCTGTGTGCATGTTTCGGGTGTGCGTCAGACAGCACGAGGACTGCAGTGAGTGGTTTTCTGCAGCTTATTGTAGAGTTGTCAAAAGTACCGACTTCGGTACCTTTTCGGTACTGAAATTTTAAAAATGTGATGCTTTGAGCGCTGTTGACTGGATTCGTAAACACCTCTGATTGGCTTGTTTTCACGTCTGATCGGATATGTCTGTAATTGGCTTTAATGATCAATGCTGTAAAAACGTTGTAAATAGTCATCAATGACGCTTTTCACCAAGCGGTTACAGAGATACACACGGGAGCGTTTGAAAGCAAGCGTCTATCGCGGACCAGTCCACTGATAGACGCCTGCTTTCAAACGCCTCCGCTTTAAAATTCAGACACTTCCGTGTGCTTTCAAGCGCTGCCATGCGTTGATCATTGTAGCCATTCACAGACATGAGGGCGATGAGTGCGTTAATGAGCGCATCAACACAATGGCCAATCAGAGGTGTTTACGAATCCGCTCAACAGCGCTCAAAGTGTCACATTTTTAAATTTCAGTACCGATTGGTACCAAAGTCGGTACTTTTGACAACTCTAGCTTATTGCACTTTATAACTCTTTTTAACATTGAGCAAGTTAGATGCAAGTAACAGTCATGTACATACTTCAATGACAAGCTGCGCATTAAAAAAAAAGTTTAAGTTTAACGTTATTTTTCGTATTGTGCGATAAATTGTGCAGCCCTATCATGTACCCAGTCTATTCTCTGCTAAATGCATCAACCCTAAACTTTTAAACTATTCTGATGACCTTTCTATAATATTGTGCTATATTGGGCATGTTATGTTTGTATACCATTTTTGTAGTAATTAAAAAAAAATAAAAGTAAAAAAAAAAAAAATACATTCAGCAAAAGATAAAAACTATGACTAAAGAAAAAGCTGTAAAAACAAACACTGATTGAATCACGCATCAAACCAGTAATCTCAGCCAGAAGGAAACTGGGAGAGTGGGCCGGAAAGCCCATGCCGAGGAGTGTGTGGTTACGGTGCGGATCACATTGCGCATTCACCTCCTGAAACACAAGGCCTGATTAAATCTATACTTAATTGGATCAAATCTAGTCGTGATGGAGCGTTCCCCCTTGCGTTTAACCTGCGGTCCTCTGTCAAGTGGGGAGTGGGAGGCTGAGTAAGACTGGGGAATTAAGAGCTGGAAATGAATACCAATGATAGCTAATGCTAATCACCCTACTTCGTAGGTCAGGGCCACACGTGCTAGATTAAGGTAAAGAAGAGGTGCAAGGAGAAAGAACTGCAGAGGTCCTTCTGGATTTACACCTACTCATGCATTAGTATATTGCGAGGTACATGCACCCTTTACAATCTGCTTGCAGTATGCTATCTGCTGAGTGAAACGAATGAGCTTGCAGGTTGATGAAATACTCAAGCTATGGGTTGTAATTCTTCACCCCTGTGTTCTGCTCCAGGTGCAAAAGGCTTATGTAAAAGTGGGTCTAGACTTTTAGAGCTGTGGCCTAGAGGTTAGTGCACATGCTCACATACGTTGGCAACACAGGTTTGAGTCCGACTTGGAGGACAGGAAAACATGATAGGAAGTTCCTTAACTGTCCACATGGTCAATAAAGATGGCAAAAAGGCCAAAAAGAGGTTCTAAACTTTACCTTCATCAAAATCAGACTGCCTGCTATCAGGAAAGCTTAAAAATTCGTTCAAAATGGTTTTGTAACATTGGTCGAACAAGCACATAATCTCGGTTAGTTTCCATGGGTTGAGCCTGTGCTAGTCTGAATGTGGAAACTTTTTTTTTTTTTTTTTGAAAATGTCAGTGTTTATATCTAAAGTAATCAAGATACAAAGTCTTACTTATAATTTGTCTCTGCATATTACATTAGGTCAGGAAAAGTATTTTAACTTTCACACACAAAACCCAAAAACTGAAAGTCTATAATTTACTCCCCCTCATTTCATTCAAATGAAATTCAAATAGTTTATAGTGGAACTAAAATGGTTACATGACATTTTAAAAAGATAAATTATTTCTTTAGTGCATCTGAAATTGCACAATCAATTTAATTTAGTGTTTGTCCACTTTCAATTTCATTGACAGGAAAAGAGCAGTGTGAATATTCTGCCTTTTGTGTTCCACTGAATAAAGGAAATCAGTTTAGAGCAACAGAAGGGTTAGTAAAAGATAGCAGAATTATCATTTTTGACTGGATTAAAACTTTAAATGGACGGATTAGGATACTTTCTTATCTGTAAAACCATTTCGGCACAGTTCACCCAACCGTCACAGAGAACGTCTTTGGTAGCGGCACTAAGTGGGTGAGCGGAGGTTTGTTGGTATCGAGTCTCCCTTTCCCGACACTGATCCACTCAGCCAATCACCAGTCTATCCAGACACTCTCAACAGGAGTGCAATGATTAAAGGCGTGATTGTTAACAGGGTTACCCTGTGGGTCAGTGGAAAGCTGGATAAATCATTTAGTAACTGGGTGGCTTACCGAATCCCACTAAAGCTTGTTTAGAAACAGGCATCAGTGATCCATCAGGCACCTGAGACTCAACCTCAACGGTATCTGTTGGGATTGACTATTTTCTAAATGGCACTGTTGCTCTGGGCTGTAAAATCAGAGCAGACAATGAGCTAATGCTAACTTCCCCTGTGAGGCGCGAAAGCTAAAGAGCAAACCTGCGCTGCCTGCGAAATTAACCAAAACGCCGCACTCATAAATTATCCATGAGACGACTGACTGCTGATGAGATGTCTAATGAGGGGAGAGGGTGGGGCTGCTGACAACAGTTCATTTCGTGTTGGGTTTAAAAAGTGAGACTACGCAGGCAATCTGTGCAATGGGAATGCTAATATCTCTCCATCGCTCATACTGCACTGTCATTATCCACATGCTAAATATCAGTGGAAAATAATGCAATTCTGACATTCTAAACAGGGATTTCTGCAAACTGCAGTCATTCACAAGTAATTTGGAATTTACCTACGTAAATTACAGCCAAACGGGAGCCAATTAGTTAATAAAACCAGCCAATTAAAGCATAATGTCTCAGGTTATTAAATTTTAAATGGGTAATGGTTGCACCTTTGGGTAGTTAAGATCTTTGGGCAGTAATGTGGAGAACTGCAAAAATCATGTAGAGTTGACAAAAAGAAAGTTTGGATTGTCTGGGAGATAATGGCTAGAATTCTGTGGAACTGATTTAAATATGGTAAAATGTGTTCAACAGAACTGAGTAGGTGACAGAGGGCAGCACTATATTTCTCCATTCACAAACAAGATGTTGTGATGGTGCATTCACTGTAAATTCCTATTGTTCTTCTTATGCCTGAGAGAAAAAAAAAACAAAAACAAAAAAAAACCAGAAAAGCAATCACATCACTTTGTGAGAAATGTTCAAAAAAAAAAAAAAAATAGTTTGTGGATGTTTAGTGTTTTTCTTTAGCTGTCTAAAGTTTTGATGCCTTTGAATTCAATCATGTAGCTATTGTATCACTAGGGTGTTGCCTAAAATTGACATGAATGAGAAACCATAACATTGTAGCAGCAACTATACAAGACTTCATCATGGCTATAAAATCAGAGGCAATTGACTGAATTGAAAAATACTTCTGCTTTAAACATATTAGGGCCCTATTAAAAATCCGCTTTTTCTGCCCAAATTCTGTTTTATTTTTTTCCAAATTCCGTCTTTTTTATTATTATTGTTTTGGATTCCATTTTAATGGTTAAATTAAATTTTAGTAATCAAAAAGCATGCCTAATTAATTGAAATTATGAAACATATACAATTTAACAAAAAATACATTTTTAGAATCCTATGAAATACATTTTTTTTTTCAAATTCCATTTTATGTTTATTTTTTTTTTTCTGTTTTAAGTTGTCTGAATTCCATTTTAATGGTTTAATTAAATTTTAATAATCAAAAAGCATGTCTAATTTACTGAATTCATAAAAACAACATTGATTTTTTTTTTTAAATCATTTGAAATGTTTTGTTTTTTCAGAAATTCTGTGTTGTGTATTTTGTGTATTTGTATTTTTCTAGTCTTTTTGCAGTTTAATATTCACAGACACTAGTCTATATCGTGATTTGATCTAAGTGTACTGTCTTTTTATTTATTCATAAAAAAAAAAAAAAATGACAAATTCCGTGAGATTCCGCTTTATACAGTAAATTCCATTTTTATGACTGGATTCCGCAATTCCGTCCACGTTTTCTGCATCACGGAAATCATAGGGCCCTACATTTTCACAGCTAACGGATCAGCTTTTTGTGAAGGCATAATTATGTCCCAACATATATTATAATTTATGAGATGGCACAATGCAATTCAGCAACACTTAAACACAATCATAAACACATACTGCTTAAATTTTACACAAATGTTATAAAAAGGCACATTTTCCACAATGCCCCAAAGAATTTTGGAAATTCCTGCTGAATTCTACAGGAATACATACAATTGATGCAGGCCTACAGATGATTCATAGTTTGTGATAATGTTGACGTTTTATTTTTGAAATTCTTTTAGTTTTGCATTTCCCATGATGTGATATCCACATCCCTCCTGTTCCATTACTCTATATTTGCTTTATTCCTTCTCTCCTCTATGGATATAACCTTGGCTGTCATTGTCCATTCACACAGTTACAAATGAACAACAGGAGATATTCTCTCTCTTCTTACAATCATGAAGATCTAAAAATCTATTTTTTCTTACCCTCCTCTTTCTCCCTCGCCTCCTATTTCTCCTGCTTGTCTTCTTTATTCTGTCTGTAAGTTGAATGTGCCCTGTGACAGGTCTTGTCAGAGATTTCACAATCCTGACATAGTGTTAACTTGGAAAGCACCTGTAAGAATGGATGTGTGCGTATGTCATAACAGAATTGTATTTGAGCAGGTTTGCATGATGGAAGCATAACAGGCTATAGACGACCATCAAGGCTTGATTACAATGATTCACAATCAGTGAAGGGCAGTTTTAGATGCTGATGAATTCAGATTGAAGACTACTGTGGTAACGATGCAACTAAAATATTCCATAATTGTGGCAGAATATGCTGTATTGTTAAGGGTGTGTGTGTGTGTTTGTGTGAGCTTGATTTATTCTAAAATGTGAATCTGGCAGGTCTGTCTCTGAATGCATGAGGATAGGTGGTCCTTGTTGTCTGAGCACCTCTCAGTGTGTGTGTGTGTGTGTGTGTGTGTGTGTGTGTGCGTTGTGGATGTCTTGAGGGAGAAATGCTTGTGGTCTATGAAGAATCTCAACTGTCTGACACAACATTAATATTCTCACTGCCTGCGTTGTCTCTTTCCCTCCCCGCTCTGTCTGTCTCTCCATCAATCTTTGTATCTCCTCTCTTATCGGAAATCCTACCACCTCCTGGCTCTCATTATTTAAAAAAATGTGTTTATAGCTCCCTTTTGTATTCTTTCTCTCATTTTTGCTTTCTTCCCCTTCTTTTATTTATTTGTTATCCTCTCTCTCTCACTCACCCTCTCTCAGGAAGTTGGTTTGAATATCTAAGTTGCTGTAAAAGCAAATCTACGCATCATAACCTTGCACCCCTGAATTTTTAAAATAAATTTAAATGCACTGGGTTTGGAATAGCACACTGCCTATATGCATAAATTGTATGGTGTGCAAAATATCTGTATGCATGGAATACCCTGATGAATTAGTACTGTACATTCCCCAAAATGTTCAGTGTGCAACCCGAGCACATACTGCATTGCATACTGAGGTGTGGAAGAAGATCTGTAACACCTGGAGAGAACCATCTGTTTGTATTCCCATTCATCTCAATTTATAAATTCACAATATATGTTGATTGCAAAATTCTGTTATAAGCAGCTACTTTTGAATGGTCGTCAATGAAAGTGAAAAGTGAAAGTGATGTGAAGGCCAAGTATGGTAACCCATAGTCAGAATTTGTCCTCTGCATTTAACCCATCCAAGTCAGTGCACACACATTAGAAGTAGAAGTAGTGAGTAGTAAATACACACAAACTGCAAACCGTGGACGCTCAAAGTGCGTGCACAGAAAGCCGCTTCTCTCAGACAGCATGTGATCGGAAATTCAGTTCTCTTTTGTCTTATTGCACTTAAATGGTTAGATAGACACAAAATAATGTCAAAATGCCGTTGTGTGGAGTATTCGCATAAACAGTCGGTTATGTCTTAAATTAACGTAAACAGTTGGATGAAAGCCGGATTTGTGTCCATAAATTAGATCTGTGCATTTGGTTTTAAAGGGACTGCATTGCTCTGTCTTATTAATGTAAATCAAACAACAAAAAACAAAGGCTTTTTGTCAATATGTGTTTTTAAGCGATCTTGCGTCCTTGTGTTCTCGTACTATGTCAACATCAAGTTCAATTCCAATACTCAAGAACGCAAGTACAGAGGATGCATGAAAGTACCTGGATGTGTTTTTGATATCGAGGATGCATCGAATGCAGACTTGAGAGAATCGAACCATTAGAAATCCTAGAAGACGCTGCGGGTGGACAATGTACAGAAGCCTGTAAGCTTTAAACTTCTCGTTCTCACTTAAGAAATTCCCACTGCAAGCTCGCAAATACGTGACGGCTCATAAGAGTAAACATTTGTCTGTTTGTTTTGCTTAATTTTAAAAGGGACCTATTATGCCTCTTTTTACAAGATGTTATATAATTCTCTGGTGTTCCCAGAATGTGTCTGTGAAGTTTCAGCTCAAAATACCACATAGATCATTTATTATAGCTTGTCAAATTTGCCCCTATTTGGGCCATTCACACCAGGCTAACGTTTATGATTGCTATCAAATGCTGTGAATGGTTTAATATTTTTTCCAAAATATCGCTTGGACAGAAATGCTCCTTTTTTAGCAATCGAGCTTGCCAGGGTCATCTTGCAAGGTATCCAAGCTAACAAGGCTCTAAATAGTGTTCTGTGCTCATCTGTGCAGTCAATGAAAGAACAGTTAGCATGCTTTGCTCGAACTTTTGCCATGGTGTTAGAACTGATAAAACGTTGTCGCTTGTGAAAACAAAATGGCGGTGCCGTGGGTGGAAATGTGCAGATTAAGGGGCGGTAATATTATAATAAAATCGCCTTCCTATGTAACTAGGGGAGCGAAATCTGAGAGGGTCGTTTTTTTCACATGCTTGCAGAGAAAGGCTTACCAAAACAAAGTTACTGGGTTGTTCTTTTTCACATTTTCTGGGTTAGTAGATACACCGGGGACCCGATTATTGCACTTAAACACAGAAAAAGTCAGATTTTCATGATATGTCTCCTTTAATGAAGTGATAAAGACCTGAAGAAAGCCTTAATTGGCATATTAAAAAGAATCTTAATTTTGACAAAGCATAGGTAACATTTAACATACATACCCATTTATGATAAATAAATATAAAATGATATAAAATAATATGAACATAAATGTCTACAATAATATGAAATGTTTTAATAGGTTATGACATTTGTTTGTGATGTTATGTTGTATTTATTGTGCATTGGATATGCTGGGATGCTTCTAATATGCTGGGACGGTCAATTGAGCAACAAGATCGCAGCACATCTCAATTCTCACAAGGATGTGTTCTGTGTCCTTGCGTCTTTCTAAGTTCGTTCTTTCAAGGTCGCCTGGCAAGAATGGTCTCCACGAGGGCGCAAGTCTGTTCTTTGGATTCTTGGAATTGAGAAACAGCCAAACAGAAAAATCACTCACTGCTCTTGACTGAATCACTTTTGTATCTTTAATAAGAATCAGTTCATAATTTGATTCATACAGTGAAGACTATGCAGTGTTTTAGTTATACACTTGATTAACCAATTTCTGTAGTATTTCTTACTACATGCTAAATAAACCTACTGTAGCTGAAAAATGTAAAGTTGATTTAATGTGTGTCTTTGCTCTATTGCATGTCCTGTTTGTAACAGTCTGACAAACAAACTGCAAATTTTAAAAATCTACTTTAACTGAAAAGGCAAAGTTAAAAAGCAAAATATCTGTATTAATTAAATGAATTTGCCAAATTAAGCATGCATTGTGGTTGCAATATTTCATTCCAAACAGAGCTTTTGTATTGGTCTTAAAAGCCAATTCCCCAACACACAAACAATCATAAAACACACACCTCCCACATCCATGCCCTTTCCTCTGGGACTTTCCATTGACGCAGAGCTTCAGCAGTACTATTCTAAAGGGCTGCAAAAACCACTTCCTGTCTCTCATACCCACACAGAATTGCTCATTAGGTGTCCAGTATCAAGTGTGTATTTTAACTGGAAACACTCACACATATTTATCTGTGGACCAAGAGCTAAATGACTCCCTGACATTGCGTACAAACTAACTCACCCACACAGGCTACTGTACACACTCGACTTGGTGATGCATCCACCTACTCACACACCAACACACATCCTGCCCGAGGTACACGGTCTGCGTCTCTATGTGCTTCCAAAATACACAATAAGCAATAAAATAAACAATAAAACCCATGTATGCTTAATAAACAATGAAACTGCATATGCCACCTATGTGTGAAAATACACAAACACCAATGGACAAGCACACGTTCCCTCTCGCTTGCTTTCAGGGGCGGACGAGAAGAGAGCACAGCAGGACATTGATATTCAGAACACCCACACACAGTGTGGTTAGGATCTAAGATCTGGACTCTCAGAGAGTTTCCTAGTTAACACACACACACGCGCTGCAGTCCTCCGCAGTATCATCATTAGGCAGACTCGCTCGCAATATACACAAATTTACTCAAGCGCAAAGTATTATTCCCAACCAAATTGCTCAGCACATTGTAAACACAAACAGGTTTCACTCCCCTCAGAAAAATATTGGGATAAACCCATGAGCGATGCTCTATTATTGCACTATTTTTTTCCAACGTCCACATCGAGATGCGTTGCATGCATCCAGCAAGGCATATAAGCTAAATGATTGGTCACACACGTATGGAGACACAAGTCAAAGGCACCATCAATGGAAATAGCAGAGATTAAAACTTGTGAATGTTTGTAAAGGGTAGACAGATGATGCCTAAGCTCATGTATTAACCATAAAGAAATTTACACATCAAGGCAGCCAAATGGATTTGTGATGCAGGCCTACACGAGACAAGAGTAAATGATGAGGCTGAAACGTGCAGGGAGCATCGGCCGCAACCATCCTGAGCTGCCCGTGTCGATGGGGGGGGGCTCGTATCGATCTCCGCTTGTGCTTTCTGGTCCAAGTTTAGCCGTGAAATGGGGCGACACTGAGAGACTCAAGGCAGCCTGGGCTTAATCAATGGAGATGAAGGTTTCGTTTCCCGTTTCGCTCGCTCAAGGATGACACATTGAGGATAATTGCAGTCTTGTTTTTCAATCACCGAACAAATGTAGGGTGATCAGAGCAATGGAGTGAGTGCTGATGAAGGTTCCTTAGACCTAGAAATGAAGTAGACATTAGTTCCACCAACTTGTCTTTGAGACTTCCTACTCTGTTGCCCTTCACTAGTAACGTTGTATGTAATTTCCTATGCAATGGCATCCCGTCCACACCACTTAATCTGAGCGTCTGCGTCGAACTACATCGTGCCTCGTGCTGTAATGGAATGGATTCGCTTCGCTTGGAAGTTTCCACTGATTTTAACTTTCCCGGATGTTTGAAGTAGTCGCATTTAACTTCTGGTCGCCCCCGACTGCCACTGAGGGGAGGTTGAATTACATTTTTGCATGAGTGAATGTGCAAAACACTGGAGAGAGATTTCAATTTCTCTCTGATGTTCTCATTACTGTGCTGATGGCAGCCAAAGGGTCTGAAATCTTATAATTACTGCATCAATAGGCAAATTCTAAATTATAACAGAATAACTAATTATTACGTTCAGATTCAAAATAGCCTCATTTTTGATGAATTGTCTGAAGTGCCTCGTATTTAACTGCACTCAAGGGAGAGTCAGAGGTGGCTATCTCTTTATTAAAATCAAACGGTTTAGACTTCAGGAGAATGAAAATCTCAGACATGGCACCCAGAGGTATAGTCGTTAAAGTCACACTCTGACAATGCAAAAAGAGATTCGAGCAAATTAAAATTCTAAATTACAGATATGGCCTAAAAGTTGATGCCTCACATAGTACTGATTATAATATATTTGAAATGATTTTGCTGGTGATGTAAAATTGAGAAAAATCCTGAGTATATGACTCTAAATGTGAATTTTATTTGCCTGTCAAGTTTCCTAAAGACAACTGTCAATTTTCATTGACCCACACTGTCTAGTAACTTACAATTATTAAATCAGAGCTCTCAAGACATATGAGGGATGCACAAAATATTACAATTCTGACTAATACCAATATGTCAATAATTATTTTAATGTAAGGGCCAGCATTACATTTCTATACTTTTGTCTAAATAAATTAAAAATAAAACATTAACAAATAAAATGAATCAGAAGTTAATTTAGGCATCACAGTTATAATCAATGAACAGTATGAAAATAGACATTCATTTTCTGATTAAAGATTATAGTAATTATTTAATAATACTTAAATATATTTAATATTTTACTGACTTTGTTAGCATTAGATGAAATCAAAGGTAATTTAAGTGTAAAAACTGAACTGAACATGTACAATTAAATATCCAATATATTTAAAAAATGAAAAAAAAAAGAACAAATAGACATATACATACCGTACATACATGAAAACGTAGATATTCTGCTATGCTTACATAATAAAAACAGAATAAAACAATGAATATACATAGAGAATATATATTAAAATATGTATTATATTGTGTTTTCCTCAAGAAAACACAATATAACCGATTAGACTCCATGGATTGGTGACTGCCATCACACTGCAATGTGTGAACATTTGCATCTTGAGAACAAAAGCAATTTATCTAGCCAGTGAAAATAATAGGTACCTCTTCAGTGTTACAGACATACTGTACAATAAAACAATGGGACTTGAAGTTGGGGTAGCTCTCCACTACAGCATTTGCATTCAAATCATTGAGTTTGGAATTGGCTTTACCTGTCAGGAGTGGGAAACCCATCTCTACAGGATTTGGAGCTTCGGTTAAGTGAACACTCCATAACCTTGGAGCTGATGGAATACTAATGGCTTGTGATGGCGATTGAAGTCAAATGTGCACTCACGTGCACTCTCGCTCACCTTGTTCTAGAGAGACATTCCGTTGCTATTCTTCCACCACTAATGTCCTATGGCATTTTCTTGTCAGACTTGCCCTTGTTGTAAGTATAGTGGAATACAGTGCCTTTACAGTTGTCAGATGACTAAGAACTGAAAAAAAAAAAAAAAAAAGTGTATGGCTCTTTGTTATTTTGTGGTCATCATGGCAACTGCATACAGAATACCTGACCTTGTGACAAGTGTGATGATTAGGTTACAGTGCTGACAGTGCCTCTCCAGGGAGGCAATCAGAGGGACTCAAGGGAGTGATGTCACACACACAGCTACCTTTCATACAATAAACAGAGTCCACTGGAACATGTTTTTCTCTTTCACATGACACACCTGGAGTGAAGCAAAGACATGGCTCAAAACAACCCTTAAAAATAGTGCAGGTTGTATTTGAATGCAAACGAAATCAAGACTTTGAGTGAATGAAGTACAATCTATTCCAAGGGTCTTCAAACTGGGGTGGAAAAATGTTTGTTCATAAATGTATTGTTCCTCTAACTAATACTAGCAAGTTTGACTAGCAATACTAAGTAATAGCATGATCGTTTACAGCTGTAAAGTAAAATAAAATAAAATAAAATAAAAGGTTATGACAAAATAAATGTTAAAAAGAGACAATCACTTTGAAATACACGTAACATTTTAGTTTAGGGTTTGATTCTCACTATTACCCAGTTTCCTATTAGCATACATATTACTAGGATATTGGCTGTTTATTAGTACTTATAAAGCACATATTAATGCCTTATTCTCCATGACCATATTCTACATCCCATAATCCTACCCAATACCTAAACTTAACTACCTTACTAACTATTAATAAGCAGTAATAATGAGTTTGAGGCAAAAGTCGTAGTTAATAGTTAGTTGATAGTGAGAAATGGACCCTAATCTAAAGTATGACCGAAATACATCATCCCAAATTCCTGTTTGAATAGGAAATTCCAATTGTAAGAAAGCTGAACTTGTCAAACAAATTCACAGTATTTAAGGCATTGACTTAAGAGATTATTTATTGTAAGACAGACAGAGAGAAAAAGAAAGACATAAAGATTATTTATCTTAGACAGACAGAAAGAAAAGGAAAGACATTTGCAATGGTGTGTTGCCTAAAACATCAACATAATGCACTTCTATCCCTCACAGCCTAGTTTCTCTTCGCATAAAATTAAGTACTTCTAATCCATAATACAGTGGTAAGAAGGTATACAGATATTGGGGCCATGAGCCTCAACATAAAAACAGCAATTGCAGACAACAAAATGCTGGCTATAAGCTCATATACTATCTTGAACAAACTTCACTAGGCTTTCTTTGTGTTTGTAGCAACATAAAGTGGATAGCTACAATGATTATATTAAATGGAGTTGTACAACTACCCGACAGAAGCACTTTAAGTGCTCTGAGGCCAATGCATTGTCCATGCAATGTCCATTTAAGTGTTACATTAATCTAAAGGCACTATCTAAAGATCTACAAAATGATTTTTAATATGATCACTAGAGTTTTTCCCCACACTTATAGTGTACAAGTTTGTCAAACTTCAGCCTCTACTCCCTAGAAAAAAAAAAAAAAAAAATTATAATAATTTTAACTAGGGCTGTGTGATTAATTGAAATTAAACATACAAACATGAAAAGCATTTATGAACATCTTGTCCAACAAAAGACAACATTTAATATCCTGTTTTTACTCCAAACTCACTTCATAACGTCAGTTGAGTGTTTGAAATAGCATTTTGATTAGCAATACACTTTATTATTATGGAAATACCCGAGAAGGCTTGAAGAACACAGATAAACCATGTATTGTTATAGTCGTCTGTTTTGATCAAAGAAATCATGATGGGTTTTTTGTCCATATCGCACAGACCTAATTTTCATAAGTAATGGCAACTGGAAAAAGATGCTAATGAAAATGAGAACTAAAGTAGTTTTTAATACTGAAGAAAATACGAGTGGTGCTTGCCTGTGCAAAACTCACCAAACCTCAATACACCGGTGCTCTGGGTGGTTGTGAGGTATTGCTATAAGGTTGGCAAGTTTTCAACGAGGGCTGCACAATTTATCGCACAATACGAAAAATAACATTGAACTTAAATGAGATTTTTGCTTAAACGCGATTCTTAGTGTGATTATGAAATAGCAAAGGCTGCTATTATTTTTTTATGTGCAGCTTGTCAATGAAGTATGGTTCCAAATGCTAATCCATCTGAAAGCACTGCGAGTTTGAATCACTTATAACGTACAATTGAAAAAGCAACACGCGTCAAACATCTTTCCAGACATGAGAAGTATTTATTAACAACATTTAATAACATGTTTTTACTCCAAACTCACTTCATAACAACAGTTGAGCATCCTTCTGTGAGATGATGTGGCTTCTTACACAGAATAAGGAAGTTGTGTGTTTATTAGTCATGTTTAATCAATCAAAGTGTTTAAATCTTCTGTTTATTCAGAAGATTTCAGAGTTTACTGTAATACTTCAGGTTAAGGACTTGAAGAAATCCCTGGAAAATGGAAATGCGGCCCTCACAAAACCTTATACCTCCACTGACCCATGATGACCAAATGTTCACCCATCATTTTCAGCTTTCCATCTCTCATGCATTCTCACTTTTTGTTCCTTAGGTGTCTAAAGAGGTTGACCTCAGGGTAGAGTGTTTGAGAGAGGCAAGCTTTACACTCTCCCCTCTCAAATTCAAATCAATTCCTCCTCTCTTCCCACTCTGCTCTCTATTCTAATTGGTATTTCTCACACACTGTCACATTCAAGCAAAAATGAATTTGCGCATTGATTATCACAAGGCCTGAAATCGACCGTTCTTCAGGCACCAAATGCCTCGTATTTAATGGTTATATATTTATTTGGAGGCTAGAGGCCCTTCCTCCATTCAGCTCAGATCGATCACCTTCCCTTTCCTCAATCTGACTTTCCCAAGGGAACGCCGAGAAATTACACAGCAAGCCATTGGTTTTACTTGGCAAAGGCTGTAGGCATGAGTCACACCGTGGCAGGGAATTCACCGAGGTCCTTACGAACTGTCATCCTCCATGCCGAAAATAAAGAGAAGGAACAGGTCGGACACATACATCCACCTATACGCTCTGCGTATGCTCCTTCAGACAGCAGAGGCAGTCTTTCTCTTTATGTATGCAGTAGGCACAGGACCAGGGGGATGTTAGGCACAGATGTGTCATTTCTACAGAAGTGATCCAGCCTTGTTGGGAGCAATGAGAAAACAGGTTATCATGCTTCCAGCAATTAAAAGATTCACTCAAGTACATCACACATTGATTAGGCTTGCTATTGATTGGGCTTTTTAGGAGTCAAGAGAAACCAAAAGAAAACATGATTTGTATGCATACAATTTTAGGCATTTCCTACTTCCTATGTGTCCGTAGTAATTCATTGGCAATGAATGACTGAATACTGAATGCTGGAATAAGGTACATTTGATATGCAGAATCAGAGAGACTTTGCCATCATGCCAAGCCAGATGGACAGCCTTGCATGTAATCAGCTGGCAAATCCACTTGTCTTTCTTTTCTAGAGAGCGTAGCCACCACATAATGGTGACAGACTAGCACAACACATGTTCGCTTGCCTCAATGCATCAATCCACATGACTAAAACCATGTGGTTTAATAACTATCCTCAATTTAACCTTCTTTTCCAGGAGAAAAATACCTTTAAACTTCACATTCTATAGCCCCCATTTCCAATTAATTTTCTAATCTTCGCTGTTGCTCCTAATTTCTCTGTGTTAATTAATTTGCCAGTCTCTGTTTCTTTTAACATCTTTTGTATAATTCCCTGCTCCAGTAATATCTTTATTCCATGTTCCGTTCCATTGATAACTGACTTTCCTCTTGTTCTTGGGCAAAAAAAAAATGCTCAAAGACTGAAATAGATTTTATCTACCTGCACAAATTAAGTCCCTTGGCATGAGGACTGACTTAAGGAGCCAGGGTTTGAATTCATTAAATTTTTTTTTAACATCCAAGTAAGACATTCGAGGGCATAACGGTACACATCCTTTTTTGACATTGCATATGTTAAATCAAAGTTACATCATTCAAATCACAGTATTCAACAAAAGCAATCTTTACACATAAACATAATAGATAAGCACTAGGCATGCTCCGATTGATCAGCCGCAGATCGGTATCGGCCAATAATCACAATCTATGACTCGATCGGGACTCACTCTCCAACCGATCGCAAATTGATGACGTCGGACTTGAGCGCCGCAGTCATGTCATCACCAGTGTGGAGTTATTACACATTTTCAAGAAACAATGCATTTTTAAGCCTTGCGAACAAGTGATTTGAAACTGCTCATGCGCAGTAATCTGCGAAACAGTGCTCATTCGATATGTGCGTGCGCTGTCTGAAAGACGGGTTCTGAGCACAGTCAGCGCACACACCTGGAACACACGCACATAAAGCTGCTGCTCATACAGCATGTGAATACTCATCTTACTGGGCTTGAATGGTCAAATACACACACTTATGTGTCAAAATGTCTTTGCGAGTATTTTCATAAACACATTCGTCTTAAGTGAACGTAAACAATGCATTCGGTGTTAATGTAGGCTATAGCAGGCTAATAAAGCTGCTGCCGTGCCATTCATGTTAATCAAACAGTCTCTCATTGCTCTTAACTAAATCACTTTTGTGAAGATTATGTATTTGATTCAGTATTTGATTACCTTACAATTACAATTTATGTTCCTTACAAACATACAATTTATGTTGTATTTCTATTTCTAGTGCTTGAAGTTTAGTGTTGATGGTAGGTGACTATTCAGTACAGCCGCATATGTTTTGGATGAAAAGAGTAATAGATTATCTCCCCAAAATGCAGAAAAGCTCTAATTTATAAAGAGAATACTGCCTTACCTACTTAAGTGGGGCGTAGGAAGGAAGGACACAAATACTCAGCACTTGCTGAATAATATTCCTGATCATTTCTGTATCAGACTGCTCATGTTGTTCATTTAAGAGTTGGAGTGTTTCTATTTGTTTTTGTCCTCAGTCACATATTGGAAAATGTTTAATTACCCCTTATGGGTTGTAATTATGTTTAGTTTGACATTAAGTCTTGTAGGCTCTTTAATAAGCCAGAGTATCCTAATATAGATAGTGTTTTGCAAAAGCCCTGTTTTTAAAGGCCTATTAAAATGTTCACTTTAAAATTAATATTTGTTGTGCTTATTTATTTGATTCTCATTTAAAGCAACAATCTATAGCATTACTGTAAATAACGTCAGTGGTATTACTTATCTGGAAAAAAAAAACACTGACATTCAACAGAGAGCATATATATTACTTATATAAAGCTTGTATGATCGGGATCCTTATCAGCCAATCACGATGGCAAAAAAAAAACAAAAAAAAAAAAACACGTTAATCGGTATCAGCTGCAAAAATCCTGATCGGAGCATCCCTAATAAGCACCCACATATTTGGAAGTGACATCAATGATAAATAATAATTGAAAAACGTCATAATATGTCATTATTAATTTTGTGATTGCAGGGCTCAACACTAAGGTTTTTTTTTTTTTTTTACTGCTGTCACTTTAAGAGCTGCACGGATCCATCCTTACACATGAGTTTTATTTCTCAACTATTTACATTCAATTAAGACATAACAGACTATGCATTTTGACAATTTTGGGGTCTGATTTAGTTAAAATGTTTTTGCACATTCACATGAGTGTTGATTCTGTGGTCACTGCTTGCAAAACTTGCAAGTCCCTTTAATGATGTGATCACTGCTACATGCTCCGAGTAGCACCATACCCAGGCAAAAAATAGTTATTTTTCTGTGGCCACGAAAAATATCCCTTTCTGAGAGTTGATAGATGATTAATACTGTGTTCATTGGATGAATAGGTTAAATGATTGAAAAATTAATTCTGCTACATCAAGTTAATAAAATTAACTGATCCAAATATTTATAATTATTTCAATTATGTTATGATTAATTATTCATATTTCCTTTGAGCTTATTTGCTACAAATGATGAACTTTCATGACGATGCAGCACTGGCCCGATCAGGCTAGTGACAGCTCCGTCAACTATTCCAAGCATCGTTCGTGCTGGCCTCTTATTGTCGAGCCCTGGATTGATTATGTTGGCATTTTGTGTGGCACCCTGCGGTTTAACTGGTTAGAGTTCGAGCAGTTACAGTAGATCGACACTCTACATTAGTGGCTTTCAGTCTGGGATGGGCATAGCACTAAAGACTCAATTTGGACAGAGATGTGACAACAGCTAAATAGTTAATGAAGCACAACTGATGAAATGGATGGCATGCAAGCATCTTGAGACATGCTTTTAAAATTGAACTATTTTAATTCAACACAGTGTCTTCAATAGGCAACATCTGCTGTAAGAAAATAAGCATGCATTCTGACTCAAATTGACCAACTATATAAAATAGCACAGAGAGAACGTGTTTAATCTTCCAATGTCTCACTGCAGCTACAGTATCTGTCCAGAACTCAAGCCCATTCTTGACCTGTATCTGAGAGTATTGTAAAGAAGGAAAGCATTAAACCAAATTGGCATCTCAAAATAATATTAAAACATTAAAATTATTCAAGAAACTTGAAAGCCATAATTAGAATAACACAAGTGCTTATATGCATTGCTTACCACAGTGGACATTTCTTGTTGTCAGCAACTGCTTTCTGCATGTGACCTTGTTTTTCTTTGTGAGTTTTTTTGTTTTTTTTCATTAATAGGATATATGTGACTGTAATGAGCTGCAGGAGGAAGCCTCCTGCTCGGCTGGTCATTGATCACTCCACCCAATGCCTCCATTTCCCAGGGAAGCCATTTGTCAAGGTGATAATTTGCTCTGTAGCACAGAAGATTGTGCACTAAATAAAAACTTTCCTAGTCTTTCCCACTTGTTTTTCCCACCCACTAGTCCTGTTTCATCTAGCTGAAAAGAAGAATACATTTGGTCTGGTCTAATACAAAAGAAACAATCCATAATGGTTGCATCATCACAGTGTGAACTCTAAAATTTTATTTTTTGCTTTTTAAAAAAAAAAAAAAAAAAAAAAGCTTTGTCTCAAATTATACAACAATTACATAAAAACATGAGAGCACTGTGGCTGCTCAAATACATCCACTGCCAAAAATGTGTTAGTGGCAGCATTTTAACACTTCCAAGTTAACTACCTCAGTATGCTTTTGTGGTCCACCAATCGATTACTTTCAAGTGAATAATCCAAAAAATAATGAAATTAGCACAATTGTTTAGCAAAATGGTGCTCAACAGTTCTGGGGACCCACAACACTGCATATTTTGTATTTCTCCCTCATTTACACACTTGATTTAAATCATGAGCTCATTTACAGAGAGCTGCATGAACTGAACTTGGTCTGTCAGATAAGGGAGACATAAAATGTGCAGTTCTGTGGGTTCCCAGGACTGGAAATCAGAACCACTGATTTATGGTGAGTTCACACTGCACGATTTTCAAAATCGTCAGATCACTGTTCTTTTCACACTGCACGACTATTGGGGGTAGCATTCAGTCGCTGCTGTGTACACATTGCACAATGGATCAGCAACAGGGGGTTTCACATTGCATGACTTTACAATAGGAAGAATTGCTGACACCTCTGTCTGGTCCGCAAACTACTTTTCACAACCAAACACACGAGGGAAGTGATAAGGAAATAACGCAAGGTCACATGTGAGACCGGAGTCTCTTGCTATCTTGCTATAAACTTGCTATCCAATTGTGTGTGTGCTAATTTGCAGCGAAAAGGAGAAAAAGAAAAAAATATTATGGAGGAGGAAATGGTTGGGAAGATGCTAGTTTATAACTTTCGGGCATTTGTCTGCACAAAAATTTGTCGGCGAGTGAAAATCGGGCCTAAAATCGTGCAGTGTCAATTCGCCATTAGCAGACGTTTATCTGATGCAACTTATAAATGAGGAATACAACAATGTGATTCATCCTAAGGAGGCATGAGAAGTGCTGTAATTCATATACATATACATGCATGTTGGTACATTAACAGAATTCAAGACAAGTGCTCACAGAAAGAGTCTTGTGTATAGCACTATACAGTATACTATACAGTCAAAGGTATTATTTAATTTATACCCAAAAGATATCTGCATTTAGGTAGTCAAATCTTGCACGTACTGGGGGAGAGATATGCACTAGACATAAAACCTGACAAAGAGAACCAAAAGATTAAAACAGATTAAAATGACCCATTTTTAAAATAGTTATAATATGCTTTTTAGGGTTTAAACTAGGGCTGGAACTAGAGTTGTCAAAAGTACCGACTTCGGTACTAAGTCGGTACTGAAATTTTAGTTTTAGTGTGGAATGTTGAGTGGATTGGTAAACACCTCTGATTGGCCATTGTGTTCATGTGCTCAACAGATATGTCTGTCATTGGCTTCAATGATCAACGCTTCAAAAACATGTTGTAAATAGTCATCAATGACACGGACCAGTACGCTGATAGATGCCTGCTTTTCAAACTCTCCTGCTCTCAAATTCCCCAAACTCCTATGCGTTGGTCATTGTAGCCAATCACAGACATATCTGATGAGTGTGTGAACACAATGGCCAATCAGAGGTGTTTACCAATCCGCTCAACAGCGCTCAAAGCATCACATTTTTAAAATTTCAGTACCGACTTGGTACCGAAGTCGGTACTTTTGACAACTCTAGCTGGAACTAACGATTACAATTGATAGATTAATAGATTTTTTTCAATCTATTAATCTATCGATTTGATTTTTTTTCCCTCCCCAGAGTAATAGAATAACAATTATTTCTCTTCAAACATGTTTTGGCATCGTAACCACAGGTGTCGTTTATCACATTAACTATAAACAAGTTTAACCAATGTAATGACAACCTTAACGTATCCAAACATTTGTCTTAATTTTGTTTTAATATTTTAAAACAAACTTGTAAACTCTGTTAACTATTTTGCTTTAAAAAAAAAAAAAAAAGGTGTGCTATCAAATGCCACTTGGTTTGACATGTCACTGTATATTGATATTTATTCATTTTTAAGTCTGACCCAAGTCTCCAAATACTTTTCAGGGCCACTCGATTAATTTCCTATTTTATGTTCGAAAATATAATTTCAATTTGTGTTTGTACACTTTTAGTAAATCAGGGCCTTAGCTGATCAATCAAGTCATCAGGTCTCATAGCTACTTCAGGGGTGAACAATTACAGGAACAAAAATTGAATTCAGCAACACACCACAAGTGAGAATAAATTCACTACAAGCAAGTTTCAAAAAATTATTTGACCCAGCTCTTAAAGGTCGCAGTGTTGCACCCTGTATGTTCGTTCTTTCTCAGCACATATTACATTTCATTTTGTCTTTCTTCTAAGGCAAATCTCCCTTCACATAAGCCCTTCACTGTTGCCTAGCCTAGAGCTGAGAGCAGGGCTCTCGTTTGTTATCATCATGTTGACAGAGGCTGACCAATTAAAGGCCTCTGCTCTGATACTGGGCCATGACACCAACCTGGTGCTGGGTGCAAGAGGCCACGCCGCCACAGGAAATGTACCCTACGGCCACCTTGCTCAGCTACACATGTTCCACATCAAACTTTGCTAATTAGCTGAGAACCTGGGAGCAGCAATGATTTAATGTGTGAGTGTGTGTGTAAAAAGGTTGGATTTTTCCTGTCACTCGTGTGCATGAATGTTCTTCTCATTCGGGTTACAAGTCAGTTTGATCCGCATAAAGTACATTAGTATGCAAACTTGTTTGCAAGGGACTTTGCGTGTGCGTTGGACAGAACGCAACTAAATGACTTTGTGTGTGAGTGTGTGTTCCATTAGCTGGGACAGCTGTAATGAGCTTGGGTTGCAGTGCCAGTGCCAGCAAAAGCTGAGAGCATTGCCTCCTAATGGGGCCGTGCAGATGCAATCAAAGCCCAGTTTTGTGCTACTGACTCATCCTCACCATCCGAATCAACCCCCTATACACAGGGGTGTGCGATATCACGATTTTTAATCATGGACGATTAAAATGTCTCCACGATCTGCTTTTTAAGAAATATTGTAGTATCGTGCTACAATGCAAGTTCTGGCACCTTTGTCCCAACATACTGTACAATGCGACGTACATTTACATCACATGTTAACGCAGAGGTGGGGTTACACTCACATGACATTGCAGTTATTCACAATCGTGAAAGTTAATTTGCGTTTTAAAGCCTTGTCGGTTAAATAGTTTATTCGCACACTGTTCTGACATGTGCTTTTCTGAGCGTGCACACTAAAAGCCTGTCAAACAGCGTGTGAGTACTGAACTATGTTATCTTTCCCGTCTTATTGCGCTGAAACTGTCAAATACACACACGGTTTAAATAAACACAGTTGATTATGTCTTAAGTGAACGTTAACTGTATATTAGATCCGTGCATGGTCTTAAAGTGACAGCAGCCTAATAAATTTGCTGCTGCTTGTTATTAATGTTAATCAACCAACAAAAAACAAAGAGAAAATCACTTACTGCTCTTCACTGAATAACTTCAGTATCTTTAATAAGAATCAGTGTATTTATTCAGTAAAGTCTAGTATTTTGTTTTTACATTTGTTTATTCAATGTCTTGAATACTACTGTTATTACACCTACTAAAAAAAATAAAGCACAATTTATTTCATTTGTATATTATTTTGTATTTGTAATGTGCATCTTTGTTTTTGTGTTATTTACAAAGATAAAATAATAAAAGAAATATTTTTATCTTCGGCCTAAATTGTCTGTCATTCTTTTTTCTTTTATATTTTGTTACCTTGTTAGGCAGCGTTTAAAAAAAAAAGAAAATAAGTTTGGCTGTCCTGCTCAGTCACTTGCGAAATAGTGAAACAAACATGAAAAAATCTTTATAAAATCGTTAATCGTGATTTTCCTGAAAAAAAATTGTGCTGTGATATTTTTGCCACATCGTCTACCCCTACCTATAAATGTTTGTTTCAGTTGTTTACACATCTGAAGCACTCCATGCGAATTTCTGTCATATTACACCAGCAGTCGCGTTCTTTCTGACTTCTTCTAGAATTGGCATTTTACCCAGATGCATCATCTCACATGATTGATGATCCTCTATTCACTTGACTTTACAGTGAAATTTCAAACAGACTCAGTGAGCAAGGTTTTCTCGCTGCATCCATGAAAGCGCTTTTATCAGTCTGGTCTTTTATCTGTCTCGGCGATGTGAGTGCCAGGATGCGGAGTGAGAGTGATCCCGGTTGCGTTAGCCCACATAAAGCGCTCTACCGGCTCCACCGCTAACTCTTCTACCTCAGCTGGACGAAGCGTTAGGCTCACTGCAAAAGGAGGGTCTCACCTAGAACTGTGACAACCCACTGGGCCATAAACACTCTCATGCCCTTGAGGGGCTCATGGGAACCGGTTGGTTGGGAGATTGTTGCTCCAGTTTGTACCATGCCTGCATGCGCTTTCTGAGTAGTGTGTGGCCCGAAGCTTTAAGCCTCTCAGGACTGATCTGGGATCAGTATTCATACCGTAAGGCCTCAGAGAGTTCCTCGGCTACCTGCAATCTGGGTCAGTTTACGCATTATTTTACAGATCTTCTCCCAGTGTGGGAGTAGAAATAGACTCTGTACTAACAGAGACATGTAGGTACAAACACCCTGAAACTGAGTTCTGAACACGAAACATTAATACACAACAATAACCGCTGAAACATTACTAGTTCTCATAAATAGCTATATTTCAGAAAGACATGCACCTGCCAGACACCTCAAAGTATATTTCGCTATTTTTCTTTCGTACCTGACATACATACACAAACCTTTCACTATTCTCTACTGCATATATCACAATTTAAAGGGGACCTATAATGTCCCTTTTACAATATGTAATAAGTCTCTGGTGTCCCCAGAATGTGTCTGAAGTACCCCACAGATAATTTATTATAGCTTGTCAAATTTGCCCCATTTGGGTGTGAGCAAAAACACACCGTTTTTTGTGTGTGTCCCTTTAAATGCAAATGAGCAGAAGAGGGCGGACCTTTAACAGCTCATGCTTCGGTTGCTCAACAACAACAAAGCTGGAGAATCTCACACAGCCAAAATATAACAGTGTTCAACATTACATTGTTCAAACCAGAAGACTAAGGAAGAAGTTAAAACTTTTAGAAAACAACTGGACGTCTCTGAATGGTTAGTGGATACATTTATGTAGTTGCTGTGGCGTTGATTCGACTCATCGACTAGCATGTGCCGTCATGTTAATCTTTTGTGCAAATGCAGTGTTGAATTGACCCTCATTTGTGAAGCAGTCCGGTGTAAAATGACGGCATGGCAACAACACTTTACTACAACAACTCTTCCTCTTCTCTAAAGCAGCCGACAAGGCCATTTGGTCTCTATCAGCCATTTGTTGTAGTCCTTAAAAAGCAATTTCTGTAAAAGAAAATATCTCCTTTGCATTGAACTTTGAGCGTCGTAACTTTGCAGATGTTTTTTATGCTCAAACAGCATCATTACACACTAACTAAAGTTTAAAAAGTGAAATCATAATCAACCACCCCTTTAAAAATAATTAATACTACCGATGCAACAAAATGAATGAAATTATTCAATACAGCCCACTTTATATCTAGCTGTATAAATAAAGATAAGCAGACATCTGTAGACATCTAACCAAAACTTGCGTTCAAACAAAAAGGATAATTAAAGGTAATAGATAACAGTATCAACAGAATGTGACACACAGGGAAACGTGTGACTGCTGTGCACTTTGAAGATGCTGCGGTTAAGATAATGAGGACCTGGGTATTAATGAGGCTCTTCTCATCTTTTCTACACACAAACACACACACTTACACACTTAATTGCTGCTGCAGCTGGTGCTTGTTGGGCCCAAAGTTTGCTCTAGAGGTTTTTGAGTAATGCTGAAACCATGTTTAGAGTGCAATGCTCGCTGACATTCATGCCACATACTCTGACCCCCAGTTTGAAAATGAGAAATATTTCCATACTATTTCCATCACATATAGTGATGCATATCAATACTAATATGAAAGAGGGGAATACAGCAAAAAAAAAAAGACCACTGAAAGTGATACAGAAGACGAGAAGAGAGCGGGTAAGCAGAATATAGCTAGGAGATAAGTGGATGAGATGAATACAAATAGACGTTAGGTGGGGGGAGGAGGGAGGAGCTGCTCGCCCTCCCTTTTATCAGAGGACAGATAAATGTGATTAATCTTAAGATAATAACACTAAAGGCACAAGACTTCTCATTCATCACCACTACAGTTCTTGTAATTACAGACAAAAGAAATTAAACTGAAGAAAGGCTACAGTACAGAAGCTCTTCTAGAGAACAGGGCAGCAGGGGGGAAGAAGATTTGGCGAGATTTAAAAAAAAAAAAAAAAAAAAAAGGGTGAAGAAAAGCACCATACTGATTTTCCTCTCGGATTATTTAGCTATCCACTGTCGGCTGTCAGGTAATGTGAATTATCACCTGTCAGCACACAATCAAGTCCTGTGATAGTAAAAGAAATAAATCAGTCTGGAGGCTGAAGAAAACATGTCTCAATCAGGAGCCACTTCATCAACTTCCTCAGCGCACGAGTCGAAATGTACAGCACGTGACCAGACAGTTGTCCCCTAAATCAAAACTCTCAGATAAATCTCACGAAACCTGTCAAGAAAATGTTCGGGTTATGCGTCACCCCAAAATAATTATAAATGAATCAATTGGTTGATATATATACATATATATACCATTCTTGTAATAATATTTTTCTAAATTTAACACACACACACACATATATATATATATATATATATATGTGTGTTACATTTAGAAAAATATTATTACAAGAATGGTCTGACAAATATAAATACTGTCAAATTATGCATTAATTCAAATCTGAGATGAAAATGTGCTCAATTGGCATTAAAAGTCATATTAAACAAAATCTCAGTTGTGCTTTGAGGGGTAAAAATCTAGTTCTTGTTATTCTTGTTAATATGTCCCGGACATGTATTCGTGAGATTCTCCTATCTTTTCTCCCTCGATCTCTACGTGTTAACCGTCGTACGGGACCTAAATCTCCCCACATCCGATGTAGAAAACTTATGAACCCACTTACTGGATGTTTGAGCTGTTCCAGTATACGGCGTGGCGGTTGTTCCCGTGGACCGGGCGCAAGTTCGTCCAGGCAAGCGCGAGAAGGTAGAGGGAAACCGCCGCGAGAGCCATTATAATATTCCTGTGTTCACGTGCACCTGCTGTGGTCTCTTCGCCTTCTTCGACTCTCAGTCCCCCAGTCCAACGCAAAACCAGCGGGTTTTACAACATTCCTGCGACTCAGCAAGTAGTCAGACAGTAGCAAAGCGTTTATTTTGCGAAGCCGTGCCGCAGTACGGCTAGTTTGTTCAGTCACAGAGCTTCGCGCTTTCCCGAATGCAACTCCATGGCAGAGAGACGCTCATCCAAGGCATCCTGAGCAGGTCTGTTGGAATTTACTGGAACAAGTAACTGAATAATTCCTTTCTGAAACAAAATCCTCCACAAGAGAAGAAAAATGGTACGAGAAACTGTCGGTTGAGATTACAAAAAGGAGAGAGTAGCCTACGTCTTCAGCGGCAGGTGTCTCTTTGGTTAGGTGACAGGCGTCGAAAAAAAAAAAAAAAAACCCACTCAATAAGTGTTAAAAACCGATTCTGTCAACTCATACAGTCATATTTTGCGGTCACTGAACTTCTGTGAGCTTTTGTTAGATCCCTGTATGCGTTCACTGTGGGTTTTTGTCCAAACGCACACACGATGCCAGTAACAGGAAAAGTAAGGCAATCATAGCCCAGGCATCCTCTCTGACACTTGTTTTTTGCTCCCGCCACAGTATATGATTGACAGGTTGCGGTTGCCTGAGTTATGGCCACGCCCCTACCGCCCACTCATCTAATAAGACCTGTGTATTTTTAATGATTTGGTAAACGTAAATAATTCTGGTTTGTTTAACTGTTTGTAGAGCTGCTTCTATTGATTTTTTCCTTTTTTAAAAAAACCTGTAGTGGGGGAGAGCTTTTCTAGTCACAGTTTGGATTTGATATGTTAAATAATGATATCTGAGATGATAAAAAGAGTAAATCTTTGAAAAATCTGGTGTAAAGTGTGTCAGTTTCTTAGAAATGTAGTATTTGTATCCATGCTAGTTTAATACATTTGAGAAAATTACCATTATTTTTAAACATAACCAATATTTCAAAACAAAATTGCTTATCTTTTTGAAGAATTAATGCTATTGTTGATCATTTTCTAAAAAATAATTTAAGCCTATTAATTTTTTTTTTATTATTATTATTATTATTATTATTTTATAATCTCTGCAGTTATACCACCTAAACATTATTATTTTAAATCCCTCAAAAAAATGTCAAAATGACATTTCATTGAGAACATGTTCATTGTAGAAGACGTACTCAAGTCTACTAAAGCTGGGTGCACACTGTGACTTTGGCCATGATGTCTGAGACAAATTTTGTGAATCCTAAAAGATTCCTCTGATCCTAGACCAAAATCTGTAATCTTTGATCGTAGTTTGACATGTTCACAGACAGCAGATTAATGACTATTGCAGTCAAGTTTCACTTCACTGCACAACTGTCAGAAGTTTTGAGGCACTGTCTTGCAGTGTGGACTCTCCTATGACAACCATCAAATCAAAAAACCTGATGACACAGTGCGACAACAACAAACCACCATTTGCTCTTCACACATAATCTTTCTTCTTCTTCATTTCAAGAGTAGCCATGATCAAATTTAACTCTAGAGATAGCCACCAATTCTATCCTGCATGTAAATGCAGCTCAAGTCACCGAACATGTCACAGACAAATGAACTCTGGATGAGTCTTCTTGTGTGAGTCCATTTTTAATGAATCTTGACTGTCGTACAGTCTGACATTAAAGGGAACTGAGATCCCACGGTGTGACATGGCTTTCAGCGGGGATCATGTTGGTCTGACAAGCAATAATTGTAAAAGACTATTATATATTGTACAGAATTATGACAGAATGTACCTGTGTTGTCTATGATATCAGTGGTTGGTTAGAAGATTAAAATTGTTCTGTTAGGAAGATTGCAAGAAGAGTAACAATTTACAATAAGGTTTCATTAATTAACATTAGTTAACTATTTTGGTTAACATGAACTAAGAATTAACAATACTTCTACAGTTTTTATTAATCTTAGTTCATGTTAATACTGATACATTATGGAAATCAAATGTTGTATTTGTTAACATTAGTGAATGCACTGTGAACTAACATGAACAAACAATGAACAGCTGGATTTTTATTAACAAAGATTAATAAATATTGTAACAAATCTATTGCTTGTTGTTAGTTCATGTTAGTTAATGCATTAACTAATGTTAATAAATGAGACCTTATTGTAAAGTGTTAGCGAAAGAATTGTTATACGTTTCATTTTCTACTGAGACATAGTATTGTACTCTTTAAATATTTGCTTAGTTCTTATTAATTCTCATTTGAATTTGCTGTTGGATCATTAGACATGATGATACAGTGTAATGCCTTGGAAGTCTGTAGAGCTGTTCACACTGCATGGGTTATTATCATAAACGCTGTTCTGTTGGCATGAAATGGATCTATTTTTAAATGCATGTTATTATTGTCATTGTGAATGATTCATCCAGTTATGTGCTTCCTTTGTTTAGTTTTTTGACCTTCCAATTTTTAATCAAAATGTCATAATTCGATATTCTGGTAATCTGGGTAGATTACTTAAAATTTTATTCGGTTACTAATTCCAAATTACGTGACAAAAATTGAAGTTAGTACTGTAATCTAGATTAGTCTTTTTAGGTAATGTATTCTGACTACTTTTTGATTACTTTTAGATTACTTTTGGCCTAACTTGTGTATCACATTGATTTGAATAGGATAATCTTGTCCAATACTGATATAAAGAGAAAGAAAATATATTTTCTTCTTTGTTATCAACAAAATTAAGTGCATTAAATATTATATTACATCAGGGTTTCCTGATGAATAACATGTAATCATGTAATCAATAGAAAAGTAACTGTAGTGTGATTACGAGTATTTAAAAATGTAATATCTAATTACAAGTACTTAATTTTTGGAATCTGATTACATAATCAAGATTACAAGTAATCAGTTACTACCCAGCACTGCCAAGAAAGCCCAAAGTATAGTTCACTTTTTACGCGTATATGCGTGTCGCGAATTTCATCATCAGAAGAGTACAAGCGTACTGTACGCGCACCGCTAGATTTTTGTAACCGCACGGACTTGTACGCTCAGGTCGCACATGCGCATTTAATGTTTTTGCAGTAATTAGTTTATCCACAAGGTGGCAACTGTGCCCTGGGGGTGTCGATTCACAAGGTAGTCAAAGAAAAACTGCATAAACAGAACAGACCGGAACACATGCAAGCTACAGCGACAATGGAGGCCTACATAGATGAGAGATTGTGCAAAGAGGTTAGAAAGTACCCTTATTTGTACAGCTAGCATGAAAGAATAGAAAGATGTTTACATGTGTTGTAACTTGTGGCGAGAGATTGCTCAAAACTCAAGGCCTGATGACTCATGCTGGACTTCTCCAATCATTTCATCTGCATAAACCCCAAGTGACGAGAATATTTTTTGTATGCAAAAACAAAACAAAAATAATCACTTTATTAAACAATTTCTTCTCTTCCATGTCAGTCTCCTATGCTGTTGACGTAGTAAACACAGTGCACAGTGCACACACATGCTTCTAAGTCAGAATGCTGGCTCAGTATTGGCCAGGGCTGTTCATGTGAGCAGCATGACGCATGCGTGTGATGCTGACGCAGGAGCCGGCCAATACTGAGTCGGCATTCTGACGTAGAACACAGAAGCGCTGCACTGTCTATACAATGTAAACAGCATAGGAGACTGACAGGGAAAAGAAGAAATTGTTGAATAAAGTCGTTATTTTTGTTTTGTTTTTGTGCACAAAAAGTATTCTCGTCACTTCATAACATTAACGTTGAACCACTGTAGTCACATGGACTATTTTAACAATGTCTTTATTACCTTTCTGGGCCTTGAAATTGGTTATGACATTGCTGTCTATAGGGAGGTCAGAAACCTCTCGGATTTCATCAAAAATATCTTAGTGTTCCGAAGATGAACGAAGGTCTTACGAGTTTGAAACGACATGAGGGTGAGTAATTAATGACAGAAATTTCATTTTTGGGTGAACTAACCCTGTGACCATTAAGTGAATGAAGTGTCCAACATTCCACAAGTAGTTTTTTTAGTTAAATAACTGCATCATTTGGGTATTTGAAGTACACTTCTTATTGTTGGAATTTTCAATGTGTACTCAAACTATTTATACTAAAAAATGACAGAATAGTGCATATGTATGCAAATTGGGATGCACCTACTGCCTAAGACTTTGACTGACTTGGCAGCATAGGCCTACCACACGAATAGATTGAAAAGTTATTGCCATCATATGTAAATTATTTGTAAATATACAAATCTATGTAAATTTCTGTGCAATACATGCAGTGTCTTTACACCTCTAGGTTACATTTGAAAATGGACCAATGAGGTGTGACTTATTGTTTCCCTCATCTTGTATGTTGCCCTATTGTCATTCTCAGCATCACTCATTCATTTCTCCCTCTTTCTTTCTTTCCTGTGTTCTCCCTCTTTCAATCCTTGCTCCCCTTCTCTGTTGTTTTTGTCAGGGATGCTGCCTCTCTTGTGTCCCCTCCAGGCATGTTGCTGTGGTGACAGCAGTAAAGGGGATGAGAGAGAAGGAGAACTATCACTTCTTTAACTCACTGCATCTACCGTCCTTGCACTTGTCTGTGCATAGTATGCCATGTCAATTGCTTATGTTGTCAATCACATTCTTTTTTCTCCCTCCAGAGTCCATTTCTCATCCAGTATTAAACTGTTTCACTTGCTGTAGCCCATATCTTTGTATCTCAAGACTCTCACTTTATCTTCTTGTCCCAAAATCAAAGTTTCTCTGAAACTCTATCAAAGATTTGTGTGTTTGAGGAACATCTGCTCTGACCCTTCAAACAGAATTGTATCTGTTGATAATAAGTAAGCTGTCCTTTTATATGCCATCAGCATTATGTTTGTGTTGTGCATGTCTTTTATGAGTCTTCTATGTTCAGATACGTTTGGCTCGGGTTGTGAGTGATGGCGATGTGCTGATGTGCACATTGTGGCTCAGGCGTTGCTAGGCAGCCGGAGACATTAGTAAAACTAGGCTGTTTCTGTTTGCTTTCGCATGTTGGTTGTGATTAATTCATGAGTAGCCCTGCTATGGGCACATTGATTATCCAGATAATCCATTATCATCAATGTGACTTGCTGCAGTCATGTATCCTTGTTTAGTGTTTAATTGCTTTTCTTAAGGTTTTTATTCACGGGGCATGCGAGATCACACGGAGATGGGTGCGTTCTGTTCTCTGTTCTCCTCCCCCTCTGTTACCCGCCCCTCATCCATCTCGTTTTCCCTGTCAACTAATTCATTCATCCTTCCGTATTCTCTCCGTCTGCTGTCACACCATTTATCTAAATGTTTCAATCTCAGTCGCAAATTTTGTTTGCGTCTTCTTATTATTGCAATGATTTATTTATTGTTACAATCTCAAGTTTGTATATGCAACAGACTCAAATGACAAAAAAGCAAAATTACTTTCTGTCAGTGCAAGAGATAGTGACTAAAATAGCACTTTATTCTTCTGTGTTTGCTATGAAGAGCTGTCTGTACACACAAAACCAACATTTTCACATTAATTTTCTTGTAAATCTTTGACAGTAGATTAAATACGAAATTTTTTTTTACTTGAACTTGTGTTGATGTTTCATCAGATGACAATGATGCTCGCAGAGGTTTTTTAAAACATTTTTAAAAAGAAAATTCCAAATGTGGAATATTAATTTCTTGTTATCGCACATACCAAAACTTTGGAAGCAATATGGGCAAAGTTAGGTTTTGGGTTGTATTTTAGCATAAAAACCTGATATAACGACAAATCCTAATTTTATGATGACTTTGCACTGGCATGATAAAAGACAACACAAACTATAAAAAACATTTTATTAAAAACAGAAAAATTAATGAAATTAGCACATAGAAAAATCTTTGTGCTAATTTTTATAAACCGTGTTCTGATTGGTCTTTTGTTCTGTCAATCAATCAGTAAAACTATAAAGATGTGCTAACCCAATGATCTTTAAAAAAGAAAAAAAAAAAAGAAAAAAGTTGAATCCAGTAATCAGGCATCACTGTCTCTCAGTGATGTGTATACATTACCATTAAGGTGTAATCAAAATAAATAATTATTTATTGCTGGTCTTCAATAGTTAGCCTACTTTAAAGAGTTAGTTCACCCAAAAATGAAAATTCTGTCATTAATTACTCACCCTCATGTCGTTCCACACCTGGCTGTAAGACCTTCATTCGTCTTTGGAACACAAATTAAGATATTTTTGATAAAATCCAATGGCTCAGTGAGCCCTGCATTGCCAGCAAGATAATTAACACTTTCAATGCCCAGAAAGCTATACTAAAGACGTATTTAAAACAGTTCATGTGACTACAGTGGTTCAACCTTAGGATTAGTTCACTTTAAAATGAAAATTACCCCAAGCTTTACTCACCGTCAAGCCATCCTAGGTGTATATGACTTTCTTTTTTTCTGATAAACACAGTTGGAGTTATATTAATAAATATCCTGACGCATCCAAGCTGATGGCAGTGAATGGGACCAACGAGTGTGAAGCTCAGGAAAGTGCATCCATCCATCATAAATGTACTCCACACGGCTCCAGAGGGTTAATAAAGGCCTTCTGAAGTGAAGCGATGCATTTGTGTAAGAAAAATATACATATTTACCAAGTTATGAAGTGAAATGTCTAGCTTCCACCAGACCGCCTTCCGTATTCAACTTACAAAATAAGCATAACTGACGCAATGTCAGTTATGTCAGTTACACCAGATGCGACAAGACAATGATAGTCAATCAAAAATCACAGCCAATCAAAAGAGCGCGTGGGCAGGCTCTCTCTGCAAGCTCCCGGCACTCACAACGGAATGGATGAGTACGTAATCAAATTCATGAATATTACACCATTTTAACATTACTGAAAATACATACCGGGTACTGAAACAATCTTTGTCATAGAATACACTTCTCTGTTCACAATGAGTTAACAGTTTGAACTTTGTTGTTTCATTTTATTTAGTTTGAAGATCTGAGGTGAATTGTCCATTGTTGCTTTCAGTACGGCTATAAAAGACACCAAATGATATTCTTACTCATATTAGATGCATTTAACATTAAATAAAGCACATAAACAGTACCTGAGATTATCATTGCCATACTTTGTGTTGTTGTTCCAGCTGCGATGTCGCAGAAAAATAGAAACCGTTTCTAAAATAGAATCGTCACGTCGCCGTCGCGGCTGGTTAGGACAAAAATTCTGATAAACGTGAAAAAGATACCTTTTATTGCGTGGCGCCACATCGCGTCTAGTTAGGACACGGTGTAAGCGTTTTGAACTGCGAGAGGTTTTACACTTTTTTCCTAAGTTGAATACAGAAGGCGGTCTGGCAGAAGCTAGATATTTTACTTTATAAGTTGTTAAATATGGATATTTTTCTAACACAAATGCATTGCTTCGCTTCAGAAAACCTTTATTAATCCTCCGGAGCCGCGTGGAGTACGTTTATAATGGATGGATGCACTTTCCTCAGCTTCATATTCCTTGGTCCCATTCACTGCCATTATAAAGCTTGGATGTGACAGAATATTTATTAATATAACTCCAATTGTGTTCATCAGAAAGAAGAAAGTCATATACACCTAGGATGGCTTGAGGGTGAGTAAAGCTTGGGGTTATTTTCGTTTTAAGGTGAACTTATCCTTTAATGCATTAATGCCAAATGATTAAGAAGGATTTATGTTATTGTCCAAAACCCCACTTTGCCCAGAGCGTTTCCAAATTTTCGGAGGGCATGAATGTCTAGAGATTGAGTTTTCAGTCTTTTGAACTGAAATTGTGCAGCCGCAACAGACAGCAGAAGTGTGTCATAATACAAGATTCATTCTGTTAGTCTTTTCTGAGCTGGTTTAGTGAGCTGTCCATGGTCCTGCAGTTTCATTTATTTTCCATGGTGCTGAACTTGTTGGCTTTTGAAGGATGCTTTTTAGTAAGCAGAGATACTAAGATAGCTATACAATCCAGCTGAAATGCTATAGACAAAATGCTGTGTTATTTTCTCTCTCTCCTTCTCTCTATCATGTTCAGGGTTACATAAGTGTATTAAACTGAACTGACAGTGCTACCTCACTTTCATTTCACTTTCTCTCTCTTTCTACTGTGACCATTTTTTTAACCACTTTCTCATCAAACCTGGTCTGATATGAATTAGCAAATGTCTGCTTGCATGAGTGTGCATATCTAAGCATGTAAATTCACCCATTAAGTGCAAGTGTGTGAGTATGTGTACTTTTGAGTGAGTCAGGCAGGCCTGAACTCCAGGTGGGCCTCTATTGTTTGTACCCTTGAGCAGCTACTTAACCTGATTCGCTCCAGTGCCTCCCCAGCTGTACTAATGGCTAATGTGATTGTAGAAACAGAGGCTTTGGATAAAGGCATCTGCCAGGCAAATCGCTGGCAATATTGTGCAGTGTCACGACTTAAAGGCTGCTTCAGAGCATGGAACAAAGGATGAATAAAGGAGACTGAGAAAAAGAAAGATGTAGCGATACATTAAAAATTGAATTACAAAGATGGATGACAAAGGAGAGTAAAAGGAGAGGTGAAGGAATAGACAGCATCTGTAAAAGCAAATAAGTTGAAGAATAAGAAAAGAAACCAAAATGAAAGTCAATCTTTGGCAGGCTGCTTAGATTATTCAGTATGAGATGACTGAGGCAGGTTTGCAAAAAGCTGACTCAAAGTGGATGATGCAGTGCAATACACTTTCAAAGACTTGATATTGAAGATTTCAGTGAAAGCAAAGAGATATAAAGGTGTGCATGGTCGGTGTAGTCTGTAAAGAGGTGTGGAGTGTTTTTATAGCTTTCCAGAGAGACTGAAGGACAACGTTGACACATGAATACAGCCTCATTAATTGAAGAGTTCTTAAATACTTTTAACGAGTACTGCATGTATGGATGCTATAATATTGCTTCATCTACTAAATTTACCACAGTCAAACTTGCATACAATATTTTCCAGAAACAAGTTGCACCTGTTGAAATAACTTAACTCTTTTTTTGATTGACTGCAGTTCAGTTGAGAATGGTCATGAGTAGGCTATGATATCAAAACTGTCTAGAAAGCATTGTTAGAAATTTGTTTGTGTATTTTGGAAGGGATCAACGTTAAAGTTTTATGGAATGTTGCAGTGTTTATTATAAATGATTTATCTGTGCACATCATTGTTATTTTTTTTAATTTTTACACACAACCATCTCTAAGATTTACAGAGAATAGCCAGAAAAAGAGTAAATATTCAGTGAGCGGCAGTTCTGTGGGCAAAAATGCCTTTTTGGTGCCAGAGGTCAGAAGAGAATGGCCAGACTGGTTCAAGCTGATAGAAAGGCAACAGTAACTCAATAATCAGTTGTTACAACCGAGGTCTGCAGAAGAGCTTCTCTGAATGCACAACATGTCGAATCTTGAAGCAGATGGGCTAAAGCGGCAGAAGACCATGCCGGGTGCCATTCCTGTCAGCTAAGAACTGGAAACTGAGGCTACAACTCACACTGGCTCACCAAAATTGGACAATAGAAGGTTGGAAAAATGTTGTCTGGTCTGATGAGTCTCGATTTCTGTGGCGACACTCAAATGGTATAGGGTCAGAATTTGGTGTAAACAACATGAAAGCATGGGTCCATCCTGCCTTGTATCAACGGTTCAGGCTGCTGGTGGTGTAATGATGTGATGGGATATTTTCTTGGCACACTTTGGGCCCAACTGAGCATCGTTTAAATGCCACAGCCTACCTGATTATTGTTGCTGACCGTGTCCATCCCTTTATGACCTCAGTGTACCCATCTTCTGATACTTCCAGCAGGATAACAGGTCATGTCAAAAAGCTCAAATCATCTCAAACTGGTTTCTTGAACATGACAATGAGTTCACTAAACTTAAGTGACCTCCACAGTCACCAAATCTCAATCCAATAGAGCACCTTTGGCATGTGGTGGAATGGGAGATTCACATCAATCTGCAGCAACTGTGTGATGCTTTCATGTTGATATGGACCTGAATCTCTGAGGAATGTTTCCAGAACCGGTACTAGCAAGGTGTACATAATAAAGTGGCTGAATATGTCACAATAGGGAAGAAAAGACAATCGCAACTTCCATTTCATTTCATTAAATTCATTGATCTTGTGCATCCATTTTTAATACGTTTCACAATCCAAACTGTTTTAAAGCAGGATTACAAAAAAACGTTGCAGTAATAATTCTAAATCAGCATATATAAAAATACATTGCTAAATATATATAAAAATGATCATTCTTTTGTCGTGAGGCCAGTGAAAATGTTGGCAGTGCAAGTAAAGCTTAGAACTTTACCGATACTCAAAATGGTGATAAATCTATTATAATATTCCTATAAATTTGTCTTAATTGACTGAATTTGTCACAATATAATTTTACTTTCAACAATTTCCTAACTGCCCCATCTCATCTGTTTTGTATTTCTTTGAAATAGCTCATTGTTTATTGGTGTCTTATAGTTCCTTTTTTCTTCTCTGCACTGATAGTTGCCACATGTTGCTTGTTTAGCCAATTAGTGCATATATTACTAGTGTTTGCCCCAGTATTTTGACAGTTCTTGAAAGTGTCACCTATAGAGTCTGGTGTTAGACACATGGGTAATGCAGAACCTGATTTCGCTAAGTACAACATGTTCCTGGAACAACATCTTTGTTGATCCTGGAGCAACATTCAGATTTGAGGGACAAGTTTACTGTTAATGTCAAGTTTAGGCTTACAGTCAAGGTTAGGTGCTTCTGCATCAGTGTTATTCACCTATAATTTCCCTCTGATTTTAGGGATAACTTATGGATAGTGTTAGGTTTAGGGTTAGGACAAAATTTTCAGACAGGAACCTCTGCAAAATCAGGACATGCCTGGGTAACACTTGGCAACTATTAACCATGACCAGTCGGGATCTAATTGATGGTAGATATTATTTTGTAACACTTTTGCTGTATTTCATTGAATTTCTAAGACTATTGTTACAGACCCCAAGTAAGAAACACTTCAAATCTGCTTTATTATGGAGTTCACATGAGGCCGTGTCTTTTCCCCAGCTTCTCTCTTAAGCCAGAAGGTTTCGTTGTGTACAGCAAAGCAAAATCAACATACAGGTCAATAAATGGCCACGTACCAGCCGTCTCTACTGACCAAGCAGCAACGGGCCCGATCGATTAAGGAAGTAATTAAGTAAGACCCCCCAAAGAATCCATGGGTGGTCATCTCTTGTTTTGTTGTTCCTGGTATGTCTTTGTCTTTCTCCTCACCTCTTTCATTATCTTTTACACTGAGTTTGCTCCTTTTGCCTGCTCTGATAAGATAAGCAGAGTAGTCCTAAAGGATTTAAAGACATTTGAGTCTGGCCTTGTCTCAGACACTAGCCCGGTATGACTTTGCTGAGCTTGGTTCCGTGTTTAGTCTGACATGAGTTTGAGGGTGACTGATGACTCGCGCTGATTGATAAGGTCGCGCTAATGTTCTACACTGCACTAACGTTGATTTGTCTGCTCAGGAAGAGGTGAAAACTCAAAAGAAAATGTCCTCAGCGGATATTGGACCAAAAATAGCTCTGCCAACTTGACAGAATTACACTACAACGATGTACAAAACACAACGTTTTTCCATACAGACAAACACGTCAAAACGATCACCCTTCACACGGACCAGTAGTTGGCGATGTTACTTTGTAAAGAAACACTATGGACCTATAAGCCCAAAGCATATGCGAATTTTGTCATCAGAAGAGTACACACAGACTGTACGCTCACTGCCAGATTTTTGTAACCGCGCAGTTCGCACATGCGCATTTTATTTTTATGCAGTAATTAGTTTATCCACAAGGTGGCAACCATGCCCTGGGGGCGTTGATTCACAAGGTAGTCGAAGAAAACCTGCATAAACAGAACAGACCGGAACACATGCAAGCTACAGCAACAATAGAGCTCTGTATAGATGACAGATTGTGCGAAGAGGTTAGAAAGTACCCTCATTTGTACCACTCTAGCATGAAAGAATACAAATATATTTACATGGGTTGTAACTTGTGGCGAGTGATTGCTCAAAACGGCGCATGTGTTGAATGCCTGTGTACGAGCCAAGTGAAGTATACTTTGCAAGGCTGTGCGTTCGTACGGTTAAAAAAAACATACCCAGGGCTATAGAACATGTTATACGTATGCACACAACGTCACCATTTACACAAATGTGTGTTTTTTTAGTTTACATGGTGACGATAATGGTATTGTTTTGCATTTTGAAACCTGTTTTCAAAAGTTTGCATTTTCAGGCCCCCAAAATGCCGTTGTTGTGTAAATGAACGGCCAACAAACCATAAAAAGTTTTCCGTTTATATTTGAAAATGGTCTTGTCTGATTTTTAAGTGGAAATTTGTAACAATTTTAGAGCAGCACAATAATTAAAGTTGTTATTAAACTGCTCTCTGTTTACTATATCTTCTGTATGTGCTTGGGCCCTCAATTTTTTTTGAGGGGCCATAATTTATTTCTCTACACTTTTAAAAATACTTTTAGCATGTGATTTTATTTGGGTGAACAATTTTTAATGAACCTATAAAGCCAGCTAAAAAACATTATCTTGGTGCCAAATCAGAAGAATTTCCAACAACAATGTAGAATGCATCACATAAAACCACATATGTGTGGATGTACAAGATCAGTGAATGTCAAATTTTCTTTGACAACTCTCTCACTCTGGACCCAGGCCAGCAGACCATCCTTTATGAACTCTGATTATGTTATACTGACAACATCTAATCATATAAGCTTATTTTTGTATTTCATTTTCAATAAAATCGAATAAAGTCTTTAAAAACTTGTATACCTCATTTCCAATAATATTCAATTGCCAGACAGCACAGTGGGCTTTTGAACTCTTTAGCTTAAGCTTCAAAGCTTCAGTTGACCTTAACCAATAGTGCTCTCTTATTGTTTGCCCCTCCTTCATATTTCACTTTGGTGGATATTTTTTGCCTTCAGAATAAATGTTATGCCAAAGGTTCAGGATAAAATAATGGTGCAGTTGACCTTTTTTCCCTGGTTTGGATGGATGGAGGGAGAAGGGAGGGAGATAAAGACTCCTGCGTAAGAAGCAGAGGTAACACAACGGATCAACAGAACCCTAAGGGAGAATAGATGAAATGTCACATGGGCTATCAGAGAGAGGGCTCACTTTATGGGGTAGATGTGTTCCCTTAGACACAATACTTTTTTCTTTTTGTTTTCATAAGTCTGAGCGATGATATTGGTGTCTGTGTTTTGGTGAACTAGAAACCTTATTTATTCGGTCGGTACGCGTGGTCATCTGGGTGTGTTTTCAAGAATTACATTGTTACACCAACACATTGTGTGGAGGGCAACTCATCCGCCCTTACTGAAAGGAGAAGGGGAATTCAATAGGTGCTGATTGAGGTGGGCATAGCAGGTTGCCCCCTACTGACTCAATCAGTGTGGGTGTATGTGTGTGTGCTTGTACTGCTTACTGCAGGGTCACCAGCCTATTTTATTCCGTATATTTGTGTAACACCTCATTATCGGCAAGCTACGGCAGCCTTTTGGGCCTATTGTGGTTTGAAGCTAACATGATATGGCATTCACAACCCGTTTTGGTTCTGTCAATCTGCAAATAAGTATTTATATTTATAGTGAGTTCTCAAATATTGATTCCAGGATGCACAGATTTGAGTACATTTCAAATGTATAAATGAAGTAAAATCTACTTAACTTTCTACTTAATGCAGCTGCTCCCAGCATGTACCGGGACATGAATAATTAATAAAGTTGTACATTTCACTGTTTGCTAGTTTTATTTGCACTGTTGCTATTGTTAATGTTGCTGTCAAGTTTGGTACTTGTTTTGTGATGCATGAATTCAATATTTTTTTATTGAAATTATCCATTTTGTTTTGTGCACAAAGTATAGGTTTCATGAACTTACAAGTTCATGTTATTGCACAGATGAAACAACATGCATTTAACTCTCCACATAATTGGGGTGTATAAAATGTCTTTATGAAAATACAGCCCCGGTATGTTAATATGAAGGAATTTTCTCTTTTTTCACAGGTGTTTTATTTGGAATGCGCATTGCATTGTGTTTTAGGGTTGAAGGAAATTTGCGTAAATGGAAAAGGTACTGGTAATTTTCTTATTATTTCTCTTCCGCTCTGGAAGTCTATGGCAGCCCATAGAACCTTATGGTAAAAAGTTGTGAAATTTGGCACAAAGATAAAGGACAGTCCAAACATTCACCACAGCAAATTTGGAGTCTCTAACTCAAACCCTTAACTGTGCAAAGTTTCACTTATGTTTATGCTAATAACTTTTGAATAAGGGCTAGAAACAAAATTCTGAAAACCTTGGCTCAAGTCGATTCGATTGCACCCTAAGACGTCATTTTCAGTCATGAAAAATTTTACGCCATTTTGAATTTTCCGTAGACGTTCCGCATAGACGTGCGAACCAAAGTGGACTCGAGGCTATATCTCTGCAACGCTTTAGTGTATTTAGACCAAATTTGGGACATGTCATCACAAGCATGACCAGAGGCTACATAAAGCGTTTCAGCACATTGTCACCTACTGGACATGAGATATGAAAAAATGGCTATTTTTGCTTATAACTTCTGAGTGGTTTGCCCAAAAATTATAACCATATCTGATAACAGTGCCACCAGTCAAAATCTATAAACAAGTTACAGGATTAGTTCACTTTCAAATGAAAGTTACCTTAAGCTTTACTCACCCTCAAGCCATCCTAGGTAGAACTATATGACTTTCTTCTTTCTGATGAACACCATCTGAGATATATTAATAAATATCTGATGCATCCGAGCTTTATAATGGCAGTGAGCGTTACCAACGAATATGAGCTGAAGAAAGTGCCTCCAACCACATCTATCCATCATAAACATACTCCACATGGCTCCAGGGGGTTAATAAAACTCCTTCTGAAGTGAAGCAATGCATTTGTGTAAAAAAAAAGTAAAATATCTAGCTTTCGCCAGACCACCTTCCGTATTTGAGTTATGAAGAAAGTGTAAAACTATTGCAATTCAAAAAGCTTATGCTACGTCCTACGCCTTCCCTATTCAACTTACAGAAAAAGCTTAACTGACACAACGCCAGTTTACACTTTCTTCGTAAGTTGAATACGGAAGCCGGTCTGGTGGAAGCTAGATATTTTACTTCATAACTTGTTAAATAGGATTATTTTTTAACGCAAATGCTTCGCAAATGCATCGCTTCACTTCAGAAGGACTTTATTAACCCCCGGAGCCGGAGCTGGATAGAAGCACTTTCTTCAGCTAAAACTCGTCGGTATCGCTTACTGCCATTATAAAGCTTGGATGCATCAGGATTTTTTATGGGAAATTTTAATAAATCTTTTTTTTTTTTCTTCAGGAAGACCAGGACCAGGAATTAAGGTCAGTGTTGATTGTTATGTTGACTTTAAGAAGCTCCTCAAGCTTAAAGAATTATTGATTGATTTATCTAGCACATACCAAATATTTAACTGCACTTTATGAGAATTAGATCTCACTCCACAGTTCCAGAAGGTTCCTTAAGCTTCCTGGTATTTATAGCAAACTCTAGAGACTGGTGACCACCTCAGGAGTTTTCTGTGGCTGGCACATCCACCAGTGAGGTAAGTATAGTGGACCAATCATGAATTCTATTGTTGAGCTTTGGGGCAGAAGGGTCAGTGGGTCAGTCAGTTGCGTCTCATACCTCTGCACTGTCTGAGCCTAAAGGAGGAGAATGACCTAATTAGCTGTCTGAATAATTGCCTGAAAGGCTGCATGAGGTCTAGTGGGGTCAGTTATGTGTGTAGATGTGTGTGTGGCTAGATAAAGTCTGAAAGAAGTTTATCTCTCTTATCATCTGGTACGGTGATCATAAAACCATGAAGGATACTGTGTGAATATGATGCAGCCTTAGAATTTGACCAAAAGTGCAGTTCCCTTAAAAACGATATAGGCAGCTCACTCGGTTTTGGAAAAGAGCCATGATGTCCACCTCCATTTATATCTCTTTTTCAGCCTGGTAGACAGCTGTGTTTGAGAAAGCAGCAGGAGCTATCAACTGTCCAGGCCTAAGGAAGCATGTCAGAGAAGTAAGATGCTACGCATAAGCCAAAGTCACATTTTTTAACCCGATTTCAGTGCAAAAACAAACATCGGCTTCAGACTGTGTGGCTGATCCAATTCTGCCATTGTGGAACAGCATAGATTGTATGGTGTATTACCCCACAGCTTCATTCTTAAAACTGCTCAGCTATTGCATCAGAAAAGTTAGTCTACAGTCCACCTGTTGAGATTGTCCAGCTTCCCGAGCCGTGCCTCTCAGGGGAGTTTTGTTGAAATTTTAGAATAACATTGTGACTTCAGGCTATGTTGCAAAACCTAGCATGTATTGCTTACCTAAACACAATTTTTGAGCATTAGGCATGCTTTTGAGAGACCTCATTTTGGCCAAGGCAGGATTGCATATTTATATATTGTTTGTAGACAAAAAAACAAACAAACAAAAAAAACATCCATTATGCAATACTAAACAGTATTGAAAAGAAATTCAATGGCAAGTATAACGTTTTGCCCAATATTTACTGTATGTGTATATACACTCTGTGCTTATCGAGTAGCTAGGGGAAAATCCTCATTATGAAATAAATGTTTTTCTCTAATACACAATTAATCATACCCTTTTATTCAATATTTTCTGCAACCTCCTTTTGCCAAGATAACAGCTCTGAGTCTTCTTCTATAATGCCTGATGAGTTTGGAGAACACCTGACAAGAGATCAGAGACCATTCCTTCATGCAGAATCTCTACAGATCCTTCAGATTCCCAGCTCCATGTTGGTGCTTCATGTCTTCAGTTCAGCTCACTCTATAGGGTTCAGGTCAGGGAACTGGGACGACCATGGCAGAAGCTTCATTTTGTGCTCAGTGACACATTTTTGTGTTGGTTTTGATGTTTGTTTTGGATCATTGTCCTGATGGATGATCCAACCATGGCCCATTATAAGATTTCTAGCAGGGACAGTCATATCTGTTGGTATTTGATATAATCCATGATGCTATGTATCTGAACAAGATGTCCAGGATCTCTGGCAGAAAAATAGTCCCACAACATTAAAGATACAGCAGTATATTTCATTGTACTAATGTTTTTTTTTTTTTTTTTTTTTTTATCCTGTGTGCACCAAACCCATCTTAAGTGTTTGCTGCCAAAAGCTCATCTGCTAATTTTTTTGTTTCATCTGACCATTTTGATAAGGAACAGGCACATCATTAAACAAATTAAAGTTACCAGAGCAAGCTGAGCAACTGATAACTGATATAAATTTACCAGTTTAGTCCAAATTTTCTAAAAAGACACAATCGCTTTTAATGAACAGACTTAATTTAGGCTTTTACAGTGCTCGCATATAAAAACATTCAGGTTCGGTTGAACTTTTGCTTATGTTCGCATAAGTGGTAGATATGTAGTTGTCTATGGAGGGACAGAAATCTCTCAGATTTCATCAAAAAAAGATCTTCATTTGTGTTCTGAAGATGAATGAAAGTCTTACAGGTTTGAACGACATGAGGGTGAGTAATTAATGACTGAATTTTCTGTTTGTATTTTTTTTTTTTTTTTTTTCTGTTTTTTAATATTGCATACAAATTTCCTGTATTTTCTGGTTATATTCTAATAAAGAGACTGAGAAATAATTATATATGGTCATTATACCATTGCTAAACAACATCTAATGCTGGCCTAAGACTTTTGCACAGTACTGTATATATCACTGTTTTATTGTAGTAATAATATATCACAGTTTTTAACAGCCAGTGAGCATCCTGCATTTTCTTTGTATGGAAAAGAACAGTTTGAAGAGTTTGACATCTTCTACAAGTGAAGTGCATACAAGTTTGGAGCAACATGAGGGTGAGCAGATGATAATTTTTCATTTTAAAGCAAATTATCTGTGGAAAGTGCAACTTGATGAGACTGATCAGATTTAGACTTGAAAAGGTGATTTCAAAGTTAAGAACTTATGTTTTCAATTTAGAAGTGATAAATAAATAAAAAAACATGTTTTTGTGACTGAATTTTGGAAGACAAAATCCATTTGGCTCATAAATCTGAGGGGGCGTGTTTGAATGGGCATGATTCTTCTGGTGGTGAGAAAAGCAGCAGTTTGGTTTGTGTAAAGTTTTGACATTAGACTAAATATCAGATTAGTTTCATAACAGAGCTTCTGTGTTTTCCTGAGTGAATTACTGACATTTGCACACTTGTTAGTGCCTCAGGAATGTTGCAGTGTAATGAATTTTTGTTACCTCATGAGTATTCATCCAGAAATACACTTTTTGTAATGGACAGCTTCATTTAGTGATGTGTCATATCAATCAAAGGTGGTTAAAATAGTATACCCTTTAATTTTTTCATATATTAAAAGACATAGCTGTTTAATTAAATCTTTACTCAAGCCTGTGAGAGGTTGAGCCAGTGTATTTTTTCCCTTGCCACTTGACCGCATGATTTTGTGATCCATCAAATTGATCATATTGGTTTGAGATGTGAGAATCTGTCTCTCTGTAATTATAAAGCCACATTCAGTATCCATCCTGAACCCGCAAACTGTCAATTTCAAACTACTTTTAAGACCCTCACATCACCCACAGCTTTAACGCTTCCAGTGCTGAGATTGTGTGGCTTTATCTTTGCCTTCATTGCACTTCCTCTATTGCTTACGCTGCTTATTAGCAAAGCTCTGATCTGTAGGAGTGTCACTCTAGCCTTATGGGAAATCAATGGCTAATCAGAATGAGGGTCATCCAAATCTACTAGTGATTCTGCCACGGCGGCTCTGGAGCCAAATGAAAACGCAAAGTAAAGACATAAGGGCTTGGACCTTAATCACATAAACAGTCAGGGATAAACAGTTCTGCTTAGCAAAGAAGTAATGCGTGAGAAACCGGTCCAGCAGAGAAACCTAGAACAATTCCATTGAGGATTCTGTGTTTGTTTGGGTTTAATGAGTTTTTGAGTGTGGTGTGACACAGGGAAAATGCTTCTGTTGAGACTGCTTATCTCGATTTCATCTAAGAGATAGAGGGATGGAGAAAAAGCAGAGAGGTGAACGAGTGGAGAGGGTCACTGGTAACGCATACGGCTGTGCACTTGGAAAATACTGAACCAGTTCGATTGTTTGATCAAATGGGTTCGACACTCATCGTTGTCATAGAGAGACACTGAGAAAACAAAATCTGTTTAATTTAACCGAGTGGGTTATGCAGCGCTTTCAAAAGCCTCACAACGGCTGCTTATTACTACAAGGAGCGCTCGATGACACAGAGGAGGACGATGTTTTCCAGCGAGCCAAGTCGTACCATGCTATTGATTGGCCTGTGAAGAGGTCCTTGTGCAACAAGAGCTGGTGCTCAGTCCTCCATTACGTATAATTGCGCTGTGTATCACATCTGTCGCATCAGCCTCGGCATAAGCGATGAATAAACAGTGACAGTAATGTCTCTCCTTTGTTTAAAACTGTCTTCTGTCCTTTTTTAATGCTGATGATGGTGCACTGTAAAAGGATCCAGCAGGCCTGATGGTGCCCTCGGGGCAACAGAATTCATTACAGGATAAAAATGCAAATGTTTCATCAGAACCTCCTTTTTAGAAAACAACGAAACACTGTTTCGTTTGCACATTTGGATTTAAAGAAAAGTTCACCTAAAAAATAGATTTCCATCCATATTTACTTGCCCTCATGTTGTTCTACCTGTATGCTGTTATTCTATTAGAGAAACACAACGAGCACAGTTGACAATGGAAGGCGAGGAGACTTACGTACTGTATGTTGATGAGTTGATTTATCCTCGTTGTTCATAGAGATTTTTAGATGGATGCCAAAGCTTTTGTTTGAAACAAGTATGCAAACTTAGCATGTTTCCTAAACATACATACATATTATGGTATTTTTATGCTTTAGTACAGTCAAAAAAATTACATTAAGAATTATTAAGTATTAATTTCTTCTTCATCTTGCCCATATTCTTGTGGCTTGTCACATTACTGATATTCGTCATGACACCATTTTAGAAGAGAACATAAGAAAATGCTGGCAAAAAGAGAATGCGACAGAGCTCGTAATAAAACAAGAATCAACGCTGGCTTGGCTTTTCTGAGATGGCAAGAACTTAGAAATTTGAAGGGCCCTATTTTAACGATCAAAGCGCATGGTCTAAAGCGCACGGCGCAAGTGCACTTAGGGCGTGTGCGAATCCACTTTTGTTAGTTTAATGATGGGAAAAATGGTCTGCGAGCCAGGTGCATGGCCTAAAAGGGTTTTCCCTATTCTGTTAATGAGTAATGGGTGTGTTTTGGGCATAACGTGCAATAAACCAATCAGAGTCTCATCTCCCATTCCCTTTAAAAGCCAGTTGCGTTTGCGCCATGGCGTATTCGCTCTTTACATGGCGGAATTTGCAAGCAGAAAAACTGAACGCTTCTTTAGTGAGGAAACGGATCTGCTCGTGCGTGAGGTCAGTTTAGACCAGGTTTCAGTCGGTCAATGGCGCAGTCTATTTCAGTTGCCTCAAAATAGCAACACGCCAACAATTGGCACTTTTCCAATGCGTAGAACGGCTCGTCTCGGTTCGGCATGGCTCGGCTCGCTTTCGTTTTTTCTTTTCCACTGCATTGTAGTACGGCTTCAAAGTGAGCGGGATTATAGACTGATCATATAGTTGCACCGCCTCTCTGCTCCTTGTCTACCAACGAGTCTGCTCCTCATCTACTGACCACAATACAGCTATGCACGCAAGTTGCGTGCAACGGTCATTTAAAGCAAGTCATTTCACAAACAAATGATACTGCAGTGGCTGTTACTGATATTTAAATCTAGCGGGTTTGGTGTCTAGTGTTTCAACTCCAAGGACGCTGCCTAAGACGATTCTCTCTGACCAATCAGTGATCTGCAGTGTTTACACGTCACATTTAGTATCGGTACGGCATGCTTGGAACCTCAACCAAGGTGGTACTATCTAAGCGAGCCATACAGTTCCGTACCGAACCATACCATGTAGTGGAAAAGCAAGTTTTCAGACCAGCACGCCCATGGGCACAGAAATGGACGCAAATGCATTTGCTTTTTAAACAACGTGGCACAGGATGTGAAAATGATAACTGCATTGGCCTGAAACTAGCAAAAAAACACTTGTGTCACGTCTTGTGCCGCATTGCGCCGGGTGTATGATAGGGCCCAAAATGTTGTGAAAGCGGAGATGGCGTTTTTATTACTCAACAACAGATGAGTAAGGTATTTTATTGAATAGATAAATTGCCATATGTAGCTCTCTAACAGAGTTCATTGTAAAGCATTATCTATTGTGAAGAGCCATATTCATCCGCACTGTCAAACAGAGACGAAGCACAAAATATGTAAATATGTTAGAACCAATGCTGTTTTGGTATCTCTGAGGTTGACATGCCATTTTTAAGCTTTGCTGGCTTAAATTTCTCCCTGTGATTTTCCCAACCCTATAATTTAGCACTTTGTACTTGTACTGTTTGTGATTTTGATTTTGACATTACTCAATAATAATGATACAGTAAATATTTTCTCAGTAATATCATTTTGATTATATGTGATTGTCTGGAATGCAGTAAGGCTATATTACAAACACCTATTTCTTTGACCTTTTAACTGACCTATTTTGAAGATGAAAAGAGATTTTAGGACTATTAAATTTCAGATATTATAAATGAAACTTATTTGTTCCTTATTTCAAAAACACTTTGGAGTAAACTATTTTGCATTTGATTTCCACAAACCATTTCTAACCAAAAGGTCACAGATTGCTGTAAATATCATGCAAATAAGGCCAGAGCTACACAAACACACAACACTTCACACTGAGGACCAATCAGACAGCCAACCTCACTTGCCACTGGGGCTTTGCTCCTGCCTCTGTTTGACATGCTGGGCCCATCCCAGAGGAACCTGCTTTTATAAGGCAAACGTTTGGAATTAGCATTTTCACAAAAGGGCAGCGAAGACCTCTTGTCAGGAACGAGGAAAGGTCACCAGGTTTCTTGCTGAATTGAGACTCCCTGAATGCTGTGATATCACTCCTCTCTCACAGTCAGTGAGGGCACCAGAAATTGAGAGATGACTCTGTCTCTATCTCCGGTGACATTACGAGGGTCATTTAGCACTCAAGATTGAAAGCCATAATTGGTTATGAGGGTCCGACACTGAAATATGGCCAGTGTCGCTGAAACCATGAAGCATGGACTACATCCACCCAGAAACAGTCAGGCAGTCACTCTAGATCTTGGCTGGAAGAAAAGCCGAGAGGGCGGGCGCTGAGGCATGCCGGCTCAACTTCACTGTGTCTGCCTGCCATCATGGTGGGGCTGGTAGAGCGTGGCACGGATGTCTCTCTGAGAACCAGCTAGACGGGGTCTCCTCAGAGACCACCTCTGGTTGGGTGGGAGGTGTGTATCTCTGTGTTTGTATCGAGGGGGGAAGTGGGTGGCGTTTGATGGGCTACATGCTTACACGGATGAGTTAGCTAAGCCGAGAGATAACAGAGACATGGAGTGGCTTTAAGAACGAGGCAAGGGTTCAGTGGAGGAGATCTCCGGCTATTGTGAGTGTAATCATTGATAGAGAGGGCAAAGTCATACTTCAGAAAGGCTTCCAGGCTTAACTTCAATTCCAGCTTGTGTTTCTTTTTTCTTACTTTTTTTTTTTTAACAGAATTGAGACCTGGCCCTACTGCATGTGTTTTACTTCTGACAACGGACTGAATTATGGAGCTGAAACGAACCATTTCAAATCATTTGGAGAAGAGTTTTTTTTTTTTTTTTTTTTTAATGGTCATTTATACACCTTTGTGCCATCCCAAGTAACAAAAATGAACATATATATTTGGATAAAAATGATAATACACTACAGTTCAAAAGTAAGATGTGGGTCAGTAAATTTTTTAAATAATGTCTCTTATGTTTAGAATGTTTGTTTAAAGAAAGACTCTTATGCTTTCCAAGGCTGCATTTATTTGATTAAAAAAAAACATTAAAAAAAAAAATATTAATATGAGTTAAAACATTTTTTTTCTATTTTAATATATTTTAAAATTTAATTTATGCCTGTAATTGCAAAGCTGTTTTTTTTTTTTTTTTTCAGTTTTGTAAAGGCAGTTTTCAGCATCATTACTCCAAGTCTTCAAAGTCACATGATCCTTCAGAAGTCATTTTAATATGCTGATTTGCTGCTCAAGAAACATTTAGCCTATTATTATTATCATCAATGTTGAAGACTGTATATATATATATATATATATATATTAAACCGTGATACAATTATTAGGATTCTTTAATGAAAGTTCAAAAGAACAGCATTTATTTGAAATCTTTTGTAACATTATAAATGTCTTTTCTCCCACTTTTGGTTAATTTAATGCATCTTTGCTGAATAAAAGTATAATCTTACTAACCCCAAACTTTTGAACAGCAGTGTTATATTGCATAGTTGTACTGACAAACTAAAATTATATTTTATTAATTATGGGTCATAATTATAAAGAATTATTCTATAAATGTGCAAATGTACTATATCTCTTTGGCTTCTTTTTAGCTTCTAAACAAAGTTTTTATTATTTTTTATGATTTAGTGTGCAAGCTCTGTCTTTGCTGTTGTTAGGGCCCAAGCCCCAAAGGGGCAGAGGCCCTATTGGTTTCCTAAGGATTTTATTTATTTATTTATTTATTTATTTTTTAATATATCAAACACACTTACATGTATATGTATGAAACTCGGTACACATATAGACCTCATCAGGCCAAACAACTTCCGCACTCATAGTCATAAGCTCCGCCCAACAGGAAGTCGGCTATTTAGGGTTGTTTGAAAAAGCATGCTCTGGAATTTGAAACACTTCTCCTGAGCAATTCATCCGATTACCACCAAACTCGGTCAACATAAAGCCAACACATTGAGGATGATAAAATTGCAGATGGATTTTTGATATCTTGTACGGTTTGGCCATGGTGAGGCAATAAATTTATGGCGAAAAAGGGGAAACAGGAAGTGTGTTATAACTTCGGCATACATGGACTGATTTGGATGAAACTTCAGCTGTGTGTTTGTTGCAGGAGGCCAATCACATGGATATAACTATTGTCAAAGTCATAGCACCACAAACTGGCAGTAGGAAGTGTGTCACTTTCAAAATGCTTTGAAATTGCCCTCTTATTTTTATCTGATTCACTTTAAACTTCATCAGTATAATGTCAAAATGCGGCAGATGTAGACCTGTGAAAGGATTCTTGATGTCTTAAATACTGTTCCCATGGCAACACATCAAACTTTAATAATATTCTTGGGTGTTTTGCGGCTCTTAGCTACCTTCAAATTACATGAAACTCGACACACACATCAGAGTGGTCAGCCAGTAGACATGGGCAAAGCCTTAGAAACAGGCGTGGAGAGGGAGCTCTGTAGCGCCACCTTTTGACAAAGTGGGGGGTTAGTTTTACCTACAGTCACCAAACTTGGTACATATATTGTACTCATTGCGCTTTCTAATTTAGAGTCATTAGCCCTGACTAACAGGAAGTCAGATGTTTAGGTTTGAATGTGAATTTTTTTTTATAATCAGGCTCTTAATTTTTAACTACTCCTACGGGATTCATACGATTCACACTTTCTGAACAAGGTGGCAAGACACAGACACAAATTTTGAATGGATATTGGATATCTCAAACGGTGTTGCCATGGTGAGTGATTAAAGTAAGGACAAAAAGGGAAAAAGGAAGAGTCTCATATCTAGACATAATTCTTTTACATTTAACCACTTTAAATGTATATCGCCCGTTGTGCACAGTTTCCCTGAAGCCACTGGGGTGGCAGTGCCACCAGGGCTTGGGCCCGTCATCGCTGCTTGCAGCTATATTTGTTTATTGAGCTCACACACCTAATATTTTGATTTGTGTTCGGTACTGACATTCTTTTGGGAGTTTTATCATGTATAAATCATGAGTGACTGGTGCTTTTGATTGATTTTACCAAACTGCTTTGTTTAAATAATAAATAAAATACAGATGTAACTGTAAAATAGCATGCTTGTAATTTTATAAATATCTCTTGACACTGGGCAGTCAAACTGCACAGGTTCTTAATAAATTATAAGCCTGTAGAGTGCATCCTGATGTATTCCTACTCTATTATAGCTATACCTGCACATGTTGTGTATCACTACAATGTAGATGTCTCACATCACTTGCAAATGTGTCAAATCTCTAATCCACAGTGTGAGCTACAAGCACAGCTCAGCATGGAGCTTCAACACATTAAGTGTATTAGATTTCAATCTGACATCTGGTCATTATCATCTCCTCTCTTGCTCGCCCTTTCTCTCCCTCTCTCTGTCTTTCATATACTCCATCTCCATAAACAATTCCATTTGAAAACCTCCGCCGCTGCTGTCAGCTTCTTACATTTTCCAACATCTCCTCTCCTCTCTCCTCTCACACCCTCCCTCCTCCTGTTCATCCTGTAGTTTGTGCGGCATACATCGGAGCAGGTGAGTAAATCACAGAGATGCTGAGTGCGAGATAACGAGACAATGGGGGATTCTCGCTGTTGCAGATGCATCGCCCAAGGCTGAATGGAAGGGGTGGAGCAAACCAGCACCAGCACAGCTGTTCACATGATGCGCCATGATGGGGTCATGGATACCATTGAAGACCCTTGGAGTCTTGGACCTTTTTAAAGGTAAAATGTGGAATGTGGAAATGATTTTTTCAAACAGGTTTCCCGAACACTCCCTGTCTACCATTGGTCATCAAACAGATAGTCCTTTGATAGTCCCAGCAATGTTGGAACTGCTGGGATTCTTAAACTGAATGCTTAAGGTTTGCCTGGTTAGACAGATCACACCTGTAATCTATCAGCTATAGTGTGTGATCATTTGTGTCAGTGCATATCATTTACATTTTGCTGGGTTTTGTTATCTAAAGCTACTTATGGAGGTGCGTTTTATCAGAATGTATTTCCTGGGAATTGAACCCATGACCTTGGCACTGCTAGCACTATTGCTCTTCGAGCTGAGATACAGGAACCTGCCTGCATCACAACTCTGACTGAACTGAAAAGTTCTTTATTGGCATTGATGGTTCCATGAAGAACCTTTAACATCCATGGAACCTTTCCATTGCTCAAAAGTTCTTTACCCTGAGAAGAAGATGTTTTTTAACTGTTAACTGTTTACTGAAAGGTTCTTTGAGGAACCAGAAATGGTTCTTCTATGGCATCAGTTTACATGGTATGGTGAGATCAAGACCCAGATGTAAACATGCCTGTTTTTCGTAATGTATATCCAAAGAAAAATCGCAACTGTTTGTTTCCTGAAATATAATAGTCTCAAACGTTAAGATAAGGAGAGCTAGCACATCTGATGCCCTTTTATTGTCTCAGATTCCCAAGACATTTGCTCATTTCCCAACAGGCCTAAAAGGAGAACAGGATTAAAACAGGATTTTATGTCATATTCAAACAGATTTCATAACTTTAAATAACATCCAACAGAAAGTCAGTATTTTATAAGGTAAGTAGACAAACTATTGGCTGATCAAATATAAAAGTTTAAGAATAAGCCTTTAAAAAAAGGCCATACTCAGAGGGTCCTAGTGGGAATGTTACATCCAAAAGGCCAAAGATATATAGTTTTATTGTTTTGACTTTTATTGATGTTTCAGTATTATTACAGGTTCTTGAAGCAGGGTTATTATAGTTAACTGAAACTAAAGCTAAATCTATTTAAAAAAAACATTGAATTAGTTTTGTTATAAAATATCTGCAATAAATAGACCGACATTTGGTCTATGTAACAAAACTATATAAAATCCACATTCACATATGTGAAAAGTGTGTTTCTGTAAAATATACAGCTGCATTTCTTTAGCTCAAACAGTAGAGCATGCCACTATCAACGGCAAGGTCATGGGTTTTATTCCCAAGGAATTCATAAACTTACAACAAAAGGTATAACTTCAATAAAATGAGCCTTTGCCAAATGCATAAATGCTTCTATACAGTGTGTTATATGATTGATTTCAATGTGCAGTCAATAAATACATCCTATAAACAATTTCTAAATGCCCAAAGCATAATGTCAGTTTATAATGTCACTTTTTAACCAAGCCATAATGAAACCATGCAAACCGCACTTAAAATCCGAATTAAACATATGATGTGATTTATGCTCTGAATCCACCAGAAACTCCAGCAGTATCAGCAGATTTTGACATATGTCACTGACTTCACCTCTCAAGGATTGCCTGTAAAGTGATTATTTATAACATTTTTGTCTCTTTAACTGCTTCCTCCTCTGTGAATCTCTCAGTCCCCTGCACACGTCTGCTGCTCAGCTCCATAGAGAATGAACCGCTCACTTTGCACCATGTTTGGTTAAGCAAAGAGAGTAAATGATGGAGAAGTGAAATAAAGTTTTAATAAAGGTTGTTTGAAGGATTGGACGTGGGGACCAAAGACACTGAAAGACACAGCTACACTTTGAACTTGTAATTACTCCACCATGGAAAATGACAGATTAGAATCATCAACCAATAGAAAATGTCTGTTTCCCTGTAATTACAAAACAGACAGAGACCAAAGGAAACAAAGGACATAACGCATCACAATACACATCCTGTCACCACAGACACTAATGAGAAACAGATAGAGAGTGTGGAGACGGGAAAGATAAATGGGTAAAGCTCAAGTCTGTTCATTTGGAAAAGCGCTAAAGACGTAAAAATGATTATCAGCGTTCGTTATAAAACTCTTCATAATTGGTGTCAGAGTCCAGTTTAGATTTGAAAAGAAATCCTAATTGACTAATGTGTTGGGGGAATTTGTGTGCAACAATTGGGACAAAAGACTTAGGAAAGAAGATTTTTGTTGAAATATCAAAACCTCTTTAAAAACACTGCTTCATATTGCAGAACGATTGCAGATCAGCGTAGACTGTTTATTGTGTGTGAGAATGAATATTGTTTACTCAGGTAAAGTCAAATTAAGATTTGCTTTGTTAAATGCTTGATGGCCTCAACACAATAACGTATTTATGTATGCCACTGCATACAAGCAAAGCAAATAGAAGCACAATTACAGAGAATACATTAGGATTAAAGGGGAAACAAGGCACATTTTCATTTTAATTAAATATGTTTATTATTTATTTCAGAAGATATGGCTCAGGGAGCATGGGGGATAACCAGCTGATTTCAAAAGCATGATGGGAAATAGAACAAGCTGAAGTGAGATGCATTGATAACGTCATGCTGGGCATTATTATAGTGTTTCACTGTTAATTGCTTTTGAGCTTTTAAACTTGAAACTTGAAATAATTTTTCTATTCTGAAGTGCAACATAATAGTCATTTTGTGGAAATAATGTAGCTAAACACAAATAAGGCTATAAAAGAAATGAAAGCTGATTTGTTGGAGTGATTTTCTTTATTTGAGAATGTTTACATGCACATCAAAATGGAAATTAAGCTCATTAGAACCTGATAATGTGAGAAAAATGTGTTTTCATGAGATTACATGTTTTAATTTTTCTCTAGTATTGATGCCAGTTTATTAAGCAAATCATTTGCTTTGGGTGAAAAGTGTATGTTAAATTGATAAATGTAACTACATTTTGCTTCATTTATTTATTTTAAGTTCTGTCATGAAACTCTAGATGGTGCAGGCTGATTGGTCCTTAACTCAATCTGCTTAGAATCACATCATTCTTTATAGGGCACAGTTGATTGGTTCCTGATGTATCAGCAGCCAATGAGCTTGCTGCTCAACTTTCAAATACTTGGTCAGCATTTGCTGTAGCAGTGCAGCACACTTTTAGAAAGCCTCCATCTTCCCCAGCTCCACCTGCATAGATATGCAATGGGTAATTCATGTATGCTATATTGTACAGCAGCGTGTCGTGTATTTATTGGCAGTAGCAAGTCCCGTACTTGCTCTACAGCAGCAGCAATAACAGCAGCATAGCAGATTTATTCTACCAAGACCAAACATATTAACATTGTCATATCCATTACCACGCCAAAGAGAATTGTCATGACAGACATCATTGTTATTGCTTGATAGTAAACACAGATTAAAGAATTGCAAATTTTAACCAGCAACATTCACATTTACGGAGAGATGGTGATGGGGAAAAAAACTAAATGGGAGGAAAAATTCTATTTCAATGTTTTTGCATTTACTTTGCAAAAGTTTTGCAAGCAAACGCAAAAGCATTGAAATAGAATTTTTCCATCACCATATCCCATTAGGGGCTCCGTACACATTAGCTGGTTGGACAAACAAACTAGCCATGGTACATGGCAAAATGAAACGCAGCACCTCTGTGGGGAAAAAAATTACAAATGCAGTATGCTAATTCTAGGCTGTTTTGTTTTTCTGAAAATTAAACCCACTTTCCAAGGTTTGACGCTGGGTACTGTACACACTACAACAAAGATGTTTGCTCTGAAAGTAAGTAAACTTATTTTTGCTTCACCCCTGGGAAATAAAAAGAACTGTAGATAGCTCACAGAAAATGTAAACTTATATTTTCCCATAAACTCTGGAAAAAAATCTAACTTTGACCAAGTTTATCATAAGTTCACGGTCATGTTTATTCACACTAAACCTAGATGTTTATTCTGAGAAATAATGTATCTTGAATATACTGTACATATATTTTACTTTTTACATACTTTTAGCTATTTAATTCCATATACTTGTAGAACATTTCTATTTCTACCCTTTTTGTTTTTGATTGCCTCATTAATAAACATATAAATACTGTACACTAAGTATAGTGAAAACTTTAAAGTAGTGTATAAATATTTTGAAATACCATATACTATCATATATTAAGGGAACCTTAAGGTGGTGTCCTAAAGATTTTGAAATATCATTTATATTGAAAAATCAAGTTATAAAGTATAACTTGATCTGATCTGCAGGGCAGCTGAGTTCTGATTGGAGCATTTGGTCCATTCTCAACAAGTCAGCATTTTACTGTACACTATTAATAGGCACAATGACCCCTCAAACAAAAGGGTCAGTTTGTATAGGTGCCTCCAATAAGCTCAAGCCAGAACTGTGTACTCGCTAAAAAAAAAAGGTAGAATAACAACAGCAGGCTTTACGGCTAACCTGACACTGCCTAGTTGATTTTTTGTGCATCGGCATTGCAGACCTCTTCAGGTTTACTGGCAAACTCAACAAACACGGTAAGAGATCAGTTCTTTGGCTGTGGTTAAGATGAATTTTAATGTAAAAGTATTTACCAGCACAGTGTTTGTTCGAGGTTTTTAGTTTTGCTATTTGCATTGCATCAAATCCAGCGTACATATACTCTGGAATCCAGAAGTATGGAAATCTGGAATGTTTTTCATTTCACTCTGGAAATAGAAAATTTAGAACAAATTAATGAATTATGTAAAATGAATCAGATCAAATAAACAAATTTGTGACATTGATCATGTGAACTCTTTTGTAAAAAATGCTTTTTGGAAGATCAAGAATCATTCTGGAGAACATGATTATCAGATTTTGTTTGTCAGCTTTAAGCAAAAGGGTCACAAACCAAAAACAAAGACATTCTGAAATTCATACAAATGTATCAACATTTATGAAATTATATTTTCTGGATATAATTTGTAATGAAGAAAAATGATTCAATTAGAAAAGACTGCAAATGGAAGCAGACTTTTGGACCCCATACAATAATTACTAAATGTCTGGTTTTTATGTAGGGTGATGTCATACCACAAAAAGTGCTATAATTATCACAAGTGACAGCGAAATTATAATTGAATTATTGTAATGATTATCTTTATAGTAAAGGGTCAGCGAGCATTGAAAAGGCTCATTATGGAAGGCACTAGAGGACACATTTTGCAGCTAATGGTGATGGGCATTTTGCTGGGGTAAGATTCTTAATACCCATAATTCCAAAACCTCTTTCATAGTATCCTATATAACAAATTACAGTTCTTATTCCATTTATAGTAAAGAAAGAAAAATCCATTTCACTGAGTAGAAAAGTCCTCCATCTGTTAGCCATAGTGCTTTTATCTCAGACTGTTTCTCTTTGTCTACCTGCAATTATTTTGAGCAAATGAGCCAATTATCTAATTTCATTATATCCATCCATTATACATAGATAAGAACGAGTGTTTTCACAGTAATCTTGTATCTTTTTAGTAAGACAGATAAGGATGCATTCTTTGCTTCATCTGACCTCTGCTTGACCTCATAGCACAGCCTTCTCAGGATACAGGGCCATCCAGACACCTGACTATGATGACACCTCCATGCCTGAGATCCTGAACCCTTCCTGGATGGCCAATATCCCTGACTTCTTCTCCCTATCAGATGTGACGATGCCCGGCACACACAACACTATGGCCCTGTACGGCGGCTCACTGGCCGAGTGTAACTCCTGGTCCCTCTCTCTCCAGCTGCGCGCCGGGATTCGCTTTCTGGATATCCGTGTTCGGCATGTGAGAGACAACTTGACCATCCACCATGGAATCTCGTATCAGTATGCTCACTTCGGGGATGTGTTGATGGACGTGGTGGCTTTCCTAAAAGAGCATCCTTCGGAAACTGTGCTGATGAGGCTGAAGGAGGAGTTGAGTAACACACAGGATATCTACGATGCAGTTGTGCGCTATATTAATGAGTATGCGCATTGGGACCTGCTGTGGCATAGTCGTGAGATGCCCACCATGGGAGAGGTGCGAGGAAAGCTGATCATACTGCAAGACTTCACCGGCACTGAGCTGGGCATACGCTACAACTCACTGGACATAGCAGATGACTGGAAGGTAAGCACACATGTGAAACAGTTAACCCTGGGATATCCTAAACTCTGGGTAAATCAAATCCTGGGTTATCTTTCTTAATGTTTCACATTTACCCTGGGGTTAACAATTAATCCTGCGCAGTGTTGGAGAAAGTTACTTTTAAAAGTAATGCATTACAATATTGCGTTACATTAAGTAACTAATTGCGTTTTTATGAAAAGTAATGCGTTACATTACTTTTGCATTCCTGTTAAGGAATGCAAATGTTAAGACCCTTTCACACCAAAAGTGAAATAAACCTAAAGCAGAAGGAAATGCATATTTACTCCTGTACAGTAGAGGGCGCACCTCAAACAAAACTTTCAGCTGTGCTGCCATTCTGGATTAAAGAAGAATAGGATACAGGCGAAGGAAGATCAACACTCTTATCTCTAAATCTAATCTAAAGTAATTTTTGCTTATTAGTATGGTTGAATTGGATCATTGAAGGTCAGCAGGAAAGACTTTGGTTAATAAAGTGAGATTAAATACATAAAGTATATTTGTATAATTTAATATAGTTAATTATTACGGGTTTGTAAAAAATTTCTGAGATGCCTTTCACCGTTTTTATTCATTTTGAGGAATACTGAATGTTTTCGTGCAAGTGAGATGAGTAAATGCATGTTCACATTTAGTCTAGAACTACAATAACCATCATGTTCACACAGCGCACACAACACCTCTGCACTTTATTTCTCTCAACATGGGGACAGGAGAGCTCAGTCAATAAATGTGAAAAAGTAATGTGTTACTTTACTAGTTACTTGGAAAAGTAATCTGATTACATAACTCAAGTTACTTGTAATGCATTACCCACAACACTGATCCTGGGTATTCATAAGCTGCTGTTTCACACTGTGTGTACGTTACTAAACCCTTGGTTAATGTCCATATTTGCATATTTGTGATGTCTGCCACTGACTGGTCGAACGCTGCACACAATATGTGTACAAAAAGGCTCTATCCTCATATTATATACTGCCAACTGTATTATCAAGTTTATCTGGACTATAAAGATAAGAATGAAACAGTCTCTTCTTCACTCCAATTCTCATGTTTTTACAATGTGCTGTGTTTCTGTTACTGTCCAAAGTATGTGAATATGAAGCACGCTATTGGTGCAGTGCTGGTGTAAAAGGTGCTAAAATTGACATATGCATATACTACTAGTCAACAATTGGTGTAAGTAATTTTTTGTCTTTGTTTGTTTTTTATTAGAACGTAATAGTTTTATTCAGCAAGGATGCAGTGATTTGATCAAAAGTGACAGTAAATACATTTACAATGTTACAAAAATTTTAAGTAAATGCTGTTCTTTTGAACTTTTTTATTCAACAAAGAATCCTTGTGATGGATTTTCATTTTAAGATGGAAAGTCTGGCTCAACAATAAAATACAGCTCACAAAAGGCGTATTAAAAGAAGCAATAGCATAGCTATATGCAAAAGGCATAGCAACAAAGCTTCCAAGACAGTGTTTTATGTGTTATGTTTTAATATTCATATAACAAAAAGAGAGAACAAAAATCTTCTCAGCTTCTGAAACATAAAAGTGCCTGTGGTTGAAGAACCAAACCCAGGAAAGAGAGCAATAGGGTGGGAGAAAAAATATTAAATTATACCATAGTTTGAATCATTTCAAAGGGTTCTGGAAAACAGACTTACTGAGATCCTTATGAGACTCTTTATATTTAGTTTCCAGAGTGTAATCTTCATCTGTCAACTGTCTTTAAAAATCCATTAGAGAGAGTTTTCGCTCCCTCACCACATTTTTTTAAAATTGTAATGATAAAAACTTTTTCTCGCCCCAGGTGTCCTCTCTGCAGCCGGAGGAAGTGGAGAAGAAATGGAGAAGTGTCTCCACTCATCTGGAGGCGGCTACGGTTGGCAACAAAAACCGTATGTTCCTCACCTACTGCAGCGGTGCCAGTATCCTGGCACATCCTAACTCCCTGGCCCGGCTAATAAACCCCCGCCTGTACGAATATCTGACAGGCTATGTCGGTCAAAGCAAGCAGTTTGGTATTGTAGCAATGGACTTTCCAGGTGCCAAGTTAGTGCAAACTATTATAGGCTTCAATTATTGAGATTCAACGGCAGGACGTCAGGACCAATACACCTGGAACTCACCAAAATACTTCATTAATTGACACAAATCCCAGTCATACTCTGACTCAAATTACCCATACCCTTGAAATTTCCATAACCATGACAGAAAAAGTTTGAGCTTGCTGGCAAATTTTGGAATATCTGACTTAATAAAACTCTGTGACAAATTTCTGTCATAACACCATGTTATGACAAAATTTGAAATAAAATGCTCTCCTGTCACTTCATAAGGATTTTAATGAGACAGTCTGCATTTTCATGGCACTGAAAATAGAACACACTGTCCTCCTTTTTGTGTACAACACAAAGGTGTTAACTGACATCCATCTCAGATCAGTCTTCAGCAAACTGAGTTACCTCAAAGTAGAACAAAAGTTTCATTTTCAGTAGTATTGCATAAGTCTCAGATGTTACAAACAGAAACTTTCTCACACTAACACTGTTGGTTTTATTTCTGTTCTATTTCAAGGACAAGTTCAAGTTTTAAATCATATCTTTGTCACAGTGGTGGAGTACTGCTGTTTGCCCCTGATGCTTATCTCAATGACAGGGTCTGCAATGAGTCATCTGTGCAAAAGCAAACGTTTATGTGTGCAGCAATGAATTCTGCAAGTAATATATAATAATACAGCCTTCAAAAGTGCCTGAACATATATTTTTAAAAGAGAAATTGAACTTAATCTGGCCGAACCGTTCAAGGAACTCTTGAATGGATCAAGGAAACCAGACTTTCAAGTCATTCTGAACACAACCAACTCACGCAAGAAACATGTGCCTTGTTGCTATACACATGACAAATGAAAAGAATATGTGTTGTAAAATCAGCTCAAAATATCAAACATTTTTGATAGCCTCTGACTGTATGGAATCATAGTCTGAAGCTAGAAAATCAAGTCTGTGCCATTCATACACGGCACTTAACCTCGGGTTATCGTCGTTCTAAACACCGCTTTTAATGCCGGGTAAAGGAGCATTTCACACTTGTAATTTAGATGAGGGGTTAGCACCGCTTTTTACCCAAGGTTATGAAACCCTGCTCGGTGTTAACTCCACATTGCGGTGCCAAACTTGTACAGTGTGAAATTATGTGGTGTTAGAATGTTACAACTAGATGCTTAGCAAATGACAACCAATCGCGTGCCTTATATTCAAGCGCTTTGGCCATAGAATGTAAAAAAATATGGACGTAGTGTCCGTGACATCACCCGTAGATTTCTGAAAAGCATTTCTGAAGCGAAAAAGCGGCCACTGCCATCTTAGCAGCGCGTCACTCCCGGATAACTGAAAATGGGCAAAGAGGCGGGTCGTGGTTGAAACTGAGGTGTCTGGTTGCTGAAACCACGCCCGCCTAGTGCAACGTGATCATGTTATTAGGCTAAGTAGCTATCTATCTTAGATACTATCTAAAATATTAATAAAGATAACAAGTTATATCATTATATAACTATATAACAAGTTCTAAAGGTTTACTGTCAATCTACGGTGTCTTTTTTACGATATAGATGCTCCAGCAGTAATATTGTAATTTGTGTCGAGTTTGTACATGACAACACACAAAATCAAAACGGACTATACCTTTATAATGAAATAGCGATCGCGAGATGAATCCAATCTGTGGCACTTGGGTAAAATGTCCATGAGCATCCATTGAAAAACAAACAACAGCACTTTTTGTCCACATTAAATCCATGAAATATTGATATATTTTCCATTGTTTGCATCATATTTCTTCTGAACGATCTGCTCTCCATCATCGTTCTTCAAGAAATTATGCAACCTGAGCAGCTTTTATGTTGTAAAAATGTATATGATCGTATACATTGGACTCTCACAAACAAATTAGCCTGCGTCCAAAATAGTGCAGCAGTTTTAGTTATTATATCCAAGTAGTTTTGTCGGATTTTGTGGTGTCTTGAGGCATATTCTCCAGCCATTGTCATTGAAGTAAATCTCACGAACAAAACTTTTAGCCAATGCCAAGTCGATCCAACAACGTGTGTTCTGTTTATCTTCCGCATGTGTGCACATGTACACAGACGTACATCTGTCTCGGCCATATAACCGCACAGCAAGCCATATTATATGAAATTATGTGAAATAATATAAAAAAAAAACACAAACAGAGATGCCAACTGCCAAGTTCAGTGGCTGGAATTAGCTGAGGTAAAGTGACGGCTCACAGACAGCAGCGCAATCCACCTGTCACTCAAGTGGCCACGCCCTTAATTATGCTGAACTTTAAGGCTAAATTTAATTTAAACGGATGAGTAATAAAAAAATCCACCCCCCACAGAGTTGTCATGAAGGGCAAAATTAGCTGTGAAACGTGAATAAAGATTACCCAGGATTCCCTTTACAAGGAGTTTAGAATGACCCAGGGTCAACCATTTCAAGTGTGAAAAGCCCTTATGTAATTTTTTTGCGAAATCTGTCAACTCTGACTACGCAAAATCTGCAGACTGGCTCTGACTTTCGGCAACTAGTTTCAGATCCTTCAAACTGGGGCAAATATCTGTGCAAAAGCCATGTAGTGTATTGAAGCCTTTTCTGTACATCCGCAGTGGGCTTGCATGAATTCTGGTCTCAGGTGAAGCTTTTACAGAAAGCCTTGGCTCTGCGCGAGACACTTGACTGTTAACACAGCAGGAGGTAACTAGCTTTACATCTTCAATGTCACGCTTCTGTGTCCCATCATCTCCTTCCCCCGTGTCTATGACATCGCATGAGTGTTCCCGTCCCTGGCTCTGCACACCCGGGTAACAAGACACGGAGAACGACACCCCATGAGAGGAACAGAAGGATGGCAGAAGGTGTGTGAATGTGTTTAGCTCTGCGTCCAAATCATTTTTCCTCCCTCTGCTGCATGCAGATTGGGACAATGAAAAAGTGGGCTGTGAATTTGATGCAAGACAGGCTGTGGCTGAAGATGACAACAAGGCCATCAAACATTTTGAGTGAAAGACACCAGTGTTGTTACTTGGGGTGAGAATCAAAAGAAGTTTAATGATTACGATTCCTTTTCCTGTTAAAGATTTAGTAAAATTAATGGTTTCATTAATGATACTTTTTGAATTTAAGGGAAAAAATATTTGGGAAAAAGAAATGCAATTCTGTGGCCAAATGCTGGGATCATTTTAACAATAATAGTGAAAGAACAGATTATGGTATTATATTTGAGTCATCCGTTGCTCTTATATTTGATTAACTGATTAACAGCTCCAACTGATTCATAAGTCTTTGTGATTCACTAAAAAGAACCAGTTCATGAGAGGCTTTACTAATGGGGAAAAGTTTTGCTATAAACAAATAGAAATGAAACATCTGTACATTATGTTTTAAAATCGTTTGGTATTTTGGTATAAATTTAATGTGTAATTTAAAGGCCCACTGAAGAGTGTTGGAATGCACAGCATTATTCAATGTGTTGACATAATTTCAACTGAAACAGGAAAACGACGATATATCGAACAGCCCCGCCCCTTTTTTTTAAATAGCTAATAGCGTTTCGTTTATGTTACAGCTCGCCAGAGCCGTTAGACTCTGTTTTCTTTCTAATCTCTAACCGTTTCTCCTCATAATGTCCTTTATATCGCTTATATACAGCATTCTGTGCAGAATTCAAATGGGTCCGATACCTTTTGTGGTCTGTGCCGACTCGCGCATATGATCCGCTCTGTGCTCTTGTGTCTCTGGACCGGAGCAGACTGTGCTGCTCGCATTGCAGCGGTTCATGTGGCACTAACGTGAAAACAGACTCCATTCGCGTCAAAGGAAAGCATATTTACACTGTCTGAATCGTTCCCTATTCTCTATACAGTGCACTATGTGCCATTCACCATGTAGAAACTAGTAAATGTGTGAGCAAATGACCGATTTCAGCTGAGGCATCTGTTGATAGTGTAGGAGGAGGCGGGACTTCAGATTCTAGAGAGCATTTGACTGGACCGAAGATCTGACGAGAAACTGAAGTGCGATGTGATGTCATGAAAATCCGTGATCCATTTTAGCGGAAGTGAGAGACTTTGAATGCTTATATCTCCTAAATGCGAATTTTGTCATTGTTTTGGAACACACCAGCTTATTAGACCAACATATTCATACTAAAAGCTAAAAAAACTTAAATTTGGATTTCAGGGTGACTTTAAAAAAAAAAATCTGATTGTATAACATTCAGAAACTATTTCACTTGAAATTTAGGTGCCTTGCTGCACAAAGTAAATAACACCAATTACAACCGTCAGAACACATTTCGGCAATAGAGTGCGTCATGGTGCTTAAATCAATCCGTCTTTTAGCCTGAATGGTCTTTAATGACAAGTCATTTGTGCAATGCAACCCTTGCTGGTCTGGATTCTTCCTGCTCAGTGTGCATTAGCTTGGCTGAATTGATTTTCCAATGTAAAAAATATAATAATCTTAGAGGGTGTTAAGCCTGGTGCGGTCATTAACCTGGTCCATTCTTTGTCCTTGACAATTACTGGTCTGATTTGTACAAATTCATCATCAACTTTCTTTGCATGAGTCATAAGACCTAACTGTAATGCACTTACAAAAATGCACTTACCTATATAGGCACTAAATTACACTGCCATTAGCACAAATTAAACTTCCTTGTGTAATGAGACAAAAATAGTTCATCAGCTCCAGTGCTATAGACTGTTGCTATAGTTATAGCTTTTCTAACAGCACTTGAACTAATAACCTTACCAACTAACATGTCCTTCAGAGATTAAAAGACTGTTATACTCTGTTTATAGCAAGTTAACAAACAGACAGAGTATGTATTAGCAGTTTTGTTAAGTAATTTTTGGAAGCTTGTGTAAATAAATTAGCTCTCCATTACACTAGCAGCATGTGCATCCAGGCATAACTGCATTTTTCATTATTAAATACAGTATTCATCTTTAAATAGCTAGTTTAAGCAAAAATTAAATTCTGCCATCATTTATTCACCTTTGTGTTGTTTGAAACCCATATTATTTTTTTCTCTCTAAAGTTAAAATGTTCCCTCTTTTCTCAATTGTGGTTGCCTGTGTTCTAATATGCTGTGTGAATAAGTGTTTTGTGACAATCACAGTCTTCTTTCATTCTATGCAAAAGTGTCTATATGTCAAATTCCTCAAAATATCTTTTTCAATCAGGTTTGGATGGACACGAGGGTGAGTAAGGGTATGTTTACATGCCAATGATGTACTAAAAAAGGAAAAGTTTTTTCTTTGCTTTTTTTTAAAATACAGACAACAATGTTGTCAAAGCGATCCCCGTTCTCAAGGATCCGCAAAAACGTCTAAAAATGCTGTATTGTGCATGTCAGGCCAGTAGTTGGCGATGACACTTTGTAAAGAAACACTACAGACTGAACACGTAATACGCATACACATGGCATCATAGTTTTCAGCAAAACTTGATTTACAACATGTTCCTGGTTTAGCATCTTTGTTGATCCTGGAACAACATTCCAATCAACCAATCAGATTTAAGGTACATGTTTACAGTTTATGTCAAGTTTAGGCTTACATTCAGGGTTTGTTGCTTCTACATCAATGTTATTCACCTATCATTTCCCTGTGATTTTAGGCACAAGCTATGGGTAGGGGTAAGTTTAGGGGTAGGGATAAGGTTGGGACTAAATTTTCAGACAGGAATGTTGTTCCTGGATCAGCAAAATATGTTGACCAAGGAACAGAGATGTAAAGAGTACCTGAGTAACCATACTTGAGTAAAAGTACAGATACCTTACAGTGAAAATGGCTCCATTACAAGTTACAAGTCACCAATTCCAATACAACTTGAGTAAAAGTCTTAGAGTATCTGATTTTAACAGTATTTAAGTATGTTAAAGTCTCTTCAAAATAGTGGATAAATAAAATAATGTTAAATAAAATTAACTAGCCGAAGTCTACCTGCACTGGATGTTATGGTTTCGGCCTCATCACCGGCTACAATCATGATCACATCTCCTAAATCAAACACCTGCGATTCAGCAACTACCTGCTAATATACTCACATTCATGTAAAGTAACTTTGTTGAGTTACTTTAAGTTTGTGTGAGTAAAGTCAAAACGCTCAAGATATAGTACCTTCAGTGTTCTTAGATGGCGATATCGCTTCTTTATAGCAGAAACAAGCAGCTGCAGAAAAAGTTAGGTGCCATGCAAAATGAAATGTGTAATTGCATTATTCATCACAAATCTAGTGGAGTAAAGAGTACATATACTTATTCAAAAATGCAGTCAAGTAGAGAGTAAAAGTTGCCAATATCTTTACAAAATAGCCAAAAAAATACTTAAAGGGACAGTTCTCCCAAAAATAAAAATTTTGTCATCATTTAATCACCCTCTAATTGTTCCAAACCTGAGTACATTTCTTTGTTCTGCTGAACACAAAGGAAGATATTTGTAAGAATGTTTGTAACCAAGCAGATCTCGGCCCCCATTGACTATAGGGAAAAAAATACTGTGGTAGTCAATGGGGGGCGAGATCTGCTTGGTTACAAACATTCTTCCAAATATATTCATTTGAGTACAGCCGAACAAAGAAATTTATACAGGTTTGGAACAGCTTGAGGGGGAGTAACTGATGACAGAATTTTCATTTTTGTGTGTACTGTCCCTTTAAGTAGAGTAACTAATTTCATTGACTCAAATACTTTATACCAGGAACGCTCTTAACTTGGCAAAATCAGGACCAGTTTTCACAAATTCGCATTTTTGCTTTTTTTTTTTTTTTTACATGGAGACAATAACGATATTGTTTTAAAAAAGTTGCACTTTGAAACTTGATTTCAAAGGCTTGCATTTTCAGGCCTCCTAAATACAGTTGTCGTGTACAGTAAATGAATGGCCAAACACAAAAGTTTTCCATTTTTATTTGAAAACGGTGCTCTGTAATGGTCCCCTAAATGATGACAGAAGACTGTATAGGCCTATTTGTCTGAATATATGCAATTGTTTACCCTCCCATGACACTTATATGTTTTGCTGTTTTAAATTGTTTTGACCTTTTGCTCTAAACATATTAAGTTGCATTTCAAATGGGTATTGTATATCAAATTTGTTTAACTGATGGATGCAGTGATTTTATATTTATCATTTTTATATCCTTCTTCCTAACTTGATTAGTCAAAAGGTCCCCTAAACTTAATTTGATAAGTGATATACAGATCAATTTGTAATCTCCCTCTAACATCTTTAACAAATGCACAGTTCTTTTTTTTTTTTTTTCAAGAGACCTGTGTCAGTAGAGAGAGACATCTTGAGCGGTAAACATCTCGGATTATTAGTCATTTGACGCAGCTGTTTAATTGAGGTGGGACCGAGGGCTTCTCTGCAGTGAAAGACTGTGAGAGCTGCACAACAAATCAAAATGTGTCATAGAAGCCGATCGGTCTCGCCGGGAACTATGGGGGGAGATTCGAGTGATGATGACAACTTATGAAAAACACGGTCCGAATAATGATAAAATGAACCAAGAAGGCAAAAAATAGTATGGAGATGTAGAAAAGAGGATAATAAGACTCAAAAATAGAAAGCAGAAGGAGAAAGCAAAGGGGAAAAAGAGAAAGAATAGGCGCCTTGCAGGGCAGGAAATGCTGGCAGAGAAAAGCAGGAGGGGAGGTGGAGAGAGAAAAAGGGGAGATTGGGAATCATAAAAAGAGGAAAGCGCATTTATAAACACGTCTCTATAGTAACCAACTGGTAATTTGGCTGGTGGGAGAGGGGGAGAGCAAGGGAGGGCATGAGGGAGCAGCATTTACCATAGGCCTGTTATTACGGAGAGAGAGGGGGAAGAGAGCCAGGAATAAAGGGATAAAACAAGGCTAGAGAGATGGTAATATGAAAACGAGGGATAGACAGAAGAAGTTGCATTAAGGGAAAAGGGGTAGAGTGTAGAATACCAAATGAAGGTTAGTAATAGGGCACAAACAGATGAGATTTGAGGGAGGAAAAAACGAGGAAGACGAGATTACTGTATCAAACAAATTGCAATAGTCCTCAAGATCTGTCAGCGTGGAGCGGCGGAAAGCTCTTATCTGATTTTAAATCACTCTTTAAAGGTTAGACCAATCAAATTTGCCAAATTTGACAAGTGGAAGAAAGAAGAGCTTTCAAGGGACTAAAAAACAACAGTTTGGAATAGTTTCTCTATTGCTCTCATCTAGGGAAATTCATTGTGCGGTTTATCTCCATACAAATCTGCTTGTTTGGTAGAGTTGGGAATCGAGAACCGGTTTTTATTTATTTAAAAAATCTGACATTCAATTCTGTAAAAATAAATCTACAGGCCCAAATCATTTATGATCTTGCTGTCTGAATTAAACATGATTTGATTATCATATCTTTCTACACTGAAAAAAAAAACAAGTAAAATGTACCATTCTTTTGCATGTTTTTGCACTCAGATAATTTCACACATGAATTAAAAATTATCCAAAATTAATTTTTGAGCAAGTAGCCAGTGTTCAAAACCATCTCCTCACCTTAGCCCGATTCACAACAGTCAGCTTGTAATAATGTTTTCTAATTAGAGCGGTACTGGTAGGTTTCCACGGGAAATTCGAGCATGCAGTCATTCGTCTTTGCGTCATTATGTCACGTCTGTTTACATAAAGAACGAGTCCCAGCTAGTAGGCTATATGGCATGTGAAAATGCTACAGGTGGCAGATCATCATCTTTTTTTTTTATCCTTTTCTCACAGCAGATGGAATAATTAAACTTATCATTTTGATGGCGGATTGTAATCCAGAAAGGTCCAAATAGCAATCATCAGTGACGATTGGAGATTCACCCGTAGTCAAAAGCAAAAGAAGTCGGACTGCGGAGTGGCTACAGGAATTGAAATCTACAGGTAACACTAATACACAGTAAATACACATAGTCACGCAATGCTGATGTTGTTAACATTAACAGTTTAAGAACAAAGTATAATAATTTGCATGGTTTGACGTGATCCAAGCTAAGTAATCGTTAGATTTAATCACCATTGGGAGTGCGATTTATTGTAATGTTTTTTTTTTCAGTTGGTCGGAACAAAAGTGGCAGATTTGTTACTTCAGATTACATTTTCCCATGAAAATTCTTATTTTGGTCATACTTCCAAGATGTTGTATCTGTGATTTCGAAGTACAGTATCCACACCGATGTGGTGACTGACGGCAAACATTAGATTCATCTGCGCTGAGGAACCGTGCTGATGCACAACCCACGTAAAGATGATAATTCCACAAATATCTGCAATTGCAGGTTTCAAACAGAGATGGCGACAAAGAGTCAAAACTTTCGGACTGCAGCTTTAATTACAATTACTTGTAATGTTATTGCATTAAAAACTGTATAGAACAATTCTATATAAAACAATAGTGGATTTAACATCAAAATTTGACGTCAATTGTTAAAATGTATGTTTTAAATGTAAGCTTCTAAAATGAATAGTCTATAAACATTGATCAGTGAACATAAACAGAAGCTCAACTGAACCTGATTGACGTGCGAGAACAAACCTCTTATGAAAGCTAAAACATGCTGCGTAACACACGAGAATGAACCTCATTGGTTCTTGAATGTATCAGGTTGATATGCTTGAGCTTCTTTTTACCACAAATGATGTGTGAGTTGATGAATGTTTATATAAGAATTAAAGCCTAAATTCAGTCTGTTCATCATATAAAGCAATCGTGTCTCTTCAGAAAATTTGGACAAAACCGCTCAATTCATATGGATTCGTTTTACGATCTCTTTATGAAGTTTTTGAAGCATTAAAGTTGTAGTTGCGTAGCTGTCAATGGAGGGACAGAAAGCTCTCAGATTTCATCAAAAAGATCTTCATTTTTTTTTTCCCCGTAGATGAACAAAAGTCTTACAGGTTTGGAACGACATGAGGGTGAATAATTAATAACAGAATTTAAATTTTTGGGTGATCTATCCCTTTTATTACTTTTTTTAGAGTATAGCCCGATTCATGAACAACTTGTAGATAAAACAAAGATTATTAGAGTATATTTTACAAGAAAATACAATGTGTTTTTACTTTAAAATTTCACATTTAAATAGTTTCTACACCATTTTTTTTTTTTTTTTCATAAACCAGTCAAAATGACTCATTAATGAGTTGTAGACAAACTCATCAATCTGAATCAGCTCACTCAGCTGGATAATCAGTGAACTTACTGAAGCACTGTCATTATGTTTGCTCATAATTTCTGACCCAAACTGAAAACCATTACTGTGTTTTGTTGTACTTGGTTGTGACACTTAAATTAGTGCAATTCATGTCTAGTTGTTCATTTGAAACATGTAGTGAAAAATACACATTAGGAACAGATTTGTTGTAATAAATGGTGCTTTTGGTAAATACTTTGGTTATATAGTTTAGGTATAAGATCATTTATTTTGATGCTTCCTCAAAAGTACCAATAGTCATTAATGGGACCTTTAAGGGATTTAAGGAATCAGAATCAGAGAGGTTACAATTGCATATGATTGCCATCCCTGTCATTTAAGTTTTGCTGCGATCATGTTGCTGAAAGTGAAGTAAATGACACATTTCCTGTGCCCTCTCTCCCTCAGTGTGAACAATCACCACCACTTATGACCCAGCTTCAGAGCGCTGATAATAGGGCCTGCTCTGTTCAGACACCACTGCGGTGGGTTAGTGTTTGTGTGTGTGCGGTAGATCCCTTACGTGATAAACATACCCAAGTCTCGCAAGCAAGTTGCATTCTGTGGTAGTTCTGGTTTCAGAATAGCCTTCCAGCTGGAGACGGGGATGGAATTGAAATGGTCCGTAAATTGGACTGTCTTTTGCTTCAATTTCCAAGCCAATTGTCGCCCCAAATTCTGAAATTGTATTGGAATTGACCTTGTCTGTGCCAAAGTGATTTTTGTTCCATACTTTTGTGCACCATCACACACACACTTTGCTTTATTCCTGCATATTTCTTGTTCCCTTTCGTGGGAACTATCGACGCCACGTCGAATGACGTGATGGGAACCCTCTGCGTGATTGCGTCGTGAAGCACCTCTGTATCTAACAAATGATGAGACGAGACGTCAGAAGCGGTGACGCGTCACGGACCAGGAAACTATAAAGCATACCCAGAACAAAGAACGCTTAGCTTCTGTTGTCTTCAGCAAGCGCTCTCTGTATCTTGTGTGTCTTATTTAGTGTTGTTTGTCTCGCTACACACTGTGATCTCTTCGTCTGAGGACAAGAGTTTCAAAGCACGTACACACAATATATATACATATATAAATAATATAATGGCGGAAAAAGAGAAATCTAACAAGCAACAGTTTGTCAAGTGTGTGCCTCCCTGCACGCGATTCATCACGGGTGGGGACACACACGAGATGTGTGTTGTTTGCCTGGGAGTTGAGCATGCACAGGCAGCTCTCGAGGGGGCTGTCTGTGTACATTGCGAACGGCTCACTCTCAGAGTGTTGAGATCGCGCCGGGCGCTCTTCGAGGAGGGCGCCTCGGCGAGTGTTCCCCGCGGATCGGGTCCCGCTGCTGCCGAGGCACAGCGGAGGCTGCATTCGTGGGGATCACAAATGGATCTGGCAGAGGGGGGAGAGACGGGCCCAGCCTTATCGCTCCCCTTACCTGCCAGACCCAGTGTCTCTCCTCTGGCGGTGGAAGCACGCTGCATGTTTCTTCCCCAGAGGGAGACACCGACGCTCAACATTTCTTCCTCTGAGGAGGTTGGCGTGATGAGCGCCGAAACTGGAGATGAGGACCCGCCATCCTCGTCTCCAGCTTATGAGGAGCTGCTGGAGGTAGTGACTAGGGCAGTTGATAAATTAAAAATAGACTGGCCCGCTGGAGAAAAGTGAAACTAAACAGAAGAGCAAGCTTGATGAGCGCTTTCTCCCCGCACGGTCACTACCCCAGCGTCGGGGTCTGCCGTTCTTTCCCGACCTCCACACCGAGGTGTCGAGGTCGTGGAATAGACCGGTACAATATCGTGTTTTCAGCCCACAAACATCATTATATAGTAACATCGTGGGGCTGAAACACCACGGCTATGGGGCGATGCCCCGGGTTGAAGAGACGCTCGCGAGCTATCTCTCGCCCGAGTCTGCATCGTCCCTCAAGACCCCGACATTGCCCACTAAGCCACTTAAGACAACATCGAGCTTGGTGGGCAAGGCTTATTCGGCGGCGGGTCAGGCTGCAGCTTGCCTCCATACTATGTCGATTCTGCAAGCTTACCAGGCTGACCTGCTGGGGGAGATAGATGAGAGCGGCGAAGCGACGTTTGAGTCCATACAAGAGCTAAGAAGGGCGACAGATCTAGCTCTCCGGGCCACCAAGGAGACGGCCAAATCAATTGGTCGTTCTATGGCAGCCCTGGTGGCCACGGAGAGACATCTATGGCTCAATCTGTCAGATATGAAGGACAAAGATAAGAACATCCTCATGGATGCGCCGCTGTCTCCTGTGGGCCTATTCGGCGACGCAGTGTCATCTGTCGTCGATAGGTTCCAGGAGACACGCAAACAATCAGCGGCCTTCCAGAGGTTCCTTCCCCGCCGCTCTCACCCCCCCGGGGCTGCTGAGCGGGAGCAGCCCCGGCCGACGACCAGCTCCTCAGCGCATAGAGCGCAACAAAAAGCCAGTGTGGCCACCCGGGCTCCCCCGCAGAGAGCTTGGGGACCGGGGCGGTCGACACAGGCGAAGCCTTCTGGGGGTAAGACGGATCTGAGGACCGTCATTATTTCCCGGAAGGCTTCAAAGAAAAAGTCCTGACGCCAGATGCTCAGGACTCATGAGGGCAGCCCCCCCCGGAGGGGTCCGAGCGTCAAAAAATCTGGCTCTCGTCCCCCTTCGGCGCCCTCCGGGGGCCGTTCTGCCAACCCTGCCACCCAGTGTGCGTCAGGGCGCAGCGGTCTCCACCGATCCTCTGAGGAGGGTCGGTTGTCACTCGATTCGCTTGTCTGCCGGTGCGCCGCGTCAGAACAACGAGCCGAGTGCTCAAAAAACACCAGAGGCCAGTCTCGAGAGACTGGTTCCCTTAGTAGAATTTATAGAAGAATGGAAACTTCTCCCGAACATTTCAAAATGGGTGCTGCTTATAATAGAACAGGGCTACAAAATACAGTTTTGCTCTCGACCGCCCAGGTTCAACGGGGTTCTTCCTACAGTAGTGACCCCAGAGCAGTCTCTGGTTATGGAACAAGAGGTTATGACACTTTTGCAGAAAGGAGCTATAGAGAGGGTTCCTCCTCCCAGCAAGCTGTCAGGTTTTTACAGCCGCTACTTCATTGTTCCCAAGAAGGATGGAGGGCTACGTCCGATCATAGATTTACGAGTGTTAAATCGATCTGTACAAAAGTTAAAGTTCAAGATGCTTACACTCAGACAGATTATCCCACAGATCAGGTCCGAGGACTGGTTTGTGGCGATAGACCTGAAAGATGCTTACTTTCATGTATCCATCCACCCTCATCACAGGAAGTTCCTCAGGTTTGCTTTGGTGAAGCTTACCAATACAAGGTTCTTCCCTTCGGCCTATCCTATCACCCCGCGCGTTCACGAAGTGCGTGGATGCAGCTCTGGCTCGTTGAGACTCCAGGGCATTCGCGTACTGAACTATATCGACGATTGGTTGATACTAGCTCAAACAGAACAGTTGGCAGTTCAACATCGAGATGTTGTTCTGTCACACATGAAGAAGCTTGGGCTGAGGCTCAATGCCAAGAAAAGTGTATTGGTTCCGAGTCAAATTACCAACTACTTAGGGGACAATACGACGGTGGTCTCATATATCAACCATCAGGGGGGTCTGCGGTCTCGCCGACTTTGCAACTTGGCCCGTCGGATCCTCCTGTGGACCCAGGGAAAGCTTCTCTCATTAAAAGCAGCTTATATCCCGGGGCATCAAAATGTGGGAGCAGACGCCTTGTCGAGACAGGGGCCGAGGCCCGGGGAGTGGAGACTCCACACCGAGGTGGTGGAGCTCATCTGGAAAACCTTTGGTCGAGCGGAAGTCGATCTTTTGCATCAAAAGAGTCAACCCAGTGTCCTCTGTGGTACTCCTTAACGCACCCAGCACCTCTGGGGCTGGATGCCATGCTACAGACGTGGCCGAGGCTACGTCTGTATGCTTTTCCCCCGGTCGCGCTGCTCCCGGGAGTTCTGGAAAAGGTACGCCAGGAAGGGGTCAGCCTAATACTGGTGGCCCCGTACTGGCCGACCAGGATTTGGTTCGCGGACCTAATATCGCTGTTAGACGGCTCTCCAATGGAGCTTCCTCTCAGGCAGGACCTCCTGTCTCAAGCGGGCGGTTCGATACTCCATCCCCACCCAGAGTTATGGAAACTGTGGGCCTGGCCTCTGAGGGGGCAAGGCTCATAGATTCTGGTCTCCCAACCGAGGTTGTGGAGACCATTCTTCATTCCAGAGCTCCCTCCACAAGGAAGCTATATTCATATAAATGGAAGTTGTTTTCTACTTGGTGTAGTCAACGTGATACGGACCCTGTCCAGTCATCTATTAGCCTTGTGCTTCAGTTTCTCCAAGAAAAGTTTTCGGAAGGTTTATCTCCTTCAACGTTGAAGGTTTACGTAGCAGCCATTTCGGCTTACCATGATCCTGTAGGGGCTCCTCGGTGGGTCGAGACCCCTTGTCATACGTTTCCTTCGTGGTACATTGAGGCTGAGGCCTGCAGTGCGTACAAGGACTCCAGCCTGGGACCTGGCTATAGTGTTAGAGGGGCTAGCTGAGGCTCCCTTCGAACCACTAGAAGAGGTATCAGAAAAATTCCTCACTTTGAAAACCATATTTCTTCTGGCAATTTCATCTCTTAAAGAATAGGAGATTTACAAGCACTGTCGGTTGCTCCTTCTTGTCTCGAATTTGCGCCTGGTATGGTTAAGGCTTTCCTGCACACTAGACCTGGCTATGTGCCAAAGGTCCCCACCAACGTCCCGGGTCCTATTGTACTCCAGGCTTTCTGTCCTCCTCCCTTTTTAGACTCTGATCAGGAAAAACGTAATCTGCTCTGCCCCGTCAGGGCTTTAGATGCATACGTCCACAGAGCTGCCCTGTGGCGGAAATCAGATCAATTGTTTGTTTGTTATGGGTCCCCAAAAAGGGGGCCCAGCATCTAAGCAGAGGATGAGCAAGTGGGTGGTCGAGGCCATCTCACTTGCCTATGAGGCATCCGGACAGCCATGCCCTTTAGCTGTCCGGGCTCATTCCACCAGGGGTATGGCGGCCTCTAAGGCATTAATGTCAGGAGTGTCTTTAAATGACATATGTGATGCAGCTGGATGGTCATCCCAGCACACGTTTATCAGGTTCTACAACCTAGACACAAATCCTACTCCGGGTTCCTCGGTTCTGTCCACAAGATTACAGACAGGTACTCGGTGACACGGCGTAGTTGGGACAGCGTTCCCATCACGTCATTCGACGTAGCGTCGATAGTTCCCACGAAAGGGAACGTCTCGGGTTACGGGTGTAACCCTTGTTCCCTGAGTAAGGAACGCAGGCGCCACGCCACGCACCGTACCCCCAGCGTACCTGTGAGCGTCTTGCTTCAGCCATAATCCAGAAGCTAGCGTTCTTTGTTCTGGGTATGCTTTATAGTTTCCTGGTCCGTGACGTCACCCGCTTCTGACGTCTCGTCTCATCATTTGTTAGATACAGAGGTGCTTCACGACGCAATCACGCAGAGGGTTCCCATCACGTCATTCGACGTAGCGTCTCGTTCCCTTACTCAGGGAACAAGGGTTACACCCGTAACCCGAGACGTTTTGTGGGTTTGGCTTTGTTCACTTTACAATAAGGTTCTATTCATGAACATTAGTATTGATATCTGATATAAATATATAGCAAATCTTAGCTGTGTGATTGTTTATATCATTGGAAAACTAACATTTTCTAAAGCTGCTTTGAAATGTGTATAGGTGTATTGTGAAAAGCACTGAACAAGTAAAACTGACTTGACATACTAAGACCTTTTAATATTCAGAGTTGTATAAATTTGCATTAGTATTAGTAATTAGTATTGTTTTGTTTATTATGAACAAACATAAATCAACAATGACTTAATTAATTATCATTAACCTTATTGCAGGGGTGTCCAAACTTGGTCCTGGAGGGCCGCTGTCCTGTAGAGTTTAACTCCAACCCTAATTAAACACACCTGAACCAGCTAATCAAGGTCTCACTAGGCATATTAGAAACTTACAGGCAGGTGTTTTGGAGCTGGTTAGAGCTAAACTCTGCAGGACAGTGTTCCTCCAGGACTGAGTCTGGATATACCCCTGCCTTATTGTATGGTGTTACCAAGACATTTCATCTTAACAATGGTAGAAAGAAACCAAACATGCCCTGCCCCCTACAGAGTGCAACAGTCCAGTTCTGGAAGTGAAAACCCATCTCATTTTCTCCATAGTGAAAGTGATCTTTAATAAAAACTTATAAACCTTAAAGACAGCTATACTATAATCTACAAGGTCACTACTCAATGGCATTTGCTGCTGTTGAAACCGTCAGCTTGCATTATTTAAATTTATTTTTAAAATAATTGTGTTTAACAACAGTTACCCATTATGCTGTGCAGAAAATTCCACCAATCAGACAGTTGAAACAAGCAAAACATGCCAAAAAAGAGCTCTTTAGCTCCACCCACTCCCATGAAGCACTGTGAATGATGTAACTGAGTTGGTCTACTTTTGACACTGTACACTACGATCAGCTAATCTTTTCACAGTTTTTCATATTAATGTGTGAATCAACGGCCATGCTGTTTACTTACTTACTCTGATGTAACTTTCTCGAACACTGGCCAGTGTCAAGTTGCTCTCGCATATGCAGTACTAATGGAATGGTCCAATAATAATTCTATAATAACATTAAATCTTTAATGGTGATATCCTGATCATACAATGACCATATGATAGAAAATTAATATGTTCTATATATTTTCTGGGTATTTGGTGGGGCCCCCTGATTCCCTTGGGCCCTAAGCGCCCACTTACATTGCTTATTGGTTAAGTCCACCCCTGCGTGTTGTCTTTTCTTTTTATAAACTAAATAGCATTACATAATAATTACACAATAATTTTACAAAATAATATTTACTTAAATGAGGCTGTTTATCAGTATTAGCGATGTCCGCTTTGTGAACAAATTGTCCCTTTGGGTTAAATCTTTTCAGAATCAGTTGAACCAGTTCATAAATCAGGTCTGGGCTGCGTTACCCAAAAGCATTGTGATCCTAAATTGATCGTAAAGACCATTGGTGCAAATGGTTTCTAGGCATTCAACGCTTTTGTGAAACACAGCCATGCATGATTTATTAACAAATTAAAATCACTGTGAGTGATTCTCAAGTCAACGATTCAAGGAATTAGGACTTAAAAGAATCACTGAACTGATTCTTTGAATCACTGAATCATCTGAATCACTGAACTGTTTAAATGAACCGATTCACGGAATTCAGTTGCACTTCCCATCAGTGTTGGTTGTAACACATTACAAGTAAGTTGAGCTACGTAATCAGAATACTTTTTCAAGTAACTAGTACAGTAACACATTACTTTTTCAATTTACAACAAAATATCTAAGTTACTTTTTCAAATAAGTAACGCAAGTTACTTTTTTACATTGACTAACAGCTCTCCTGTCCCCATGTTGAGAGAAATCAAGAGTGCAGAGGTAGTTCTAGAATCTAGACCAAATGTGAACATGCATTTACTCATCTTATGCTGCCTTCAGGTGCTCTCGGAATTATGATAAATTAGTATTGAACGCCCTCCCATTTCAAACTTGAATGCGATGAGCTCGTAATCAGACTTCAGAAGTGGGAATTATCAAATTTCCGATAGCACGTGAAGGTAGCATCACTTAGACGAAAACATTTTTAGTATTTAGTATTTCTCAAAATTAATAAAAACAGTGAAATGCAGTCCCAGATTTTATGCAAACCTGTAATAATTAATTATATTAAATTACACAAATATACTTTATGTATTTAATCTCACTTTATTAACCAATGTCTTTGCTGCTGACCTTCAATGATCTAATTCAACCATACTAATAAGCAAAAATGACTTTAGATTATATTTAGAAATAAGAGTGTTGAACTTCCTTCTCCTGTATCCTGTTCTTCTTTAATCCAGAATGGCAGCACAGCTGAAAGGTTTGTTTGAGCTGCGCCCTCTACTGTATAGGCATAAATATGCATTTCCTTCAGCCTGAGGCTTATTAATTTCACTTTTGGTGTGAAAGGGCCTTTACATTTGCCAAAAATATAAAATATAACTTTTTTGTTGTTATTAAAAAACAAACAAGCAATCCCAGCCCAGGTGAGAAAAAGTAAAGCAAAAGTAATGTAACACATTACTTTTTCATAAAAAGTAACTAAGTAACGCAATTAGTTACTTTTTTAGGGAGTCACGCAATATTATAATGCATTACTTTGAAAAGCATCTTTCCCCAACACTGCTTCCCATCAGTATTATTTGACTCCCATTCTAGTGTTTATAGTGGTATTTATTTCAAGTTGATCTGTTAAAGTTAAATTCTGTCACTCTAATTGAACATTTTTTAGCTTATACTGTAGATTGACTAGTTGAATCGGAGACACTGGTATCAACCTTCTATGGCAACCACACAGGGGTAATACATTGGTGGTGCTGTTTCTCCTTCTGGGTGTCTTGCATATTGGGACACCTGAGAATAACAGAAGAGAACACAGTTTCACCAGCACCAGCTAGACCCCCAGAGACTGGTTCCCTTGATAGGGGGAAAATGAAAACTCCCAGCCTAGAATGCTACATTAATCACATATGCTGTCCCACAGGACTAGCCAGGTCGCAGTGCTAGGGTTGAACCACAGTGAGTAGAGTATTAACAGCCGTGTACCACTGTCTCTGTGAGTGATGGTGGAACCCTCTAAAGGGAGTTTTCTCCTTAATTCATAAGCTGGAGAAGGTGGAATGGGACTCAATGTCACACTAATATCGCTAACAGTGAGCAAAACAAAACACAGCCCAACCCAGCAGGGTACCGTGGACCTATAAAGGCATGTTGTCAAGATTAATGGGCAGAACAAATCTACTTATATGCAGCCTGCTCGAGCCCTGACCTGAGGCAGCTTTGAGGGACCACATTTCTTATATATTTTGACTGTTGCATCGTGAGAAAGGCCCATAGGGAAATATATAAAGGACTAATGGTTGTCTGATATGACACACATAGTGATTGCAACTGTTATATTTGTAAAGCTGTCATACAGTTCCAGTGTTTAAGAGTTTCTGGTACTAAAAGTGTTTTATCCCTGGATTTAAGAAACATGAACTAACAATTAATAATACTTTTACAATCCAAATTATATTTTATTAACATGTTTATTTTTTAGTTCATGAAATCTAATGCATTAACTAATGATAATGAGTTAATCCTTTCTGTAAAGTGTTCTTTTTCCTGAGTGAGAGGACAGCAGGTTCAAAAACAATCAATAACACTTTATAGAGCAACAGCAACACTTTATGTAGGTGCTCTGTTTGCTTTTGTAGCAAATGAAATGCCAACTCTCATTCCGGCGGAACTAGGAGTGAACCTCCACTCCAATAGATCCCAGTGAATCTTTGTAAAACACAACACTTAAATGTGTCCAGATAATGCTTCTAGCTTTTTCTCTCCAAACGTTTGTTGCCTCGCAGAAATATCACCATTATCTATCCATTATCATTTCTAAACGCCCCCGTAGACTTGCTACTATATTCCTCAGGCAATTATGACTCAGTGGAATGGAAAAAATGAAGTGCCGTTTCACAGTTTTTATGTGCGTGAGTGTGTTTGTACATTGCTCTGATCCGTCTCAGCCAAATTTGAGAACCCTGCGAAGGCTTAGCGGCCGTCCCTGGAACGAGAAGAACAAAAGTGGAGACAGACCAGAAATACAACAAAGAAAGAAAAGGAATACAATCCTCTTTTCCCCAGAAGGAGGAAAAAATAAAACCAAACATAAGCACCGGAGAGCTGAGATAAAGCGTGACTTATATTCTTCCACGCCAAACCGAGCTGTTACAGGATGAAATGCACAGAGAAGGTGGCCCTGGCCCTAGTTCCCGTGGCTCTCGGCTGACCCCAGTGAGTTCAGGCTTCCCCGTTCGGGTCCAGGAGGAAGCACTTCCCCAAGCAGTAGTGCGTTCCCACTTAATCCTGCTAATCCAGCATCTCTCCACATGCAGCTCTTGGAATCTTGTTACTTGGCTTTGAACTGCTGCCTGCAGAGAAGTCGTCCCAACGTGTTCCCTGCCACTGAAGCTCAGTCTGGGGCTCCAAAAACCCTTCAATGGTCCACAAGGGGAGACAGAAACTGGCAGACGGCTCCTTCCAGCAACAGAAATATTTAAATCGTGTTAGGAGAGCATTTGTTCGGGTCACATTCGCAATGACCTTGGATTATTTCTTTCTTAGCAGGGCCAAAAATTGTTATTTACTTCTAACTCTGGTGTGGATTTTAAAATTCAGCGTGCTCATATCAGCAACTGTTGCTTCACTCAAATATTCACTTTCCACTTTGTTCTGATTGGCCTGATATCAAGTGCTTGATTGGAAATCCCATTTGTTTTTGAATATGCAAATGGCGCTGCAAGTTTAGGTGAAGTATGTAAATGAAGACAAAACGCTTGCAGGCGTACTTCCAACACTCAATAATCCACCCACTCACACACCTACTCATACACACACCCTTGTACTTGATTCTAGGCAAAACGCTAGTGTCTGGACTTGCTGTTACGGCTGGTTTCCAAGGTCAGTTAAGATGATGCAGTTCAACTTCAGAATTAGTATTTCAGTAAATCAGAAACTTGGATTCATTTTTTTATAGTCATTCATTGAATAAGTATTAATTAAACAACTCATTAGTATTTCAGAGTAATGAAATAAGTATTTTTTAAAAATCTTTTTCATCTTCTTCATGGTCTGTTTAAATATTCAAGTGAAATTAGTGTGTTTGGTTTATAATTTTCTCTTTCCAGCTCAGTCCACTAAATTTAGCCTCTGGTTCATTTGCCTAATAAGCAGCCGATGTGTTTTTTAATGAGTGGCAAAGGCTACTGCATCTGACAAGCATAAATGCAAACCATTTTTTGCTAAATGAACTTGTTTACAAGACCTGAGAGTGTGAATACATGGTTTGACCAAAAAGAAGAGCCCTTTTGGTGGTGGTGAGGTATGTGTGTTTTACTAGATTTGGGGGTAAATTTGTTCCTACAGTGCAATACTATATATATATATATATATATATATATATATATTTATATATATATATATATATATATATATATATAACACATAGGGGAAGTGAATATCGTTGATCATCTCCTAACAAGGAGAATATTGAAGTCCCCCTGCGGTCAGTAATTTTAACCTTTTAAAACTTATCTTTGATCGCCAATATGGCATATTTAAATGTTTGTTCCTGTGAAAAAATTCATGCCTTAAAATGTATCGCCCTCTACATTGTCAGACACATTACGGTAATTAAATGGTTAGTTCACCCAAAAATCAAAATTATGTCATAAATTACTCACCCTCATGTCGTTCCACACCCGTAAGACCTTCGTTCATCTTCGGAACACAAATTAAGATATTTTTGATAAAATCCGATGGCTCAGTAAGGCCTGCTTTGCCAGCAATAACACTCCCTTTTTCAATGCCCAGAAAGCTACTAAAAACATATTTAAAACAGTTAATGTGGTTCAACCTTAATATTATAAAGTGACGCGAATACTTCTTGTGCGCCAAAAATAACAAAATAGTGACTTTATTCAACAATATCTAATGATGGGCGATTTTAAAACACTGCTTCATGAAGCTTCGAAGCTTTGCGAATCTTTTGTTTCGAATCAGTGGTTCGGAGCCTTATCAAACTTCCAAAGTCACGTGAACTACTGAAGTTTCGAAACACTTACGATGTAACGAAGCCTTGTTTACTGAAATCATGTGATTTTGGCGCTCTGAACCACTGATTCAAAACAAATGATTCGTAAAGCTTCGAAGCAGTGTTTTGAAATCGCCCATCACTAGATATTCTGGAATAAAGTCGCTTTCTCGTCGCTTTATAATATTAAGGTTGAACCACTGTAGTCACATGAACTGTTTTAAATATGTTTTTAGTAGCTTTTGGGGCATCGAAGAAGGGAGTGTTATTGCTGGCGATGAAGGCCTTACTGAGCCATCGGATTTGATCAAAAATATCGTAATTTTTGTTCCGAAGATGAACGAAGGTCTTACGGGTGTGGAAAGACATAAGAATGAGTAATTAATGACATTTTCATTTTTGGGTGAACTAACCCTTTAATATGATTAGCCTTTGGCTTGACTACATTATCAAACAGCTAATAATGTGTTGCTAATGTTACGTAAACCATGTTCCCATTCGCCATCTCAGAGTCTAGCTGCCTTCTAAAAATCAGTATCCTTAGAAATGCTTTGAACAACTCAGAACGTCAACAGAAAAAGGGATATACAGTTGTAAGAAAAAGTATGTGAACCACTTGCAGAATCTGTGAAAATGGTAATAATTTTAAGAAAATAAGGGAGATAATACAAAATGCATGTTATTTTTTATTTAGTACTGTCCTGAGTAAGATATTTTACATAAAAGATGTTTACATATAATCCACAAGACAAAAAAATAGCTGAATTTATTAAAATAACCCCATTCATAAGTATGTGAACCATTGATTCTTAATACTGTGTGGTTACCTGGATGATCTACGACTGTTTTTTTTGTTTTGTGATGGTTGTTCATGAGTCCCTTGTTTGTTCTGAGCAGTTAAACTGAGCTCTGTTCTTCAGAAAAAAATCTCCAGGTCCTGCAGATTGTTCAGTTTTCCAGCATTTTTTGCATATTTGAACCCTTTCCAGCAGTGACTGAATGATTTTGAGATCCATCTTTTCACACTGAGGACAACTGAGGGACTCAAACACAACTTTTAAAAAAGGTTCAAACATTCACTGATGCTCCAGAAAAAAACATGATGCATTAATAGATGGGGGGTGAAAACATTTGGAATTTGAAGATCAATGTAAATTGTGTTTAATTTGTCTTCTGGGAAACATGCAAGTATCTTCTGTTGCTTCCGAAGAGCAGTACTAAATGAAAAAAAATGATATTCAAGCGAAATAAGAAAAATTTGGACCTCTTCATCCTGTTCAAAAGTTTTCACCCCCCGACTCTTAATGCATCGTGTTTCCTTCTGAAGCATCAGTGAATGTTTGAACCTTTTTTAAAAGTTGTGTTTGAGTCCCTCAGTTGTCCTCCATGTGAAAAGATGGATCTGGACATAATTCACCCGCTATATTGCTAAATGCACCTGATTTTTCATATCAAGAGAAAATGCAGGATAATCTGGCTTCTCTTGAGCCTCCCCTGCTTTGCAGTATAATAATGATGATATGCTAAAGCCCTCCTGCACGTTGACGTGACTGATTACAAGGTAGTTTGTGACGTAAGAAATTGAAAATAAGAAAACATGTTGGATTCAGGAGAAATGGGCAGAAATAAAGATCTGAGTGTCTTTGACAACTGCCAAATTGTTATGGCAAAGCAACTGGGTCAGAGTTTCTCTGAAACAGCAAGGCTTGTGGGTTGCTCTCAGTCAGCAGTGGTGAGAATTTACCAACGAGGAGGGACAAACCACAACTGGCGACAGGCTGTTAGGCACCCAAGGCTAATCGATGCATGAGGGCAACAGAGCCTATCCCATCTAGTCTGAGCCAACAGAAGGTCTACTGTGGCACAAGTCACAGAAAATTTTAATGATGGTTATGGGAGGAATGTGTCACAACACAAAATGCATCACACTCTGCTGCGTATGGGGCTGCATAGCCTTAGACCAATCGGAGTGCATATAATGACCCCTGTCCACTGCTGAAAGCACCTACAATGCAAGCGTCAGAACTGGACCTTGGAGTAGTAGAAGAAGGTTGCCTGGTGTGATGAGACCCATTTTCTTTTACATCATGTGGACGGCCATGTATGCGTGCTTCATTTACCTGGGGAAGTGATGGCACCAGGATGCACTGTGGGATGACGACAAGCTGGTGAAGGGAGTGTGACGCTCTGGGTAATGTTCTGCTGGGAAACCCTGGGTCCGGCCATTCATGTGGATTTAAATTTGACACGTGCCACCTACCTAAATATTGTTGCAGATCAGGTAAACACCTTCATGACAATAGTGCTTCCTGGTGGAAGTAGCCACTTTCAGCTAGATAAAGCACCCTGTTCAGGAATGGTTTGAGGAACATGATGAAGAGTTCAAGGTGTTACCCTGGCCTCCAAATTCCGCAGATCTCAGTCCATTTGAGCGTTTGTGGGATGTGCTTTGATCCAGGGTGGCTCCACCTCGCAACCTACAGGACTTGAAGGATTTGCTACTAACGTCTTGGTGCCAGAAACCACAGGACACCTTCGGGGGTCTTGTAGAGTCCATGCCTGGGTGGGTCGGTGCTGTTTTGGCAGCCTGCGGAGGACCAACAACATATTTGGGAGGGGGTCAGAGTGTTTTGGCTCATCAGTATATATATATTTTAAGTAATTTTCTTCATTATTTGTGGCTTGTTATAAGTTAAAATATGTAAACATCCCTGAAGCAAGATAAATTTACTTGATGTTATGAGATATTAAAATATATATCTGGAATTAATTTTATTTTTCTTACTGAACAAAGTTTAGTGGAGTTTATGCTTATGCAAATGGGGCAACAAAAAGAAAAATAAATCAAGATGTATCCACACTATCTCAAATATATATATATATGTTTGTGTGTGTGTGTTTATGGTGTGTTCACAGTATGGTTCACAGTGTGGTGTTTACAGTATGGCTAAGTTAGCTTTGTTTAGATGTATGTGTTTGTTTCAAGTTGCATGAGTACAGTATCTTGTTTCCACAGATGAGAAAAGTTTGACACCAACTTTTAGAGTGAAGAAATGGCATCTTTCTTCCTGTTTTATTCTGCTCTCACTGTTTTATTGTGTTGCTGTCCCTGTTCCAGGGGTGTTTTCTCGAAGGAGGCAAAGTACATCTCTCAAAAATTGGATAAGAAAGTAATCTAAAGGACAAAAATAAAAATAAAGCATGTGTGTGAGAAGGAAACAGCAAGATACAGGTGAAAAGTCAGGTGAGCTTTGATTAGTCTCTCAAACTGGTCTGAATCCATCTGGTGGAAAACTGTTTAAAATAGATGGACAAATGCAAGTAAAAACCTAAGATTGTACTAAATAGTATATTAATATAAACATTCAAAAACATTGAAAGTATTTGTAGCTGTACCTTAAAACATCAAATGTATGAACATATATGCATATATATTGACTAAAAAAGCCATCCCTAACCTTTCAACACAAATTGTATGTCCATGTTTGCATCGTTCCTGCAGTTAATAGATATTAAAATAATACAGACAATCAGTGGCCACAATTCATCCTAGTGAATTCTTCCCCTGAGTCTGGCAATTGTTAAATATGTGCATGTGTATGTGTGAGTCTGAGTTGTACTATCAGCTTTACTTGTGTATATGACTGCATTAGCATAGTGCAGTTATGAGTACTGCTGCTGAAGAAGCACTCCATGGCCTCGTTGTTCCTCCAAATGAGTGCTGTAGACCTCGAGATCTGTTTGCTGCTGAACAACTGAATGATCTACTCAGTTCTGACTCACAGGAATCTCATTAGTGACACAACTGCACAGAGTCATTAGCTAAATGGCTGCTGGTAATCATTCTTAAAGGGACACTATTTAAGACTGCTTTATGGATCCATGCGTTTATAATGGTAAAGATGTTAATTTGAAGTTAATTAGTTTGTTTGCCAGTTTTTCTTTTTATTTCCCTACTACAGCCCTCTAGATGAAATGTAAAATATGATTTTTGATACAGCACCTGTTTAATGCAAATATATATGTATATATATATAATTAGCCAATTTTGTTTAAATTAAGGATTGCAGAAATGAGTACACCCTAGATTTAATTCAACAAATGTATAATATTCTAGTACTTAGGATTCCCTCCATAATTTTGAATATACTGCTCTGACCCTTCTTGGCACAGAGTGTACAAGTTCATGACAAATTGTCACATCTGTCCTGTTTAACTCCTGGATGATGAGCTCCTTAAATGCCCTGATCTTTAATGGGGAGTGCTGCTCAACTCATCTCTACAGAATCCCCCACAGGCGCTCAAGAGTGTTAAGATTGGGTGAAATACATGTCCACAGAAGGTTTTTCACCTTGGGAGAATGCATATCCTCATTGTCATGTTGAAAAAATGCCCAACAATGCAGGGAATGAGGAAAGGGTAACATCTTCTGTTTCAAGTTTGTGTATTAAATTACACAGTGGTGTGGGAATTCATGACAGTATTGATAAAGCACAACTCTCTCACACCTTCAGCACTCATACATCCCTATATAAGAGCTTTACTACCACTGAACTTTACTGTGGGAACCAGGCACTTTCCACTGTACTCCTCCTCTAGCAACATCTTGTGCCACGAGATTAAAATGTGATGAGATTTCTCGTCGAGGTGAAAAGCTGTCTTGTGATATTGCCATGATGCTTGGCTTTTTATATAAATTACAAACATTTAATTCAGTTGGATAAAGGTTGCTTCAATCCCATTCAGCTCATCCAACGCAAGCTGCAGAGTTGTACGTAGTGCAGCAGGAATCAGAGTTCACTGATTACGTGACCAGAGTAAGTGACGAGATGACTGACAAGACCATGGTGGAGGAAGTGTCTGACAGTTGTCTTATCTTGTAGAATGCGCACTTAGCACTGCCGCTCCCTTTTCGCAGAGTATATGTGATCGCCAAAGCGAAAGTAATATATATATATTTAATATCCCAGGTTTAAATAGTCTATATATTATTCTGTTTTTTTTGTTTTTGTTTTTTTTTTGTTTTGTTTTTTCAGGAACAGATGCACTGCCTACAAAAAATATGATCTTATTTGTGATTAAAAATTCTATTTGGCTGTCAGCCTAGCACACATTTACATTTGTAATATTAGTAGTTATAATAAATCAGCAGGAAGCAGAACCTCCTCCCAATAGAGTGATGTTTATGTTTATCTGTCACATAACAGTACATCTAATCTCAAAATTATGGCTCCAGTGCTTTGCACAAAATCAACAATGCTGAAATGTAAAGGTCTGACACAGATTTTCATATTTCATCCATAAACAAAGATACTAAAATATGGAAATGACATAGAAGCGTTGTGGTAGAGGGAACACCTGGGCCGCACTGGTGCAGGTGTAAAAGTAATAAATACTGAGCGCTGTGGTGCGGGCTCTGGCTGTTGGTTGTAATTGTGGGCGTCCTCCCTAGTAATTGTGCGGATAATGAAGACACAGAGGAGCCACAGAAAACCATCTGTGCAGCTTTCAGAGGTAATGTCCATCAGGAGGGAGGGAGACATTGGCTGGATGTTGCTTTTTGGATGCATTTTGAAATGTTATGGTGTTTTTTTGAGATGCTCTCAACTGTTGGTTGGAAACGTAATCAAACCCTCTGGCTGTTTGCGGTGGCTGTCTTTAAAAAAAAAAGCATTGACATAGATCGGGGAATACTTTGGCTAACATTTGGTAAAGCTGAGCAAGTGTGAGATGGAAGAGAGAGTCGTCTCTTGTGTTTGTGTGTATGTGTATGTATTTGTAAGCTTCCCCTCAGGTACGAGTGTGTGCCTTTGCAAAACATATTTCAGAAACGCAGATGGTCTCTGCATAATGGACTAAAGCCGTCCCTTATCGCCACGTCAAAGGAATAATTCAATTTGGAGGACAAACACAGGGCAACAGGAAACAACACAGGGATAAAAAGAAAGAGCGAGAGAGACTGGAGAAATGCTTTCATTAGTCTTCCTGTATCTCCATATACATGTACTCCCTCAATTCATCCACATTTTGAACACGTTCTTAGCTGTACAAAGGAACTGAGGAGGTGTGTGTGTGTACATGTATGTGTGAACCTGTAGAAAGAAACTTGTCTGTTGTAAAGATAAATTACAAATGTTTCTCTTGGACATATAAAGTTATTTCTCATCCAGTTCTCTCAAGAGAACTATATCTGACCTGTAACTTCATTCCTACCCATCTAAGAATAATATGCATTTACTTTTACCATTTTATGAGCATGTTTTACTGTAAACTACTAGCAGGGTGGCAGAGCTTACCCTGTAAAGCCTGACATGTGAAATAATAGTTGGAAAAATCTAATTTTTGAAATGAAACCGTTTATTAAACCTATATATATATATATATATATATTTTTTTTTAATCTAAAATAAATGTGTTTTTATTAAGTATAATTTGATTAATCAGGCTTTTATGAATTATATAGTATGATATAGGAGAATATGGAGCAAATACTCAAGGAAAAAACACCTCAGTTTTATTCAGAGGCCCAAATTGAGTTAAAAATATCCAATTTGTTTCAGTTGCTGATATTTATATGGCTTCTTTTTTAACAGTATAGCAGTCTAAACTCTATATCTCCCAATAGTGTGTCTTATTAAGTTTATATTTAAATGATAAGCTTAATGTTTAAATTTCTTTTGTCTCAAAGTTTTTATTGTGAAGGACAAAACATATAACGCAATACAATGATGATTGAGAGAAATAAACATTCCTCAAAAGCCTGATGTATTATATTTGATTCAAGTTGCTGCAGTTCAGTAAGTGTTCATCTTTAAATATTACTAAATATAAACCTCATTCTTATGTTTACTTTATAAAAATCAAAATAGTTTTCACAGCGAAACCTGAAGGTGTACAGTTTTAGAATTATACTAAAAGGCCTTTTACTTGCTAAAAACAACAACAACAACAACTACCAATCAGATGACAGAAAGCATGTTGTAGATTGTGTGCAACAGGTTGCTAATAATTTCCAGGCCTAAGAAAATGGCATATCAATTACGATACAATAGGCGTTTTAAGGTTAATGAAGGATCAATTGTCTTATATGTTTCTGTTTTTTAGGAGAAGCATCTGAGAGAATGTCTATATTTATATGGAACATAACTGAGAACCATGTGCATATGTGCGTGCTATGGGCACATGTTTGAGGAACACTAGGATCAACAGGGGGGACAACATATTAGAGATGAGATGAGAGAGGGTGGACAGGCTGAGGGCGAGTCATCAGACCAGAACTCTCTTAACACTAAGAAGGTCCTTTGGGAAATGGAGGGAATGAGAGAGGAAAATGGACACACACACAGAGAGAGAGAGAGAGAGAGAGTATGGGGCTTGACTCAATGCTGTTGTTGACATGCTGTCTTAAAGGCAGAGAGTGTAGAACGGCATGCTGGGAGACAGTATGGTGATTTCTTTAATTTATGTGAAGCAGTGTTTCACTATGAGAGTCTAAGGCAAATATCTGTAGCATTGAATTTAATGGAGAAAAGATTGATGGTCTAAACATCATTGTAGTTTAGTTTCATCAAACATCATTTTTAGTTTGACTTGACCTGTTTCTTGCATACTGATTTTGTATATATTGAAGAAATACAATTATCAGTCAATTTTCATACAGTACATTAAAAATAATTATATACACTATACAGTGCTCAGCGTAAATGAGTACGCCCCCTTTGAAAAGCAACATTTTAAACAATATCTCAATGAACATAAAACAATTTCCAAAATGTTGACAAGACTAAGTGTTATATAACATCTGTTTAACTTATAACATGAAAGAAAGGTTAATAATATAACTTAGAGAACAAAATTTTCAGTTTTACTCAAATTAGGGTGATGCAAAAATGAGTACACCCCACTGAAAGTCTCTGGAGCAAAGCTAAATTTTAGACTACAAATGTCTAATTTAACAAGAATTCAACCACAGGTGAGTCTAATTATTCATTACACAGGTGTCCAGCAGACAGTTGACTATAAAAGGGTGTTAAAACCCCTTCCCATTTCATCCTGTCAGCAATGGCACCACATGGAAGAGAAATGTCACAAGACCTGAGAAAGAAAATAATTTCTTTACACCAGAAAGGTGAAGGCTACAAGAAGATCAGCAAAGCTTTACTTATCAGTCAGAATACTGTAGCAAAAGTGGTACAAAAATTTAAAAAAAGATGGAAATGCAACCATCTCACAGAGACGTCCAAGTCGTTCACGGAAGTTAACACCTCGACAAGAGCGTCTTCTGATGAGAAAGGGTTGAAGAAAATCGGCATGCAAGTTCACTGCAGTTATCTAAAGAAGTAGAAATCCAAACTGGGTTGACTATTTCCCATGACACAATATGGCGTACACTGCAGAAGAATGGCATGCATGGGTGCCGTCCACGAAAGAAGCCTCTCCTAAAGCCCAGGCACAAAAAAGCCCGCCTAGAGTTTGCCAGGGCCCATGCTGACAAAGATGAAGACTACTGGGACTCTATACTCTGAAATGATGAGACCAAGATAAATGTTTTTGGAACTGATGGCTTCAAAACTGTATGGTGTCGCAAAGGTGAGGAATACAAAGAAAAATGCATGGTGCCTACAGTGAAACATGGTGGTGGCAGTGTCCTTATGAGGGGCTGCATGAGTGCTGCTGGTTTCGGGGAGCTGCATTTCATTGATGGCATCATCAATTCACAGATGTACTGCTCTATACTGAAAGAGAAAATGCTACCATCACTCCGTGCCCTTGGTCGTCATGCACTTTCCCAACATGACAATGATCCTAAACACACATCTAAGGCCACTGTTGGATTTCTGAAGAAGAACAGCGTGAAAGTGATTCAGTGGCTCCTGATCTGAACCCAATCGAACACCTATGGGGAATTCTGAAGAGACAAGTTGAGCATCACTCTCCATCCAGCATCCAGTCTCTAAAAGCCAACTTGTTCATTCCATGCCTCAAAGACTTGGTGACGTCATTAAAAATCATGGAGGCCATACAAAGTACTAGATGTAGTAGTTTTTGTTGTGGGGTGTACTCATTTTTGCATCACCCTAATTTGAGTAAAACTGAAAAATGTGTAATCTAAGTTATATTATTAACTTTACTTTCATGTTATAAGGTAAACAGATGTTATATTAAACTTAGTCTTGTCAACATTTTGGAAATTGTTTTGTGTTCATTGAGATATTGTTTAAAATGTTACTTTTCAAAGGGGGTGTACTCATTTACGCTGCTCAGATTATTTCACTGTAAACCCGAATAACTTGGCAAAAATCAATCGGTTACATCAACATTTTTAAGTTAAGAAATTCAAAGTTTAAGTAAGCAAAATTTTATTTTGCACTCATATATTTTAATTGTTCTTAAATTGAAATATTTGAGTAAACCAATTCATACATTTAACTTAAAATTATCATGTAATCTCAAAGTAAACATTTTTATTAGTGGAAACTTAGCTAGCTATAACAAGCTTATTCAGAAAATGCTAATTTGCTAACATGTTAACAATAACATGGTACAGCCCTTGCTGAATGAGTACTCCCACTTAACATTAATCTGGCACAAAATTAATATTAAAAATTATATAACACACAATTTTAGCATTTACTCTCCCTTTCATGGGCAAAGCATGCTGGGAAATAGAAATCTCAGCCCAGTTTCAGTTAAACTTAAGTTTGTCTAAATTAAAAGAAATGAGTTCATAAAACTCAAAACAATGAAACATTTCAGTGTGAGTGCTGTGAACTCAAAAGAAAAAGAAAGTGCTAAACACTCATAAAAGTAAATTTGACTGAACTAATTAGTTTATTTTAAGTTTGTCCTACTCAAACCAATTAATTGTTTTGAATGTTAGGGTTTACAGTGTTATTATATAGGCCTATGCTAACATTTTAATGTATTTTGTGTAGTGATAGCAAACAAATTATTCATTTGGTTTGTAACAACTGTAAATCAGCTGTAATGGAAAACTTTGGATGTTGACAAAATGTTGAACCAAATGTATTCCACTGCAAAATATGTTTTTTTTTTTTCTTGCTCTCTTTTTCATTTTTCATGTCCACATTCTGCTTGAGTATTATTCTAAAAATGAGGTTTGCATGCTTCACAGAAAAAAAATGTGTTTCTTTGACAGCTTTGTCATTTTGTTGTTTGTATATATGTGAATATTCCAAATAAGGAGTTTCCATACTGGTATATGGCAGCAGTTATTTTCAAATTTCTAGAAAATGAAATATTGGCCTGACCCGTTTTTTAATCAATGTGTTGGTTTACGAGACACATGCATTTTTGAAACATGTCCAAATTCCAACATTACTTGAATAATGTGCCATACAAATATACACTGCCATTGGAATGAACCACTTGAAATGTTAATTTGTTCACTGAACATGTTTAAACAAAGTGATTTGCTATTGTGAATCAAACTTATCAGTGCCATCTTACTGTTTTACTTAATGATGGTCTTTTCATTTTGTAATTATGGCAGGTAAAAACGGAATTGAACCGTCTGCTGTCTAGAAAAAATCCTCTTTTCATTTAAACAACCGTAAGGCAGCAAAAGTGTAAGTGGTAGATTTTTTTCTCGTTATATTTGGCTCACATTCAGCCTTAGATCTGAAAAGTGAGGAGAGGAGAGCCAGCAACGTCTGTGAAGCATGACAGAATTTCAGAGCTGTTTTTTTTTTTCAGAGGAGATGAGAGCGAGAAAAAGGGGAGAGAGAGAGCGCACCCCACATTAAAGGTGTTGGGTGGATAAAAGAATGGAAAAACTGCATTAAAGACAACGGAAGTGGATGTACATTTACTCAGAGAGGATTTCGAGATAGTTGAGGGGATGTAAATAAGATGAACAAAGGGATGGTGTGCAAATGCAAGAGAAGAGCGTGTTTGTGAGACAGAACGAGAGGGGGAGGAAGAGAAAGGATGGCTCTGTCCTGTGAGAGGGAGCACAGTGCAGTGACCGTGAAAGTGCTTAAATAAACACTGCAAGAGAGGAGGGGAGCAGGAGGAGGAAGAGGAGGAAGAGAGGGTGCAGGCGAGATAAAGAGATGAACCAGCAAATTGAGCCAGAGGGTTGGAAAAGACAGAGCAATAGACTGTACAGAGAGAGAGAGAGAAGAGAAAGAAAATACAAACACCACTGAAACACTAAGACTAATCATCAGATATCGGCCAGAATGAATAACAGCGACAGCCCGGACAAATGAGGAGAGAGGAAATTAGATCAAGTGAAGCCAAATGTGTGGCGTTAATGGAACAGCCATTTTGAAAATGGTGACACCACCAATTCGCTGGACTGCAATTAACTATTTAGCACTCTCGGGAATGACATTGCTACTATGGCTGCAAAATAGCTTTGTAAAACGGATAGTTATGACTCTAAAATCTGCTAAAATAGCAAATATACAGTATATTGTATGCAACTGGGCCCACATTTCCGTTGAATTATGAATGGCGAAAGTAAACGCACTATATAAAAACCAAAAAAAAACCCCAAAAAATATCAAATATTATATTGCAGAAGACTTGAAATATACCATGCTACTTATTAATTAATTACTATGTATTATCATGTCCAAAAACGTAATATTATGGTTCTTTTTTTTTTTTTTTGGAAATGTTATATTTCTTGTGCATCGGTATCTTTAATCATAATGCTGAGACTGTCCTTTTACAAAGCAATGAGCCACGAAAGGCTCTGTTTTACAGTTTTTCACCACACTTTAGTGTGTCCATGGGGGTTTTCATACAACACCTCTTAACTGTAGTAAAATGTGTTTTAACACACAGCTTCTTGAGGTGTTTTGCTTTAAAATGTAAATATTTCATGATTAAAATACAAGGTTAAACATACACTACTGTTCAATACACTATGGTTTTTATGTTTTTTAAGGCTGCATTTATTTGATAAAAAATACAGTAAAACAGTACTACTGTGAAATATTATTAAAACTGTTTACTAATATATTTTAAAATGTAAATTATTCCTGTGATGGTAAAGCTGACTTTTCAGCATCATTACTCCAGTCTTCACTCTTCAGTGTCACATGATCCTTCAGAAATCTTATAAAATGCTGATTTGGTGCTTAAGAAACATTTCTTATTATTGTCATTGCTTAACATTTGTGCTGCTTAATATTCATGTGTTTCTGGATTCTTTGATTAATAGAAAGTTCAAAAGAACAGAATTTTTGTAATATTATAAATGTCGCTTTGGATCAATTTAATGGTGTCAAATGAATTTGTCATTCAGGCTATATCTGAGTAACTGTACGATTTTAAAGGAATAGTTCGCCCATAAATGAAAATGATCCCATAATTTACTCACCCTCATGTAGATGACTTTCTTCTTTCAGCCAAACACAATCAGAGTTATATTAAAAGGTTAGTTCATCAAAAAATGAAATTTCATGTCGTTCCAAACCCGTAAGACCTTCGTTCATCTTTATGACACAAAGTACAATATTTTTGATGAAATCTGAGAGTTTTTTTTTATCTCCCATAGAAAGCACCGTAATTACATTCAAGGTCCAGAAAAGTAGTAAAAACATTGTTAAAATAGTCAACGTGACTACAGTGGTTCAACCTTAATGTTATGAAGATCCAAAGATGTTCCGAAGATGAACGAAGGTCTTACGGCTTTGGAACAACATGAGAGTGAGTAATTATTTATGACAGAAATGTCATTTTTCGGTGAACTAACCCTTTAAATAAACCCTTTAAATCCTGGCTCTTCCCAGCTTTGTAATGGCATTGAATAGTGCTTGAGTTATTTGAAACTCCAAAAAGCACATCCATCCATCATAAGAGTAATCCATTCGACTCCAGTGGGTTAATAAATGCCTTCTGAAGTGAAGCGATGGGTTTTTGTAAGGAAAATATTCATATTTAAAACTTTATAGAGTTGAATTCCGGAGGAAGGGTGACCTCTGACCCGACACAGGACATAGCTCCTTTTCTCTTATATTGAAATCCTCCGACATGTTTCTGTAAAACTTCTCATTTTTTAGACTTTAACTCATGACTGGCATTTTATTTTGCTCTATCCTACGCCTACATCATACGATTGGGTCAGGGGTGACCCTTCTGCCGGAACGTGTTTAAATAGCAGTGACATACATTGGTTTCAAGCCTCTTAAGTTTTAAATTTGAATATTTTTTGTGAAATATTAAAGTAACATTATCATTATGTATGTTTGCAATAGCTGTTGGGTAAATAAGGGAACACAGTAAAATCACTATAGTTTCATGAATAATTTTGTGTTTCATAAATAATTGTTTAAATTGTGCTGAAAAGTTTTTAATAGTGTTTTTAATTAACTGTATCTTACTTCATGGGTAAAAATGATGGAAATGTTCATTAGCTTTTTTGTAGCCAAGGTGTGTGTCTGTAATGTATAAAAACTGACTCTCAAAGACAACGCCACTCGGTGAAATATTCACCAAAATAAAAAGTTTCCGATGTGATGTTCCTTTTCGAGTGGTACATTACAAAGTTTGTGTCATTTTTGTGGTCACTGAATTGTGCACATGAAATTGGATTCATCACATAACGAAATGAAAAGAAATGTGCAGTGAAATGTCAGTTTAGGCTGAGAGACAGATACAGGCAGACAAAGAGATGATGAGAAGCTGTTCACCCGCCGCTGCGCACACAAACACACATAGCGATACAGAGAAAAGTGTTTATGATAATTAACTTATAAGCACCAGCTGGTGTCTGGCTGCGCACATCAGAATGTGTGGTGATGTTGCGGTTCATGTACATCTCATAGGTCAGGGGTCGAAGCCACAGCTGTCACACACGGTCCGTGTTGTGTTTGCGGCCAGGCAGGTCTTCTATGTAAATGCATCAGAGCGGAGAGAAAAAGACTGACAGAGAACGACAAAGAGGTCATAGGGGAGAAAGGGAGGGCTGGTGAGAGCGTCATCTATGGAGCGAGGAACACGGATCGGAGTATGTATGAATCTGGGGGAAGGGGATTTTGCTTGGAGCGGTTTGTTTGAAAGTGAGAGCGTCTGTGTTTTCTCTCACTCCACAATACCGCTTCGTCATGAACATATTAACAGCCCACTGTGTTTTAAGCACGGTGTTAATAAATTATTAGCAGTGGGAATGAAAGAAATGTGGAATTTTTGAACTAGCATATACATACATATAATATAATATAAACTATCAAAAACTATCATCAGACTTACACAGAAACTCAAAGGTCTTCACTACAACCCGCTGCAAATATTGTTACAGAGTGAACTTGGAGCAGGAAAATCCGGAGTGGATTCCGGGCGGAGTGATTACAGTGCAGTTTGAGATTGAAGGGGAAATTGCTGCCGCTTTGTTCCACTCACATACTCTGACACGGATGCAGTGAGCGAGAACACGGAGGAGAGTGACCCCTCCGGCCCTGGGCCACGGTCACGTGTAATCACCCCCGCGCTTGTTCTCTTTTGCAGTTATTCTATATCCCTCTGCTGGCCTGCTACTTTTTTCTTGTTGCCTCGTTCTGCCACTGTCTTTTATCCCTCTCTGTATTTCTCTTTCGCTCCACTGCTCGGCTGGCTTTAGGCAGTGCTGTCTATTCCATTCCTTTACATGGTGATGGAGAGAAAGCCCGTGGAAGGGGGAACGGTGACGTGATATGGCCTCTTGAAGGTGAGACACACATTAGCTCTGTTTTAAAACCTACTGAGCTGCTTGCTGTCTACATAGGCAGCTACTTTCTAAGTCACTTTTATTTATATAGCGCTTTATACAAAACAGATTGTTTCAAAGCAGCTTTACAGAGATAAATAGGAAAATAATGGGCCCTATCATACACTCGGCGCAATGCAGCACCAGGCATGACGCAAGTGTTTTTTGCTAGTTTCAACCGGACACAATTATCATTTTCACTTCCTGCACCACATTGTTTAAATAGCAAATGCATTTGTGCCCATTTGTGCGCCCACGGGTGTGCTGGTCTGAAAATGAGGTGTGTGCAGGCGCATTGCTGGCATGTTGCTATTTTGAGACAACTGAAATAGACTGCGCCATTGACCAACTGAAACCTACTCTAAAGTAAACGGTGCAATATATATATATATATACATATATATAGTTATTTAAAGAGCGCATTAGTAATATGCGCCTTTAGACCAAGCGCCACCATCTTTATAATATTGTCTTTGAACTTCCGTTTTTGTGGTAGCTATGTATATTTCTATGGCATCGCTGTCAAAGAATATTTAGCTGGTGAAGTGGATTTACTTGTTGTAGAGTAGAGGAAAGTTATCATGAGCATTGTAATGTTTAAAGCAGATGTCTTAACAAATGTCAGTAGATTTTAAAATGAGCAGTTCATTCATAAATACATAAGATTGCTGTGGAAATACAAACCGGAAGACAAAAGACAACGAGCGCAGCACTGAAAAGGGGCGTGGCTAAATAAGGTCTGTAGGTGGGTACACAACGCACATACATTCTGCTTATTACACACTCAGGGACGCGCAGCAACACACGAACGTGCCAAATATTATAAATAAAAGGATTACAAAATAAAAGATTATTATTGTGTGCATAAAGATAAAAATGCTTTGGTGGAATCCGGCTTGTCCTGTAGATGGCCTGCTTGCGCGCTTTAACCTCACACATGAGCAGATCCGTTTCCTAGCTAGAGAAGCGTTCAGTTTTTCCGCTTGCAAATTCTGCGAGTGCAAATGGCTTTTAAAGTTAATGTGAGATGAGACTCTGATTGGTTTTTATTGCCCAAAACACACCCATTACTCATCAAGAGAATAGGGATATCCCTTTTAGACCATATGCTGGGCGCCAACCATTTTTCCATCGTTAAACTAGCAAAAGTAGATTCGGACACGCCCTAAGTGCACTTGCGCTGTAGACCATTAAAATAGGGCCCAATGATTCAATGATTTAGTTCTGCTGTAAAGCAGCTAAAAAGAAGTCTTAGGGCCCTATTTTAATTATCTAAGCGCATGGTCTGAAGCGCATGGCGCAGGTGCACTTAGGGCGTGTCCGAATCCACTTTTGCTAGTTTAATGATGGGAAAAATGGTCAGCGCGGCAGGGTCCATAAGGGTTGTCCCTATTCTCTTAATGAGTAATGGGTGTGTTTTGTGTAACGTGCAATAAACCAATCAGAGTCTCATCTCCCATTCCCTTTAAAAGCCAGTTGCATGCGCGCCATGGTGGATTCGCTATTTACATGGCAGAATTTGCAAGCGGAAAAACTGAACACTTCTCTAGTGAGGAAACGGATCTGCTCGTGCGTGAGGTTAAAGCGCACAAGCAGACCATCTACGGGACAAGCCGGATTCCACCAAAGCATGCAATAATAACACAATAATAATCTTTTACATTGTAATCTTTTTATTTTTTATATTTGGCATGTTTTTGTGCTGCTGCGCTTCCCTGTATGAGTAATAAGCAGAGTGTATGCGCGTTGTGCCTGCATATAGGCGCATATTACTTAACGCACTCATTAAATAACAAAACAAATACTGCGACATTGACTTTAGACCAGGTTTCAGTTGGTCAATGGCGCAGTCTATTTCAGTTGCCTCAAAATAGCAACACGCCAACAATGTGCCTGAACACACCTCGTTTTCAGACCAGCACGCCCATGGGCGCAGAAATGGGTGCAAATGCATTTGCTATTTAAACACGCTGGACGTGAAAATGATAACCGCGTCGGGCTGAAACTAGAAAAAAACACTTGCATCCGCCTGGCGCCGCATTACACTGGGTGTTAAATTTGATTCTGGCCACAACTGGGAGCCAGTTATGTGAGATCAGGAGAGGTGTGACATGGCTCTTAGGCTGGTTGAAGACCAGACGTGCTGCTGCATTCTTGATCATCTGCAGAGACTTAGATACGCTGGCTGGAAGGCTTGCCAGTTGAGCGTTGCAGTAGTCCAGTCTTGAAATGACAAGAACTTGGACAAGAAGTTGTGTCACATACTCTGACAAAAAGGGCGTGCTTTTCCTGGTATTGTAAAGAGCAAACCTGCAAGGCTGCACCGTTATTGAAATACGATTGAAGAAATCAAACATCATTAAACACAACATCTAGGTTCCAAACAACCCCTGTGATGCAATGCCTTTCCATTAGGGGGGAAATTATTAAAATGATTATGGAATTAAAAATTTTTTAACAGAGCCAAAGTAGGTAATGTCTTCCTCTCTCTGCTGGCATCTTTCCTCTATGTCTTTCACAGGGACAAATCATAAAACCATAAAATGGTTCAGTCTTCTGTAGTAAGATAAAACAGACCTGCTACTGTGTGCGACCCACTAAGGCTGATGGTTCAGACCAATATCTTTTTTATGCAGGCATGACTTTTTAATTTTTTTCGATCCAATCTTAAAATCGTTATGTCCACCCTTGCATGTATTAAAACACTGGGCTATTGATTTATAATGCATCTCTCATCAGTTCTCCTCTACAGGGGTGGGATGAATCTAGTGGTGGATTCTGCACCTGAATGCAACACGAGTGTAATATCACTGTTCAGCTACTGCGGCTACAAATTATGTATGACTGCTCAAATATTTAGAACATGCTGCCCCTCACTTTAGTCAAACATTTTTGTAATATATTACATACTCGAATAGAAAAAAACTTAATCTAAATGATTGTTGCAAACTGCATGCATGCTATTATATGAAGAAGCATATCTTCATCATAATCTTTTTGTTTTCAATTAGCGCCATTCAACAGGAGTTCTGTGAAAAGAGCTATTTTACAAACACACAAAAAATGAATCATTCTCAAGTGATTGTATTATTAAAACAAGAGATGAATCACTTGATTTTGATGATGATCCAAGTGTCATTTTTGCTCATAGTGATTTCAACAAACCTCTAATTCTTTGCATTTAACTTTACCACACACTTAAAGAGATAGTTCACCCAAAAATGAAAATTTGCTGTTAATTTACTCACCCTCAGGCCATCTAAGATGTAGGTGACTTTTCTTTCTTCAGTAGAACAGTAAAGAAGATTTTTAGCTAAAACGGTGGTCCTCTGTGGAAGTCAATGGGTGCCGTCACTTTGAGATTCCAGACTGTCGTGAACGCGCTCAGGACCATTTGCCAAGGCTGTTGATTAGAGGTAAAAATGTTGTAAATAATGTTCAGTTTCTTGCATAGACCGATTGTTTCACTCCTTAAAGGATTAGTTCATGTTCAAATTAAGATTTCCTGATAATTTACTCACCCCCATGTCATCCAAGATGTTTATGTCTTTCTTTCTTCACTCGAAAAGAAACTAAGGTTTTTGAGGAAAACATTCCAGGATTTTCCTCCACATAGTGGACTTCAACAGTTACTAGTGGGTTGAAGGTCCAAATTGCAGTTTCAGTGCAGCTTCAAAGGGCTCTACATGATCCCAGATGAGGAATAAAGGTCTTATCTAGCGAAACAATTGGTCATGTTCGGAAAAAAAAAAAAAAAACATATACTTTTTAACCACAAATGCTCATCTTGCACTAGCTCTCTTCTTCTTCTTGTAGAATTCCGGCAGTGTAGATGCTGTTAAGTGTATTACTGCCCTCCACAGGTCAAAGTTTGAACTAAATTCTCATATATATGGAGCCCCTCACATGACATGCAGGGAAAAAAATAGTAGGCTAAATCGTGCACACGCTTTACTAAGTCGTTCCCTCGATTTATAAATCATGCACACGATTTATTAATTCGATTTAGCAAATTTTTAGCAAATTTAGCAAATGAAGGGAACGATATAGTAAATCGTGCGCACGATTTAGCAAATCGAGGAAACGAATTAGTAAAGCGTGCACATGATTTACTTTTTTTTCCCTGCATGTCGTGCAGGGCTCCGTATACAACATGCTAGTGCAAGTATATAAGAATTAGTTCAAACTTTGACCTGTGGAGGTCAGTAATACACTTAGCAGCATCTACACTGCCGGAATTCTACAAGAAGAAGAAAAAGAAAAAAAGAGCTAGTGCAAGATGAGCCTTTGTGGTTAAAAAGTAAATCATTTTCAATTTTTTTTTAGAAAATGACAGATCGTTTCGCTAGATAAGACCCTTATTCCTCATCTGGGATCATGTAGAGCCCTTTGAAGCTTCACTGAAACTGCAATTTGGACCTTCAACCCGCTGGTAACTGTTGAAGTCCACTGTATGGAGAAAAATCCTGGAATGTTTTCCTCAAAAACCTTAATTTCTTTTCGACTGAAGAAAGAAAGACATGAACATCTTGGATGACATGGGGGTAAGTAAATTATCAGGAAATTTTTATTTGAAAGTGAACTAATCCTTTAAGACCTCAATGTATCGTCAGCAGCTGCGTGTATTAATTTTGTTTTGTCTGCATATGTTTTTTTGAATCTCAGAGTTACGCCACCCATTGACTTCCATTATATGAATCAAATAAAAAAAGTACACTTTAAATACCCCGATAATGCACTTAATTAACTGAATAAACGAAGTCTGGAATGTTGGATATCTCAAATATTGCAGCTTTAATTACATAGCAGAGGGGGAGGGGCTATCAGACTCCTATGTTGAATGACAAAATAGCCTTATAAAAATCATACACTACACGAATGAGTAGTACAAGTGCATAGTGTATAGTGCGTCATTTGGTACGCAACTTCAGAAACCATCCAGAACACTCTAGAAACTGCATAGCAGCACATAAGCAATTGCTTAGCAACACCCTGGCAACCAATTACAACACACTAGTGTTGTTGTGGCAAGTTCTGCATAGACACAGAAAATGTGAATATCTTGATTGTTTTATATTACCTAACTATAGATTTGAATCTATTTTTCGTAACAAGTACTTCTGTTTGTTAAGTTACTATAATTATAATTAAACCCACATCTCCATAATGTGTTGTGTTCCAGCAATTAAATCCCATGAGCCTGGCACCTTCATCATCATTTCGGTAAACATGATTACCACATGATTCCTGCCCTCGGCTACACTTTCATCAGCCTCGGCTCTAAACAAACGTACTATCAGTCTAATTTAATTTATTTAGCACCTTGATTTTTCTCCTCATTTGCAGAATCTTATGCTTGCATAGACTTGAGCTAAATGTGCCACTACATGGACAAATGGCGCTTTAGATAACACAGTATTTAGAGCTGTCACTCAAACGTTACGATGGTGTTCAGGCCAACTGCAAGCGTTAGATAGCTCTCTGTCGACAAAATTGGGTCACATCCAAACACTGTTGCAGAGCTCATGGTAACTAAAAGTTGATAGTATTCTCTCACTGTTGTTAGTTTCAGAAATAACTGTGTATAACTGAGAAACACTTGATCAACCTAACGAACACTGCTCTCAATGAAACACTTAAAATGTCATTGGGTCAAAGAATACATTTTAGTATCCTTAAAATATGATAGATAATGTGATAATGTGAAAAAGTATACTGTGAATAAATATACTGGCAAAGTCCACAGGATGTGACAGCTGTTTAGTGTTGCCAGCTCTTTCTATCTGTCTCATTATCACCTCTTAGCCTTTCAACAGTACCTGCCTGAGATTTCAGCTTCAAAAAGCAAGGAGACTTAGCTTCGTCCGCTATCCTTCCCCTGTGAGTTTAACTGTTATTAGCTTCTGCTATTGTCCAGGGTTAAGAATTAATACCGTAATGGAGCTTTATTGGGTACATGTCCTCACCACAGTCCTCTAGGTCAAGGATAAATCATTCTCAGCTTTATAAGAGCAGTGGCTTCTCAACATTGACCATAAAGGGGACTAATAACTTTACTTTAATCAGAGCTAAAGCACTAGACAACCGGCTAGCACTTACTGAAATGAAAACATATGTTGCTCTCATCTGTAACAGCCTTTCCATGTGTGTCCATTTGCAGTTCTTGCGTCAGGGGACTGAAGCGCTATAATTTGTGTTTTTATCATTCCCAGGTCAGGGCAGTTGGCGCAGAGAAACAATGAAGCTAATTACAGAACAGTTTCAAGGACAAAATGTGCATCACTTTGTATTTGAGCCTGCTCTGAAGGAGGAAAAAAACGCATTTTCTTAATCATTTTTTGTCATTTTATTTTTCAGTATAAAATATTTTAGTAAGAGTGAAATTATATAAGGAGAATTATGCTTATTTTTCTCACCACACTGGCAATTTGTTTTTGTTAAAATACAAATCTGAAGAACAAAAAAAAAAACATGCATTAAAAGTCGAAATTTTGACATACCAAAGTAATAATTATGACATAAAAAGTTGGAATTTACATACTAAGTCATAATTATGAGACAAAAATTCAGAAGTGTCTTCAGAAGTCATAATTATGAGATAAAGAGTTGAAATTGACATACTAAGTCGAAATTATGCCTTAAAAAAGTCGAAATTAAGGCCTGCTGTAAAAAGTTAGAATTATGAGACTAAAAGTCAGAAGTGACTTTAGAAGTCATAATTATGAGATAAAGGGTCAAAATTGACATACTAAGTTGAAATTATGCCTTTAAAAGTCTAAATTATGACATGCTAAGTCGAAATATGACTTACATATTCAAAATATGACTTACATAGATGAAATTATGATATACAAAACATACTTTTTGTCATTTACGACTTTATCTCATAATTATTATTTTTGAAGTCATAATTTCAGCTTTTCATCTCATAATTATGACTTAGTATGCAATTTTGAACTTTTATGCATGAGGTTTTTTTTTGTTTTTTTTCTTATGTGGCAGAAATGGGCTTCCACATTTCATACATCAAATATTTAAAATGACAGTGGTTCCCAACCTGTGGGCCGCGGCCCACTAGGGGGCCTCAGTGATCCTCCAGGTGGATTATAATTAATTTAAATATATTAATATAATTCATTAATTTAATTATTAATACGTTACATTTAATAAATTAAATTAAAACGTATTCTGTGATTGTTTCGGTTCAGCCCAGTCTGTTTCTCATCGTGCTGCTGTGAAATACAGACTGAACGGTGGCTCAAAACGCAAACTCTCTCAGTTGGAAAAAGAAAACTTGTGTCGCTAAAAAGGTTTTGATGGATGACGATTGTAATGAAGGTAAAGACGATTACAGTGACATACAGGAGTCGTACATAAGGCATGCGCGAGTCCGCAATTATTGATGCGCAAACTAACTGCATGTGCGCTCTCGACTCACTGATCGCTATAACATCGTATTTCTGCATGAACACAGTTCAATAGGTATATTCGCGTAGTTGTCAAAATTAATGTACTGTGAGTGTTTTATAACGGATGCTCGCCGAACAAGCGTGTTTTGGAGAAGTATTGATTCGGAGAGGAGGTGGGCCTAGGCGTAAAAAAGGTTTGGAACCACTAACTTATATATTAGTCGTGTGTGTGTCTATATATATATATATATATATATATATATATATATATATATGACTAATATATATATGACTAATATATAACTTATAAGTTATTCTACATATTTTGACTGGACAACAAGATTATGAAATTTGTTTTGACTTATTTTTGCTTTGTTCTTGAATCTTTGCAATTAGCAGTTATACATAGACACAAGCACTATTTGGTTGGCAATTTACTTCTCCAAGATCAGTCATACTGAAAAATACTTCATGAAAGCTTTTAACACATATCTGTGACTGTGCTGCACTGAGCCATATTCTTAGTGATATCTTCCTGTTCCAGTTCTTTCAGATGAGAAATCAGCAATTGTCTCACCTTTTATGAATCAATCAAAAGTCCCACTGTTAGTGAAATAGCACTTTCCGTGATTGAAGTCAAGGTTGCTAACTGTTTCCGGCACTTTCTTCTTCTTTGTTCCCAAGTGCCATTTACTGCTGCTTGTTCTCAATGAGGGAGAGCACTTCACTTTAATAAAACCAGGCTTTTAATAGTATTCACATTGAGAACATTGAGGCACAGCTTAAATGAGATTAATGCTGTCTGTGTTTGCGCAAACCCCAGAAGTCAATCATTGTGATGGTTGAGTCTATATGTAGCAAATTGAATTTAATAGAAAGCAATCAGGGTAATACTTACAGGATAATTAATAAATTAGATGGTTGATGTTAAGGGCATGAGGTTGATGTAGCTTGCATTGTCTTTGCTTGATTTATGGTATAATAAATTACTCAAAAATACAGAACTTTTAGAGAACTTCATAAAAGTTAAATATATTTTGTTATTTTTTAAGCTACTTGCACTCCAGCTGTCAGTTTCAGCTGAGGTCTGGGTTTGTATTTCTTCAATTCTACTGCCATCCACTGGCACCAGGTAACTTTACAACATGAGGTTTATTGGCACAGTTTTCAACTGAGGTGGATATTTCAAATTTGCATTAGAACTTTGCTTTTTTGTGACCCCAAAGTTCACACAAAAGTGAAAATTCTTTCATCAGTCCAAACTTGTATTATTTTCTTTCTTCCGAGGAGCATGAAAGGAGAACTTTTTACTGGATAAATCTTTTCCATATAGTTATAAAAATGTCTTTAGAGCTTTCAAGCTTCAAAAAGGATGCAAAAAGCACCATAAAAATGTTATAAACATGTAGCCCATATGTGCATTGTTCCAAAGATTGTGGGTTGGTCATGTTTTGTTTTGTTTTTTTTGTTTAATGCCTCTTTGTGCTCATCAAAGTTGCATATATTTGATGGAAAATACAGTAAACAGAAATATTATTATGAATTGAAATAAATGTTTTCTGTTTTAATATATTTTAAAATGTAATTTATTTTTGTGATGGTAAAGCTGAAACTTCAGCGTGATTACTTCAAAAATTATTCTAATATGCTGATTTTCTGCTAAAGTAACATTTCTTATTATTATTCATGTTAAAAATAGAGTTAAAAATTTGTTTTTTTAAATATTTTTTTGTAAACCATCATTTTTTCAGGATTATTTAATTAATAGAAAGTTCAAAGGAACAGCATTAATATGAAATAGTAATCTTTTGTAACATTATAAATGTCTTTTCTGTCACTTTTGATCAATTTAAGGTGTCTGTAAGGGAGATCCACTGGAGGCAAGTTGCTTAGAACCCAAACATAACAAAGACTTGGCATAGCATTGCATGGCATAAAACACAAAACTCACCCACAGTGGTTACAGGGACAATAATTGACTTAGACTGAGGAAACATGAGGTCAATATATACACAGGGACTAATGACTAGAAAAGACACACCTGTGCACAATCAAACCAATAAACCAATAGGTGTGTTCGGCTGCGGCTGGATGCAACCGATCGGCGAGAGTAGCCACGTGCAGTCGGGGTGGAGCTGAAAATGTAGACGTGAAGTCGGACACTTTCTGCTTCCCGTAGTGACATTTGCATACTGTATCACAGCTGAAGTGAAATAAATGCAATATTTGACTAATACACTGATGTTTTAGAGACATTTTCATTCAATACTTTATGTACTGCTTACAGCGTCTGTTTTTACAAGAATAAAGTTCAACATAAGCATATATTATTTAAATACCAATGTGGTGGGGTCTATGTTTTTTATCAGTTTTATTTTGATAAACAAGACACAATATAACATTGCAACTACATGAAAAGAGCTTTAACTGTTATAAAAATACAGATTTTTGAGCTTTAGTGGAATTGAAGGTGTGAGAATAAGCATGTAACACACGTGATTGTTGTCATGCAGTGAATCCGGCTTTGGAACAGCTGTGTCATCATCAGAGCTCGTGCAGCTGCTCTTGAGAAACTGCACTGGCTGACTCAGCCGGCTGCTCTCGAATCGCTCTCGCAGTACTTTGAAGCCATACATCACAGTCACATGGCACCGGTGCTGTCTCAAGTCGGACAAAATTTTGCTTCAAGTCAGCCACCGTTTGGTCTGTGCAGCGCTGCATTAAGTCGAACAAGCCTTATGACAACATAGGGCACATGACAAGGGAGCACATGGCAGGATCACATGACACAACGAAGGGAAACACATGGCAAAAGGGAGCACATGGCAAACAGGAACATGAAAAGTGACTAAACTTCAAAAAGAAGACATGAAACATGAACATGAAACAAAACCAAAACTAGACGTGACAGAATCCCCCCTCTATGGGCAGCTCCGAACACCCAACAGGACTCAGGCATGGCAGCAATCTTGGCTGAGGGCTCAGACGTGGCAGCCATTTTGTGAAGAGACTCAGGTGTGGCAGGCATGACTTGAAGAGACTCAGGCTGGGCAGGCGTGATGTGAAGAGACTCTGGCTGTGCAGGCATGACGTGAACAGTCTCTGGCTGTGCAGGCATGACGTGAACAGTCTCTGGCTGGGCAGGCATGACATGAGCAGTCTTTGGCTGGGCAGACATGATGTGAAGAAACTCAGGCTTGGCATGAAAACACTCTGGTGTGGTGTCTGTGGTAAGCGCTACAGGATTGTGGAGCCCCTCATCCACAATTCCCACAGTAAATGAAGAACCACTCAATAACAGGTCATGATCAATATATTCCACCAGGGACCAGTGTATCTTACCCCCAGGAAGCTGTGAACAGATGGGTTAATTTAACCTAATGAGAAAAATTTTATTTAATGCCACATCATTAAAATGAACTAGGTGGCAGAGTCCACAGAATTCCTCCACCTAGTCCTCAAAGGCCCAGTTACCTTGTCAAATGCGAAGTAGAGAAACTGCTGGTTTCATTGTTGGAGTTCAAGTATTCTGTAAGGGAGATACACTTGAGACAAGTTGCTTAGAACCCATGTGCAGTTTATTTAAACCAAAACATAACAAAGACTTGGCTTAACTTGGCTTAGCTTGGTCAATTATATTAACAATATTGCGTTACTCCCTAAAAAAGTAACTAATTGTGTTGCTAAGTTACTATGAAAAATAATGTATTATGTTACTTTTGCTTTACTTTTTCTCACATGGGCTGGGCTTGCTTGTTTGTTTTTTTAATAAAGAAAAAAACAAAAGTTCTATTTTTGACAAATGTAAAGGCCCTTTCACACTGAAAATGAAATTAATAAGCCTCAGGCTGAAGGTAGTGCAAATTCATGTGTTTACGGTTAATAAAGTGAGATTAAATACATGAAGTATATGTGCTATTTATCATATTATTGCAGGTTTGCATAATATTCTGAGTTTGCATTTCACTGTTATTCATTTTGGGGAATACTGAATATGTCTTTGTGCCAGTGAAATAAATAAATGCCTGCTCACATTTAGTCTAATTTAGTCTAACTACAATAACCATCATGTTTACCCAGCACACACCTTTGCACTTAGTCCCGAATTCTCTTAACATGGGGACAGGAGGGGTGTCTATCGACACATTGGAAAACAAAGTATACTTAACCCTAAAAAATGCTGGGTTGTTTCAGCCTAAACTTGGGTCAAAAATGGACAAACCCAACTACTGGGTTCATTTTTTTGCAATTAAATTTTTAAACCCAACGGTTGGGTTTGTCCATATTTGACCCATCATAGTGGAATGAGAGTGGCCAAAATATTTTCAAATAACAGAAAAAAATCATACTGGTTTGTAAGTAAACAATGACAAAATGTTCATTTTTGGCTGAACGATCACTTTAAAAACCAATTTAATCCTTTCTCCTTATGTGTCCGTATCATGGTGATCACCAAAGTAGAGTTTATTGATGAAAGCGCACTGTCACCTCCCAAACTATTAGATCAACACAGAGCTTCAATTCCAGAGCACAGTTAATGCAAGGACTTATTTGAGGGACATAATGCCATTAGCTGTGATAAAACTGCATCTCCTGCTAGTGCCATTCTCTTTCCCTGGCTTAGCTTTGATGAAGCCATGGAGCTGTTTATGGGTTGTTGTGGTCTGGCTGAAGGAGCTCAGGGTGAGAAAGGTGAGCTGAGATACTGTATGTTATTGCATATCATCAGATCAGACAGACATCAGTGCATTAGACCTTTAGAATACGTGTGCTGTTTTTAAGTGTGTTTGTTTGTGTAAGTAGGATAGAGACAAATGAAGAGGAAGGGTGGGTGAAGATTGACTCTTAACTTTTCCCATTGGTAAGATTGTTTCTTTAATACCTCGGTTGTTTTTCCTTGACAGCAATGAGATTAAGCAGAGAGCAAATGGAGACTTTCCTCACGTCTACTGCTTGTCAGATTTTTCTCCTGAGAAAAAGACTCTAGTAATCTCATGTTTTCAAGGGTTTCTGAAGTGATCTCAAACAATATCACAAGCTGTGCTCAGAGGAGACTGGATTTTAAATGCTGAAAAAAAGTAATTTTGTCAAGTTTTAGGATTAGCATATAGCATAAGCATATGATATCACAGATAACAGACATGGCATAAAGGCCAAAAAGGAGTCCAATTTTAGTCTTATGAGCTATGAAAAAAGCAGGGTTGATAATGCCATATGGAAATTAGTATTGTGAGGTTGACTTATATCACCATTGCAGCACTATCCACCAATCACACACACACACACACACACACACACACACTTCATCAGCTCTATGCAGCAGTGTTTGAGTCATTGTTCCTCCAGCTCTCAGGTCAACATGAGAGGACCTCATTAGTGAGTGCCGTTCATAACCTATGAGAATTAATAAAGGGATTTCAAAGGCTAGAAAGTGAGGATGAGACCACGATGACTCCAGTGCTCCAATCATGAGTGTCACTTTGTTTTAAAAAGCGGTGGAGACAGTTGTGAGGTCACATCATTTTGAAGGCCTATGAATATTCAGTTTTTCATAAACAATTCAACATAACAGTTACTATTTTTGATAAATAGCTAATGCGAAATGAAATGAGTGTAGGAAAAAAAATGATATGACAGCAAAGACATGCTGTTCTTTTTAACTTCCGATTCATCAAAATCCAGAAAATAAATAAATAATGGTTTCAAAAATAAATATTAAGCAGCACAACTGTTTTTAACATTGATAATAAAATAAATGTTTCTTGAGCACCAAATCAGCATATTAGAATGATTTCTGAAGGATCATGTGACACTGAAGACTGGAGTAATGATATTTGAAAATTCAGCCACCACAGGAATAAATAAAACTGTAAAATATATTAAAATAGAAAACAGTCATTTTAAATTGTAATAATATTTCACAATACTATCATTCTTACTGTATTTTAGATTAAACAAATGCAGCCTAGGTCAAGATAGGAGACACACACACAAAAAAATCCTACCAACCCCAAATTATAATATACATATCATATTATGTATATTTGTATGATAATGATAACTGATAATTTGTATGTATAATAATACAAATCTACATAAAATAAATATTAATGGAAAAATGTTCAAAAAATCATTTAAACAGCAATTTCAATAACGCATTGAGTTGCTATTTTTGACATAAATTATGTTCTCATTACAGTGATTGAGGGATCAATCATGCTTGTCAAGTAATTCAAGTGCTCAAATGAACTTGTGACATGCTTAATTTGATAACTTCATTCTGCTAATGTTAGTCCTGGGATTTTAATGTCGGTGGATAAATGCTTCAGTAATGGATTGTCCAATTTGACGCTTTGGATTGGATTTTCACTTTGAATTCGAAGGGTTTAGGATTGTAATTGGCCCTAATGTAACTTTTTCATTTGATTTATTTTTCTTTGTATTAGATCATTCCCTGCCATGGGATATTTCATAAAGTGGTGTGGGCATATCCTAACATGATGCGTATGACCAGTGTTGGGGGTAACGCATTACAAGTATTACAGAGTTATGTAATCAGATTACTTTTTCAAGTAACTACTAAAGTAACGCGTTACTCTTTCAATTTACAACAAAATATCTAAGTTACTTTTTCAAATAAGTAACGCAAGTTATTTTTTTATTGACTGACAGTTCTCCTGTCCCCATTTTGAGAGAAATAAAGTACAGAGGTGTTGTGTGCGCTGTGTGAACATGATGGTTATTGTAGTTCTAGACTAAATGTGAACATGCATTTACTCATCTCATCTCACGAAACCATTCAGTATTTCTCAAAATGAATAAAACAGTGAAATGCATTCTCAGAATTTTATGCAAACATAATAATTAACTATATTAAATTACACAAATATACTTTATGTATTTAATCTCACTTTATTAACCAATGTATTTGCTGCTGACCTTCAGTGATCTTATTCAACCATACAAATAAGCAAAGATTACTTTAGATTAGATTCAGAAATAGTACTTTTTTTGTTGTTATTAAAAAACAAACAAACAAGCTCAGCCCAGGTGAGAAAAAGTAACGAAGTAATGTTACGCATTAAGCTACTTTTCATAAAAAGTAAATAAGTAACACGCAATCAGTTACTTTTTTAGGGAGTAATGCAATGCATTACTTTTAAAAGTACCTTTCCCCAACACTGCGATTGACTCCTAAACTGAGTGACAGAAATAATCATAACAATGAACCACTATTGAGCTCAAATACAGTACTAGAGCCAGAACACCAACTCATTGTTTGCCACAACATTCATTAGGCTGTCTCGCCATCTTTCTGCCTGTCTGTCTATCTCTGTCTTTCCCTTTGCTGCAATAAGCAACAAAAGATGATTGATCTGGCAGTCTCCTGATGGCTGCCGGCACAGCAGCGGTATCACACGCTCAGTGGACGATGGCGGCGAGCTCTATTGTCTTACAGTGATGCGGCTAAATGAGTCTCTTTATCAAAGCGCACACGGCGGCTCAGGATTCGCTTAATTGAGACACACGACGATTGTCCAGAGCCGAACGCTGCAAAGCGCTATTGATCGCCGGCGTCTTGTTTATGTCACATTTGACTGAGCATGATCAATGCTGTCCCTGCATTGTAATTGATCACCTATAGCCAGTCACCTGTATTGATTGAGACTCATTCTGGCTGGAATAATAGCTGTCAGCCCTGGCGGGAGGAGGAATTCTGCCGAGCTCTGGTCTTTATTCTTTCTGTCCAACCCCTGTTACGCCTATAGTCCTTTCGCACTTAAAGGTGCAATAGGTGATTCTCTAGGCTACAGAAACATTTTGTTATACTGGTTGAAAGTCTCCTCATATCCTCATAGCAATCACTATGCTAAATGGTCTAAATGTATTTTTATAAATGTATATCATCTGTGGAAGGCGTAGGACCAGTGTTGCCAAGTCCGCGGTTTTCCTGCAGAATTGGGCTACTTTTACAGTGTTGCCACGGGTTGTTTTTCATGTCCGCGGGTTGAAGCGACCCCAAATAACATGATATTTAGCTCCTGGAATGCGAATTTTACTAGGGGAACCCCGCCAAAAACGTGGATTTTACCCCCCGGAACATGATTTTTACCGTGGGACCCCCCTTTGAGTAGCAATTGGGCAGGTTTTGTTGTGAAAACCTGGCAAACCTGCGTAGGACCATAAAATGTTCATCCAATCACTATATTCGGTCCGAATGAAATAATACGATGTCCTCTTAACGTATGTTTTTACATCCGCTTCGCTTCAGAAGGCCTTTATTAACCCCCTGGAGCAGTATGGATTATTTTGATGATGGACGGATATAATTTTTTGGGCTTCAAAATCACCCCCCCCTATTCATTCAATACCATTATAAAGCTTGGAAAAGGCAGGTTATTTTTAAATATATCTCCAATTGCGTTCGTCTGAAAGAAGATGGTCATATACATCTAGGATGGCTTGAGGGTGAGTAAATCAAGGGATAATTTTCATTTTTGGGTGAACTAACCCTTTAAGAAATGTGAAATGAGCAACTTAAAGATAAATCAAATTCAATAATCAATGGGGAGGACAATTTGTCAGTATGTTTTCATCTGATATTTGTATGTGAAACTATCATAAAATATATTTGATTCCTCATGATGTAAAACCCTTTCATTTTTATCCTCTAAGCTCTTCTTGGTTTTTCATTTAATTTTTCAGGACTCCAGCAGCTTTATTGAGTCCATCTGTGAATTCTCTCCCTTTGGTCACTCATTCATTCTCTCTCTTTGTGTGTGTGTGTGTAGACTAGTCCTACTCCATCCATCTCTGTCTCACTCTTTCCATTCTGTCCACCATCATCCATCTTTCTCTCCCCATGTGCTACAGCTTTATCCTGCCAGTACCTCCTAATTCTTCTCTTTTCGCATGTCTTTTTTAAGCCTGATCTCATTCGCATTGGTAAGTATTTGTACATAAAGTGTACATTTTTCTTTACTTTCAAACAGATATTGAAATGTATTGTGTTCATATTCTGGGCTCATCTGCTCGCCTGTATATAGTATGCATCATAAATAAGCTGTATACTGAATTTGATATTTTAATATCAACATTTTTTAACATTAAGGCACTTTAAGCAATTTAGAAGCTGTTTTTAGTGATTGAAATACTACGGCAGGTGCTGTATATGGATCACAAGTGCCGGAAACTTGCATTTTATTAACTTTTTTTTTTTTTTTTTTTGCTTTTGAGAGGTGATCTAAATATTTGTGTCTTGAAACAGATGGCAAATTGACAGGCCTGTGCTGCAGTTCAATAGATGCTCCAGGTCTCTGCATCAGTCATGTGACTGAAAACTATGAATTGGCAGAATTAATGCATGTTTTACTTTTTAGGTTTTTTTTATTTTATTTTAATGTCAAATTAGGTAAATGCATTAACTGTGTTAAGTATGATGGGGTTAAACATATTTAATCTCATTTATTGTAAAACCAACTAAACAGTGTTGGGGGTAATGCATTAAGTTACGTAATCAGATTACTTTTTTAAGTAGCTAGTAAAATAACACATTACTTTTTCAATTTACAACAAAATATCTAAGTTACTTTTTCAAATAAGTAACAAGTTACTTTTTCATATTTATTGACTGACAGTTCTCCTGTCCCCATGTGGAGAGAAATAAAGTGCAGAGGTGTTGTGTGCGCTGTGTGAACATGATGGTTATTGTATTTCTAGACTAAATGTGAACATGCATTTACTCATCTCACTTGCATGAAAACATTTACTGATGATGTGTTTACTGGCACGAGGCGGGACAATCTGTCACTCACATGAGATCGAACAATAGCAAACTACAACCGTCCAACGATCCAGTCAGTTCCGATAGACAAAATCAAGTCCCACCCTACATTTTTTTCACTTGGATATACGTCATAATAGGGAACCAATGACTATCGCAACTTCCGTTTCATGCTGACTTTAAAAAAATAGATGCTATTTAGTTTACACTGAGTATAAATAATGTTAAATACTATTTGCATAATGTATGAATAGCAACAATTAGCATCTTGTCTCACTAAGTGCAAATAGTGACAGACTCTATTCATACAAACAGAAGTAAAAATAGAAATGTAAACAGAAGTAATAGGCTATTTGTACAAAAGGTCAAATTTAATCTAATTTATTAAAAGTTAAAATCAACTTGTAAATTCGAAAGTGTTTGTTTTAGATGCTAATACTGATTGTTTTAGGTGTTATCCACCTGCACAAAATGTATGAGAGCTAAAGGCACACTTGAAATAGGAATGTCTGTGAATACAAATGAGATAACAATGTTTTTTTTCTCTCTCTCTCTCTCTTTCTTTCCAATCTCTATTCTCTTCTGCCATTTCAAAATTATGACAAACACCAGTGTTCCCTCTCGGCTCCTCTTGCTGTACAGTCCTCCATCAAACCTTCCCCTCATTTGTGCTCATACCTGTCTCTCTCCCGCCCCCTTTATGTGCAAGGCCAATTAAAGTCGATCCAGGCTTCCTCTCCGGCTCTCAAGGGTCATTCAGGAAGCACAGGTCATTTCTTTATTTCTGCTTCCCCTCCTCTCCCTCCTCTCCCTCCCCATCTCTTTTAACATCTCTCTCTGTCTGTTTCAGTTTTCCTTCTCTGCATCACTCTCTCCATCAATGTCATATTTGTGGAATGTATTACAATAAACAAGACATGCTAATCAGTTGTTTTGTAGGATGTTTTCTATCATGTCAACCTGTCTCCTTCCTCTCCAGTGCTCCCAGTTAAAAGACAGACAAGAAGTTGCCATGGAAACACACAACAGATACAGCTTTCCATCTAGCGAGGTTGCAATTTGAAAATCAAGATGGGGTGATTCAAGGAGCCATAAATAGCATAATAAAAAGCATGAAAATAGACTGTTTAAATAGTGATTTTTTTACATGACACTTCAGTGGAAATATTTTATCCCAAAAAAAACTCACTTTATTGTTTTGCAATAGCTGAATTTAATTAATCGCATATCGCAATAGATTTACAGCTGTGTTGATTTACTTCTTTACGTATACATGAATGATCAGCCTGTGACAATAGAATCACAATATTGTGTTTTTACTGTATTTTTGACCAAATAAATACAGCCTTGGTGAGCAGCCTTGGAAGAGACTTCTTTCAAAAACATTTAAAAAAACAAACTTTTGAACGATAGTGTATTAAATATAAATAGACAGACAAAATATATAAGATTGGACATTTTTTTTTTAACATCTTAGGGTTGTGGTTTATGTAATTTATTCTCCTATTCTGTAAATCTGAGTTTAGCTGTAAAGTTCAGGAAACAGTTTTAATTGAGGGAAAGTTCAGTGAACTCATCTTCAGTGAACAGTAAGGCCGGCCTTCTTTGATTTAAATGGCCATCTCAGTCATTTCGACATTGATGAGCGCTGTTAGTCCAGCCTAAAAATGTAACTTTTCTAATTATTTCTAATTAACGGGAGGTACTTGTCCCCCTCAGGATAGGGGATTTCACACTGGAGGAACATTTTCATATTTCGTGTAACTAGTGGCGGACGTATTGGCACTTTTTGGCGGAAGTACTCGCTTATTTGCACCGCAGGAACTGGGAACGATTTTAGTTATAGGAATGCCTTTTGGGGGAACTAAATTAGCTCCTACTGCAGAGTAGGGTCTAACCCAGCACAATAAGGAAATAGCAGTGGTGTAAGTGTACTTTGATTGGCCGACAACATGCCATTCGAAACACCAGCACCCGCCATTTTTAAAAAGCCATGTAAACACATGGTTTACATATACTTACTTCGCAAACATGGAAAACAGCGATAGATAGCATTTACCTGTCGCCTTTGTTTGTGATGTTGTGTTCTTTTCTCAGCCCTCCTTTTTGCTCTTTCCATCTCATAACTTATATGTTTATATTTCATTTCCGTTAACACGAAACAAAAACAAAGAACCATCCCACAGTTGTTGACGTTATTGAGTGACGTCACTGTCAGCTTACGTCACTTCAGAGTTCCTACTGGCGGTGCAAATGCAATTAGGAAAATTGCTCTAGGGGAACATTTAGTTCTCGGGGGACCGCCCTGGTGGCTAGTTCCTATAACTGAGTTCCCATAAGTACCCGGTGCGAAAGCCCCTATTGTGTATGGTGGTTACTGCCCTGCTTTGAATCAACCATCACTCTAGTTAGACTTTAGGCAAACACCCACAAAACAGAAGAACCAAATTTTAAGAGTTTAACATCTATATACCTTAATGAACCATTTCACAAAAGACAGAAAATCTCTGGTGTTATTTGGTAAGGATGTGATCACCTTGCTAGTTAGATGAAGAAAAACATGTTGTAGTACCAGAAAGAAGAGAGATCTCAGAGGTACATGGCTGCTTACAACTGCCTGAACAGAACCAAACCTTCAGCTGATGGATGTACTACTTTTCTGGTACATCAAATAAACAGTTATTGATAGAAGACACTTTGTAAGTTACTTGAAGTTTAGAAAACTTTAACCTTTTTGGTCTTGCTCAGAAGACAGACTTTAAAAACTGTATTTTCAGTTGTACCTTCAGCATTGTACCACCCTGGAAGTGTAAGAATTCACAGCTCTTCCGCGTATGATGCAAGCCGAGATCAAGAAATGTTCTCACATCCTCCTCTCGAGCTCTCACTCCTCAAGCAAGACTAATCTCCACTGAACTCACAGAATTCCTTATATACCAGGATCCCCCTGCACCCGGTAAAGCCCACATGCGCACACACATACCATCCCTCTAGTGGCACTAATCCTGCTCTTCTCCCGGTTTCATCTCTCTTCTCGTCTCTCCTGTTTTTCAAATCTGTCACTACCGGTGCAAAACTAATCTTGCCCCCATCCACTTCCTGTGTTGTGCATCACTCTCTCTCTTCACCCTTATCTCTCAGCTTCCCTTCTCTTCTGCTCTCACAGTAGGAATGATGTTCCAGACCCCGTGATTCACTCTTAAAAATAAAGGTTCTTTATTGACATCTATGATTCCACAAAGAACCTTTAACATCTATGCAACCTTTTCATTCCACAAAAGGTTCTTTATAGTAGAAAAAGGTTCTTTAGAATTTTAAAATGTGGCTCTTTTAAGATACCCTGAAGATACTCTTTTAAGATACACTGAAATGTTATTTGGGGAAGAGTGTATTTTCAGAGACATTCACCTTTATTGAGTCATAAATTTACTTTTCCAGAACACTTTATTGATTAGGTCATGAACGACACCCTTTTTCTACGTTTATAAGCTTCAAAAGTTCTCAGAGAAACTGAGTGTAGGTTTACATATTAGTATAGCTTTCATACTCATAGATGTATATTAATCCTTCCACATGTGACATAGTTGACCTAAACAGCTTAAGTATCTGTCATGCATTTGTCATCTTTGGCTAAACATCAAAGTAAACTCACCTCCACGTTTGTGACTTTTCTAAACACCTCTCATCCTCAGAGTCTGCTTCCATCCAGCTGGTAATGAATTGGTGCCAGTCTATTGATGGTCAAACCACCTGAAAAGCCCCTGCGATTCACACTTTTCAGTTTGCCAGCCTAATATTGGTGATTGTTTACAACGAATGGACATTTGGTACATTGTAACGGTGCTTAAAACTGTTTTACGTTTGGGTGCTTTTGGTGGTCTTGCTGATAAATGCAGAAAAAAAAAAACCCATATCATTACATGACTATATTCGCACTGACAGAAATTTACTGTGGAAATATATATATATCAATGCTGAAAACAGTTGTGCTGCCTTATATTTTTGTGGAAATCGTGATTTCGTGAATAGAAAGTTCAAAAGATCATTATTTATTTGAAAAAGACATTTTATGTATGTCACTTTTGATCCATTAAAAGCATGCTAGCTAAATAAAAGTATTAATTTCTTTCAAACAAATACTTATTATTATCTTATAATATGATGTAAGGATTTTTTTTTAAAACATCTTTATAAATAGTGCATTTAAATAGCTAATACTATAGCAACTTATTGAGCTAATATAAAAAACTAGCCAAACAAATAAATAAATTAACAAAAAAAAAAATTTATAAATAAATAAATAAGTTAATAAAGGCCTTCTGAAGCAAAGTGATGCATTTAACAAGTTATGAAGTAAAATATCTAGCTTCCGCCAGACTGCCTTCCATATTCAACTTAGGAAGAAAGTGCAACATTTCTCGCAGTTCAAAAAGCTTATGCTACATCCTACGCCTTCACTATTCAACTTACGGAAAAAGCTTATCTGACACGACGCCAGTTCTGTTTTTTTTTCATAACTTGAATACGGAAGGTGGAAGCTAGATATTTTACTTCATAACTTGTTAAATATGGATATTTTTTTTACACAAACACCTCGACTCGCTTCAGAAGGCCTTTATTAACCCTCCAGAGCCGTGTGGAGTACGTTTATGATGGATGGATGCAGTTTCTTCAGCTTCATACTCGTTGGTTTTGCTCACTGCCATTATAAAGCTCTGATACGTCAAGATATTTATTAACATAACTCTGAATGTGTTCATCAGAAAGAAGAAAGTCATTACATCTAGGATGGCTTGAGGGTGAGTAAAGCTTGGGGTAATTTTCATTTGAAAGTGATCTAATCCTTTAACAGATATAAAAATATATACATTTTAAATGCCACATTTTCTTTTCCTGCTGTCTTGATCAATCACAGTGTGTTTTCTGATCCTTTGTGATAGCTTGTCTGCCCATACAATCTCTCTGTCTTTTATGGTCTCAGCTAATAGCATGTCTGTCCCCTCACTAATCACATGTGTTTTTATACGTCTGTGAAACCACATTTTTCCCTTTTTCCACCTTCTTTTCTCTCTAATGTTCTCTGAAGCCTTTCTTCTCTCTCCCACTCATCTTCTTTTGTGTCTCAGGCTCTCTGACAGGCCTCGGCGAGCAACGCTGGACCACGAGAGTCGCTTGTCAGCATCCTTCTCTAGCGAAAGTGGATATCGAAGCTGGCCACATAATTACGGTCTTATCTTAGCCATTCACGGCCCCTCATACACTGACAGCAAATGAAAAGGCCCCAATTAAGCAATTATCTTTAAAGGTGCTGCCTAATGCAGTCATCTGAGCAGCAGAGAGAGAACTGGAAGACTCGCTCGCCACCGTCATGCCTGATAACTAAATGTAGTGGAGCTAAGATGGGACTTTTTAATGAACACAAAAAGGGGGTAGACTGCTAGCCCCCTAAACCTGACAAATCTGTCAGGAGAGATACTAAATAGAGGCTACTAATGATGAGAACGCACACACATGTTCTGGTACAAAATCCAGTGCAACTAGCTGCTTTACAGTCTACATAGGCAGCTGCCTTTAAAGGGGCTGTTCATACAGCACACATTCATGTGTTTAAAAAAGCTGGAATGAGTGCAATGGAATTGAACAAAAGTTTTTTTCAAGATGCTATTTAAAAACTGTTTATAACTTGACTTGTGCGATGTTGTAAGATCTAATTTTATAAATTTTATTAAGAATAAAAATACATTTCAACAATTACAATTGCAATTACAATTCTTTAATTATTAAATAAAAAATCAATAAAAATGACATTTTTAAAATAATCTGGTTTAATTACAAATATAGGGTAAAATTATACATGCTATTTAATTATTTCTCTTTTCAAAAGAAATTTTACATTTTAAGCATTATTACGTTATATTGTTATTGCATTATTTGGTTAACTAATTTAAATTATTCAAATAATAATTTTTAAAAATAATAATTGCGTTTTTGAAATAATCTGTTTTAATCACAAATTCAATATAAATTATACATGTTATTTGAATATTATATTATATTAATAATTATTACTCTTTTCAAAAATATATTAAATTTTAAATATTATTGTCTTATAACATTATTGGTTAAATAATACATTTTAATTATTTAATTATTAATTTAAAATGTAATAATTGTGTTTTTGAAATAAACTCTTTTAATTACAAATACTGGGTAAAATAATATAAATATTGGGTAAAATAAATTTTGAAATAGTGAAGTATTAATTTTGTAATTAATAAAAATAATAGACCTTTTTAAATATTTTAACCACACAGTAACCAGGCAATATCAAAATAATGTATATTTTTCAATAATTATTTAAATCACACAAATATTGTGTAAAATAATATTAATTATTTAATTAATAAATTAAAAATAAAACAATAAAAGTTACATTATTAAAATAATCTGTTTTAATCACAAATTTTGGGTAAAATTACCTGACATTTTATTTATTTAATTGTTACTCTTGTAAAAAAAAAAAAAATGTATTTATATATATATATATATATATATATATATATATATATATATATCTTAACCACATAATTACTGCTAAATTTTTTTTTTTTTTTTTTTTTAATTGACACTTTTTGGTATTGAATGAAATGTATGTTAACAGTAAACAGTTCTCTTACTTTTTCTTCACTGAGTTTGTTGTAGTGCATTTTGGGATTGCTTTTCTCTATGAATTTTGCCTTTGAGCTTGACCAGAACATATTTTAAAAGGCAGCATAATTTACTTTTCGGAATATAAAGTAGGCAGCTAGAGTTTATACAGACCTACAATTAGAGGCAAAAACTGTACTGTTGTGATATTTGACAGACACGTGTGATCAAAAGTGTAGCTGCAGACAGTGAATTGAAAGGAAGCCATTAAGTGCACATTCAGACAAACAAAGACCCCCGCTCCTCTTGGCTCATGTCCCTGCATCTGACAGCAATGAGACACTAAATAGTTCTGTTGTTTTTGTTATTTTCTCTTTGCTCTTCCTCTCCCTCATCTTCTCTTCCTGCCTTTCACTGCCTGCCTGCTCATTATAGACATTTTCTCTCTAATTGATCCTCTCTCTCTCTCTTTTATTTATTTATTTATTTTGTCTTTCTGCCTGCTGTATGTAGCTTCTAATGGTCAGCTGTGCTCCCAGTATCACACAACCCTGGCAACAACAATACGGTCCCTCTCTTTTTTTCAAACATAAATATATCCACCCTCCTACCCGCTGTCTATTTTCTCTTTGCCACATAAATCCTCCCATCACCCTGTCAGCCCCTCTGTGCTCTTTCATCATTGTGCTGATGGCTGGTTTGCTGAGAGATGCATCTTTGATGTTAAGGGATCTGGTATGTTCTTCGTTTGTGTCTTTGTTTGTGTCTGTTCTTGGACTACATAACACAGGATGTGAACAAGAAACAACCTAAGTGAGAGAATGAGCTCTACACATCACAAAATAATACTAGGCTAATACTAATAATAGTAGTTGTATAGTAGTCACAATATTAATATTCATGGTTTATGCTTCTTCTGTTCTTTAACTTCATTAATATTTTATATTGTGATGTTTGTAATCTTCTAGGACACAAAGATTTTTTACATTATTGTGACATTTCCAGGACAATAATGGCACATTTTACCCTTAATTTCTTATTACTGTAGTGATACTACTGTAATGCGGACATTTTTGTATTGTATTACAGTAAAATACTGTTTAGCAATGATTTTTTTAACCCTTGTGCTGTGTTGAAATCCCTATAACACCTTTGTTGTTCTCGATCAAAAATGGCCGGCCTTTTTAACAAAAAAAAAAAAAATGCTTGTATATCACTATATTGTCACCAAATCTTGGATTCAGTCTTTTTTGTCAACTTGTTCTCTTCCAATTAGGACAGGTTTTGTATTTCTTTTTGGAACTGATTGATCGAAGGCCTTGTTGATCTGAGCTTATGCACCTCAGTTTTTGAGTGGAAAAAAAAGCATTATTTGTGGATAATTTTGTCAATATTCAATAAAATATGGGGGAAAAAATGCACTGTTTATCTGTCACGATCACCAGCTGGAGTGGCCTTGATAGCCACCAGAGATTCCACCCCAGACTGTTGTCACTCCATCAAGGACTACATTACCCATAATCCTTTGCCCAGAACTCATCAGCACTCATTGTTTTCAGCTGTCTCTCATTAGCCTGTTTAGCTCACCCTATATAAGCCTGGTTTACTGTCATAACTGCATTTCTGAGCATTCTCCTCGTTTCATGTATCTTGTTTTTTTGTTGTTGTTTATTTATCTTTTGCCTGTTATTCTTGGATTTCTCTCTCTCTCTCTCTCTCTCTCTTTATTTTGCCTGTACCCCTTTGACCATGTTTTATGTTTGGATTGTTTTGACCTCTTGCCTGATGTGGATTACCCTTCTAATAAATACTGCATTTGGATCCTCAACCTAGTGATGGGAGAAAGCTTTCCACAGCTTCGAATCAATTGAACCAGTTGCTTTACAAAATAATCTACTGTTTCAAAGCATTTGAACCACCACACGCTGGTGACCCCTGCTGGTCAAAACAGTGTAAATGCAACAAAAACTCAAGCATACATGCATAAAAACAGCTTTTACAAACCCATTGCAAATTTTTTTTTACTGAAAATATAATCTATCAGATGCAATTAGCTAATCATCTGTGTCTGTATAATATGTATTCTTTTTTCAATTTTCAGGGCTTGTTTTTTTGTTCTATTAACTACTATTATTCTGTTTAATTATACAAATACGTCATTAAAACGTCTACAAATATATAAAACTCACCAGCGATCAGGTAATAGACAATTTGACACTTAATACTCAGGTAACAGACATAGACTTGTTCAACTTGTGGACATTGACTTGTTCAATGATTTTCCGCTGGGGGGCGATCTCAGTCGATCCGCATGATTCATGGGTTCACAGAGATCGCCCCCAGCGGTGAACCATTGAAATTTCGAAACAGTTATGACGTCACAAAGCCTCATTTACTGAAATCACATGACTTTGGCAGTTTGAAACACGCTCCAAAACAATGATTCGAAACAAAAGATTCATAAATGTTAAAAAACTTCATAAAGCAGTGTTTCGAAGCACCCATCACTACCTCAACCGAACAGTACATGACATTATCACACTAGTGTGCTTTAATGTTTAACTAGGACGTTTGCATTGAAATGATTTTATTTTGTCACACTTTAGGTGTGCCTGGTCAAAAACGACTGGCCGACTAGAATGAATGAATAAATCAATCAATCAATCTCTTGTTTTGTTATGTTATATTATCACCAAATATTGGATTCAATCTTTTTGTCACCTTGTTTTCTTTGAATTATTACAGGTTTCGTATTTATTTTTGAAACTGATTGATTGTAGACCTCATAGATCTGAGGATAAAGTTATTTCTCTGTGAGAAAGAAAACCTGTAATACTTAAAATAGTTTGTTTGTGTTCATGAGCATGTATGTGTGTGTGTGTGTGTGTATGTGTGTGTATGAGCGCAGTAGCGACACTAAATGTTTCTCTTATTTTTGATCGCCCCCATTCATTTTCAAAGGATGGTCATTTTTGACCAATATTACCTTAGATCAATGAGGCCTACAATCAATCAAAACTAAATACAAAACCTGTTCTAAGTTAAAGAAAACAAGTTGACAAAAAAGTCTGAATCCCATATTTGGTGATGATATATAGCATAACAAGAGATTTATAAGCAATTTTTTTGTAGGTAGTTCATTATTTGACCCAGAACATCACAAGCTTTACAAGGTGGGGAAAAAAAAAGGTATTTATACCATGTGTGAGCAAAGTCAGTAAGTTGTAGCCCAATGCGATAACATTAACTAACACCTTCAGGAAAAAGAAAATCCGGGTCAAAATTACCCGAACACAACATAAACTCAATTACTTCTCAATTAAAGCAAGGCAGTACAATAAATGCTACCATTTAAAATTCAGTTTTCCATCACAGGAATAAATTACATTTTCAAATATATTAAAATAGAAAACACTTATTTTAAATTGTAATGATATTTTACAATATTACTGTTTTTACTGTATTGTTGATTAAATAAAGGCAGCCTTGGTAAGCAAAAGAGACTTCTTTTAAAAACATTAAAACATTTTATATACCTATTTGCTCCAGGAGGATTTATTTTCAGATGCCCAGCAAGGTTTATAGATAAACCTGCTTCCTTGATATATTTTTTAATTTATTAAACATAAAGAGCTCAGTTTAGCAACAAGTAAATGGTACAGTCATGCTGTGTATAGTCTCATCTCCGGCAGTTCATTAGCACACTTTGGTTAATTATGCTCAGTGTGGCACCTGTCGGGTGACCGTCTGAAGAAGACGATTCAATATAACCACCACACCGACTCAAGGCTGATCAATAGAGTGGTCTCCAAGTCCTTCCTGGTGTCATATCGAGGCCGTGAAAGCTGTGCGGTCCTCCAAATCAATACAGACTCAACTCCGTTTAAACACCTTTTTTAACCCACCGTCACAGTGTGATGCAGCCATTTGTGGAAATGAAATGACTTCTAGCAAGAGGGGCACCTTGTTCAACATAAAGAATGATCAACCGCTTCGATCCATCGGAGTGAAATATTGTGTTGTAAGGAGGGCTTAATGACGAGCACTTTGAATGGAAATCTGAAGCTAAATGCAAAGTGGTAGTCAATAGATGTATTCGCTGTCGAGAGAGAGACGTTTACTTCATTGTATCCATTACCCTGACACTTGGCTTATAAGTCTTCTCTGTGAACCTTTTCAGCCAATGCCTTTTAAAGCTAAAAAGAAAGATCAGAATAGTTATACATCCATTTGCTCCACATTTACATTTTAGTTTAAGCTTTAGAATAAATATTAACTTAATGGGGCAACTTTCAAACTATATCTTGAATAATATGTCTGCATCATCAAGGTGAAATACAATGTTGAGTGATATAATCTATTTTTATATTTGTTAATAAAGTATGTAAAGTCATTGAGTTGTAGGTATTTTGACACATCAAGAGGCAAATTAAGTATCAGAGCTCCTCCATTAAGAATAATTTAGACATCAACAGGTCACAGGCCTCAGGATCAATAGACAGTTCTTTCTGCCACACTCATATATTTGTTTAATAAAAGAAATCAAGTTATATTGTTTTGCTTTTATAACAGTTTATAAAGAAAAAAATATATAATTAAATATACAACTATTTATGTTTGATATAATTAAATAGTTAATAAAAGACTAATTTTATGTTCCATACATTATACAATACAGTGCATGACTCCCTCCAGTGGTAAACTGTTATCAGTGAAAAGTCATAAAATCAAGCACTGCTCACAACAGTCAACTGCTTACTTTGTGAGGTTAGGCTGCCCTCTAATGGAAGAAACAAATGGCAGGCCAAAAGGTTCTAAAACAGAGGTCTCCAAACTCGGTCCTGGAGGGCCGCTGTCCTGCCAGTTTAACTCTGACCCCAATTAAACACACCTGAACCAGCTAATCAAGGTCTCACTAGGCATACAAGAAACTTTCAAGCAGGTGTTTAGGAGCTGGTTGGAGCTAAACTCTGCAGGACGGTGGTCCTCCAGGACCGAGTTTGGAGACCTCTGTTCTGAAACAACAGTAATTACCGCTGTGTGATGAATGTGAGTCGCCCGTGGAAAACTCAGTAGCTGGCAATAGTTGAGTGACTTCCTGTGACAAGTCATTAGTGTTATTTTAAAATCCTCTGGTCTACCATATCCGTGGTGTAGCAGGACGTGCTTGACGCTGTGAGTTAAAGGGATAGTTCATCCAAAAATGAAAATTTTGTCATCATTTACCCACGTTCTTCTTTCTTTCTTCTGTTGAACACAAAAGAAGATACTTTGAAGAATGTTGGTAACCAGACAGCTGACTATAGCCAATGCCATTCCGTGGTAGGAAAAAAATACTATGAAGTCAATGGCTACCGTCAATTGTCTTGTTATCGACATTCTTCAAAATATCAAGATATTACCAAGTGGAAAACGCAATGTGGTTATTTTATCTCACTCATCTTTTTGATTGAGCATATATAGTATTTCAAACTAAGAGTTCTTGTTTATAATTAAAAGTCTCGCATTATGCAGTAAGTTTTGTTCTTCAATTTTCAATTTTTGTTGTTCAATTTTAAAGTTTTGGTGTTCAATTTTATTTGTTATTGGTATTTTGGTTACACAATAAAATGTATCTGCCATTTAATTCAAAGTAAACTCTGGGCTGCCCCAGCCATGACAGGAAGGAAAGACTAAAAACATTTAACACATATTCAATATTTCACTAGTATAGTCTGTTTATTACAGTTATCGCAGTTTTTTAATGTGCTCCTCGAGAAAAAAAGTAGGTGTCTTCAGATCTGTTGAAGATGCGGTTTCTGTTCTGTTCATTTTAGAAATCCCGATCGGACATTGTTTTATGGCCATGTCCAGAGTAAAGAGTGTGTATATTCACCCAGTATACATACAGTTAGGCTGATATTAAATGACTTAAACAGTGATAAAAGATGTTGGCCATATTGCCCATCTCTAAGTTGTTCATTCCCTGTGTGACTTGCAAAGGCATGTCAGCGTTTCGTTTGGACACACCACAAGGTGTCACTGTGGCCTCAAAAGCTTCAGCACTGCCACTCTTAGCTTGATAGCTGTCTGAAGTAAAACACGCATATACGCATACACTCATATCATTTAATATAAGCCTAACTATATATATATATATATATATATATATATATATCAGGGCCGTAACCACCATAGACATAGACACAGACACCATAGACAAGTTTTTTTTTTCTACAATTGTTATTGTACATATCTGATATAACATTGTAGCAGCAATTTCTGTTCACTTTTTGTTTCTTTGTGCTTTATTAAAAAAAAAAAAAAAAGGCCGCCCTCCCCCCAATGTTTAAGGCATGGTTACGGCCTTGATATATATATATATATATAAATAATTGTAGAAATTATTAAATTAAATAAATAAATAAATGTGGAAAAAGTACAGTAATATATAAATAAGGAAATAAAAGTATAAACAGTAATTTATTTTATTTTTGTTTAGAGTAAAATTTATAAGGAATACATAATGTTAACACGTTTTTCACTTTATATCCCTTGAAGAAAACACCTGAAAGTTTATTTTTTATGTTATTTTCTTTTCAAAAAAAAATATGCACAAAATTTAGCTAAAGACACCATTGAAAGACAAAAAGGCATATATATTTAACTAATTCAGCATTTAAAGTTGATCAGGCATTTGTCAGCATTGTGTTTGGCCAGCTATTTAACTTCTGTTGCATACTGAAAAAAATAGTCGATTTTGTCAGGATTCACCAGTCACCATGCCTGTTTCCTCCACACACTACATTTCCCATGATCCTCCCTGGTCATCACCTGCACACCCCCAATTTCTTTAGTTAACAGGGACATTGCACATTAATAAAACATTTCTGCAAATGCACCAGAATTAGCCGAAGGCTATTTTTCATCTGTAGTCCCAGGACAGAATATTACAAGTCACCCTAGAAATAAATATGTGGTTAAAATACATACTAGTAAAACAAATACATAACACACTACATAAAACCCATCTATCAATATAAAAAACTTTGTGTACGTTTGTATAAAGAGTCACTGAACTCACCTGAGACCAGGTTGTTAAACAATAAATAATGGGAGAAATAACCATAGAGTGCATAAACATCTTAGCTGCCTCTAGTGACATATAATCTCTAGTAAGCCTGAAATTATAAAGATTAAACTTAACCTGCTTACAGACCTTTTTTTTACCTGAGCTTTGAATGTAAGTTTAGAATCAATCAATACTCCAAGGTATTCATATTGAGAAACTACCTGCACCCTCACCCCAGACACAAAAACATCTGGCTCATTACTGATACTGTTTGACTTAGAAAAAAAACATACACACTGTTTTAGACACATTTAGTTGTAAACAATTTTCCTTTAACCATGCTGATACATTAACCATAGAATTTGTAAGTTCATTAGAAACTTGTGTCAAACTATTACCATGTAAATAAATTACATTATCATCTGCATACATTTGTATATTTGTGCCAGGACATACAGAGTGAAGATCATTTATATATAAAGCAAAAATCAAAGGACCCAGAATAGATCCATGAGGAACACCAGTAGATGTACCTAGATCAGTTGATTGATGATTTTGTATTCGAACACACTGAGACCGATCTGACAGGTATGATTCTATCCAATTGAGTGTATGCAAGGAAAAATTAAAACTAGATAACTTTGATATGAGAATTCTATGATTAACTGTATCAAAGGTTTTCTTCAGATCAAGAAACATGGCTCCTACTACGCCACCTTTATCTAAAAGAATTTTAATATTATCTATAAAATAACAATTTGCTGTCTCCGTTGAGTACTTTTTTCTAAAGCTAAACTGCATTGGATGCAATGTAAATGAACTATCATTCAAATGACAACTAATCTGCTCTGCAACCACACCGCTTCTTGGTAAAGACTAGAAGGGATACAGCTACGGTCACATGCACACATCAATATTGCGTAATTTAATATTTATTTATTTATTCAACCAAACTCATCTTGAAGGCCATCTCAATTCTCTAATAGGTTGTTTGCAATCACGTGGTTCTGGTGACGTGCGAAATTCCAGTGGAGGGCAAGCAGTGAAAATTAGAATGGAAGAGTGAAAACACCAAATGATCATGCAATGAGATAAAATAGCTTCTCTTCCCTGCAAACAATAGCATGAAGAATGTGAATATTTAACCAAGTCAAAAACAAAAAAGGTAAGCAGGTATCCATATTCATTTCAATATCAGCAGACGCAAAACGCTGTAAAAAGGCAAGGCGACAACTTTTAAAGTTAAAAAAATGATATAAGTTACGTAAACAATAAAAGCTCCTTGTGGTTTCTCTGTTTGATAGATTTGAGCAACCATAAACAACGCAAAACATACAAATTTTGAGTTTTTGATAGGATTCCTATATAGAAAAAAATCACTCCCTGCCCTCCAGACGCATTTGCGCTGCAGCAATGACATCATGTGCAAACAACCTATTGCACCATGAGGAATAAGGAAGCTTCCTGAGGAGTCATGAGCGAGTATACACAGGTGTATCCTTTGCAGAAGTCTTTCTCGTCGAGAAACCTGATGCACATATACATTCTCCTCCTTCATATCTGTCACAATAATTTAAATGTATGCTTACTTTTGCAGTTTAAATAAACTTTACATCTCACATTTCAACTGGGCATCTTGCGTTATTAAAGTGCCCCTATTATGGATTTTTGAAAATTACCTTTCATGTAGTGTTTAACATAGCTCTAAGTGAATAAAAACATCCTGCAAAGTTTTAAATCTGAAAGTGCACCGTTTATAAAGTTACTGTCTCTCAAAAGTCACTGAAGTTGTTCTCCCTCCACCATGTTTAAAGTTTATGGCCCGTCCATCTCGGGAATTTGGGTGTCAATTATTCCCGAACTTTCAATGGTAAAAACGACATCAGAGGGTGTTCATGTGCCGTTTTTACCTTATGGGAAACTTTTACGATAATTCAGATAGCACGTGTCGTGAAGGCAGCATAAATCTATTCTAACCTGCTGATTCTAAGGAAAGTTAAAGGGTTAGTTCACCCAAAAACGAAAATTCTGTCATCATTTACTCAACCCCAGGTTGTTCCAAAGCTGTATAAATTTCTTTTTTTCTGTTGAAAACAAAGGACGATCTTTTGAAAAAAAGTTTGTAACCTAGTCGCTTTGGGCCACCATTGACTTCCATAGTATTTTTTATTTACTATGGAAGTCAATGGTGGCCCAAAGCAACCTGGTTACAAACTTTCTTCAAAATATCTTCATTTGCATTCAGCAGTACAAAGAAATTTATGCAGGTTTGGAACAACCTGGGGGTGAGTAAATAATGACAGAATTTTCATTTTTGGCTGAACTATCCCTTTAATTCTCTGTCTATTTGTACATCATCAGTTGAAGATTCCCCCCAGGATTGTAATGTCACCCAATAGTCATATGTTAGACTTCATCTGTCTTAAAAAAAGGCAAAACCTATTGATGGAACAATGGAAAAGAATTAAATAATGTGGATTAAAAACTATTTACAACAAATTGCATACATTTGAGTTATTTGTAACTGATGAACATTCATGCTAAAACCACTATTGTCATACACCTGAAAACCTGTCCATGCATGCAGTGATACCACAGTCATACATGTTCTTCAGTATTTCATTATTTCCACCAGCTAAAGGGAAATTAGATTTAGGTTTAAAAAAAAATAGAAACATTGTAAGCATTTTTACAAGAACCAATATTTACATAATGTCATGCTAGTTTAGTACATAGCATATAGTCCTGTGCAAAATTAATGTTTAATCTTAGCAGTTAAGCTTACAGGACCTATGAGTAAATAAGTCCCTGCAGTGGCACTGTCCAGCAGTGTGGGAGAAATCACTTCTGAAGTCATACCTGCAGGGAAAGTATACAAAGTATACAATAATCTTTAAACTAAAGGCGTGTTTCTTAACATAGAGATATGCCTTGACTAAACCATCATGGAGAAGATCAACCTATAGAATGTATGACAACATTACATAATGTCATTTGCTCACATTATCACTCACCTCCACAAACTCATGGTCTCTTCCGACCAATTCGATCAATTGTGTACCACAAATAATTTTTTATTTCAGCTTCACAGTCTGCCCTCAACACACTGTGTTTTGATGCAGCATCTGAAAGAGAAAACTCCAAGAATGAATTGGAAATAAGTTGGATGGTAGTCCTTCATACTCGCAACCGCTCTTGTACACTTTTAAGATCAAATTGGCAGACATCACAGAGTTCACCAACTGATTGAATTTATAAATACAGAAAAACGTAAGTAAATACAAACTTTCTTAGTATGTGGAAAGTGATCATCAGCAGTGAGTTTACCTCGGATTACATCTGTTAAAGTAAGCTTAGAGAAGGCCTTTTTATCTCCTCTCCCCTGCCAGTTGAACTCCATAGCCAGATCATCTGTTATGACGCGCTGCATAATATTCTTAATCACATCCTTGGCCCCAAAACCTCCAAGCCTTGACAGATATTTTACCTGTAAAGAAAATGCTTTTAAATATTTTATTGAGTGTTGTTTATTAATATCACATGTCTTGAAATACTTGATATTATTAGTCAAACAAGGCATTGAGTGGTCAAATATTTTGTATAATGACCACAAAACGTCTCGGTTACAAAGGGGACAGGGCTTACACAAAGAGTGACCTCCACTGCCGTTCCGTGATAACCCGTACAGTGAGAATATTGGATAACACTGGGAAAGCTTGCCCACTGACTGGGAAGGGAAGGCTGTGGTAGCCACATTCTTCCCCGAAGGAGTTATGTGGAGAAGTACACATGGACTAACCCCATAGGGCCGTACTACATATGGAAGTACTGGGGTGACTCCAACCTGGTACAAGGTGGGTTCTCCCAAAGGGAAAGACACGGGCTTCGTTTAAGAGCACTGGTGGATTTTACACATATGGGATCTCCGCAGGGTCACACATATTGTCCCTGACCGGGTGAGGTGATAACACAGGAGGAGACCAGCTCAACACGAAGGCTATAGAATCTAGCGAACGTGTTAGGTGTCGCCCAGCCCGCAGCTCTAAAAATGTCTGTTAGCCAGGCGCCACGAGCCAGTGCCTAGGAGGATGCAACACCTCTCGTAGAGTGAGCACGCAACCTGAGCGGGTAGGGTACACCTTGTGCTTGATAAGCCAAGGCGATGGCATCCACTATCCAGTGGGCCATCCTCTGCTTGGAGACAGCCTTTCCTTTCTGCTGGCCTCCGTAACTCCGCTGGTCTGAGGTCCTGAGGCTTTGAGTTCTGTCTATGTACAGTCACAGAGCACGGACTGGATAGAGCAAAGCCAGGGCTGGGTCTACCTCCCCTGGGGGCAGTGATTGCAGGCTCACTACCTGGTCCCTGAAGGGAGTGGTAGGAACCTTGGGCACATAGCCAGGCCGGGGTCTCAGTACTATGTGGCTGTCAACTGGCCCGAAATCTAGGCACGATTCGTCGACTGAAAATGCCTACATAGCAACAGCCCGCTCCACAGGAGGGATGCGCGTGTAACCCTTAGCCGGCCCGCCATCAAAGGTGGTGAAGGAGGAGGAGCCACTGGAACGGTTTTGGGCAGTAAAAGGTGCCGTCCACGAGCTTCTCATGCACCTCCAGGAAGAGTAACTGGGTGGGCAGCTGAGAACCAACCTTGAGGGCTTGGGACACGGTGGAGGGTTCCACACAAGCCCGACCCTGTTGGCGGCCCAGGAAAGCATAGCCATCATCTCCAGATCTGACTCAGGCAACGCTAACGTTCCCGAAAGAGGCAACACAGCCAAATCCTCATCCCCAGAGAAGTCTGGCTCACCCTCCGATGCAGCGATCAACATCCGGTCAACGGGGGGAGCTCCGAAGGATACGGCTGGTGCACACCTTTGAGATGGCATGCTTCATCAGCAGCTTTACTGGCTGCGGAGTGCTGGAGGAGTGAGGGTTCCTAGGGGGTTAGTTCCCCTAGGAAGTCTCAACTGCAACTCCGAGATGGTCATCTCTCCACATGACTCATCCACGAACGCTGCCTCAGCGTGCTTGACACCCAGACACATGAGACAGCAATTGTGACCATCCCTCATCGCTAGGTAACAACCGCATCCAGAAACACAGAAGTAGAATGTCATCTTTAAAAAGACGCAAGCTCTAATTGTGTAAGCTCTTTCAGGGACTTTATCTTTTTAAGTGCTGAAGCATGCATGGGTACGGTCGCAGCAACACAGACAGGGAAATGTGCAGCCTGTCATGTGCTTCCTTCTCTTTGAAGGCGCTCTCTTACCAGACGTAAGAACTGCTTTTCGGTGCTCTGAAGTGCATCGTACCGGCTGTGACAGCATTTTAGGCACTATAAAAACACCTATTTGCTCAATGAAGGCAAAAAATAAAAAATACAAGAAAGAAAAAGAGAAGGAGATCAACCCCATCTGCCACGCTGTACGCCAACACTGAAGAGAAGCTTCCTCCAGAAGAGCTGGCTCTTTTAGAAACACCGCTTAATGGGAGAGCAGCAAACATGGATGAACCACTCGACTCCAAAGTGAAAAGCTAAAGAATGCATTGCACCTGCTGCTCATTATGTACCCGTGCTGCGTGGCACAGCAGCTGCTGCAAATGATTGCATGCCAATGTGCATTGGCTCGTTTTAGGGCCCGTCCACACAGAGACACGTTTAGGTGCATACGCAAAAATTTTGTATTGTATAGGTGTTTCGTCCAGATGGATCTGGCGTTTTCGGAGCCTGAATCCGCTATTTTTTGTAACCGGGTCCCAGAGTGGATAAATCTGAAAACGACGCCCTTGTGTTTTCATGTGTACCGCCAATCCATATATTTTGTGATACGATGATGTCATCACCCCACATGTCGACCCTAGTCAGACATTGCTATGTCACATAACGGCAACAACAACTACAACAACAATTGCTGACTACATGCTTGTGTTCGTGCTGCAGAAGTTACTGAGCCTATTAGCCTTCCTAAACTAAAGCTTTATTTCTAAGCTTTACTAAGGTTTGAATACAGCGCTGAAGAGTAATGCCCATGCTCCAAGTCTTATTCTCCGTTTTTAGTGTATGTCTGTGGCAGAATTACAGTGCCACATACTGATCTGGCATGTATACTACATCATTTTGTGTCGGTTTCAGTGGTTTCGTGTTTACGCAGATATTTCTTGAGATGAGGGGAAAAAAAAGATCGGACAGGGAAAGCTCTGGCTTCGTGTGGATATAGCCTTAGTTACACTCGAAGTGGATTGGCCTCTCTAGCGAGATTCCTATTCATCGGTCTGTCCGACATACGTTGAACGTGACTGACTGAATGGGAACGTTACTGTATATGTAGAATATTGCTCATTTGCACCATCTTGTACCAACTAGTTGAACAAGGAACCAGAGCTGGGTGATTGAGAACTTGAAATAGTTATCTGTGTTATGCTAATCCATAGAAAGTTATTAATAATAATGCAGATTCATAATGAATCTGCATTAAAATTATAACACTGTATTTAATGTCCATTTTATTTATTTATTTATTTATTTACTAAGTACCCGTGGAATAAGCAGGATAATGTGCGTCATTATTGCAAAATAAACCATTTACAGGCATTACAGGTCAGAGTGTACATTACAGCTAAGTGTACATGATCCCCTTTCTTGAAATGCTGTGTTGACTCACATATTTTTGGCGTGTTGTTGCATTAGTGAGCTCCATTTCAGTCTTGACCACATCTTCAAAGGTTCTAAGAGGCAGATTTAGGCTTGTTTTAGCATCTGTAGTGGGCGTGCTGGTACTGCTGGGGGCTTCAGAAACCGGATTGTCTTTCAGTAGTTTCTTTAGCATGGCAGAGTTTTCCTGAACTGTGATCTTGATGTCTCTCAGCATTTGGAGGAGATCATCCTTGTCTGTTGTGTAAGAGGAGCAGTGTTGTAATTACAAAAGAGAGAGAGAGAAAAGAAAAAAACTTCTCAAACTGATTATGACAAAAGAAGCTGACTCACCATCAGCTGACATTCTGGATGTAGATGGTGTAGGAAGAAGTGGTTTTTTTGACATTTCTTGAGTGCTTTCAAATCTTTGTCTTTTTAGCATTCCAGGGAATCCAGTGGCTAATAGAAAAGATCTTAATTTGAAAATAAACAATATTTTTAAAAAACGGTACAAATAAATTCTTTGACCTTTTAAAAATCCTTTAAACAAATGTTGTTTTTGGAAACAAAGTGCAAGTATCTGTTACTTACCGTTCTTTCTGTTCTGCAATTTCTTTTTGCCCCTCTTTTGCCTTATCAAAAGAAACTGCAATAAGATAAATATTTTATTATATTATTTGAGAACTTAATTAAAAAAAATTAAACAATTATTTTAAAATAGTGACCATTACCATATTCTTTGTGAAAGCTAATATTTAATTTCTCCCATGTTTTCCCTCCTGTTTCAGGTTTAACTCTGTTCTGGACAGCTTCCATGAACTTCTCTGGTGATTTGAATGGGGGCCAGTAACTTTGTTTGTTGTCTAGGCTCAACCAGTTAGATGGTGCCACCATCACCTCATCTGAGTCTTGCAAGGTAACAACTGCATACATGATCAGTCTAGAGAAGGGGGGAAGAATTATGTTTAGCTCTGATTGAAAAAAAAAAAAAAAAAATGCTTGATTATGACAGTAGCTGATTTTTGGGGTACTCAACCCTTTGACTGAAACTAGTTGTTTTGCCAGAATAGTTGCAATGATGAGATTGTCAATGTTAAAAAAAGTGTTGACTATCATCATGTGGACTTTTCAAAGTTTCATTAAAATGTTTCTCAGAGCAGTTAAATGCACCACTGTGGATTCTGTCATAGAGTTTCTTTATGTATGGAATTAGATACTCAATGTTGTCTTTATAGAAGGAAACTGGGATGCTGTCTGGTCTTGGTGTGTCTGACACTTGAAGAGAATGTACAGCTGACACAATGTCAACCTCACTGACTGCATGTGAGCTTTCTTCACCCAGTGATGAATCTGTCTCATCTGTCAAAAGGTCGATTTTTAGATTCAGAAATTGGAAAACTGATTGTATCTGGGGATCTTTCTGAAAAGTTTTGTGGAAACATTGTTGATCTCCAAGTACACAGGCTGATGGTCATGCATCTTTGAGTCTCTGAATTCAACACTTCTGACACGCCACATACATTCTTCTGGAACAAAAAAGTAATCCAGCCTTCATCATTTGACTGTGGAATGTATAACGACTCGGGTAAAGGCCTGCGACTCTACCTGCGCGACTCAACTGAGCAAGGACACCGGTAAGGCACTTAAGTATCTTCCTTTCCCTTTCTTACACACTTCTTCTTTTCCTTCATACTCAGCATGTGCTTCCAATACATTCCTGTTGTCTCTCGGCTTCGCTCCACTAACTCACGTAAAAGGCAGTGCAATGCTGCCAGCCTGCGTCCTATCTACTCCTCTTCTAATACTAATACTCCTCTCTCTGTCTCTGTGGGTCTATGGAATTGTCAGTCAGCTGTTAACAAAGCTGGCTTCATTCCAGCCTTTGCTACTAATTCTACTCTCAATATCTTGGGCTTGACTGAGAACTGGATTCGTCCAGAGGACTCAGCAACCCCCGCTGCTCTCTCTAACAACTTCACTTTCTCTCATACCCCTCGCCAGTCTGGGAGGGGTATGAGAGTACACTTGTAAATAAATGTAAATAATCCTGCTTTACAGGGTTCTTCTTCAGATGTCTATTAGCTGAAGCTGTTTCATGAACTTATTCACACAACAACGCAGCTTTTTGTGGATTGGGTTGTCTTTCATCTCTTTTAAACAGATTTTTGTTTCCTTTGTTCATAAATGGATTGAAAACGATGTTGAAATCTTTAGTAATGTCATTGACACAGTCATGCCGATGAGTGATGCAGTGTCGTCTGAGGGCCTGAAGACCAATAAAGGTCTTCGGCCTTGTTCCTTACGCATAGAGATTTCTAAAGTTTCTCTGAATCATTTGATGATGTTATGCACTGTAGATGATGAGATTTGCAAAGCCTTTGCAATTTGGCATTGAGGAACATTGTTTTTAAAGTATTCCACAATCTTTTTATGCACTCATAAAAAGCCTCTGCCCATCTCTACTTCTGAGAGACTCTGCCTCTCTAAGACATCCCTTTTATAGCTAATCATGTTACAGACCTGATATCAATTAAATTAATTAGTTGCTAGATGTTCTCCCAGCTGAATCTTTTCAAAATTTCTTGCTTTATCAGCCATTTGTTGCCCCCGTGCCAACTTTTTTAGTCCTGTAGCAGGCATCAAATTTGAAATGAGCTCATTTAGTGGATAAAAGTGTAAAATTTCTCTGTTTAAACTTTTGTTGTTATCTGTGTTCTATTGTGAATGAACTATTGGCTCATGTGATTTGAAAGTCTTTTAGTTTTCATTTTATTCAAATTTAAAAATGTCCCAACATTTCTGGAATACGGGTTGTACATAACATTTACAGGGACAAAACATATATATATATATATATATATATATATATACATACACTACCAGTCAAAAGTTTGGACACGGTAAGATTTTTAATGTTTTTAAAAGAATTTTCGTCTGCTCACCAAAGCTGCATTTATTTAACTAAAACTACAGTAAAAACAGTAATATTGTGAAATATTATTACAATTTAAAATAACTGTTTTCTGTTTGAATATATTTTATAAAGTAATTTATTCCTGTGATCAAAGCTGAATTTTCAGCATCATTACTCCAGTATTCAATGTCACATGATCCTTCAGAAATCATTCTAATATGCTGATCTGCTGCTCAAGAAACATTTGTGTACAATCAAATGTAATAAATAATATAATCTTTTGTAACATTATAAATGTCTTCACTGTCACTTTTGATCGATTTAATGCATCCTAAAAGTATTAATTTCTTTAATTTCTTTAAAAAAAAAAAAAAAAAAAATTCTTACTGACCCCAAACTTTTGAACGGTAGTGTATAATGTTACAAAAGTTTTATTTCAGATAAATGCTGTTCTTTTGAACTTTCTATTCATCAAGGAATCCTGAAAAAAAAAGTACACAACTGTTTTCAACATTGATAATAATCATAAATGTCTCTTAAGCAGCAGATCAGCATATTAGAATGATTTCTGAACTTTTTTTAGTTGCTAAAATGTACAATATTGACGTATTGACAACATCTTAAATGTATTATATGTTATGCGTTTACAGCTATAGAAACATACAATATTTACAAATCTTTCATAACATAAATATATTGGTATCGTTTTTTTTTGTTTTTTTTTAATTATTATTTATTTTAATATAATTTATTTTAGACCCTTAACCCTACCCCATGCCTCGACATAACCACTTTTATTGAGTATAAAATGAATAAATAAAATGTAACAGGTACAGTTAAATGTACATGATACAGTATTGTTGCAGTATAGCATTTAATAGATATTTTTGAGAAGCTAATCCCACTCCTACCTCTAAACCTAGCATTAAACAATTTCTAAATGTAATATAAAGGAAATGGATTGCATTCACAGTGCTCTCTAGCAGTATACAATAGTTTTGTATGAGGTACATAGTACATTCAGTTGTTAGTCACTGACAATCTTATTCCAATCTACTGTCCAAACATAAAAGTAATTGTATGTGTGGTAGATCCACACTTTACATAAAATACTTTTTGTAAAATAATTACAATTTAAAGGAAAAGTTACCTTTTATCTCAGGATAATGTGTGGGACAGTAGACTGTTGTCGATTCACCTGTCAAGTCAAGCAGAGTAAGATTTCAGAGTAAGGTTATCTGATTCACCTTTGGGTGTTGTCCAGATTAGGTTTTGTTCATAATGTTTTCTCCACCATGGCTCCTCCCTCCCTCCACTCCCCCATGGACTGTTTTACTCCTGACTGTTCCTTCCCCGTCTCCGTTGTCGTGTTCTCTGTATGCAACAGTCACATGTTACAGGTGTGGACTTAGTGCGTTAAGTAAATGGAAAGAGAATTTTTCTAATTTTTACATTTTATTTGAATTTATATTGCTCAGAATAATTGTAAAATCAGGTGTATGTATTTATTATGTATTTATTATGTATGTATGTAGTATGTATTTATTGCTTGTGTTTTATTTTATTCCTTTATTTCTTTCATTTTTATTCCTTTCATTTTAATTTTTTTAAATCCTGAAATTTAGTTTTCTGAAAAGAATGGGAACAGGTTTAGGGGAAAAGTAAAGCAAAAATACATTAAAGGATTAGTCCACTTTCTAAAATTTCCAGATAATTTACTCATCCCCATGTCATCCAAGATGTCCATGTCCTTCTTTCTTCAGTCGAAAAGAAATTAAGGTTTTTGATTGTAAATATTCCAGGATTTTTTCCTTATAGTGGACTTCAGTTGGCCCCAAACGGTTGAAGGTCATTTTATAAAACAAAAATTAAAATGTATATGCTTTATAAACACGTGGCGCAAGTGCGTTGACCTTCAACCGTTTGGGGCCAACTGAAGTCCACTATAAGGAGAATAATCCTGGAATGTTTTCATCAAAAACCTTAATTTCTTTTCGACTGAAGAAAGAAGGATATGGACATCTTGGATGACATGGGGGTAAGTAAATTATCAGGAAATTTTAATTTGAAAGTGGACTAATCCTTTAAGTGAAAGCAAATTTTGCTCTTTTTAGGTCTGTTTGCCCTGTGGGCAAAATGGAGATGATCGAAGTTGTTGAATGAATGGATGCATGCATATTAAACAATCAAACATCTTCATTATTGCATGTAAAGGCTTCAGGTCTGTTATCATTCAATGAACTGTTGTTATATTTCTGAGGTAACTGAGAATGTAATGAGAAAGAATATAATTATGAAACAATGATATCTTCAGGAAAAAGATTAAGAGTTTTTATCATTAGGTCAATACATAGTAAATTGATTCACATTTATAGAAAACTGGTTTGGTTCTATTCCTGTTCCCTCTCATAGTATCTAATTTCTGTATTTAGCTCCTGTTAAGCCTGTTAGTTCTGGCTCCCTGGTCTGTCTTCCCAGGCCTCCACCATGGCTCCTCCCTCCTGTGACTCCGCCATGCAACGTCTCGCTGGTTGTGGCCTGGGTCCCTGCCTGGCTCCTTCTGTTCCTGGCTTCTCCCTACTTTGACTCCCCCATGGACAGTTTTGACTGTTTTTATCCCTCTCCTGTTCCAAGTTGTGTTTGCTTCATTTTCTTCAACCCCCCATGTTTCTCTGTTGTTGATTTAATAAAGAGTTTGTTTGCTCGATACTCCTTACTCGATACTCCTGTACTCCTTACTCTCTCTGTATACAACAGTTGTGGACGTGGACTTTTTTGTGCGTTAAGCAAATGGAAAGATACATTTTCTCCTTTTTACATTATATTTAAATTATATTGCTCAGAATAGTTGTAAAATCAGTAGCATACTGCTGATGTATATATAAAATAATAGGAACAGGTTTAGGGGGAAATTAAAGTGAAACACATGAAGTGAAAGCAAATGGTGCTCTTTGAAGGTCTGTTTGCCCTGTAGGTAAAACTGAGATGCTCAAACTTGTTTAGTGGTTGCATGCATATAAAACAATAAAAACATCTTCATTATTGCATGTAAAGGCCTGTCTGTTATCATTCAATGAACGTAGTTATATTTCTGAGGTAACTGAGAATGTTATGAGAAAGAATATGATTCTGAAACAATATCTTCAGTACAGATTAAGAGTTTTTATCATTAGGTCAATAGGCTAGTGAATTGATTTACATTTATAGAAGCCTTAAAGTGCCCCCTATTATGGATTTTTGAAAATTACCTTTCATGCAGTTTATAATGTAGCTGTATGTGAATGTAAACAGACCACAAAGTTGTAAAGCTGAAAGTGCATCATAAAGTTATTGTCTCTCAAAAGAAAGAGTCGACTCTGAACCGCTTAAACAAGTTGTTTTTAGTTCAAATCCCATTTCGCATAAGTTCACACGTCACAAGTTAACACATATGCATAATGCCCTCCTACATTCTGTGTGGAGATCCTGCAAAAACTTTAACCCCCAAACGCTGTAGCTCGTTCCTGTGGATAACATGTCGACAAGACGCTGTAGTCTGCACTGTGAAAGGATATTCGGTTTATTTTCACTTCCAAAGTGTGAGGCTGTGAAAAATCAGTGGTTAAAGATGGAACAGTGCCTGCTTTATTTGGACCACAATGCTCCTCAGAATCACAAACTGTAAGTGTGCCACTAAGCAGACCGCTGCCGCAATCGGTAGATCAATGGCGGCAATGGTGGAGACAGAGAGACACCTGTGGGTGAACTTGGAGGATATCGGGGAGAAAGAGAAGGGTTTTCTCCTCGATGCCCTAGTCTCGCCCTCTGAACTTTTTTGTACCTCTGTCGAGGCGGTGGTGGTAAAGTTCCAAGAGGCGAAGGCACGCTTAGCGGCTTTTAAATCATGCATACCTCACCGGTCTGAGTCTAAACCCAGACAGCTAGGGGGACATGGCCCATCCTGGTCTGAGGATCATAGACAGGGCCAGAAATCTAGCATTGCCTCCGAGGAGCAGGTTGCGGAGAAGGCAAGAAGCTAGAAAGATGAAGCAGGATCTAAGGAAAGTTATTCTCCATGTCTCAGGTAGACTTTTTGTAGGTCGCCTCTCCTCCTGTGAGAGCCGTTGCATTTTGCATTGACCTCAAACTCCTTGCTTAAGGCTTTTTGGGGGTACTTTTTTAGATAGGGTTTCTTTTTAGGGGCATTTTTATACTAGGGCCCTGGAGCTCCTTTTTTAGTGAAGGTTGATCATGACACCCTTCCTATATACCTACTCTCTTTTAAGAATTGTTTGTAGGTTTTATAGTGGGTAAATTTGGCAAGCCAAAGTTCACGATTTTCAAGTAGTTGGCCTTATATGAGGCCTCCTTGATTAACCTTCCCTAAGGTTGAAGCGAAGTGGTTTTCTCTCATTTTGAGAGTGTAGGATGATATGTCAAAACCTTCCACTCCCCTGAGCTCCAGATATATCATGACTTCAGGTGTGGCTTTTTGGCCGTCCTTACATCACCCTTTTATGCGTGTTGACTTTCTATCTTAGCCTCCGCTCTATCGAGCTCTAGTATGCCTTGGTCTAGCGTCTGCCTTTCTTTAGGCCGTCTTGATACTTTATGGCAGTGTGCTGGCTTCATTTTTCTCAGTATTTTTATATTTGAGGCTTTAGCTATGAGCTTCGGGTTGTGATGTTTTTCTAGTGTTGGCCTGTGTTTATGCCACCTTGAGTTTCTTCCTGTGGGAATGAGCAGGTGTCTTTATTTGAGAGTCGTTATATTGATGCCACCACTTTTTAAGCTTCAGGTTATTTTTCTGAACCTGTCGGACATACCAGCCTGTGTTTTGAATATTGGCAAGTATTCTGCATTCCGGATGAAGGTGGGGAGATCATTCCACCAGCAAGGAACAGTGAAAGAAAATGTTGTGAAGAGCGATTTTGTGCCTCTCTGTGATGGTACAACGAGTCTTCACTCATCTATTGATCACAGGCTTATGGTAGGGATGTAGATTCGTAAGAGTGAGTGGAAATAGGAGGGTGCTGAGCCTGTGAGCAGTGAGGTCATTAAAGACAAGACGTCCTGAATCATAGGTTTGATTACAGTTTGATTAAAATGCACATGACTATCTTTGCTTAATGTTATGAACAGTATAGCTACGCAAATTATTCTCCATTTGCTTTTCTGTTTCATCTCGGGATGCCCATGCCAAGGTGACTATAGAGTACATCAATTCATTGTGGATCCAGCCTCTTATGAAGACTTCAGATGCTTCAACACTTGTGAAAAGATGACCCCAACCCCTGCGAGGACGTCAGATGACGCAAACTCTGGATCAACATGCACCATTCCAAATTTTGCTATATATCCTAATCATTGTTAACATATACTTCCATGAGCTCATTTTTTTCTGACTTAAATTAATACGTTACATGTACATTTCTGAAATTACATAAATTGGACACAGTCCTCTGATAACAGATTACTCTAAATTGTATTGTAGACATGAATTTCTGTAAAGCTGCTTTGAAAACATATGTGTAAAGCACTATACAAATAAATGTGAATTTAATTGAATTATCTCTGCTCTTCATAGCTGTCATTACATCCTCAACGTCCTCAGGTTGGATGCAAACAATCATGCTTTCTCTAAAAACCTGAATATATATATTTTTTAATTATTTTTAAATGGCCAGCTAATGCAGAGGCAAAACATTTGAGAGCCAGGGTTATGAGAATTGAGGTCAAAGGACAGCTCTGATCCAGCAGTTTGTCTCTCTCATCTGAGACATCTACAGATTCATTATCTTCATCTGCTGCATCCCTGAGAAGGTTTTTCACAATGAGGAAATTTTAATACAGATTTGGGTTTGCCTGTTTTTGCTCTTCTATCTCAGCCTTAAGAGTAAAATTTAGAAGGAATACATAATGTTAACACTTGCTACCAGATTTTTCTCACATTAGATCCCTTGAAGATAACACCTGAATTTTTCACAATCGAAAGATAAAAGGGCATTATCATTTAACTAATTCAGCATTTAAAGCATATAACGTCAGGCATTTGTCAGCATTGTGTTTGGCCCTCTATTCAACTTCTGTTGCATGCTGAAAAGATATACTAGTCTATGTTGAAGTATACTGAAACTCTTTATAACAGATACTGGAGATCTCATATTAGTTGTTGAACTATAATGAGGGATGATATAGCAAAGAAGCACACTTGATTGTTACACTTTAATATTACTGTACGATGTAAATATACTAAAATTATATTTTCAGCACTTGTAGCACTGCAATTTTATTGCAATTATATTTCTTGAATCAATTAACCATTTTCTCAAAACAGTTTATACACTCACACAACATATTCTCAGATGAATTTGACAGGAAAAATAAATATTGGAGCATGTAAAACTGATTGTTGATATGTTGATATTTTTGTTTTGAGAGCTAATGGTTTGAGATTGTCAGTATAACATCCATAACCACTGAGACGAAAAACAGCCTGCAAAACATGCTACTTACCTAAATCTACTCTAACTTGCTGATTCTAAGAAAAGTTAATTATTTGTACAGTCTGTGAATTTGTACATCATCATTTGAAGATTACCCCGAGTATTGTAATGTCACCTAATAGTCACAATAGTTTGACATCTAATTTCACTATTGTAAGACTTCATTTGTCTAAAAAAGGGCAAAAGCAATGTAAATGTCATGTAATTATGAATTATTCTAAAATAAAATTATTACATCTTATTGATGAAGCATTGAAAAAGACAGAAATAGTCTATGTAGATTAAAAACTATTTACAACAAATTGCATACACTTGAGTTATTTGTTATTGATGAACGTATGTAAAACTACTACTATCTACACCTGAAAACCTGTCCATGCATGCAGTGATATCACAGTAAAACACATTCTCCAGTATTTAATTATTTCCTCCAGTTAGCTAAAGAAAAGTTAGCTAAAAAATAAAAAAAATACATTGTAAGCATTTCATCACAAGAACCAATATTTGGAGCACAAAGTCATGCTAGTTTAGTACACCTAGCCTATAGTTCTATACAAAATGAATGTTTATTCTGTAAGCAGTTAAGCTTACATGAATTATGAGTAAATGTTCCAAAACTCAGTCATCAATAAAAGGCACTCCAATCCCTGACTGGAAGGCACTGTCCATCACTTCTGAAGTTAGACCTGCAGGAAAAGGAGGTATTTATACAAAGTATACAGTGATCATCATTAAACAACTGAATGTGAGTTTCTTAACATAGAGGTATGCCTTTATAAACCATCATGGAGAAGATCAACATATATAAAGTATGACAATATTACATAATATCTTGTTCATAATATCATTATCACTCACCTCCACAAACTCTTGGTCTCTTCTGACCGATTCGATCAATTCCGTGCCAAAGATAATTTTTTATTTCAGTGTCACAGTCTGCCCTCATTACACGCTGTTTTGATGCAGCATCTGAAAAAGGAAGCTCGAATGAATTGGAAATGTGTTGGATGGTAGTCCTTCATACTCACAACTACTACCAAATTAGCAGACATTACAGAGTTTACCAAGTGATTGAATTTACAAACATAGGCTAAGTAAAATACAAATTTTCTTTGTGGGAAGTGTTCATGCAGCAGTGAGTTTACCTCGTATTACATCTGTTAAAATAAGCCTAGAGAAGGCCTTTTTGTTTCCTCTCCCCTGCCAGTTGAACTCCTTAGCCAGATCATCTGTTAGGACTTGCTGCATAATATTCTTAATCACATCCTTGGCCCCAAAACCTGTAATCCTTGACAGATATTTTACCTATAAAGAAAACATGTTTAAATATTTTATTAAGTGTTGTTTGTTGTTGTGAGTGGTTAAATATTTTGTGTAATGACCACAAAAGTGTATATAGCTCATTTGCACCATTTTTTCAAACGGCCCGCAGCTTGTCTATTAAAATATATTATATGTGGCCCGCCATGCATAATTTAGAAATCGTGCAGTTTCACAATGTCAACACAAGGTGGCAGTACTAGATTTTAGGCCAGGGAAACATTAACACGCCAAAAGTTCACAAATGTGTACTTGCTGAGTGTCTCGATCACAAGACCGCTAAACAGCCAGTGAGAAGTGTTTGAGTTTGGCATAGAGGTCTCAGGTACAAGCTGCAAATTTCTCTGTGATTAAATCAGTTTAAAGCCATTTGAAACAGGTCTGACTTAATCAACAACACTAACGTCCAAATCAGGAGAAACATTGAGCCAACCAACAATTCAACAATATTTCTCATGGATTTACTGTGGTAACACTAACTGTAACGTGGTATTTTGTTAGAAATGTAGGTTAATATCTCATTTTATTTTATTTTATTTGTTTTTAAAAGTGGACATGTATTAAATGAGTAAGAATGGCCAAATTACAGACTGTTTTTTGTAATAAACAGTTTTGTGCATTCGTATTTATATGTGTTTATAGACTAAATACAATAAAACAGGGGTGCCCAACCCTGTTCCTTTTAGATCTACCTACCTGCAAAGTTTAGCTCCAACCCTGATAAAAAACACATAATTAAGATCTTCAGGAGCACTTGATAATAAGGTTAGGGCTTCGTAATTCCTGTAGTTACGAGAAAAAGTGTTCACCTCCTTGTAGAGCTCATAATTACAGCTTGTAAGCTGGGAGTTTTCTGAAAGCTCCCAGATGTACCATGTGGCTGCTGTACCACTTGACTGCTGTAGATTCATATAGGCGTTGATAGTGGTGCCATGGAAACGCATAATTCCCAGTATAAGGACATGAACAGCTCCGAATATAACGTAACGTGTTGTCATCTCAAGATTCTGGTAAATAGGAGGTGGCGTGAACGCAGCAATAGAGTACCTCAGGGATGACGTGTTTTTGTAGGTCAACCCGGAAGTTAGTGGCGTACGGGTTCCCGCAATCAAAAGCCTATGTATTTTTCCCATAGACTTTTGGAAAATAGCAAAAAAATAAGCTCTGTGTTTAACAAAGGGTTATGACACTTACACGTTTGGTCTATCAAGATAATCTTTACAAGTTAACAAAACAACTTTATTTAAAAACATGCTCGCTGATTATGATCTGTGCTGTTTGAATACTTATCCACTTTTTCATGAGAAATGCTGTCCAAATGTCCTGTTTGTCATGATGACGTCTAAAGTCCCCGCCAAAGGAAGTAGTCCCTTTTAGCAATATGTTTTTAAGACACAATAAAGGTTTAAAAAATCACAAGCGGGTTATAACTGGTGTGTTTTATGTCATAGATCAAAATGTGAAAATATTTAGAGGCTTTGTTAACCACAGACCTTATTTCAGGCGATTTAGCAAAAACCCATTCAAAAAACCCATTGACTTTGGGGCGATGGAACCGGAAGTCCTAAAATGCTAACTCGCTTCCGGGTTTTGCCTACAAAAACATGTCATCCCTGAGGTACTTTATTACAGACAGGTGTGTTGAGCAGGGCTGGAGCTGAACTCTGCAGGAAGGTAGGCTGCATTTACACTGCAAGTCTTAATGCACAGATCCGACCTTTTGACCCAGCTACAGTTAAGCTTTTGGCTTATAAGAAAAACAACAACACAGCGGTTTTTCTTTTAAATTAACCGGGCAAAGGTTGAAATTCAGCTGCTGAATGTATGTGTGCGCAATTTCTTTCTAGAAAAATAGATAACGTTAGACATATAAAGTTCCCACCTTAATAATAAAGCTGCGAATTTTTAGTGCGAGTGCATACAAGCACGTCTGCTTCATAATACAACATAAAAACTACCTTTTAGTGAGCAAACGTGCCGTCCTCGCCTTGTGATGGCTTGGAATTCCAATTGGAATCCGATATGCATGTTTAGACGTAGGTCGCATGTCTAGAGATCGGATATGTATCGGATTTAAACCCCATTTGGAAGTGGCTCAGATCGGATGCGAAAATCAGATCTCGTGTGGATTTTTGTGTTTACACGTGTGCAGCTAATTCCCATCTGTGTCAGATGTGAGCAAAAGATTGGATTTTTTGTCCCAGTGTAAATGCAGCCGTAGATCTCCAGAAACAGGGTTGGGCACCCCTGCCATAAAGCCATTCTAGATATAGAAACAATATTTTTACTTTTAACCATGTAGTGAGATGCCATGTGTGATTTTACCTGTGGTGATCTAATTAGAGTACTTTATAATTTAAATAAGAATAGAGTTCTAACTCAGTAATAATATTTAAATTTCACAGTTTAAAAACGAGATGGTTAAAAGTTTTACAAATATTGTTTGTGTATTAAATTTACATCTGTGTCCAATCTCAAGCTACTCCACTGTCAGCTCAAGCTTTTGTCAAAACTGTCATGTTTTCAAGAAACAAAACATTTATATATATATATATATATATATATATATATATATATATATATATATGTGTGTGTGTGTGTGTGTGTGTGTGTCCAAACTTTTTTAAAAGGGGGCCAGATTCAGTGTATATACACCGAATCTGGCCCCCTTTTTAAAAAATCCATAGAAAGAGATTAATAATAATACAGATTAATAATGAATCTGCATTTATATTATAACACTGTATTTAATGTCCATTAATTAATTAATTAATTCATTCATTTCTTAAATAGCCATGGAATAATCAGGATAATGTGTGTTCATTATTGCAAAATATACCTCTTACAGGCATTACAGTTCAGAGTGTACATTACAGCTAAGTGTACATTATGCCTTTCTTGAAATGCTCACATATTTTTGGCGTGTTGTTACATTAGTGAGCTCCTTTTCAGTCCTGACCACATCTTCAAAGGTTCTAAGAGGCAGATTTAGGCTTGTTTTAGCATCTGTAGTGGGCAAGCTGGTACTGCTGGGGGATTCAGAAACCATATTGTCTTTCAGTAGTTTCTTTAACATGGCAGAGTTTTCCTGAACTGTGATCTTGATGTCTCTCAGCATTTGGAGGAGATCATCCTTGTCTGTTGTGTAAGAGAAGCAGTGTTGTAATTACAAAAAAAGAAGAAAAAACTTCTCAAACTGATTAGGACAAAAGAAGCTGACTCACCGTCAGCTGACATTCTGGATGTAGATGGTGTAGGATAAAGTGGGTTTTTTGACATTTCTTGAGTGCTTTCAAATCTTTGTCTTTTTAGCATTCCAGGGAATCCAGTGGCTAACAGAAAAGATCTTAATTTGAAAATAAACAATATTTTAACAAAACGGTACAAATTAATTGTTTGACCTTTTAAAAATTGTTTTTGGAAACAAAGTGCAAGTATCTGATACTTACCGTTCTTTCTGTTCTGTAATTTCTTTTTGCCCCTCTTTTGCCTTATCAAAAGAGACTGCAATAAGATAAATATTGTATTATATTATTTGAGGGCTTAATAAAAATCCTAAACTTAAACAATTATTTTAAAATAGTGACCATTACCATATTCTTTGTGAAAGCTAATATTTAATTTCTCCCATGTTTTCCCTCCTGTTTCAGGTTTAACTCTGTTCTGGACAGCTTCCATGAACTTCTCTGTTGATTTGAATGGGGGCCAGTAACTTTGTTTCTTGTCTAGGCTCAACCAATGTGATGGTGCCACCATCACCTCATCTGAGTCTTGCAGGGTGACAACTGCATACATGATCAGTCTAGAGAAGGGGGAATGAATTATGTTTAGCTCTGGTTGAAAAAATTGAAATAAATTGAAAAGTTAACCAAACAAATCATCTTAAAGTCATGGGAATGGTGAATTTCTGACAAAATACACAGAAACAACCAACTCACAGGAATTTTTTCCTCTGTGTTATGAACAAGTGTTTCCTCCTTACTTTTATTCCAATCCTCATCCTTAGACTCACTTCCTAAGCACTTTCATTGTTTACCATTAATGTTTCCATTGGATAATTCTGTAATGTAATACAGTTCATATTCCTCACAGCAGCTATTACTTCCTCAAGGTCCTCAGGTAGAATGCAAAGTATCACACTTTCTTTGAAAACCAGAATATCATTCTGTTTTAAACGCCCAGCTAATGCAGAAACAAAGCATTTCAGGGCCAATGTGTAATAAGAACTGGGGTCAAAGGGCGGCCCTGATTCAGCAGTTTGTCTCTCTCAATTGAAACATCTACAGATTCAGTATCTGCTTCTGGTGCATCTCTGAGAAGGTTTTTCACGATGAGGAAATCTTGATACAGAGTCGGGTTTGACCGTATTTGTTCTTCTATTTTATCCTTAATACAAGACAACCTCATCTCAGTGCAGAAGGTTTTTGGGAGTGATCACGACAGAAACTGAATTTTTTGGTTTACACGACCCTTTGACTGAGACTCCAATAAATCATCTAGACGTTTTGCCAGAATAGTTGCAATGATGAGGTAGTCAACGTTAAAAAAGTGTTGTCTATCATCGGATGGACTTTTCAGATTCATTAAAGTGTGTCTCAAAGCAGCTGAAAGCACCTCTGTGGATTCTGTCATATAGCTTCTTTATGTATGGAATTAGATCCTGAATGTTGTCTTTATAGAAGGAAACTGGGAAGCCGTCTGGTCTCGGTGTGTCTGACACTTGAAGAGAATGTACAGCTGACACAATGTCAACCTCACTGACCGAATGTGAGCTTTCTTTACCCAGTGATGAACCCGTCTCATCTGTCAAAAGGTCCATTTTTAGATTCAGCAATTGGAAAACTGATTGTATCTGGGTTTGTATTGTATCTTTCTGAAAAAGTTTTGTGGAAACATTGTTGATCTCTAGAGGTGTAAGAAAATATCGATACACGTGAATATCGCAATATTATGTTTGGCGATACTGTATCGATTCTCAAAAACACTGTATCGATACTTATATATTTATTTATTTACGTCCAAGATTCGTGGCTTTGTGTTCGGTTTAAACCACAGACTGTATAAAACCCAACCGCTAGATGTCAGCGTTATCTCAGAACGTAAACTGACGCAGAGCAGGAGAAGGTGTGTGCATCGCTAGTGTTAGCATTAGCAAACCCCGCTCACAAGACGATATAATTATTCCGCTCCCGCAGTATACAGAGCTGAAGTGTGGACTCATTTTGGCTTATAAAGAAGCCACTAAGGAGATCTACAAGAGTCATTTTGTTTGCAAAATAGGCCATGTTAAAATCCAGTACTCGGGAAATGCATAAACATCCCGACGTCATCCACGCTGCTGAGAGGCGTTTCGATAGAATATGTATAATATACTGCACGTTTTCCTCTCAGTAACAAAATAAACACACAACAACATTGACAGCGGTGACAGCATAAAGAAAGCATCTGACCATAGCGATGTGGATATGGTTGCACCAGCTCTGCAGTTCAGCACTTCAGTGAAGGCACGTTTATTTAAATAGCACTTTATACAATAGACTGTTTTAAAGCAAGCAGCTTTACAGTATTAAATAGTTGTTAAATAGTTTAGAAATTAAAAACTGCTGTACTGCGAACCTTTAAAACATATACACCTAAAGAATCCTGCAGTCACTTTACTATTTTCCCTTTACTTAGATTGCACAAAATAGTGAATAGTGATATAAATGCAAATTATACTGTATTGATTAAATAAAATAAAGTTGTTTGCAGGTTTTATGCATATGGTTGTGTTCTTTATGACTTTTTTCGTTTCTAAAATTAGTTAATTTAATTAATTTTTCTAAAAAAAACAACAAGAAATATTGCCTTTCTTACAGTATCGCAGTATATCACAATATATCGTATCGTAACCAATGTATCGCGATACGTATCGTATCACCAGATTCTTGGCAATACACAGCCCTATTGATCTCCAAGTACACAGGTTGATGGTTGCGCATCTTTGAGTTTCTGATTTCACAACTTCTGACGCGCCCATACATTCTTCTGGAACAAAAAAGTAATCCAGCCTGGATGCAATAATTTGACTGTGGAATATATAATCCTGCTTTACAGGGTTCTTTCTTCTCCGGATGTCTATTAGCTGAAGAGATTTCATGAACTTATTCACACAGCAGTGGATTGGGTCTTTCATCTCTTTTGAATGCATTTTGTTTCCTTTGTCGATAAATGGCTTGAGAACCATGTTGAAATCTCCACCAATCACAAGCAGCCCTGTGGTCATTGACTGAAGGTAACTTGAAAGTTGTTTAGGGGTTTTTGTGTCTGTTTCATGGTTATAAACACTAACCAGAGTGACCATCCAGTTTACATTTCAACACAACACACGTTCTATAGTTATCTTTTTCATCACTTATACATTCAAAGTCTAATCTTTTCCTGACTAGTATGGCTGTTCCTTTTTGGGCGATAAGCTTTGTGTATGTCACTCATTTTTTAGACCTTCTATAATATGTTCATCTCCTACAGTGTGGGTCTCTTGAAAGAAAACTGTCCGCATTTTGTAGTTTTTGAAATTTCTTATCTGTTTCGTTTAAGTTCATTAACATTCCAGGTGATAAAGTGTATTGTCTGTATAGCCATCGACAGATCTGCTCTCACAGACCAAAGGTCCTTGTCAAAACAAAGAGTGATGGAAGGTAGGAGCTTATTGTTTTGCATTCTGAGGGAATTACTGAGACTGAGTTTTAAACATTCTGGTGTCCCAAAAAATTTGTTTCCTATTGTTGTATTCCCTGTCTTTGTAATTTTAAGTCGTAAGGCAAAAATGTTATCATGTATTTCCCACAATTTCCAGTTTCTGTTTAACAAGGCGTTAAGATTCTTACAGAACTCATGGTATAGTTTTTTTTTTTTTCTACCATTTTATTGGTTTATTTTTGACCCTATCCCATGCCTCAAATTTTATTATAAAATTTATTATAAAATGAATAAATAAAATGTAACAGGTTCAGTAAAATGTACATGGTACAGTATTGTTATAGCATTAAATAGATATTTTTGAGAAGCTAATCCCAAACCTAACATAAAACAATTTCTAAATGTATACAGTATAAAGGAAATGCATTAGCAGTGCTCTCTGGCAGTATACAATAGTTTTGAATGAGGTACATAGCTAAATTTAAGTTGTTAGTCACTGACAATCTTATTCCAATCTACTGTCCAAACATAAAAGTAATTGTGTGGTAGATCCACACTTTACATAAAATAAAAAGGAATTCTCACAAGATCACATTGCAGAAATGGAAGGGGAAAAAACAACTACTAAATAATGGTTTTTAATGTTATAGCTCTTTAAATAATGGCTTTTTAAAACTCTACATGGGTGCCTTTCTTTTTTGTTTGATAGATAAATTAAACAACAATACTATTGTGTATTTCTTTGGACTGTTGTGAGTCTATAAAAGAACAAAATACATTTTTAGACAACTACGTTTTAGAATTTTAGTTAACTTTAAGCATCATAATAATTTGAAGGAAAAGTTACCTTTTATCTCAGGATAACGTTTGGGACAGTAGACTGTTGTCGATTCACCTGTCAAGTCAAGCAGAGTAAGATTTTAGAATAAGGTTATCTGATTCACTTTTTGTGTGTTGTCAGGATTATGTTTTGTTCATAATGTTTTCTCCACCATGGCTCCTCCCTCCCTCCACTCCCCCATGGACTGTTTTACTCCTGACTGTTCCTTCCCCGTCTCCGTTGTCGTGTTCTCTGTACGCAACAGTCAACATGTTACAGGTGTGGACTTTGTAAGACTTGATTTTCCTGCTAAGACAAAAGCTGAGATCAAGCACCCTGCAATAAACCAATAAAACTCATCTGGAGAGAAGATCTCAAAGAAATGGCATAGGACAACACCTTGCCCAAACATCCTCACACATCTATGCAACCCACCCCACACACACACCCTCCTTCCTTTCCCCCTGACTCAAGTCACTGAAAGTTCTCCAAGAATGCATATTCTATGTATAATGTATCTTGCGTATCTATTGTTTTTTCCTTTCATGTTTGGTATCATTTTAAATGTCTTAGTGCGATTAGTAAAATGGTCTCAATTTCACAGCAGTCACAGGTATTATGAGGAAGATTGAAAACTAAGGAGAATTCTGTCCTCCTTTTGGGTGGTGTCTCTTCAAGATATCTGATAACCCACTCCTCTCCCCCCAAAACAGGTATTGGTGTAGTAAATATTTACAATTCTTTTGTTCTGGTCTGGGTATTTAAGGGAAAGTGCAAAGCAGCCAGGTTGGATCTTCTGCAGCCAGAAACCCCATGCAGAGATGGGTGGATGTCAAACACTAACCCACCACTGTGTGTATATGCATTTCTTACTCTTAGAGTCATCTTTGAGCAACCCATGTTATGCATTTCTGATTTCTGAATTGGCTTCTAATTGGTTATTTGTGTAATTGGCATAATATATTTTCACCTGACAAATAAATGTTAAATTTCGATTTATTCTGGATTCTCCTGAAATCATTATGACCAATAGATTATTGGAGGCTGGTGCTACCGCAGATCTGTGTTCAGGATGGGTCAAACTGAAGGCTTATGGATGAATGAAGCAGTAGGCGTGTCATCTAAAGACCTTTTGATTTCTGTCTATCACTGATTTAGCAAGATGTATGGAAGCAGCTAAATTAAATACACTTTTTGTACGAGTGAGCATAGGCAACCGACTAAAAGGTATCAGCTAACTTACTATATCCTCTGATGAAAATCAGACTGACGAGTCTGTGTGCGTGAGTTTACCGCAAACCCGGGGCGCGTATCTCTGGCGGCATTGGGTCCGTAATGAACGAATAATTGAAAGTATGGGATACCCAGAATAATCAAATATCTAAATTAATACATGACCAACGATTAATTCCTTAATTAGAAACACGATCTAAGAGTAATAATCATTTGAAATTGGAGTCAGATTAAACGAGCAACTAAAGTAAAATTGAAACTAAATTGAATGAACTTCACAGGGGCGCTGAAAAGACATACACGCATTAAACCTTCGCCTAGGCCGTTGGATTCCGTTCAGTGGGCCGATGGGGGTTCCTTACAACTTATTGGTGCGTTAAGCAAATGGAAAGAGAAATTCTCTCCTTTTTACATTTTATTTGATTTTATATTCCACAGAATAACTGTAAAATCAGTAGTATGTATTTATTATGTATGTAGATTGTATTTATTTGCATGTTTCATTTTATTCTATTATATTCTTTAGCACAAAGATTAAGAGTTTTTATCATTAGGTCAATATACAGGTGCTGGTCATATAATTAGAATATCATCAAAAGTTGATTTATTTCACTAATTCCATTCAAAAAGTGAAACTTGTATATTATATTCATTCATTACACACAGACTGATATATTTCAAATGTTTATTTCTTTTAATTTTGATGATTATAACTGACAACTAAGGAAAATCCCAAATTCAGTATCTCAGAAAATTAGAATATTACTTAAGACCAATACAAAGTAAGGATTTTTAGAAATCTCTGCCAACTGAAAAGTATGAACATGAAAAGTATGAGCATGTACAGCACTCAATACTTAGTTGGGGCTCCTTTTGCCTGAATTACTGCAGCAATGTGGCGTGGCATGGAGTCGATCAGTCTGTGGCACTGCTCAGGTGTTATAAGAGCCCAGGTTGCTCTGATAGTGGCCTTCAGCTCTTCTGCATTGTTGGGTCTGGCAATATCGCATCTTCCTTCTTCACAATCCCCCATAGATTTTCTATGGGGTTAAGGTCAAGGCGAGTTTGCTGACCAATTAAGAACAGGGATACCATGGTCCTTAAACCAGGTACTGGTAGCTTTGGCACTGTGTGCAGGTGCCAAGTCCTGTTAGAAAATGAAATCTGCATCTCCATAAAGTTGGTCAGCAGCAGGAAGCATGAAGTGCTCTAAAACTTCCTGGTATACGGCTGCGTTGACCTTGGACCTCAGAAAACACAGTGGACCAACACCAGCAGATGACATGGCACCCCAAACCATCACTGACTGTGGAAACTTTATACTGGACCTCAAGCAATGTGGATTGTGTGCCTCTCCTCTCTTCCTCCAGACTCTGGGACCCTGATTTCCAAAGGAAATGCAAAATTTACTTTCATCAGAGAACATAACTTTGGACCACTCAGCAGCAGTCCAGTCCTTTTGTCTTTAGCCCAGGCGAGACGCTTCTGACGTGGCTTGACACAAGGAATGCGACAGCTGAAACCAATGTCTTGCATACGTCTGTGCGTAGTGGTTCTGACTCCAGCTGCAGTCCACTCTTTGTGAATCTCCCCACATTTTTGAATGGGTTTTGTTTCACAATCCTCTCCAGGGTGCGATTATTCCTATTGCTTGTACACTTTTTCTACCACATCTTTTCCTTCCCTTCGCCTCTATATTAATGTGCTTGGACACAGAGCTCTGTGAACAGCCAGCCTCTTTGCAATGACCTTTTGTGTCTTGCCCTCCTTGTGCAAGGTGTCAATGGTCGTCTTTTGGACAACTGTCAAGTCAGCAGTCTTCCCCATGATTGTGTAGCCTACAGAACTAGACTGAGAGACCATTTAAAGGCCTTTGCAGGTGTTTTGAGTTAATTAGCTGATTAGAGTGTGGCACCAGGTGTCTTCAATATTGAACCTTTTCACAGTATTCTAATTTTCTGAGATACTGAATTTGGGATTTTCCTTAGTTGTCAGTTATAATCATCAAAATTAAAAGAAATAAACATTTGAAATATATCAGTCTGTGTGTAATGAATGAATATAATATACAAGTTTCACTTTTTGAATGGAATTAGTGAAATAAATCAACTTTTTGATGATATTCTAATTATATGACCAGCACCTGTATATTGACCATATCTGGATGAGGTTTTGATGCAAGAGTCACTGGCAGTTGTCCATTTTTTCTTTTTCTTTTTTTTTTTTCATTTAGTGAGTAGAAATGATAAATGTTTTTAAATAAAGATTGTTTGCTAGTTAACTGTAAAAGATCATAGTTGTTGTTTTTTAATTCACCAAACCTCTCTGCTCTGTCTGATGAACATCAGCAGCAGTAATTTTATTTTAAAAAAATTAAATTTCAACAGACAAATGCAAATGTATTTTGAGCTAATCTAAATAAGCAAAAGCAGAGATAATTGTGAGAATTATGGTGAGAATTTTTTACCGAGAAAATGTTTAGCTTTGAACTTTTGCCACAAGCATCTTTTTAATAATTCTTTCGCATTAGTTTAAATTAGGCCTATAATTAAAAATAAATATATATATTCTGGAGCTTGACAGCCACAGGTTAAGGCCATTTTTGATATCAATTTTATCTTGATCAGTTCACTGTCTCCACTAACATTTTAGACTCTTTGGTTCCTTTGTAAGCCAATTTGCTGTATACCATTTATATTGTTTGGCTAAGCCGAACATTTTGAATGGTACATATGCAGCTGCCAGGTTCATCATTTGTTTTGGTTTGGTTCTGTTCCTGTTCCCTCTCATAGTATCTAATTTCTGTATTTAGCTCCTGTTAAGCCTGTTAGTTCTGGCTCCCTGGTCTGTCTTCCCAGGCCTCCACCATGGCTCCTCCCCCCTGTGACTCCGCCATGGAACGTCTCGCTGGCTGTGGCCTGTGTCCCTGCCTGGCTCCTTCTGCTCCTGGCTCCACTCTCCCATGGACAGTTTTTCATCCCTCTCCTGTTCCAAGTTGTGTTTGCTTCATTTTCTTCAATCCCCTATGTTTCTCTATTGTTGATTTAATAAAGAGTCTGTTTGCAAGATACTCCTTTGTTGTGAGCTCTCTCTGTATACAACAGTCACATGTTACAGGTGTTTTCCTTTTTACATTTTATTTGAAGCGAAAGCAAATGGTGCTCTTTGAAGGTCTGTTTGCCCTGTAGGTAAAATTTATTTTAGAGAAAGTGTATAACTAGGGGGTCTCTTCCCACAGAAGAGCCCACCACAGGAGCATGATAAGCGGAAATAGCCACTACCTATATACCTTCAAGGTAGAAGGAGATAGACCGTCCGAGAATCTTTCTTGGAGAAATTGCAGCACAAGACTGATAGAGGAGTGGAACGGGTCCACCTTACGTTGTCTACACCAAGTAGGAAACAGCTTCCATTTATACGCATAAAGTTTTCTCATGGAAGGAGCTCTGGAGTGGAGTATGGTCTCCACAACCTCGGACCATAACTCCACGGATTCTATGAGCCCAGCCCCTCAGAGGCCAGGCCCACAGTTTCCATAACTCCGGGCGGGGTGAATTATCATGCCGCCTGCTTGAGACAGAAGGTCCTGCCTGATGGGGATCTCCATGGGGGAGCCATCTAGGAGAGACACTAGGTCTGTAAACCACACTCAGGTCGGCCAGAACGGGGCTATCAGTATCCAGCGGGGCTGGATGAGTCAGAGAATACAACAGTGGGCAATGAGAAGTTTCTTTCGAAGCAAACAGGTCGACTTCTGCGCGACCAAAATTTTTCCAAATGAGCTCCACCACTTCGGGGTGGAGTCTCCATTCCCCGGGCCTCGGCCCCTGCCTCGACAGGATGTCTGCCCCCACATTTTGATGCCCCGGGATATAAGCCGCTCTCAGGGAGAGGAGCTTCCCCTGGGCCCACAGGAGGATCCAATGGGATAACTTGCACAACTGGCGAGACCTCAGACCCCCCTGGTGGTTGATATAGGAGACCACCGACATGTTGTCCGTGCAGACCAACACATGGTGGCCCCTCAGGTCTGGGAGGAAGTATTTGAGAGCTCGAAATACCGCCATCATTTCCAACCGATTTATGTGCCAGGAAAGTAGATGGTCCTCCCAAAGACCCTGAGCCGAGCGACCACTCATGATCGCCCCCCAGCCTGTAAGGGAAGCATCCGTCGTTAGCATTATGCAACGACAAGGAGCCCCCAACACAGGTCTCTGGGACAGGAACCAAGGCTTCTTCCACATGACTAAGGCACGCAGGCATCGCCGCGTGACCTTGATCATGTGAAAAGGATTTCCCCTCAGAGAAAACCCCTTAGTCCTGAGCCACCACTGTAAGGATCTCATGTGCAACAGGTCAAAAGGTATCATGTTGGACGCAGCTGCCATCAGACCCAACAGCCTCTGAAACTGTTTTACAGTGAGTGACTGGCCTAATTTCACCCCATTCACAGCTGAGAGAATGAAATTCACCCAAGCAGGAGACAGACTACCCCTAGATAGTTGGTAGTTTGAGCTGGAAGAAGCACACTCTTCTTGGCATTGAGTCTCAGCCCTAACCTTCTCATGTGGGACAGAACAACATCTCGATGTTGAACTGCCAGTTGCTTGGATTGATCTAGAATCAACCAATCATCGATATAATTCAACACGCAGATGCCCTGGAGTCTCAGAGGAGCCAGAGCTGCATCCACGCATTTCGTGAAGGTGCGAGGTGAAAGTGCTAGGCCGAAAGGAAGAACCCTGTATTGATAAGCTTCGCCCCTGAAAGCAAATCTGAGGAACTTCCTTTGCTGAGGATGGATGGATACATGAAAGTAAGTGTCTTTCAGATCTATTGTCACAAACCAGTCCTCGGATCTGATCTGTAGGATGATCTGTTTGAGTGTAAGCATCTTGAACTTGAGCTTTTGAACAGAACGTTTTAACACGCGTAAATCTAGAATAGGACGCAACCCTCCATCCTCCTTTGGAACAATGAAGTAACAGCTGTAAAACCCTGACAGTTTGCTGGGAGGAGAAACCCTTTCTATAGCTCCTTTTTGCAAGAGCCTCCTGTTCCATTACCAGAGACTGCTCGGGGCCCACCACCGTAGGGAGGACCCCACTGAACCAGGGCGGGCAAGACCCGAATTGTATTCTGTAACCCTTTTCTATTGTGAGCAGCACCCATTGAGAAATATTGGGGAGAAGTTTCCATTCTGCCAGAAATTCTACTAAGGGAACAGTCCTAAGATCTGTCTTACCCTTAGAAGGCTTCGACTGTGTCGCCTGTCCCGGTCCCCAAGCTCTTTGCGGAGGAGCACGGGTGGCGACACTCTGTTTTTGTTGCACTCTATGCGCTGAGGAGCTGCTTGACGGCCGAGGCTGCTCCCGCTCATATATATATATATATATATATGTTTGGGGTGTACAAAAAATACTCTTGTCCTCAGACGAAGAGATATTTTCAGGCTGTATATATAACTGACAGACAACACCAAATAAGACACACGATAACACAGAGTGCTTGCTGAAGACACAGAAGCTGGCGTTCTTTGTTCTCATGTGTGCTTTATAGTTTCCTGGTCCGTGACGTCACCCGCTCTGACGTCCCGTCACTCCATTGGTTCGATTTCACAAGTGCTTCAAGACGTAATCACGCAGAGGTGATCCCAATGCATCTCGACGCAGCTCGAAGTTCCCATGAAGGGGAACTAAGTAAATTCTATATTAGTACTCAATTTAAGCATGTAGAAATTAAAGCGTAAATATCAACAGTATAAAATTAAGTAAAACTACTCAACTTTTCTGATACTGGTGTTCCCATCATTCACTGGGCCTTGAATAATTAATTAGATTGATTTTTCACTGTTTTCCAGCTGTTTTTACACTGTTTTATCATTGCTTTTGTGGTTATGTTTAGTAACTTGACATTTTATGACATTTGGAGTTCATTTTCTACTCAAAATGCTACATTCACACTCAAAAACGAGCCATCGAATGTTATTGTCATTGTGTACCAAGTATTGAGGTCTCTGTGTTCAGATGCCGCTTTACTTCTTGTAGATATGGTGTCTACACAATATCTAATGTATAATTTACTTAGATGTTTCTAAGTAAAGCATACACTTTAAAAGCATGGTTTAATTCAGTGTTATATTGTTTAAGTAAAATGTATTGCAAAAGAAACTTCAACTAAGTAGAAATTACTCAACCTTTTACTGGCCAAGTTAAAATGACTTATTTTCTTTGTTAATTTTACTTAGCTTAGTTAAGTAAAGTTACTTAATTCCATGTTTGAAATTTACTTTAAAAAATATGCGTGCAAAAGAAAAATTAAGTAAATTTTACTTATTGTTTTTTACAGTATCTGTACATTGGTTAAGTTACCAAATTGTTTGATGAACAGACACTGCAAATGTCAGTGTCAGAGTATTTTGAGCTGAACTAAATATAACTATAAGAAAAAGCAGAGATAATTGTTTACCCAGAGAATGTTTAGTTTTAAACTTTTGCCTCAATCATCTTTTTAAGAATTCTTTTGCATTAATTTAAAATATAAGTAAAACTAAAGAAAATTACATCACTAATGTTAGGAATATAGTTAATCAGCCATATTTGACTACAGCCGTCTTTGATAGAGCAGCATAATTGTTTCATGTTCATAGTTTGTCCTTTACTTTAGAAAAACTTTGTCTTTATTTATTGACCCCACCCTAACGATGTCCAGGTGTGTCCTGTTAATTTGTAAATGATGAGGGCAAAGTCACTTCTATATCTATAATTGTCTCAGAGCTCCTATTCATATGACTGCTCTAGGCCTACCACCTGACAGCAGATTCAAGGTGTCGACAGTGGTGCCATAGAAACACATAATTCCCAGTCTGAGGATGTGAACAGCACCGAATACAACATCACATGTTGTCATCTGAGACTATTATGACATGGCGTGAATGCAGCATTAGTAATCCTAAAGACATTTATTAGCTTTTTCAGGTGTGGTTGATTAGGGTTAGAACTTGGAGCTAAACTCTGCAGGACACCAGCACTCCAGGTAGGGTTGCCAACCGTTCCCTACACAACATTATTTATTTACCCTTATTAGAAATGAATTATCCTACTTACAAGTCAAAAGCATGGGAAGAGGAGAAATAATCTGTAATATTGGTTTATTTTAAATGGAATCATCACATGTAATTTAACAAACATTGTAAGACAAAAATAGCCAAAAGATATATACATTTAGGTTTTTTGTTTAAGTATTGAGGAAGTCAAGTTTTTGCAGTAATATGACAATCTTACACATTTTTTTTTTTCAATATATTTTTTTCCAGTTATAGATGAAAGCTGAGGGATTCATGATCAAAAACTAAAAGTCATCCAAAAGGTTCCAGTGTGCTCCCTGATTTGACTGGTTGTCCATCAGTGCGGGAGAAGCCACATTAAAGATCTCAGGCCCCAGACCTGCAGTGAGAAGTATTTATACAAGATATAAAAACGATAAATAAACAAGGTGGTCTCTATAGAGTTAGCCATTGTTAGGCACGATGAGAAGATCATCCTATAGGATGCATTTCTCAAGTAAATACATTACATTTTTCCACTCATTTGATTGGTGTTTTAAAACTTCTTTTGGGAAAAAATGCATTAGATATGGTTTAGAGTAGACAGCTAAACACTGAGCAGATTGTTTTTCATATAAGCATCCAATATTGAATGATTTATTTTTAAATGGAAGTTAACTTAAAATTAAATAACAAAGACATATGTCAGGAGTCTATCTGTATTTAAAAAAATAGTCCCATGAGTGCATTGACATACTATGTATCATCACTCACCTGCTTGTTCTTTTTGTCTTTTCCGAGCGAGTCGATCAGCTAGGTAACTCAAATATTTTTTAATTTCTGTTTCACAGTCGACCCTCATTACATTTCTTTTCAGTGCAGCCTCTGAAAAAGGAAACTTGATAAATGAATTGGAAATGCTCAAGATGTCACAAATTAAGCCTCTGTGGCTCCCTCCACTCTGTGGTGAGTTCTGTCGTGACAACTCTCTGGCATTTGTTTGGCATGGTAATGGGTATGACAATGTAGATGTGTTTGGTCTTGGCGGAATAGATCTGCTACGCTGCTGCTGCTGCTTTTGATTATTGCTGCTGCTGTTGATTATTGCTGCTGCTGCTGCAGAGCAAGTACGGGACTTGCTACTGCCAATACATACACGACACGCTGCTGTGAGCAAGTAAGACATGCTGCTGCTCTACAATATAGCGTACATGAATTACCCGTAGCAGATCTATACATGTGGAGCTGGGGAAGGTGGAGGGTTTCTGTAGCACGCTGCACTGCTAAGGCAAAAGCTAACTTGTGTATTTAAAGATTGAGCACGCAAGCTCATTGGCTACTAATACAGCAGGAACCAATCATCTGTGTCCTATAGATAATGATATAATTATGAGCAGGTTGAGTTAAAGGACCTATTAGCCTGCCCATTAGAGTTTCAGGCCAGAACTTTGTATTTCACATTTCCATACTTCCAGTAATGTTGAATTACCAGTAGTACTCACTGTAAATGGTAACTTAATCACTGCCACAGACATGATAGATTCCGGGGCCGCCGCTAATCTTATTGATGCTGATTTCGCTGAATCTCACAACATTCCCCTAATCCCCTATGTGTTGGCAGTGGCAGCGCTAGATGGGCGGCCCCTGGGGAAGGACCATGTTCACCATACCACAGGAGATCTTTTTGTTCCTGATAAAATCACCACGGTCCAGAGACACGGTAATCCACCCAGATTATACCCCTGTGTGTACTATTCTCATAATCTTAACCCAGCAGAACAGAACTATGATGTGGGAAATCGAGAACTGCTAACCATGAAAGCGGTTTTCGAAGAATGGCGTCATTGGCTGGAGAGAGCTAAACACCCTTTTCTGGTGCTAACAGATCACAACTTAGAATATCTGCGCTCCAAATGACTCAACCCAGGGCAGGCTAGGTGGGCATTATTCTTCACACGATTCAAGTTCACAATTACTTATCGGCCCGGTTCCAAGAATACCAAAGCTATCACTTTGTCCAGGCAGTTTGAATCTTCTGCAGTTTCCCCTTCCAACAATCCCATCATTTCACCCACAATTGTTATAGCCCCATTCCAATGGGATATCATAACCGAGATCACTGAAGCCCAGGGTTCTGATCCATCACCACCACACTGTCCCCAAAATCTGACCTAAGTTCTAGCCACCTTACGTGACAAGGTACTGTAATTCAGTGGATAAACAGCACACCAAGTTCTGGACATCCAGGGATCATCAATGCCACCGTTCAACTCCTTAATAACAACTTTGGTCGCCATCACTGGAGTCGGATTCCATTGCTTTTATTCAGAATTGTACCACTTGCCAAATGTCCAAATCCTCCCGTCAGGTTCCTGCCGGTCTGCTCCAACCTTTACCCGTACCACAGCAACCGTGGTCACAAATAGCCATTGATTTCATCACCGACCTCCCCAATTCTCAGGATCATACAACCATTCTCACCGTTATCAACCGTTTCTCTAAAGCCTTTTGCCTCATCCCCTTACCCAAGTTGCCTTCTGCCTTGGAAACTGCTGAACAATTATGCAATTGTGTGTTCCGTATTTATGGACTTCCAGAGGACATTATGTCAGATCGGGGATCCCAGTTTACTTCTTGTGTATGGTCGGCCTTTTGGGAAATCTCAATGTCAACATCAGCTTAAACTCAGATCATCAGATCATACTGTCACCGTAACCAAATGGATTGGAGTCGATATTTGCTCTGGGCTGAGTATGCTCAAATTTCCATCCGTAAGCCTTCTACTGGACTAACTCCTTTCCAATGTCTGCTTGGCTATCTCTTCCACCCAATTACTGTATCTCACCCATGTTTCATGTTTCCCTGCTCAAGCCCACTGGTGGTCTGAGAGAAGAGGAGAACCTAGAGGGAACTGGCACCTAGCAGGGACCTCCACCCATCATCGTGGAAGGCGAGGAGGCTTACCAAGCGCATGAACTGCTAGATTCCAAACGCCGGGGCAGAACTTTGCAATACCTTGTGGACTGGGACTGATTACACTCACACCTGAATCCAATCCCTGTGGACTATTTAGCCAGCACTCTCTCTCACACGATTTCTGTTTATGACCCTGGACTGTTTAACTTGTTATGATTCTCTGCTGCCTGCCTTTATTACTGTGACCTGTCTGCCTGGATTACGTTTATACTGTTTGCTACCTGCCCTGATCTACTGCCTGGTTTATGATTACGTCTCTGCTTTGCCCTGTTTATACCGGTCATCGGTGATTGACCCTTGCCTGTTTGTTCTACGAGTATCTTTGTTAAAGGTGCACTAGAATTTAAAATTGAATTTGCCTTGGCATAGTTGAACAATAAGAGTTCTGTACATGGAAATGACATATGTGAGCCTCAAACACCATTGTTTCCTCCTTCATATGTAAATCTTGTGCGTGAAAGACACCACGGAAAAACAGGCGAAACTCAACATAACAACGACTGTGACGCAACAGTTGGGATCATTAATATGTACGCCCCCAACATTTGCATATACCATCCCATGTTCAAGGCAAGGCAGTATTAAAGTCTGGAGCTGCACAGCCAAATCATCAGACGTTCTGCAGGTATTGTAAAGCAATAGAGAAAGCAAGCAAGGACAATAGAGAAAATGGCAGATGGATCGATAATAACTGTTCATGATACATAATATCATGATATATTTAGTGATATTTGTAAAATGTTTTTGTAAATGTTTCATTAGCATGTTGCTAATGTACTGTTAAATGTGGTTAAAGTTAACATTGTTTCTTACTGTATTCATGGAGACCAGAGCCATGTCGTTATTTTCATTTTTAAATGCTTGCAGTCTGTATAATTCATAAACGAATCATCATTCTTTATAAATCTCTCCAAGTGTGTAGCTTTAGCCACGTTAGCCTTGCAGCACTATCAAACTCATTCAGAATCAAATGTAAACATCCACAAAATATTTACGTGATCTGATATGCTGCATCATGAACAGTTTGAAAAAATCCATTTTGAGAGTTACATTTGCTGTGTGAACAACTTCTGTAGTATTTATGCAATGATGAATAGAGTCACAAGCTTGGGGACGGGAGCACGAGCATTTAAAGGTGTACACGCACAGAATCAGCACATTTTTAATCCCACCCCAAAACAGGCAGTTAAAACATGGTATAATAAAAAAATCTATGGGGTATTTGAGCTGAAACTTCACAGACACATTCTGGGGAAACCTTAGACTTATTTTACATCTTGTGAAATACAGATTCTAGGGCACCTTTAATAAAGCTGCACAGGGATCCTAACTCAGTCGACTCAGCGTTACACAAGCATTTATTTTGGTCAAACTGGAGGTCTTAAATATGTTTTAAGCTTATTCCATTGAAATTTTGATTTGAAATTGAAGACAAATGCAGAAATAATATAAATAAAACAAACATTTTAAGTATGTAGGGTGTGTTCATGCAGCAGTGAGTTTACCTATGATTACATCTGTTAAAATAAGCTGAGAGAAGGGTCTTTTCTCTCCTCTCCCCTGCCAGTTGAACTCCTTAGCCAGATCATCTGCTAGGACTTGCTGCATAATACTCTTAATCACATCCTTGGCCCCAACACCTCCAAGCCCTGTCAAATATTTTACCTGTGAAGAAAATAATGGGAATTTTATTCAGTTTTTATTGATGATTATTATTATTACAAATCTCTGCAATATTTGATTCTAATTGGTCAATCATGGCATTGAATGGTCAAATATTTTGTATACTGACAACTATACTGTTGTCTGCCCGGGCTATTGCTCTTAGAAGATTTAGGAAAGTAAGATAAACATTTTGACTCCAATCAATATTTTTTTCTTTTTCTTTATTTGATAAATAGTTATGGAATAAGTAGGGCATTGTACAGTCAGTCTGTCATTATTGCAAAATAAACATCTTTGGGAAACGTTTCCAGTAAGCTGGGAGGTTTATTTTGTGATATTGACCACAGTATCCCTTTAAATTGTTTAAATTGTTATAAACACTGTGTCGACTCACATATTTTTTGCGTGCTGTTGCATTTTTGAGCTCTCTTTCAATCCTGTCCACATCTTCAAAGGTTCTAAGAGGCAGATTGAGGTTTGTTTTGAAATTTTTAGTGGGAACGCTGGTACTGCTGGGGGCTTCAGAAACCGTATTGTCTTTCAGTAGTTTCTTTAATATAGAAGAGTTTTCCTGAACCGTGCTCTTGATGTCTCTCAGCATACAGAGGAGCTCCTCCTTATCTGTTGTGTAGAATGTTTTTTTTTTTACTGTAAGTACAGAAAAGAAAAAAACACACTTTTCCAACTGATATTGACAAAAGAAGTTGACTCACCATCAGCTGACATTCTGGATGTAGATGCAGGTGGTACAGGAGGAAGCGATTGTAAAGTTTCAAGTTTTTGTCTTTTTGGTGTTCCAATAAATCCAGTGGATAATAGAAATGACCTTTATTTGAAAGTAAACAATGCATTTTTATTTCACCTTTTCATGGATCAAATCTTTTGAACAATGTTTTATCGGAAACAAAATGTTTATGTTTTTGCTACCGTTCTTTCTGTTCTTTAATTTCTTTTTGCCCTTCTATTGCCTTTTCGAAAGTGCCTGCAATAAGATACATATTTTATCATATTATTTAAAAACCTAATAGTACAAAATAATTGTAAAGGTACCTCAATTTTAAAAGTTATTTTAAAATTGTAATTGTTACCATGTTCTCTGTGAAAGCTAATATTTAATTTCTCCCATGGTTTCCCTCCTGTTTCAGGTTTAGATTTTTTCTGAACCGCTTCCATGAACTTCTCTGTTGATTTGAATGGGGGCCAGAAACATTGTTTCTTGTCGGCGCTCAACCAACTAGATGGTGCCACCATCACCTCATCTGAGTCTTGCAAGGTGACAACTGCATACATGATCTGCCTAGTAAAAAAGAGAACAAGAAAAAACAAGACAGGATATTTATCCCTGATTGAAAAATAAATATTTCATAGTAAATTGGAAAGTTGACTGATCAAATCATCTTAAAGTTTTCATCTTGAAAGGATTTTTTTTTTTTTTTACCATTAGCTGGGCTAGCCTTGTGTTGTTTAATCAGTAGATGTCTAGGTTAATTGCCTCTCTGGCACAAATTTTGGCACAAGCAAATCAAACAAATGAGATCTTGGTCATCTTCATGAGCCTCACCTTCCATTACTCTCCATTGAAATGTCGTCTTCCTCATTTATTATAGACAATAAATCACACTCTTCATACACCCTATTGTCTTTACCCATTTTTAAGTATTTGTCTTGTGCTTCTTCCTCTGTGTTATTCACAATTGTTTCTGTTTCTGCCTCATTCTCAGACTCATTTTCCAAGCACATTAATTGCTCATCATTAACATTTCCTCTGAATAATTCCACAGTGTCATATACTTCATTATCTCTGCTCTTCATAGCTTTCATTACATCCTTAAGGTCCTCAGGTTGGATGCAAACTATCACGCTTTCTCTGAAAACCTGAATATCATTTTTTATGTTTATATGTTCAGCTACTGCAGAGGCAAAACATTTGAGAGCCAGGGTCATGAGAACTGAGGTCAAAGGACAGCCCTGATCCAGCAGTTTGTCTCTCTCATGTGAAACATCTACAGATTCATTATCTTCATCTGGTGCATCCCTGAGAAGGTTTTTCACGATGAGGAAATCCTGATACAGACTTGGGTTTGCCTGTTTTTGCTCTTCTATCTCAGCCTTAATACAAGACAAATGTATCTGAGTGCAGAGTGTTTTAGAAGTGATCATGACAGAAGCTGAAACTTTTGGTATTCGCTGCTTTGACTTAGACTCCAAGAAATCATCTAGACGTCTTGCCAGAATAGTTGCGATGATGAGGTAGTCAACATTAAAAAAGTGTTGATTTTCATCATGTGGACTTTTCACAGTTTCATTAAAGTGTGTCTCAGAGCAGTTGAAAGCACCTCTGTGGATTCTGTCATAGAGCTTCTTTATGAATGGAATTAGATCCTGAATGTTGTCTTTATAGAAGGAAACTGGGAAGCCGTCTGGTCTCGGTGTGTCTGACACTTGAAGAGAATGTACAGCTGACACAATGTCAACCTCACTGACCGAATGTGAGCTTTCTTTACCCAGTGATGAACCCGTCTCATCTATCAAAAGATCCTTTTTTAGATTCCACCATTTGTGTATTAGGGGACCTTTCTGAAAAAGCATTGTGGGAACATTGTTGATCTCCAAGGACAGAGAACGATGGTCACGCATCTCTGAGTCTCTGATTTCACAACTTCTGACACGCCACATACATTCTTCTGAAACAAAGATGTAATCCAGCCTGGATGCAATAATTTGACTGTGGAATGTATAATCCTGCTTTATGGGGTTCTTTCTTCTCCAGACATCAACTAGCTGAAGAGATTTCATGAACTTCTTCAGACAACAGCGCAGCTTTCTGTGGATTGGTCTGTCTGTCACCTTTTTTGAATTGTCCTTGTCGATAAATGGATTGAGAACCGTGTTGAAATCTCCACCAATCACCAGCAGCCCTGTGGTCATTGACTGAAGGTACCTTGAAAGTTTATCAAGGGTTTTTACATCAGTATGATGGTTATAAACACTAACCAGTGTGTACGCCTGACCTTCCAGTATACATTTCAACACAACATACGCTCCACAGTTATCTTTTTCATCACTTATACATTCAAAATCTAGTGTTTTCTTCACTAGTATGGCTGTTCCCTTGCTAGAGGAGGTATACTTTGTGTAGAAAACTTCCCACTCTTTTTTTAGGTCTTCTATGATATGTCCGTCTCCTTCTCCAATATGCGTCTCTTGTAAAAAAACAACATCAGCATTTTGTAGTTCTTGAAATTTGTGATCTTTTTTTTCTTTAAGTCCATTAACATTCCATGTAAAGAATTTTATGGACTGAGTAGCCATCGACAGATCTGCTCTCACAGACCAGTGAGAAATCTTCAGCTTATTTCCCTGTCAAAACAAAGAGTGATTGAAGGTATAGGAACTTTGTTTTATAACATCCAAGAATACAAATTTAAGTGTAGATTTCAAGGAAAGCACAACATTTAAAAGCCTAAGTACAACTCCAAACATATTGCTTTCCTTGCTTTTGTATTGGTAATTTCAGTGTATGTGTGTCATTTTCTACTCCATGCGCTTGTGCCACCTCTGACAACAGGACAAATGGATTTGAAATATTCCCCTTGAAATGTCCTCGGATGCACCCAGACACAGAATGTTGCAGGCCATATTCTTTTGCAAGTAATTACAAGTTTCTGCTTGCCTCATCAAACATCTTTAGTATAAGCGTGCCAAAAATATTGCTTCCAGCGCCCCCCAGTGTTCTCTATTGTCTCTATTGAGAAATGCAGTTCTTGATCATGACCAGTTTTGACACCAAACATAAAAATTTACTTATATGACTGTTGGTTATATATACTTATATAAACAATATTTTTATATCATACCCCATTTGAGTGCCCAATTGAGAGCTTTGTAAGAAAAGAAATCAGGGATGCAAACAGGTAAGGGGTAAAAAAGACCAAAGAGAACATTGTGTGGGGCATAATCCTGGCATGCTCCGCACGGATTTTTTAAAAAGATATTTGCTTTACATGCTCATTTGTAGTTACTTAAAGGGATTTTTTTTTTATTACCTTATATGTCCAAAACTGTAATTGTATGTAAAACATATCGTTGCAACATTTTACTAAAATCAACATTTGGTCAAAATCTCATGTTATAAAAGATGAAGTACTATGCAGGCTATACAGTACTGATTAGACAGCAATACTGAGCTAAACTGCAAACTGTTTGCCCTCTCTCTTCGCGTTCTCAGACCTCAAATACATAAAATACTACCCTTAATAGACATAGTTTTTAAAGTACCCCCACCCCATAAAAAACCCTTTCTCATTGGATCTATGCAAATCCCATAGGTGACTTGTTCTGATCTCTCTCAGTGAAGAGTTGTCACTAAAAGGTGAGGAGTTTGCATCTATGTAACTTTAAGCACAAGAATAATTTGAGGAAAGTTACCTTGTATCTCTCAGGATAAAACACTGCCGTCAGTTCAGTTGTCAGGTTGAACAGAGATTAAGACTTCTGACGTTAGATTTGCTTATCGACTCACTCCTGGGCGTGGACTTCTCGGTAGATCGCAGTCAATTGAACAACCTGTGTTTTAAAGGGATAGTTTACGCAAATATGAAAGTTCTGTCATTATTGTTTCCCAACATTCTTAAAAAATATTTTTGTATAACATCAACTGTCTCTTTAAATTTTTCTTTTTATCATTATTTTTTTTTTTTTACCTTTTCATTTCCAATCTAAATCTATAGATCTATCTGTAGTTGATGGCTTTTAATAGGTTTATTTTCTAAATAAGTCTAATTAATTGTGTTTTTTTTTTTTTCAGCACTAAAATTAGGTTGATATTACTCCACGAAAAGAATAGTTTCATGTAACGGGGAACATTAAAGTGAAAGCACATGAAGTGAAAGATAATAAACAAATTGTTCTTAGATCTTTTGGCCTGGAGGCAAACTGAAAATTATCCACACAGAATTAGAGGTCTGTACAGTACGTCTTCATTAGATCTTCATTATTGTAAAGATAAAGTGATAAATCCCCAGTCTAGGGTCAGGGAAAATAACATGAAGTTTTCTTACACCCAAACTGCTCGAATTCTCTCCTTTTTATTTTTATGTTCAACACCACCATCACCATAAAACATAGAAACAGCAAATAGGGTTGGGCCTAGGCCAAAATAACAAACCAACAGAAAGAAAGAAAGAAAAAAAGAAAGAAACCTTTTCTCAAAGAAAACGCTATTTAAATAAGCACTACACCAAATTGACTATATTAGCCAAAACAACAATCACATCCAAATACACTCTCCTCAGCCTCCCACACGAAAATGGGAGTCTCGTCTCTATCCCTTTTAAAACACGCAAAGTTCAATCTCAGCCAACAACGGCACACCCTAACGGCACGTTCATAAGGCGAGGCAACCTGTGAGAATGAGAGAGATGGAGAGGGGGGAGAGGAAGAAAGGGAGAGACAAACAACAGCATACATACAACAGAATACATCTCACGACATAACAACAGGCTTCAGATGTCATTCAAGGAAGGAACTGATGTCACATTTTTAAAGTAACTGAGATACTGAGGAAGAATATGATCGCAACTGAAATGATCTCTGATCTCTTCGGGACAAAGATTAAGAGATTTTATCATTAAGTCATTGTGTCAGTGAATAATGATTCACGGGTGGTTCACTGCTATTTCACTTTTTTAACTTTAGTGTGTAATGTTGCTGCTTGAGCATAAACAGTATCTGCAAAGTTACAGCGCTGAAACTTCAATGCAAATGGAGATGTTGTACAATTATCTGTTTAAGGACTACAACAAACGGCTGGTAGAGACTACAACAAGCTTCTTCCCGGGTTGGTGACATCACTAACCCTAGAATTTACATAAACCCTGCCCCCGAGAACACGCAACAAAGGGGGTGAGGCCATGTTTACAATATGTACCTAACACAAATGCAATAGCATGTCATAAAAGCAAGATGACAAAATGACAAGTTATAACTGTAATTAAACTAAACTATATCTGTTCTATCTTCATGCAGCATATATTCTCTGGCTCTGTAGGATCTTCAGGACAACAGTTCCCATATGAGCGATATATAGATTATCATGACAGAATATGTTAATCAATGACTTTAGGATAGTTAACTCCACATCAGCTACATAAATTAATCAACTAACAGTTTAGAAACGTCCTGTTGCATTCAAAATGTTGTCACTTCTTCTTGAGGCTCTCCATCATTGTCCAACTCCATTTTGAACATAAAAGACTTAACAATTTGTGACATTTTCAGTGAGGTAATGTGAGGCGCTGCTAAGCTGTGCATTCACACCGCCGCTGGCGAGAGCGTCAAAGTGACAGGAAGTCATTCGTTTTCAATGTGACCCGGCGGCGAGCTCCGGCGAGTAGCGGCGCATCTTGGACGGTGGGCGTCGAGGAGAGTTAAAGTCAGGTCAGCTTTATGGTAATGAGCTATGACGCGGTTCAGCGGCAACCAATCGGAATGTAGAGGTCCTTCGCTTGGGAGGAATCCAGAGAACGTGTGATGCCCCAATTGCTGGTTCATCACAATTGATGTATTTAATATATTCTCTGTATGTGAAAATACATTGAGGGGATGGTGGTTCTGCCAGACCAGTAGAGGGCGCTATGTGAGTGCAGTGTGTTGTGATGGGTCTGCTGCGTTGATCGTCATAACCCAGCAAGACCGGAGCTGATCACATGCACACTTTTGTTCTGTCTTTATTCCACCATTCCACAGGTTAGTCGATTGTTTGATATGTCATACTGAATGGATGTTGAAAGAATATATGTTAGTGTATATTATGCGTTGTAAATTGATCCCTTTTGATAAAGCTTTGCATGATTAATCATTAAATGAAATCGCGATGTTCACCCGCGATTAGATGTTATGTAGCTACAGTGTTGATTGAAGGTGAATATGTCTTTATATTAGGTAATATGTTTAATTCACTTTAAAATGCTTGTGAAAGGTCTTAAATGGGTAAAACCTACAGAAACTTCATGTTTGAATACATGTGTGATATTTAGTTGATTTGAATCGTGAGGAAGCACTGAAAGTCATGTAACACTGAACAGCATTTGAATATGCAAATGAGTAACGGTGATTGGCTGATGGACAGATCTTCATGAAAACGCTGTGTAATTGCAAGAAAGAGACTGAAACAGTGAATATTTGCATAAGAAAACAATTTATTGTGACATAATGTATTTTTCTGACATTTGTGTTTGTTCTAATGTGAACGTTTTGGGAAAATAGATAACCCAGCAAGCACACTTTTGTCCTGTCTTTATTCCACCATTCCACAGGTTGCTGGGAACGCTTAACTGTCAGCTGATATGGAGATCCTGTACCCGCTACAAACACAGTCGTGTAAACTTTGGTTCCACCCAAACATTAGTTCCCGAGCAAAACGGAGAAGAGGTGGATAATTGCCATGGTGGGTTTCCCAATAATATACGACGTGTGTCCCTGTTTGTGTTGAGGGGCATAAATAAGAAAAATGATCGTGGACCAAGGTGTCTGACATTGTTTGCATGCTATGTCTGAAATTGCATCGCTGTATGCTTATACATTTACTATATAAATATTTATTATTAGGCTACTATATAAATATGTATGCACTATATATTTAAGCCTAATGACATTTATCATTATTTTCTCCCGCTAAGCAATTTGTTCTCTGGAATCCTCTCAAGCGGAGGACTTCTACATTCCGATTGGTTGACCGTTACTTTGACGCTCCCACTGGCAACGGTCTGAATGCACAGTACAGCGTTGGCGGCAGGGCAGCCAGAGCGAATTTTGACGCTCTCGCCGGAACGCACTCTTGAAACTCCGCCCCCTTTTGAGAGCAACAGCTCATTTGCATTTAAAGGGACACACAAAAAGGGAGCGTTTTTGCTCACCCTCAAAAAGTGACTAATAGGCCTATTTCACAACGTGACGTATGCAAACTTGAAGTAGGGAAAACTTTTTTCCGGTCCGGTAAAATAGCTAGCAGAACAGTAGCAGAGACTTAAAGTAGCGAGTCCTGTATTTTGCCTTTACGTTCAAACTCGAAGAAGAAGCAACCGTTTATCGTTTTACAACTTTCCCAACGACGAGAATTTATTCCAGACACTGAGGGGCAGCTGGGGTTAAAATGGAGAGTGTTGGTGCAGCGCTGCTGTTGCAGGAGCACGATTACGACATTTCCCGGCGGTGAGTATAACATGATCTAAATGGACAGTAAAATAGTAGATAATTGTTAACTGTAAGCTAACAGTGACTATACAATTTAACAATATATTTAAAATATATTATGCTGTATGTATATGAATGTAAGGTAGGCTAGCAATCAGGTAACAATTGTTTCATTGTTTACATTGTCTGCTGCGGAGTTCTGACCAGTACGACCCAGCTCTGCCTGGTAATTTTTACTCCTGTCTGCCCCTCTTTATACTGCTCTCTGTGGCTTAACACAGTGGTTCCCAACCAAGTGCATAGAGCCCCCCAACACAGCACATTTGACTGTCTCCTTTCTCTGACGCACCTATTTCAGGTCTCTACTAATGAACTGATAACCTGAATCGTGTGTTTGATTAAGGAGACATGTAAAAAGTGCAGTGCTGGGAACACCACACCAGGAACATTCATGCACACAGTTCTAGTTGTCAATAAATCTGCAACAATTGAGACAATACAAACAAACAGAGTTAATTTTTTTTAAGTATGGCATGTGAGGCTGTTGGGGTGAATAAAGAAATGACAATGATGTTCTCTATCTGTGTAAATCTGTAATAGTAATTTACTAAATTCATGTTTTTGTTTTTTTTCATAATCATACGTTTCCTCTAATGATACATTGTCATGTTTAGCACAAAATATTAAAAAGTTTTAATACTTTGTTCTCTTTAATTAGGTGCTCTTGATGAGGCTTTGGAAAACTTGCAGATGATCTTTACATCTTAACATCTCTCGAGCTTTGCTGGATAGCCAGTCAGTAACATCATCCTTAGCCGGTCGCATCCTCCTCCTCCTCCTCCTCACCAGCCAGTTACTGTACATCATCCTTCTCTTCTTACTACCCAGTAACACCAGACAACTCCTAGCCTTGCCAATCAAAAAGAGCAGGTAGAGCCTTTTAGAGAAGTTGCATAGTCACCATTAGCCTATTTCATAAGAGAATATGCCAGTTATGCCATGCTATATGCCAGTGACCATCAGCAGACCCTGGACTTGCCAGTGGTAGGTGTGTGTTTTTCTTAGTTTTGCTTGTCCCCCAACAAACACAGTTTGTGATGCCTATCCAATGGTTTTCACAACAGGGCACTTCTACCAGGCCATAGGGAAGTACTTTATTTGGGCCCACTTTGCCATCTGGTGCTAGTTTGAAGCATCGGGGTGGATGAAGACACCACAGGAAGAACATTGGCGTCAAAGGTCTCAGCACAGCAGCAAACAACCTCTGGCTCAAGATTCTGATCTCACATACTGTAAGCTGCTTCATAGAACTTGCTTGCTGATGTGATGTCATAACAAAACATGTATTTCTTGCACTACATTGTAATCTGATTTGCACATCATGCAATTTACATTAATTTTATATATTAACTGTTGTTGAAATAAACGTTTTGAAGAATGAGTTGTTTTCTTTCTAGGTTTATTTATTTATTTATTTTACCTAGGTGTGGGGCCTATGCCAGGCCTGCTGTTTGTTTGTGCAAGGGCAGCTACAACATTTTTGGTTCTTAATGTGATTTTGTAACATTATCATGTTTTTAAACATGTAATATCACTCACTTAATTGATGTTTTAAGTCTACAGGTGGTATGGTATTTTTTTTTTTTTTTTTCCTTAATAGTTTTGTACAAGTGTTTATAAAATAGAAATCTTTCAAGTCAAATTTACAGTAAAGATTTACATTTTTCAATTTCATTCATGCTAATAACACAAAAAATGTGCCATAGCCTAGTGGAAGACTGCTGCCATCTACTGGAAACACTTAAAATAACAATTTCAACTAAAGCCATTTACAGTCAGACATCATTCCAGTTTTTTTATTTATTTTATGTGTATAGTTATAGTGGGGAGGTTAGTCATCAAGTGTCATGCCATTTAAAAAAAAAAAATAACTTTTTTTTTTTTTTTTTTTTTTTAAGCAAACATAATTTGGGGTCCTGAAATACCCCCAACACTGCAGAAGTGTTAAAATGACCATTACTATAAAATATAAAAGATAGGTCAGTAGGCAAGGAAAAGCATTTGTAATCACATGCTATGTTATATTAATCCTAACCGCAGAGGGTGCTGTTAATAATAAGCTATATATCTACTGTTGCTATAGACAGTGAGACAACTAATATATTAGAAACCATCTGGTAAGTGACACATCATCATTATCCTGTATGTGTTTGCTTTAAGCTGATGTGGCTCCTCATGCTTTCTCATTGACCTATAACACCTGGACCTATTTACCATTTTCCCTGCAATAATATTTGAGACTGGAGTGTCCAAACACACATGTTTGTTTGACTATTAGAGAGGACATTGTTTAGACTTGCATTGATTTTCTATCCGGTTAATTATATTTTCTATCACATAAACCAACTATTACCCCCTAAATGTACTTATTATAGACACATGCAAAATGCTAGATTTAAAAATAAATAAATAAATGTTTTGGCTGATTTATAAGCATTTTTAACAAGTGAGGACCAGTAAAATGTGTTCACTAGTCGGTTGTCATAATATTTCGCTATATAAGTGAGGACATTTGGCTCTCCCAGTATAGTTAAAACAGAATACACACATAGTTAACAAGTTTTTTTATTATTATTATTATTATTATTAAACCGCTTTGCAATGCATCTATAAAGCCAACAAGTGATAAATTGGAAATTAGCTTTAGGCAAATGCCTAATAATACATACCTTGACAATCAAAAATAAGTTGCTCAAAAAAGAATGACCCCTGAAAACGGTCAACAAAACAGACAACATCTGCTAATCTTACTTTATAGGCGAATAAATTAATGTAATTACTAAGAAAAAACAAACTATCCTCAGTGCATTATATAACATCATAGCAAAATAATGTCATTTATTACTCACCCTCATGCCGTTCCACACCCGTAAGACCTTCGTTCATCTTCAGACCAGAAATTAAGATATTTTGGTTGAAATCCGATGACTCAGTGAGGCCTCCATAGCCAGCAATGACATTTCCTCTGTCAAGATCCATTAATGCACTAAAAACATATTTAAATCAGTTCATGTGAGTACAGTGGTTCAATATTAATAATATAAAGCGACAAGAATATTTTTGGTGTGCCAAAAAAACAAAATAACGACTTATTTAGTGATGGCCGATTTCAAAACACTGCTTCAGGAAGCTTCGGAGCATTGTGAGTCAGCGTATCGAATCATAATTCGGATCGCGTGTCAAACCGCCAAACTGCTAAAATCACGTGACTTCGGCGCTCTGAACTGCTGATTCGTCACACTGATTCATAATGCTCCAGTCTGGCTTTGAAAAATCTGGGGATGGCTTCTTTGTCCACATAAATCTTCACTGGTGGACCTTTCAATTCACCCAATTCCTCTTTGAACAATTCTGTATGTTTGCCAAGCACATCAGGCAAGGTTTAATTTTCCACCCCTTGAATCTTATGTATGGCCTCCCATTTCATGTCCAACTTCTTAATCCACCCTCTGCCCAATAAATTGTGTCCTGTTCCAGGCTCTCTCACTACTGGTAATTCCTTCACTGTTCCTTTGTGTCTGACTTGTGCAGAACCCAACACTGTTAAGGCTTGGCCAGTATAAGTTTTTAACTTCAAAGAACAGGTCTTAAAATTCTGGAATTTTATGTTTTTCCCATAATTTGGAAAAATTGGACCCATTCATTACAGTCACACCACAGCCTGTATCCACTTTAAAAGGTATGTTTAACTCATTAACAGCCAATGTGCAACTTTTGGAATCTCGGTTTCTTTCAGACTGTGAACTGTAAAAATACCTTCTTCATCAGATGCACTTTTTCATCTCTGCTCACATAATGCGATCTCTGTCCTCCTCTGGCCACAGCTTTCTTGTGTCTTTCTCCCCCTTGAAAGTTTGTTTCTCTGGTGGAACTTTTTGATCTACATACTTTCATTATATGTCCTTGTTTCCCACATTTGTGACATTTCTCTGAAACAAATCTGCACTCATTGGCCAAATGTTGCAAATTTCCACATCTGTAACATGCTCTACTTTGACTATCTTCTTTCTTTACTGACGTTTTATGCACTCTTATTGAAATTAATGCTTCTGAGCGTTGAGCTTGCAAATCCTTCACATCCTTGTTGGCTGTTTCCAATGCTTGAGCTATTTTCAACGCCTTTTCAAACGTTAAATCTGCTTCTGCCAACAGTCTATGTTGAATATGGTCATCATTTATGCCACATACCAGTCTATCCCGAAGCATCTCTGTTAATTTTCTCCATAATTACAATCATGAGCCAATTTCCTCAATACTGCCACATACTCAAGAACATTTTCCCCCTCTTCTCTTGATCTTGAATTGAATTTAAACCGTTGTACAATTGAAATGCTCTTTCAGTAATGCCACAAATTCACCAAAGGTCTTTGTTCTTGTACTTATACTATTATATTGCACTCTCTGCAAGGTGAAGTAAGCGGGAGCAAGTAAGGGAAAACCACTGCAACCAGCTGAGACTATGGTCGTTCAGCTGTATACCATGGGCAGATTATGCACAAAATTATGCCACAGTTTGTGGAGTCCTTTGGACACATAGTAGCAGTGATTATTGACTCTTTTGAGATTTTCACAGAAACCATTCGGTCTGGAAGCACATGCTTAAATGTTTTGTAGAACTCTAGTGTAGAACTGATGTATTATGTATCTGATCTACAAAATTATAATTTTCAATTTATGCAACTTATAGTTTCTACTTCCACTGTGTCCATCTGTTTAAGAATACATTTTGTGGTGATGCTTTATCCTGTTTGCCCAGTCTTGCATTAATAAAACTGTACAAAGCATGTACTGAATCAATGACAGTTTATCCAAATAATGATTCCTGGCATCTTTGTTGAGTGTATCTCAGTAAGGAATTCTCTTAGTTTTTTGTGCTTCAGTTTATCGATTTAATTGTTAACTTCTAATCTCTTTCCTTCACTTCTCTGAATAACAATTCCTTCAAAATGGTGCCTCGGTGACATCAAACATAATAAAAACACAACTGACTTTTGGGCATTTTACTGATGCCCTGTGATTAAGTCAGAATCAGGTGCTTTTCTGACTTTTGTAAATACATCAAGACACTGGAAATCTTGTAAAAAAAAAAAAAAAAAAGACAATTACATTCTCAAAATGGAGATTTTATTATAGATTTTAGTATAGCGCATGAGCCATATGGATTACTTTTATTAATCTATTTATTTTTTATCCATTCAGCCCGTCTTGACTGACCTATAAAGTAAATGTATCTCTAATAAAGTTTCTTGAAAATAGGACATCTACATTTTTGTAAGTTTATTTTCTGTATCTCTATGCCTTCAGATATTCTCAATCCTTTCAGTCAGGAATGCACAGCTGCAGGAAGAAATGATTGCAGACACAAAGATCTATGGTCAAGCTTCTTCAAAGTTTATTGTCAGACTTTTAATGCATATTCATGCATCATGGAACAAAGACTTACAAAGTATACTGGATAAACAAATGGACAGATTATCATAAGGCCTCCTTTCTACTTTTACCATAATTGTAAATGTTTTTACCCTTTGCAAGGTGCTTGAAAAGGGTAAAAACAAATACAAAAGGTTTGCCAGATAAGGCAAAGTGGATACCTTTTTTTCCATACTTCCCCGAATGGGATGCTCATACTTTTTCAGGCTCCTCATCATGTCCTGATCTTAGGCTTACACAGCAAAACAGAAGAGAGTAGAGAGAAAGTTTACATGTAACCTTAAAATTCCTGCAAGCTGAGAGCCTATTTATTCTTACAGTTTTTAAATGTCATTTCCAAGTCTAGCTGTAAAACTGTTACAATGAAAACACAGCAACAAATCTATATACAATTTATGTTTCATGAAACCCTAAAATAAATCCCAAAGTTCAGAGAAATTTGATAAAAGTAAACAACTTAAGACAAAGTACATCTTCTGCCAAACAATTGTATAGGGAAAAAAAAATAAAACAACATGGACAAATAAATTTAAGTAAAGAGATAAAATATTTGTTGTAAAACTAAAGAAAACACATACTGAAAATGTGTTACACTTTATTTTTGTGTTTGTTTCTTCTGTTTTTCCTGGGCTTCTTATTGCTTGATGTCCATCAGTCAGACAGTTGATCTGACAGTCTCTCCAGCTGTTCAATATATCCAGAGACATCTAGAAATGACAACGATTGAAATTAATTAATCAATACTTGACATTGCAAAAGATTGTTTGTTCAAACTCTTGTTTCTGTGGTGTAATAGGATGACATTCTCTCTTACCCTCTCTGATTTTGCTGGTTTGTGATTGTAAGCGTTCTATTGCTTTCTTTAGTTCTATTTCAAGAGCATCCATTATGAGCAGCTTTACAAAGAAACAAGAGAAGATTATATTTGACTTTAGACATTGTACAACTAAATACTTGATCGTCTTTAATGAATTTGAGATCAGTACCTTTAAGGTATTCAACGTTTTAAGCACTTCCATTTTTGCTTTGTTGAACATGTCATGTTTTATCTCATCAACTGTGGTTATTAGCAGTTCTTGCCTTTTCTTCATGGATCCAGTTCCAGTCACTGCTGCAGCTTCTAAAACGAGAAACACTCTGTATTCATTCATTTTCTTTCTCATGAAGAACACATCAGAACAAGGAAATAAATCAATTCTTGGATGTGTGTTTCATGATTGAAATGTATTTTGTTACATGCTGGGTCTTTTTGTTTGTTTGTTTGTTTGTTTGTTTTGTTAACCCTTACAAAAATTAAGTTCATTTTATTTAGTAAATCTACTTATTGAGTGGTTTCACAGACAGGGATTAGATCAAGCCAGGATTAGGCCAATTAGTTCAATTAGGACATTTAAGTAACTTTTATAAACGTGCCTTAGAAAAAAAAAAAAACACATTACTGGTGTGCATCTTGAGACAAAACAGTGGCCCTGAAATATTTTAAGATATGCAAGTGCAAGTTGCTTTCAGTTAAAACAGCTCAAACATGAATTTTAATCTGGAATAGGCTTAAGACTTGTCTGTGAAACCGGGGGTAAATTTTAAAGTATACTTTATGTAGTAAGTATAGCCTACTAATATCAATGTACTAGTTGTATACTTTTAAGTGTACTATTTCAATACAGCTTGGGACTAACTTGTCCCTCAAATCTGATTGGCTGATTGAGATGTTGTTCCACGGTCAACAAAGATGTTAATCCAGGAACATGTTGCACTTGGTGAAATCATGTTCGCCATAAAGGTCTACTTTCAAGTATACTTCAAGTGTAACAGTATTGAGTTGCCAGTCAACGTCAGCATTTTTCATAATTTTCACAAAACGTTCATGGTCCCCAGAATATTTTGTTGAATGAATACCTGAACATACTGTGGCAGGTCAAGTAATGTTCTGCTTGCATGTTGTTGGTTAGTCTGCACATTGATCGCCCTATCAGCAGGCATCGGAAGTGTATATAAACTGGCTGGTTAGATGGAATAGCGTCACGAGTCATCTCCCCTTTCTTCCTATCACGTTAGTCGCCATTCAGGTATGCTGTGTGATTGTTGGCTGTATTGTCAGTGTTAAATTGTAGCTAATGTTCGCTTATTTTCAGAACGGCACGGTGAATGATTGCCTTACACAGTATGAACCTGGGTTTATCCATGGCAAGCCGCTTTGGTTATTTTTGATATCAGGACTTACATTTCCACTAGTAACATTGTTAATTCTTGATATCAACATTTCAATTCTTGATATCAACAATTCAGTTCTTGATATCAGGAATTACATTTCCACTAGTAAAAACTATAATTATTGATATCTGTAATTGTATTTTCACTAGTGAAATATCTCCATAGGCTGCCATTCAAATTCAATTGTTGATATCAAGAATTGATGAAATTCCATATCAATTCTGATATGTGAAATTCCAATTTCACATATCAGAAATACAATTCTTACTAGTAAAAATAATAATTTTTGATATCAAGAATTCATTTGGCACTAGTTGAAACGTAAGTTCTTGATATCGACAATTGAATTGCCACTAGTAAAAATGTTCATTTTTGATATCTGACAATGTATTTCTGATATCAATATAATTTCAGATATCTAAAATGGCTTTCTTACTAGTAACAATCACATTCATGATATCAGAAACTAACGTTGTCACTAGTGAAAATCAAATTATTGATATCAAAAATTAACGTTGTTACTAGTAGCAATTCAATTGTTGATATCAAGAATAGATATTTGCACTAGTAACAAAGTAATTAATGATATCAAAATATGATTTTTACTAGTAAGAATTGTATTTCTGATATGTGAAATTGGAATTTCAAATAGTAAGAAATCAATTCTTGATATCAACAATTGAATTTGAATGGCAGCCTATGGTGACATTTCACTAGTGAAAATACAATTACAGATATCAAGAACTGAATTGTTGATATCAAGAATTAACATTGTTACTAGTAGAAATGTAATTCCTGATATCAAGAATTGAATTGTTGACATCAAGAATCCATATCCTGATCCTGAAAATGAATAAAAGTCAAAACGGCTTGCCATAGTTTATCCTTCCAACGTGCACATTGCCTTCAGATAGACAGGACGAGCCCTCAGCCTCTTAGCATGCGTCGTCTGCCTGATTGTTTTGGTTTCCGGAGATAGCACTCATAAGGTATGTTCTTAAATTATGATTTGAGCGCCTTTGTATTCAAACGGGATGTCGATTTTTATCAACAGTTGCTCATTTGCGTTTGATCGTCTAAATTGTAATTTTATTGCAGATGCTTTAAGCACAGACCGGTTGCATGCTGGACGTTTAGCTCCGTGTCGTTGGGCTGCGTTGGACTATCATCCTGGGACGCTGTTGCTTTGCTTTGTTGTGTTGCTCTGTGTGGTTTAATTTGCTTTTGATTTGTGTTTATTGAAGTTTCGTTAACTAAGTAGAACTAAGTAGCTGCTTAGGGCCCCGCCACCTCCAGGAGGCCCCCAAGAGCAAATTAAATGACAGCTTGATTTTTACAGCGCTTATTCCCTCAGTTGCAGTTCTGGCACCTCCGTCCCAATACTGTACAACTCGACGTACATTTGCATCACGTTAACGCAGCGGTAGAGTTACACTTCCGGGACTCTGCACTTATTCGCAATCATAAAAGTTCATTATTTGCATGTGCTTCAAAGCCTTGCCGGTTAAACATTACATTAATTTTATTCTGACATGCGCTTTTTCTGAGCACGTTCACCCGAAGCGCGCGCACACATTAAAAGCCTGTCAAACAGCGCCCGAATAGTGGACTTTCTCTTTCGCGTCTGATTGCACTAATACTGTCAAATACACACATGGTTTACATAAACACAGTTGTTTATGTCTAAAGTGAAAGTAATCAGTTGAGAGAAAATCGGATGCGTGTCTGTATTTTAGATGTGTGCAGGTCTTAAAGTAACAGCCGCCTAATAGAGGGTATGCATTTCCCGCTGGAACGCGCTCCCTCAGCTGGACTGAGTGGCAAAAGAACCTGCTGCATGACTGGATTTAATAGGGGAAACTAAGAAAACGTGAGTAAAACATCAATATACCTCAGATTTTGTGTCAAAGCTGTTTGTACAGTCAATCGCAAAACTCTTTACCATTTTAGATGTGTTTTGTGTGTTTTTCGCGGCATTCACGCTGAAAACCAATGCTGCCACTCAGTCTTTTGACACTCAGTGGGCGTAACCGCAGTCATAACGGTCGATGGTGACGTCACGTGCATACCCTCTATAGTAAACAAACTGCCCTAGTCCTTAAAGGGATAAAGGGATTGTCATTATTTACTCATTCTCATATTGTTCCAAACCTTTATTAATTTCTTTCTGCTGCTGAACACAAAATATATATTTTTTTTTTATTTTTATTTTTTTGAAGAATGTGGGTAACCAAAGAGTTGGTGACCAGCAACCCACATTCTTCAAAATATCTTATTTTGTGTTCAGCAGAAGAAACAAATTCATTCAGGAATTTTCATTTTTGGGCGAACTTTTCCTTTAATGTTGCTACATTTATTATTGTTCTCTTCCTACAGGTCTATCTGAACTGGTAATTTTATGTCATTATTTAAGTATTTAATTTAATATTGTCGATTTTGATACTGTTTATCTTAAGTTATTTTAACCAAGGGGCCCCCAAATAAAACTCTGCTTATTCTGCTCTATATATATATATATATATGTATATATATAATTTTTTTTTTTTTGTATTAGCTTATTTGGTATTGTGTTAATTTCAGTATTTGGAAGGTTATGGGTCTAGTGGATAATCTAATTCTGTTACAGGAGCAGGAATTTACACTTGCACATTCTGTGTACAGTCGTCTGCTGGAAGCTAGTTATTTGAATTTATAAAGTTTTAAATATGGATATTTTTCTTACAAAATTGCATCACTTCGGTTTAGATGGACTTTATTAACCCCCTGAAGTTGTATAGATTACTTTTTTTATGGATGGATGCATTATGTTTGGCTTCAAAAAAAAATTTCATTTTTGGGTGAACTGTCCCTTTAATGCTAACATACCTTTATAGCAAGAAGTCATTTCATTCCGAATAGTTGTTTGTATTGATGAGTAGATGAGCTTCTTCATGTCAACAATTTTTCTATTGAGCAATGGAGTCAATTGTGTTTCCTTCTAAAAGAGGAAAAACACAAGAAAAGTCAGAAAAGTCCCTGCTTACTTCAGTCCTGCATTAAACGTTGGTTTGAGTTTCATTGCTTACTGGGTTATAAAAACAGCCTGCTAAATTATAAGGAATGAAGATTCACACAGACTTCAACAGAAGTAAAGAAAGGCATAGAGGACCAGGGCCAGCGTACGACCATTAGTGTCCCCAAGAGGACAACTGAACTCACCTCATTTTTAATGAAGTTCTCAATGTGTTGCATGGGAGATGAGGGGTTAGCAGAGTCACTCTGGATGATACTAAACTTATCAATCTGTTCCTGCACTGACTTCCCTGTTGTTTCAGTCACACTAGAGCCAAAAGAAAACCATTTTTAAAACATTTTACAGAACATGGTTGTAATCCTTGATAATCTGATACAAGAATTACTGGAAGGATATAGTGATAGAATGGCCAAATCCCCAACCATGCAATGTTTGCTTGCTATAGTTTATCCTATATGGCTGCCTGTCATATGAATAAAGATTCAGAGGGGACTTGTGAGGTGAACAAATCATTTCTTTTTCCTGTACAGAGTGTATGCGGCTGGTCTAAATGACCCATCAGGAGTACCAGTACAAACCCACTCATGTCTGGGGTCCTACACAGATGTCATGAAACAAACATAAGGATATAATGTTGATCCCTTAAAAAAAAAAACATTTGGTCTCAAATGAGCACAAATTATCTGTCACAAACAAAACTAAACCCAATCTGTATCTTCTGGGCATCATTCTCATTTGCTGGTTCACACTCAATCTACTGTTAGTCCACGTTTACAAGCTTTGCTCTAATTTATGCTCCAATATAATATTAATAATTTGTAAACAAAATGCCAACAATATAATTAACAGCAGTGTTACTTAAGATTACTTAAAAATATCAAATTAACTTGATCATGCTAATGCCCTAAAAACAACAGCAAGCATTGTAAATAGTTTTAATTACATATTCATCTAAGAATGGAAATGGAATGATAAAACCAAACTTACGGAAAAATCTTAATGAAATCTTCATCAATGCAAGTGTGCAAATGTTTGGCCAAAGTCTTGTTCAGGTCTAAAACTTCATCCCAATTTTTCGACCAATAGCATCCGTAGTTCTTGCACAAAGCTCCAAGGATTTTATGGAACCCCCTTCCATCTTTTTTCTGAGTAACAAAACAAACAAAAATACATGTTAAAAGGACACGAAAATGGTCATTATGGAAAACATTTGAATCACACTCACAGTTATTAATTCCGTTGTGGAATCAACACATGATTTCACTGATTCGTCCACTCCCTTTGAGAGACACTGCTCCAGATCACTATAAATGCTGTCAAAATATTTGTCCAGTTCATTTAGTGCCTTCATTAGGTTCTTCTCTAATTCCATGACTTTCATTTCCATCTAAAACACATCCATATAAGAATTATGAATGAAATGACATTGAGCAGTGAATTACAGAATAATAATATTGGCAGCATTCTAAATACACTAATTCTAAGAATTCTAATTCTGACTAAAATCTAAATACCATTTTCTTGTCTGTATCTCGCTGGCCACTTTGGATTAAGAGCAAAGTTCCCTTTGCTACTTTTACGTAATCTCTGACAAGTTCTCGATTCATGCTCTTGTTAAGAGTCCTCAGTTCATTCTGTAGCATTGGGATTTCTAGATATAAATATCATTTGGTCAGTGCTTTATCTCACTTTATACAATTTTATAAAAATATTAAAAATATATATATATATATAAGCAACAGTTTAACATGATTATTTTTTGTCATGAATAAAGTGGTCAAATGAAAGCAATAGACAGAATACGGTTTACCTGTTTCACTAGATTCCAGATTTAAACTGGGGTCGAAGAATGCTTTGGAACTTACAGTAAAAACTTGAAACTGATTGTCAGAACTGAATATTTTCTAAAAAGAAAAAAGTACAGTAATATTAATAAAATTAGAAGAAAACTATATATCATATTCTATATATAGTTGCATCATATACAGTTTTTGAAAAAGTAATGGTAAGATTAGGTAAAAGTAGTACCTTAAGTTTAGATTTTTCAAACTTTTCTTTGACCTTCGTCTTGGCATTTTTATTTCTATGAAGTATGCATACTTTTTTCTGATCCTGAATGATAAAAAAATAAAAAAATACACACATCATCTGTTCATAGGTTTATAGTAAAATCTGACTCAGTGGTTGATTATGTATCTCTTTTTACTCTCAGTAAATTATTACATTCATTAAATTGTAGTCACATGATATTAGCTCTCAGTGACAAGTAAAATCAGCAAATGTATTCATAAACATCAGTACAAACTTACAGGGGAAACTGATAGCTAAAATTAGTGCTTGTCTATGATAACAAAGGAGCAATACTACATAAATACAGCTAGTACAGTTCTTCTATACATTTAACAAACCTTGTCTTCTGGGATTTGATCTCTAGGAAGCCGTGTATATCTAAAAATGAATATTAAAAAGGTACAAAGTGTTCTGATTTGTTTCGTACAAAAGATACAGGATTATTAGAATTAGACTTAGAATTATACCACTTCCCAGTCATTTACGTCCTTTATGTAATATTCACAAAATACCTAACATAGTTTTCTGGATCGATGTCATCAGTCTTTGTGCAGATGAAGTTAATGCTTTTGCATTCTCCTCCTGGTCCCAGTTCTTCAGTGCAGTGCTTTAAAATCCCCCAAGGGCCACTGTCAGTGCTTGCTCGATTGATAGCACTAATAATCCACACAGAAGAGCACTCTCTCAGTTTCTACAGGAGTTGAAATATAACAGTGAGTTAGGGGACATGTTTTAAGTGGCATAATATATTTCAACGTTGTGTGGTTAATCTGGCAAACTGTTCATTTGAAAGGATCGTAGTAAAATATTTACAGATTTCCACAGATCATCTCTAATCTTATTGCAGTCTCCAGATCCAGGAATATCAACAAGCACAATGTGTTCCAGAAGTTCACGACAATCTGGAATCTTGATCTTCACACTCTTCACAAGCGGCCAGTACCAGTTACCAGAACTTGACTCACTGTGTTGTATGTAACTTGCAACCTCATTGATAAATTCATTGACCTGTTGAGAAAATAAATTGCTTTGTTTTACTTTGCTGAAAAGCAATTTTAGAATGCATTATACATATAATACATATAATGTATAATATATACTGCCTGGCCAAAAAAAAAGTCACTCTTTGGATTTAAATAGGCAAATACTTGAGAGTCTACAACTGGATCATTGTTGCTGTGATTATTATGTTTCTAGCATGTTATATGTTTAGGAAAATTGACTAAAATTTGATGCACCTCTTGTTGGAAATAAATGTTGTGATGTTTTTTCCATCAAGAAGTGCATCAATTTTTGGTCAAGATCTTGTATTGACAATGCAAGAGGTGAGCACTCTGTAAAGTCTCCTCCAGCACATTTCAAAGACTTTCAATGAATTTAAGGTCTGGGCTCAGAGGTGCCAATTTATGTGTGAAAATAATTCTTCATGTGCCCTCCCAACACTTTTTTCTCAGTTTGAGCCTGATGAATCTTTGCATTGTCATCCTAGAATATGGCCATGATACGTCTTCCAACATGGTTGTTTAAGAATTGAAAAGCTACACACTCCATCAATAGGATTAAAAGAAATGTTCCCAAACATGCTAGAAACATAATAATCACAGCAATAATGATCCAGTCATACACTCTGTAGTATTTTTTTATTTATTTATTTATTTATTTTTATTTTTTATTTTTATTTTTTTGGCCGGGCAGTGTATAATATGTTAAATATTAAACAGTCTCCTAAAACTTACATCACTTTTTGAGAAATTTTCCTTATTAGTGGACAAAAAGTATTCAATCTCAGTAAATTTGGCATCATTCTTGAGCTCTTCTAATGTTTTCTCATCTGCATCAGCTCCATACAGCGCAGTGATCTTTTCTACAGCAATTTCATACAATTCATCATCCCTGTCCTCACTTTCATCCGACAAAACACTGAAAAGATCTTTGAGCTCTTTTTCCCACTCCTGCAGAGGCACACAAAACAAAATACAGAGAAAAAATATGCATTCCCTACAGTCTGATTTATTTATATATTGATAAATCTTTAGAACTCTCATTAAAATCATATTCAGATGAATACAAATGAGGAAACCTCTTTAGAGAAGAGTTCAATCTCTGCTATGTAGTTGGAGTCAGTCAGATTGGCTTCCACCTGAGTAATGACAGCTGTACAGGCACCAAAACAACCAGATGGCAGTAGATTCTTTTTCCCCAATATTGCACTTAATAGGAAGCTCTTTCCTTCTCCTGATGTTCCAAAAATCCCAATGGTTGCCTTCTTCCTGCTGCCTTTATCTGTTTGATCTGAGTTTTTTGGGAATCTTTTCATAATTTGTCTCACCCCCTCCATGATCTCATCTATGTGCAACAAAGAAGAGTCATGTTTCTGATTAAATACCATTTTTGTAAGCAACATAAATGGCAGATGTTTAATTATATTATAGTATAATGTTTTATTAGTGCATAGTATGTAATTATAATATAGTTTCAGTCATGTGGCATTTACGGCACAGGTACTTGACTCAAGATGGTAAATATGTTTCCCTGTTCTGGGTTGGTGTGGGTTTCCTCCAGGCACTCAGGACAGGTGAATTGGAGACTCTAAATTGTGTGAAGGTGTATGTCTGTGTTAGCCCTGTGATGGACTGGCAGTCTGTCCAGGGTGTTTCTTTGGACTGAGATTCTCAGATAGGCTCTAGCATTCCCATGATGCTATATAGGACAAGCGTTTTGGATGAATGATGAATGACTCTGATACCTGTATAACCCTTTTAAGATAGTGTGTGTGTCTAAATTCTGCTGACCATTTATAGGCAACCAAGTGATTCGTTACAAGTAGCAGATAAGAGGTAGACAGATTCAGATTTTACTTGCCCATTGTCAGCGATGAGTTCATTGTCCAGTCAAGGGATTCACGCTTTCTTTTAGTACCTATCAAAGAATTCATCCTACTCATTATTTTTCCTCAATCACAGACTGTACAATGATCTTTAATTTCTAATAATCTGAATTTTTAATACCTTGTCTATTCATTGTGGGATGGATGGAAAGTCCTGGAGGGGAAAAACATGCATTCTTAATAAAAATGATCTATTTTTTTTTTCTTACCAATCTTTTATGATTTTTTTCACCTTTTTAGTTTATAATTATTTTATTAGTTATAATTAAATATTAATTATAACTGATATCATTAATTGGCTCACCGTAAGAGGATGAGGAGGATTGTGATGGTACAGGAAGAAGTGGAGGTGTGTTCTTCTTCATCCCATGAACTGATTCCATCTCTTCTTTTGGTGCTCCAGAAATGGCTGATCTATTAAATACATAAAAAATGTAAATTAAATCATTATGTATACAATGCATGTTTCACTAATTATGATGTCCTCAAACCATGTACAGAGCTACTGTCCAAAATCAACATGCTTCATACGGTACTTCCATAAGTAAATTCAAATGGGTAACAAGTCACCTTTATTTATAGTGCTTTTATACAATACACATTGTCAAAGCAGCTTCACAGAGATCAACAGGAAAATAGCTAAATCAATTATGTACACTCCATCACAGTTTATCAAATTTTTTGCTGAGTGATACAATTTTTAGCCTAAATGTTTCATGGTGCTATGAATGAGCCTAGTTAGTTGAGTTAGGGAACATTTCTCTGCTCCAGCTCACCACTTTTGCTCTAAAACACAAGAACTGTGAGTGACTTGTACTTGTATGAATGACAGTATTTCCTATTCTGCATCAAACTTTGTTTAAAGCATATTAATGCATATAGGGAAAGTCATAATCTAGCATGGATTTTAACCCAAGTACTTCAGGGGTCTCATTTATAAAATATTGCATAAAAATCCTACCTTTGATCTTACAGTCATTTCTCAAATGTGCGTATATGTGATTCAGAGAACGAATGCACTCACAAAAATGTGGGTACACCTCTCTTCCAGAAGTAAAATTTATAAATTGCAAATAATCTTCAAAATGTGCACAGTGGAATGGTTTCAGATCAGAAAAAAGACACTAGTCAATGTCCAAATCCTTTACTTGAGAATGGAAAGTGGCAAGAATTGCTTAGTGTCCGTCTGCTCAGACCCTGATGTGGCGCTAAGCATTTTTCAGTGTCAAAGACTGTTTTTATAAATATTAATGTTGGCGTGGATTTTAGCAGATGCACATACTCCAAGATCAAATCTGTACATACACACGTTTTATAAATGAGGCCCCAGGTTTCTTTATCCAAATGTCCATGTCCTTTCATTCATTATCCTCACCTTACGTCGACTCCCATTGATTCATCTTCCTCATAGATTTTAGACTTTAGATTTTCAATCTCTTCATACACCTTACTCCCATCATCCCTTTCATCTGCTTTAGAGAAATTTTCTTCTGATTCTTCATCATTATTCCCAAATATGTCTGCATTCCATTTTTCCCAGTCCTCATCCTTACAATCATTTTCTAAGCAGTTTAATTGTAGCAGTTCACCATTTCCTCTGGATAATATCTCTATTTCATATATTTCATTAGCATTGTTCTCCACAGTAGCTTTGACCATTTCTAGGTCCTCAGGTTGAAAGCAAACTATCACACTTTGTTTGAAAATAAAAACCCCCGACTTTTCGAAATGTCCAAATAACTGTGAAGCGTAGCTTTTTAGAGCCAACATTATGAGTCCTGGGGTTAAAGGGCAGCCCTGATGTAGAAGTTTGTAATTCTCAACTGAAAAATGTTCTTTTGCATCACTGAGGAGATTTTCTATAATGAGAAGATCCTGGTTCAGAGTCGGGTTTGACCGTTTTTGCTGTTCTAGCTCATCCTTAATATGACTCAAACTTATTAAAGCATAATGTGTTTTGGGAGTGATCATGACAGTTGCCGACTCTTTTGGTATCCGCCCCTTTGGAAGGGACTCAATGACGTCATCTAGATGTCTTGCCAGAATAGTTGCAATGATGAGGTAGTCAACGTTAAAAAAGTGTTGACTATCATCATGTGGGCTTTTTACAGTTTCATTAAAGTATGTCTCAGAGCAGTTAAATCCACCACTGTGGATTCTGTCATAGAGCATCTTTATGTATAAAATTAGATCCTGAATTTTGTCTTTATAGGAGGATGCTAGGATGCCGTCTGGTCTCGGTGTGTCTGACACTTGAAGAGAATGTACAGCTGACACAATGTCAACTTCACTGACCGCATTTGAGCTTTCTTCACCCACAGATGAACCCATTTCATCTGTCAAAAGGTCCTTTTTTAGATTCAGCCATTGGAAGATTGTTTGTATCTGGGGAACATTCTGAATAGGCATCGCAGGGACGTTGATCTCTAAAGACACAGGCCGATGGTCTTTGTTTTCATTTATCTTTGAGTCTCTTATTTCACAACTTTTGACACGCCACATGCATTCTTCTGGAACAAAAAAGTAATCCAGCCTGGATAAAGGACAATCTTTTATGTAGAATGTATAATCCTGTTTTATGGGGTTCTTTCTTCTCCAGACATCAACCAGCTGAAGAGATTTCATGAAATTTTCCACAAATAACAGCAATTTACTATGAGTACTGTTTATTGTCAAATTGTTCCATTTTTTGTCAATAAATCTATTGAGAACCGTGTTGAAATCTCCACCAATCACCAGCAGCCCTGTGGTCATTGACTGAAGGTACCTTGAAAGTTTATCAAGGGTTTTTGTGTCTGTGTGATGATTATAAACACTAACAAGAGTGTACGCCTGACCTTCCAGTTTACATTTCAACACAACATACGCTCCACTGTTATCTTTTTCATCACTTATGTATTTGAAATCTAGTGTTTTCCTCACTAGTATGGCTGTTCCCTTGCTAGAGGAGGTATACTTTGTGTAGAAAATATGCCACTCATCTTTATAGTCTTCTATAATATTTTCATCTCCTACTCCAATGTGGGTCTCTTGAAAGAAAATAACATCAGCATTTTGTAGTTCTTGAAATTTCTGATCTCTGTGTTGCTTAAGTCCATTAACATTCCACGTGATGAAGTTTATGGTGTGTGAAGCCATTGACAGATCTGCTCTCACAGACCAAAGATCCTCAGCTTAGTAAGTTCCCTGTCAAAACAAAAAGTGATGGAGGGTAGGAACATTTTGTTTTGTATTCTGAGTGAATTACTGAGACTTTCATGGTAGAAATTTTTATCCAAATTAAATTCAATGCTTTGCATTCAAGGTTTACATTTTATCAGGTCATGCATTCCCTAGGACCTCATGACCTTGGCTACAATTATTATGCCCAGTTCCCTTTCAAGGAAAGAATGATGCTGTGGGAACGCTTCGCGTGATTGTGTCATGAAGCACATGTGAAATCAGTCCAAAGGTGTGACAAGACGTCAGAAGTGGGTGATGTCACGGCCAGGAAACTATAAAGCACGCTCAAACAGTGAAACGCTAGCTTCTGTGTCTTCAGTGGCGCTCTATGTGAATCATATGTCTAATTTGGTGTTGTATTGTCTTGTTACACAAGCAGTTATATATATCATGGCGAGCAAACAACATTTAAGATTGTGTGTTCCTCCCTGCCCACGCTACATCAAGAGTGGGCATACACACGATCTACAGCTTCCACTGCAGACGCTCCGCTCCCGCCTGGCGATCTTCCAGCAGGATGCTCAGGCTCACATTCCCCTTGGTTCAGGTCCTGCTGCTGCTGAGGCACAGCGGCGATCTAGATCATGGGGATCGCAAATGGATTAAGCAGAGGGGTTAGAAACGGTTCCAGCTTTATCTCTGCCTACACCTGCTAGGTCCAGCGCCTTTTCTCAGAGTTCGGAAATTTGAGTGCAATTAAGGACAAAAATAAAAACCTGGCCTCTTCGCCGACGCAGTAAACACTGTCGTCGAGAGGTTTCAGGAGGCCAATAAGCAAGCAGCGGTGTTCCAGAAGCTCCTCCCCCATCACTCTCAGGTCCCAGGGGCTGCTGAGCGGGAGCAGCCCCAAACATCTAAAGCCAGCTCCTCATACCGTGCCACACAAAAACAGAGCGTCACCACCCGAGCTCAAGGGGGACAGGGGAGGTGCTCTCATCCGCAGCCTTCGAGGGGTAAGACGGATCTGAGGACCGTCATTATCGCCAAGAAGGCTGTGGGGAAGAAGTCCCGATTGTTCCTACTAGCTATCACTTCTCCTAAAAGGATAGGAGATCTGCAAGCATTGTCAGTTGCCCCTTCGTGCTTGGAAATTTGCGCCTGGTATGGTAAAAGCTTTTCTTCATCCCAGACCAGGTTACATCCCTAAGGTCCCCAATAATGTGGCTAGATCTGTTGTGCTGCAAGCTTTCTGTCCTCCACCCTTCAGGGATGCAGACCAGGAAAAGAATAATCTGCTGTGCCCAGTTCAGGCATTGGATGATTATGTCTACAGAGCTGCCCTGTGGCGGAACAGTTGTTCATTTGTTTTGGGTCTCCCCTTACAAAAAAGAACTGCAGTATAGTGAAGTACAACTGCAGTAAAACTGCAGTACAAAGTAGTATAACTTCAGTATAATTAAGCACAACCATAGATTTGCAGTATAATGAAGTATAATCACAGTACATTGAAGTACAGCTGCAGTAAAATGAAGTACAACTGAAGGTATGCAATATAATACATAACACAATATAATAACATACACAATGAAATTTTACTAAATTTGTACTAAGGATTCAACCATAAAAATTATTTTCATAAAGCATTAATTTTCTCCTCCTCATATATTACACTGAGATAAGGTCACAATAAATCTGATCTAGTTCATATGTATTTGGTAAGGGCAAAATGACAAGCCCATATGAGTCATACTGATCAGTGGAGTAGAGTGTCCCATCACAAACAAACCTCTGAACGTACGCATCTTGATTTTTTTTTCTGTGTGCATTCCAGAATTCTATAGTAAGATACGATGAGACAGTAGTAGTAGCTCTTTCACATGACCATGCATGTAGATTTGAACAGGTTGTAATGGTCTGGGTGAACAGTTTCAGATGTTTTGATGAACAAGCGTGCTACTATTGACAAGCAAACAACCAATAAGATCTTCAGCCAGGTTGCACTGCTCTCGTGTTCAGTTGCGTCATCGCCATGTGAGATCAGAACACATGCAAGATGAGTACCGCGCCTGAGAGTGAGGAGATTGTCAATAAAAAAGGACGTTAGCTCGCCAGTGTGGCAGTCTTTTGGTTTCTTTTCTTCCGACCAACATCAGAACACCGTTGTGTGTAAGCTTTGTAAAAAAAGCATCCCTGCCAAGCACGGAAACACAAGTAACTTATTTCATCACCTTAACCGCTTCCATCCTCTGGAAAACGCAACATGTCATCCATCTACCTCACCTCAACAAACAACCCACAAGCAGTCCATGATGGAGAGGTACTCCGCAACAGTGCCTTATGAGAAATCCTCCAAGCGATACAATGATATTACCCATGCAATAGTGTATTACATTGCCAAAGAAAGGCAGCCATTCAGTGTGGTGGAGAAGTCAGGCTTCAAAAGACTTCTTGGCGTGGTTGATCACCGCTATGTTGTCCCGGGCCGCAAGTATTTTACAAAGACTGCTATTCCACAACTGCATTCAGAGTGTAGGCAAGCAGTGGAGAAGGAGCTGTCCACCATCTTATATTTTGCAACAACCGCAGACATCTGGACAAGTCGCACACGTGAGCCGTACATAAGCTTAAGTGTGCTTTTCATCTACGGCGATTGGAATCTGAAGAGTAAGTGCTTGGAAATGGCATATTTTCACGAGGGCCACACGGGGGAATTCATTGCGCAAAACCTGACTGATGCACTGGTTTCATAGGGTCTGAATGAAAGCAACCAAGTGTGCCACTGATAGTGGGGTGAATATAGGTTCTGGTCATATAATTAGAATATCATCAAAAGTTGATTTATTTCACTAATTCCATTCAAAAAGTGAAACTTGTATATTATATTCATTCATTACACACAGACTGATATATTTCAAATGTTTATTTCTTTTAATTTTGATGATTATAACTGACAACTAAGGAAAATCCCAAATTCAGTATCTCAGAAAATTAGAATACTGTGAAAAGGTTCAATATTGAAGACACCTGGTGCCACACTCTAATCACCTAATTAACTCAAAACACCTGCAAAGGCCTTTAAATGGTCTCTCAGTCTAGTTCTGTAGGCTACACAATCATGGGGAAGACTGCTGACTTGACAGTTGTCCAAAAGACGACCATTGACACCTTGCACAAGGAGGGCAAGACACAAAAGGTCATTGCAAAAGAGGCTGGCTGTTCACAGAGCTCTGTGTCCAAGCACATTAATAGAGAGGCGAAGGGAAGGAAAAGATGTGGTAGAAAAAAGTGTACAAGCAATAGGGATAACCGCACCCTGGAGAGGATTGTGAAACAAAACCCATTCAAAAATGTGGGGGAGATTCACAAAGAGTGGACTGCAGCTGGAGTCAGTGCTTCCAAGAACCACTACGCACAGACGTATGCAAGACATGGGTTCGCATTCCTTGTGTCAAGCCACTCTTGAACAACATACAGCGTCAGAAGCGTCTCGCCTGGGCTAAAGACAAAAAGGACTGGAGTGTTGCAGTGTTTTGGCCACCACTTGCATTCAGCTATTGGTGAGTAGCATTGTCATTTAATAGTTACATCATCCACATAGTTTCTTTGATCGTATTAGTACTGTAAAAAGTAAGTTGCTTAAATGAGTTGAACCTTGTAAAACTTATAAATTATGGTTGAAAATTGCTTAACTTATTTTCATGAGTTCAAAAATAATGTAAAAACACGTTGTCATAACTTATCGGACTTTGGTTTTCAGACTTTTTTTACAGTGTATTTATACTAACATGAATATAAAATTAATTAGAAAAGCATAGTTAAAACAAATAGACAACAATTATGCACGTCCTTGCCTTAATTTTAATACTAAAATTATTTTAATCATTAAACTGAAATATTATTAATTTAAAATGTTATTTTGTAGTATTTATTTTTTTTTACAGTTGCAGCATGGAAGGACAAAAGAGTTGAAAGGGCTATCGGTGTGTGTAAGAAAGTGGTGTCAGCATTTTCTTATTCATGGAAGAAAAAGAGAGATCTGGCAGCAGCTCAGGAAAAACTCAATCTCCCCAAACATTTGCTGGTCACAGAGTCACCCACCAGATGGGGCTCACGCCAGAAGATGGTTGCAAGAATGCTGGAACAACGAATGGCCATTGCTGAACTCCTAGCTTCAGACAGAAGCACCCGACACCTGGTTCCAACATGGCATGACGTTGAATTAGAATCTGTGCACGAAGCACTGAGTCACTTACTGGAGTTCACAGATTCCCTTTCTGGGGAGTCATATGTGACTGTGTCATATGTGAAGCCTGTTCTAAATGCTGAGAACAAAATTACTGACTCTTAATGAACTGGACACACAGCTAACAAAAGACTTTAAGACCAAAATCATGGCATACCCTGATGAGAAATATGCCGACCAGGCCACTGATGACCTACTCGACATGGCTACTTTAGTTGACCCGAGATTCAAAGCTCAGTACATCAAGCCAGACAAGGTAGAAGCCATTAAAACATGGGCACTGGCTGAAATGTTGGATGATGACCAAGGCCTACAACCCCAGGCAGAGACTCTGGTTGAAACAGAAGCAGCAGGTGCAGAAGGAGGAGTAGCTGCTGAACCACAACCACCTCCACCATTGGGTATGAAGAAGCAACAAAAGTCTTTGGGTAGTTTCTTCAAAAAGCAAAGCCCTAGTGCAGATGCCTTACCTCTCACTGAAAGACAAAAAGTACAAAGTGAGCTGGAAAGCTACCTGATGTCTCCTGACGCTGTCAGCGAGTCTGAACCGCTGGAGTGGTAGAGGCTACACGAGTGCAACTTCCTGAATATGACCAAGCTTGCAAACAAATGCCTGTGCATCCCAGCCACCAAAACCTCTTCTGAACGAATTTTTAGTACATAGGGAAATGTGGTGATGTGTACCAGGGCTGCATTAAACCTGACAGAGTAAACCAACTTGTCTTCCTGGCTCACAATTTAAAATGCAGCTATGTACATGTGAATATTGATGTTTGGTTGCTGCACTTAAAAGCTGAGGTTGGTTTAATTATATTTTATCTTTTGTTTACAATTTTAGAGGTTTGTAATGTTATTATTTGTTACAGGTGTTGATCTACCTACCTCAAGTTTGTTCTATGTTTACACTTTTACGTTGCATTTTTTAACATTTTATTTAAGTTCAAGAGTTTCTTACTTTTTTATCTTAATATAAGACATAAAGAAGATATTTCTGTTTAAATTTATTTTGTTAAAACTAGTAATTTTTATTTGCCTTAATAATGTGGATAAATAAAAAAACAGTGGTTAAATTCATATTTTTCTACTTGTCTTTTTTTTTTTTTAAAGGTTATAAATAATGTCAATAATTACTGATACCGAACGATATGAAACATTATATTGTGATACATTTTTTGGCTATATCGCCCAGCCCTACACCCAGAACACCCTAGCAACCACCAAGCAATGCCCTAGCAAACACCCAGAATATATAAGCAACCGTCTAGCAATGCTTAAGTAACCACTCGGAACATCATAGCAACACCCTAGCAACTACCCCAAGTACATTAGCAACTGCCTAACAACACCCTAGCAGCCACCCCGGTTACCATAGCAACCATCCATGATATCCTAGCAACAACTCAGAACACCTTATCAACCGCAAGCAACACCCAGCAACCTCCCAGAAAACCCTAGCAACTGCCTACCAACTCCATAGCAACCACACAGAACACTTTAGCAACCACAGAGCGACACCATAGCAACTGCCAGGAACACTTAGCAACCGGGTGCCGAGTTTTGCCACTGCAAGCACCACTCACATTTTCTTCAGGGAATGTCCAATCTAATTGTTATTATCATCCTCATTAAAAAGGCAAATTATAATCAGTGACACTGTCAAGTGTTTTGACACATGTGCCACCCCTGACAACAGAATATTCCCTTTGATGTGTCCTCGCATGCACCCATTGTAGACACAGTGTTAGAATGTTGCACGCCATTTTCTTTTGCAAGTAGTTACAAGATCAGATTTGTATTATTGGAAAATAGCGTTTCGCTTAGTGAGGTTTCTTAGCCCTCTAGCATTTCAAGAAACAATATGTAACCTACTTAAAATTAACCTAAAAGCAGAGTTAAGAGATTTTTAGTTTGATCTAATAATTAGGTTATTTTCAGTTGTCTTTTAACTGCATTTCATTATTGCCCAGCAGATGGCAGTAGTGGCGCTGCAGAGAGGTGAAACCAATATAGTTATCAGTAGCGAGAAGGAAAAAGAAAAATAACGCGACCGAACAGGAGTGAACTGAGCTCTACACGAGGAAAGAACCACACTGAGTTAAATTTAAAGCATAAGGTTTTAGAGCTCTTTTGCTCATTTCTACACAGAAATCATACTTTATACGGTATCACAAGGGAAGAGGCGTTTTAGTACTGACAAGGATTTGTGGATTTTTTTCTGTTTTCACCGGTTGGTTTTTGTATGCATGATTTGATACGGCCATTGAACAGACGGAGATGCGGCGAAGGAGCAGAATATGCAAGGAGTCTTACCAGCAGGAACTGTTCCATTCAACGTGTTTTCATTTCATCTCACAGATAAGCGCTTGAGATCTATGTTGAGATCTCATCACACTTTAAAAAAAAAAAACACACTACCCGGGTAGAACATTTTATTTAATATTTTGGGGTTTATTTTTTTTTTTTACCAGAACTCTGATTCTAATTTTGAAAGGACATTTGGTTCTATACTAAAAGGACATTAATTTCTGAGTTACAAGGGATACTGTTTTTTCAACTAAATACATTGTAACTGAAGAAAAAAAGTAATTTTTGGATTATGGTTTATTGTTAAATAAATGCCGGCTATATATATCTATCTAAAGGCCTATCTATCTATCTATCTATCTATATATATATATATATATATATATATATATATATATATATATATATATATATCTATCTATATATATATATATATACGTGTTTTGAGTGAAGTGAATTAGTGCTTGGGATATTTTTTTATAAATTATATATTGTTTTTTGTTTTATTATTCCTTCTTGGGAAAGTTCCTAGGCACTTGTGCTTAATTATAATTTCATTGTAGTGTGAAGTGCGCAGTCGCTTACAGATAAATAAAGTCATGAAGTAAAAAAAGACAATTGAAGAAAAATAAATAAAATTGAATAGACCTAGTGAAACAAATAACTTATTGTGCAGAACTTTAACTGGTCAAGAAATGAGCAATTATAACAACAGGAAAAAGATATTAAAATGCAGTATAAAATGTCGATTAAGTAATAGTTTAAATGGAATTTGAGAACATATAAGTATAATACCAGATCGTTTAAGTCATTAAGAGCCTGTATTGTATTATACAAACCAGAACAAAGCAGATAACTGAAGCATAAAATATCTCAATAACTATATCTCCCACAAACTGTAACACATTCTACAATAGAACTATTTAAACCATGCCAAGACAAGCAAGATGAACACACAGACCGGCAAACCATGACAAATAGAGATTATCTTTTTGTGGTTTCTTTTGAACGAAAGAAAGAAAAAATCAATTCAAGACTTTTTTTTTTTTTTTACTACAGACACAACATGGTTAACACAATTAACTCTTAAGGTTTATTTAAGTTGTAGAATTTAGCTAGGCTAAGCACCAGAATAATTTGAGGAAAGAGTTACCTTGTATCTCTCAGGATAAATCACTCATTTCAGCTCTCAGGTTGAACAGAGATTAAGACTTCTGACATTAGATTTTCTTATAGACTCACTCTTGGGCGTGGACTTCTTGGTAAATCGCAGTGTCTGTCAGTTGAACATTCTGTATTTTAAGGGATAGTTTTATGCAAAAATGAAAGTTATCATAATTGTTTGGAACCAAACATTCTTTAAAATATTTTTGTACAACATCAACTGTCTCTTTTAATTTTTTCTATCTAAAGTAAAAATGGCTATCCAAATAAGTCTAATTAATTGTGTCTTTTTCAGCTCTAGAATTAGGCTGCTATTCCACGAAAAGAATAGTTTCATGTAACAGCGAACATTAAAGTGAAAGCACATGAAGTGAAAGATAATAAACACAGTGCGCTTAAATCTTTTAGCCTGGAGACAAACTGAAAATAATCCAAACAGAGTTGGATGTCTGTACAGTATGTCTTCATTAGATCTTCATTATTGTAAAGATAAAGTTTTAAATCCCCAGTCTAGGGTCAGGGAAAATAATATAAAGTTTTCTTACACCAAAACTGCTTGACTTCTCTCTTTTTTATTTTTATATTCAACACCACCATCACCATAAAAAAACAGCATATTGGCTTCAGGGTTGGGCCAAGGCCAAAATAACAAAAAAGAAAAGAAAACAACTTTTTCTCAAAGAAACACTATTTACAGAGGACACTACACTGAATTTATTATATTAGCCACAACAACAACCACAGCCAACTACACTCTCCTCAGCCTCCCACATGAAAACGAGTATCTCTATCACTTTTAAAAGATGCAAAGTTCAATCTCAGCCAACCGCGGCATGTTCATAAGGCGGGTGGCAACATGAAAGAATGACAGAGAGAGAGACAAACATCAGCAACAGAATGCTTATCTCAGATTGTATTATCTCAGGATCTACTCTGATCACTACCGTACCCTCTAGGCCTATGGTCCAGATAAAAACCAAGACTACCTGGGTGTGGTGGGTTAGCCTTCCGTTCAGTGCACCACAACTGGCTCTTCGCACTCAGACGACAGCTATGCCTACTTATGCACTCCCACGGCCCACACTGTTGCAACTGTTTGCCAACCTTGATGAACTTTTTAAAGTCTGTCGGGATACCGTTGTAAAAATCTTTTTCAGACAGTCATCATGATACTCCAATGAATTCTCACTCTACAGCAATGAACAGATACTATACTATCAGACAATACTATCAGAGATACTATACTAACTAGACAATACTATCAGAGTTTGAGGGCAGTCCTCATTCTCATTTTATTATTTCTTGCAGAGGCAAAAGCTAAATACACCACTCTATGCCAGCTAAGCTGGAAGTTCCATGGGCCAGAATAAAAAAATACAATTCAAAGCTGATCCTCTTCTCTTCGGAGTACGCATTCCAAGGTAGGAAGGTATTAAGGCCCGTCCGAATCCAATGTTAGCTTCACTTCCTGTCTCCTGAGATACCTTCATCTGATCAATTTTTGAAGGCAGCATAGATGTATCCTTCGCTGCCTTTGAAATCCCACAATCCTATCCCAGATAGCATGTAATCATTGAAACAATGTTGAGTCAGGTAATATTATTGATTCAACATTACAAAGTGATATTTTTTCAACATCACTTTTGCACCATCAGTTACAACGTTACACTGTGGTATGGATTCTACATCACTGCTATTAAATCAATATTGAAATTAACAAAGATAATCATTAGTAATATCGTTTGATCAATGTTAATGTTATGTTGATTCTAAATCTTTTTTTTTTTTTGAAACGTTAAAAAAAAACTGAAATCAACATAAAATAATGTTCTGTATAATATTAATATTTCACCTAAACTTTAATGGTATGTCAACAAATTTGTGACCATTTCAAAATTTTGGGAAAACCTTTTAAAGCATAAATGACACCTTTCCAGCAGTTTCTTTTATTTGACAGTTTAACACAATTAATGACAAAGAGATAGAAAATTAAATTCTTTAAGAGTGGGGCAAAAAAGGACGATAGCATTACAACCTTTAAAAATAGCATTACTTTCAGAAGTCTTATGTCATCATAAATACAAATTTTCAAAATGTGGCTTGCATCAGACTACTGCCTCTACTGCCTACTTCTCCCAGGTCAGGTGATAATCCTATCGACTACAACTCATCAATAGGCTTGTTCAACTTCATGCGGCGCTGCAAAGATTGGCTGCTGCCTGACAAAAGCAATGCATTCTGGTTAAAAAATTTGTCCGACTTTGATCGGCACTGCAGCCGCCTTACGATCACATGTGCCATCAAAGTACCACAAGAGCAAAACAAGACCAGCCACCTAGGTCAGGCGCTGCAGTCGCTCAAAATCTGCTGTGAAAGCCTTGATGACAAAACACTTTACTCTCATTGGTCAGATTCTGTGATGATCAGGACGACATGTGTTGCATGTTTTTTCTTAGACAGTTTCCTGTATTTAACCAATCTTGATATTGAATATCTGATATTCAAACAAAACACACAAATCATTAACAAAAATTAAGATTATACTATCTAGTACATATATATTCTTTTTTTAATCGCATCCACTTCTTCGGCTACAGTCAATGCAAAAATCATGTGGTCTGCCATGAATGACGTTTTTCAGCGCACTACGGAAAGCACGAAGTGTCCGACCTGACGGTCGTCTATGTACTCCTCCCCCGCCTGCAACCTTCAGATCTCGCTAGCCGGTGGCAGGCTAGTGTAGTTGATCTCGAACAAGCCTAATGTGATATCAATGTCACATTTATCAAGACGGTGCTTCTCTTTTTTTTTTTTTTTATATTCTCCATCCTCATCTGCCTTCATTCCTGTTAAAGGAAAGAAGGCAAGGTGCTCTGCGAGCATTGAGTAATACATGCAATTCATGGGCTATGTGTAAAGTATGATATTCTTGCTCAAGTTCATGTCACTTGCACTTCAAGAAATGTTGGAAAATCAATAAATAGGAAATCGCTAATAAATATTACTAAAGCAAGATGCATGCACTTTTTTAGAGTTTAGAAAATGGACACTTTTTTTAAATAAATATATCTTATTAGATTCGGTAACAATAAATCAAATGCAAATGATTGGGAAACAACCTCTAGTGTTCTGCAAAGATACATACCTGCAGGTCTTGTGGTCATTAACTACAAATCACTGTTAGTCACCCATGTGTGCTGTTGGCTTTCATCAAATTTTCAATGCTGATCCAACACACTTTGAACATTGAAATGTCAATCTCAACCAAAATGATGGTCTGAATCAAAACTCAACATTGTATAAATGTCACCATGCTATCTGGGTATGCATTCCATTCATGACAGTTGAGCTAGAAAAAGAAAGATGGCATCTGAAAGTGTGTAAATGTACATTTTTGACTGTTTTCCTCTTCTGATTTCATTTTTAGCAAAAAATTACTACTGCAGTAAATAAATATTTGTTTAGTTCTCACCAAAGATTGCTCTATATTGCTGTAGATCATTAAACTGTTACACTGCCTCAATAGTTCGTGAGGCGCCAGTTTTCGGATGCAGCCCATGTGACTTCTGGGGGTTGTGGTCTGTAGCTGGCTTCCGCTTGCTGCTTGCTTGTATGCTCTTGCTTTAACATATTTCCTGCATGTGTTGTTACATTACTTGAGTCAATTGCTTTATTTACTTGCGTCAACACATTTCCTGTTTGCATCAATGGCATACACACATTTTTTATTGTACATTTTATCAGATTTCTACCTTTCTAACTGTCTTCATTTTTGGCATTTACACATAACAATGCTTCTGTCCCCCAGAACCCATTTTTCACCCACACACACGCACACAGGATGTGGTACAGACTACACTTGAGTGAACAGCCTGTTCTTTTTTTTATGTCACCTCATGTAACCTTCATGGCCCCTAGAGAATTTCCAAAATCTATAATTTTCTGCTTTTTGTTATATTATTTCTTATCATTTAAATCTTTATCTAATTATCAGGAAATTTTCATTCAGAAGTGAACTAATCCTTTAATGGTGTAGCACAGGGGTGTCCAAACTCAATCCTGGAGGGCCACTGTCCTGCAGAGTTTAGCTCCAACTTGCCTTAACCACCTGGAAGTTTCTAGTATCCCTAGTAAAACCTTGATGAGCTGGTTCGGGTGTGTTTAATTGGGGTTGGAGCTAAACTCTGCAGGACAGTGGCCCTCCAGGAGCAGGATTAGACACCCCTGGTGTAGTACTTTGATATCCTATTTTGCTTCATGTTCTTGACCTTTATTGGCCCGATCAGAAACTCTAGAGAACTTTCATTAAATGTGCCAGAGGTTCTGGGTTGAAATCTGCCCTCATATAACTTTTTTTCCCTTCCTCATTAAAACCAAAGATGTTCATCAGTGATTGTATATCTAAAGCAGGGAGGGACACGTTTATGTGCATTTTGTTTTATTTCACAGAAACGATAAATTTTGTCTAAAAATAATCATTTATTCAGTGCCACAAGATTTCAAAAACAACACATCCCAGCGCCAGATCACCTGTTATTTAACAAAAACAAACCAATTGCTAGAGATGTTTTTTTTTTAATTTTTTTTTTTATATATGATGTTTAGATATGAGATGTTTCAAAAAGTGGTAGGGACAATATCAACCCTTGTAAAAAGTGGGGACATGTCCCACCCACAAATTACACCTATGTTCATATTATTTTAACTATTATTGTTGTTGGTATGGGGTTACGTTTCTGCCACAATTCTGCGTGTGCAAGATCATATTTTGAGCGCGCAAAAGGGCATTTTGCACGCGCGTGAACTGAGTTTTGCGGAGAAATGTTCGTCTCACAAATAAAAAAGTATTTCGAGCGAACGAAAAATTAATTTTGCATTTAAAAGAAGTTTATTTGGATGTGCGCAGACGTTCTCTTTTGCGTGTGCAGAGTTTCACTTGGTTGCTCTCCTGATACCCATGCTGAGTGCTCTCAATCGCCGATGGCTCGCTTGCTCAGCACAACAGAGCGTTACAATATGCCATAATTCCAGCCAATCAGAGATGAGGCTGCTAAATTCTGATTGGCTGACAACCAATCACAAGACTCCCTGCTTTACCGACAGAGGAAGAGGAAAAATACATGGTGGAAGAGATGTTTGTTCAATGGCTTGAACACTATCAAAGTCCCTTTAAGACTATATAAAGTGTTTGACACTATTTATTTTCAAGTTCAAATGTCTACCAATCGATGTAGCTTATTTCTAACATTATAAAATAACTAGGTTTAAAAATACATTTTGTCAATGTGAAGTATGAAGTACTCACAAAATCTTATGAAAAACAACTTTTCTTGTGAATGAATTACACAGCAGCTTTCAGTCAGTGCAGCGCAAGATCAATGATTTCAGCACACTTGTAAAAACACACATTTTATTCAATTAATCTAAATAAAGTGCACAATAAATATTTAATTTTTGATGCTTTTTTCACACGAAAGAGAGCAAGCAAGTGAAACGTTGCACACGCGAAAGAGAACGTCCGCGCACATCCAAATCAGTCACCGGTAAATTGTATGGCTCCTACAGTAAATGTTGTATTGCCTTATATATGTTTTATTTTACCAGTTGTGGAATCCAACCATTCATCCATCTGAGGTAACGTAGTTAGCCTACTTTAATGAGTATTTCCATTTTATGCAACTTTACACATTTATTAATAGTAAATTAATAATTAATAAATTTAAGATCATGTTTGCACGGATTTGGATTGAACTGGAATAAATACTTTGAATGTTGCAACCCTATCGGACATATGATAGCAACCTGAATCATAACAAAGCACTGTTCGCCAGAGGAGAACTGGCCCCCCGACTAAGCCTGGTTTCTCCCAAGGTTTTTTTCTCCATTTTAACACAGAAGTCTATTTGCCATCTGTTTGCCATCTGATGTCACCTGTTGGAGTTTGGGTTCCTTGCCGCTGTCGCCTTTGGCTTGCTTAGTTGGGGACACTTGACATTTGACTTGACATTTGACATTCAACAGTGCTTTGATCTGCCGGCATTGATATATGTTGAATTCATGTTTATAAAAAAAAAATAAAAAAGATGCTGTAGACCATAACATCATATCATGACCATTGCAGCAACCAATTAAATTTAGCACGTTCAAAGTCTAGTGTGACCGTGGCTGTGCTTTCGGAAATTTCCTAATTCCCAATGCAGAAGTCGTGATTACGAGCTTGTTGCATTCCAGTGCTTTGTCGGAATGAACAGCAATCATGGAGGACACCAGGTTTATTCCTGCATATTTATTGGGAAAATCTTATTAAAACCAAAATTATATTTAGTGTCCCATTCAATGACAACCATATAAACTTAATGCTATCTAGATAGTCCGCTTGCTGATGATTCTGGAATTTTGGTCAAATACAAAGATTATTTTCATTGTGTATAAAACATACAATACACTTCAAATGATTATTCATATACTGTATGTAAATATGCACTACATTAATGATAAGACGAGACAATCTAACTGTTGCTGGAAAACAAACTAAGAAATCATGCCAGTCACTGGCATTGTTCTCCCCTCCAACATGTTTAAAGTTTATGGCCCGCCATCTCGAAAATTTGGGTGTCAAAATTATTCCCAAACTTCCCAATTGTAAGCATGACATCAGAGGGCATTCATGTACAGTTTTTACCTAAGAAAACGTATGTTTACGACAATTCCAATAACACGTGAAGGCAGCATTAATCTATTCTAACCTGCTTATTTTTAAGAAAAGTTCATTCTTTGTACAGTCTATGAATGTGTACATCATCAGTTGAAGATTCCCCCAAGGAATGTATGTCACCCAATAGTCACATGTTTGACATCTAATTTCACTTATGTAAGACTTTATCTGTCTAAAAAAAGGCAATATGCAAGGTAAATATGTGTAATTATGGTTTATTCTGATCAAAATCATTATCTTATTGATGGAACATTAAAAGACAGAAATAGCGCAGATTACAACAAATTGCATACATTTGAGTTATTTGTTATTGATGAAGATACATGCTAAAACCACTACTATTATACACATGAAAACCTGTCCATGCAGTGATATCACAGTCAAACACAGTATTTAATTATTTCCTCCAGTTAGCTAAAGAGAAATTAGAGTTAGCTAAAAAATTAGAAACATGTAAGCATTTCATTACAAGAGCCAATATTTGGAGCACACAATGTCATGCTAGTTTAGTACACATATAGTTCTATACAAAATGTATGTTTAATCTGTTATCAGCTAACATGATCTGGGAGTAAATGTTTCAAAACTCAGTCATCAATCAATCTCTGAATGGAAGGCGCTGTCCATCATTGAGAGAGAAGTCACTTCTCAAGTCACCCCTGCAGGGAAAGGAGGTATACAAAGTATACAATGATCATTAAACAACTGAAGTGGGTTTCTTAACATGGATGCCTTGACTAAACCATCATAGAAGATCAACCTTTAGAAAGTCTAACAATATCACTTGCTCACAATATCATTACCACTCACCTTCACAAACTCTTGATCTCTTCCGACCGATTCGATTCATTCTGTGCCACAGATAATTTTTTATTTCAGTTTCACAGTCTGCTCTCATTACACTGTGTTTTGATGCAGCATCTGAAAGAGGAAACTCGAAGAATTAATTGGAAATATGTTGGATGGTAGTCCTTCATACTCGTGAGTCGCAACCACTCTCGTACACTTTTAAGATTAAAGACATCACAGAGTTCACCAAGTGGTTTAATTTACAAATACATACAAAACATAAGTAAATACAAACTTTCTTGGTATGCGAGAAAGTGTTCATGCAGCAGTGAATTTACCTCGGATTACATCTGTTAAAATAAGCCTAGAGAAGGCCTTTTTATCTCCTCTCCCCTGCCAGTTGAACTCCTTAGCCAGATCATCTGTTAGGACTTGCTGCATAATATTCTTAATCACATCCTTGGCCCCAAAACCTCCAAGTCTTGACAGATATTTTAACTGTAAATAAAATACTTTTAAATATTTAATTAAAGGTGTAATATATAAGATTTTTGCAGTAAAATATCCAAAAACCACTAGGCCAGTGTTATATATTTTGTTCACTTGAGTACTTACAATATCCCAAATGTTTCCAACTATTTGTAACTCGTGAGAAAATTGCAATTTTAACCAAGGCTCGTGTGAGGAGTCGCCTGTCAATTGCGTCATACCCGCGTTAACCCTCGGTTTCCGGTTTTATTTTGTAGAAACCATGGAAACACCAAAGACGCTTTAATATATTACACGTTTTAATAGACAAGGGAACAACTGTTTTGATATATTTATAGACAGAAAACTAATTGTTGTTATATAGCTCAACACGTATAGTCTTATTGTTTAAATCTAATTTTCTTGATTTTTTGCGAGTACCATGCTTTACCATGCCTCAGAGAAAAGCACTATTTTGTCAAGTAGCTAACGTAGCATAATCGGATGCAGCTTTATTTTTAGTAAAAGTAATACAGCATTTTCTCCATTATACAATACGTTTTAAAATTAATTGCATGCCATTTATCAACACAAGCCATCCAGCATTTATTATGATATTCTAAAATCGATCTATCTTACTGCAGTGTGTCTCAAACAAGTGTCTCACAGCAGCCACCGAGCGAATGCACAGAGTAACGTTATAACATCATTTTCAACACAATCAAATGTATCTAATGATAAACAGAGCTGCGTTACCTCATACTCATGACCGGAAAAGCGGAAGCAGCGCCGGCGACTGTGTCATAATATAAGTTCCGCTGCTCGTGAGGCGTGTGTTGTGCAATTGTTCCAGCGGCCTCGTTCAGCTCCCACAACACTTGGTCCTGCTCTGCTTCATACTACAATAACATTAATCATCGCATCCATGAACATGATTTCTTTCCGAGTCCTATCCCTGTTCTTTTGCACCGTCTGTTGAGGTGAAGACCACATGTCCCAAGATTCCGCGCTCAAACTTGCCGTCATCAAACTACGCCTTTGTTTTGAATAGGCCTCTAGTGACCTCTAGCGGACAGAAATCATACATACTGCACCTTTAAATGTTTTAAATAAAATTGAAAACATTTTTGCAATGACCACAAAACTATACAGTATATGTAGAATATTGCTCATTTGCACCATCTTACACCAAATAGTTGAACAAGGAACCAGAGCTGGGTGATTGAGAACTTCAAATAGTTATGTTTTATGCTAATCAATAGAAAGAGATGAATAATAATGTTAAGTTTAATATAAGTTTAATTATTAAATAAGTTTAATAATGAATATGCATTAATATTATAACACTGTATTTAATGTCCATGTATTTAATGTATTTAATTTTAGAGTGTACATTACAGCTGACTGTACATCTTCCCTTTCTTGAAATGTTGTGTTGACTCACATATTTTTGCCGTGTTGTTGCATTACTGAGCTCCATTTCAGTCCTGACCACATCTTCAAAGGTTGTAAGAGGTAGATTTAGGCTTGTTTTAACATCTTTATTGGGCAAGCTGGTACTGCTGGGGGATTCAGAAGCCGTATTTTCTTTCAGTAGTTTCTTTAACATGGCAGAGTTTTCCTGAACTGTGCTCTTGATGTCTCTCAGCATTTGGAGGAGATCATCCTTGTCTGTTGTGTAAGAGGAGTTGTGTTGTAATTACAAAAATAGAGAAAAGAAAAAACTCAAACTGATTATGACAAAAGAAGCTGACTCACCATCATCTGGCATTCTGGATGTAGATGGTGTAGGATGAGGTCTTTGTCTTTGTAGTATTCCAGGGAATCCAGTGGCTAATAGAAAAGATCTTTATTTGAAAATAAACAATGCTTTAACAAAATGGTATGAATTAATTCTTTGACCCTTTAATAGGTAATCCTTTAAACAAATCTTGGTTTTGGAAACAAAGTATCTGTTACTTACCGTTCTTTCTGTTCTGTAATTTCTTTTTGCCCTTCTTTTGCCTTATCAAAAGAGACTGCAACAGGAAAAAATATTTTATGATATTATTTGAGAACTTAATAAAAAAAAATCCTAAATTTAAACAATTATTTTAAAATAGTGACCATTACCAGATTCCTTGTGAAAGCTAATATTCAATTTCTCCCATGTTTTCCCTCCTGTTTCAGGTTTAACTCTGTTCTGGACAGCTTCCATGCACTTCTCTGGTGATTTGAATGGGGGCCAGTAACTTTGTTTCTTGTCTAGGCTCAACCAATGTGATGGTGCCACCATCACCTCATCTGAGTCTTGCAGGGTGACAACTGCATACATGATCAGTCTAGAGAAGGGGGAAAGAATTATGTTTAGCTCTAATTAAAAAAGCTTGATTTTGTAGTAAATTGAGAAGTTGATTTTATAGTAAATTGAAAAGTTAACCAAACAAATCATCTTAAAGTCATGGGAATGATGAAATTCTGAAAAAAATACACAGAAACAACCAATTCACAGGAATTTTTTCTTCTTCATTTTTTGGACTACCTCAGTTGCACAAATTATGGCACAAGCTAAATCTCTACACTGAATGCAAGTCATGTATATTATCAATATCAAATCAGCAAATGAGAGCTCATGATCCTTACCTTCCATCACCCACCATCAAAATATCTTTTTCCTCATTTATAACAGACCAAATATCACGCTCTTCACACACTCTCCTCTCTGTATTGCCTTTGTCTGTTTTGTCTGTATTGCCTTTGTCTGTTTGTCTGTTTTGGCTTCTGATTCTTCTTCTGTGTTATGAACAAGTGTTTCCTTCTTCCTTTTATTCCAATCTTCATCTTTAGACTTATTTCCCAAGCACTTTAATTGTTTACCATTAACATTTCCTTTGGATAATTCCTTAACGTAATACACTTCATTATCTCTGTTCCTCACAGCACCTATTACTTCCTCAAGGTGTCAGGGTTCTGCCCTGGCAGCCTTGTCAGTCTTGTCTTTGTTTAATGTGTCTCTGTTTGTGTTGTGTGTCAGCACATGGCTTTGTCTTTGCCATGTGCTCCTCTGTTCCCACCTCCTTGTTTGCTGTCACCACGCCCCCTTGTTTAGTCATTGTTCAGTCTTAGTTTGTATAAGTATGCTCACCTGTCCCTTGTGTTCCCTGCTCCCTTTCTTGTTGAGTCCTCGTTAGTCTGAGTGTTGTCACCTGTTCCTCATGTTCTTTGCCTCTTTTATATTGTGCCCTCTTTCCCTCATGTCTTTGTCAGTTCGTTAAATGCTTGTGCCTCTGTGCACTAATCTTTTGTCTCCAAAGTTTGTAGTGTTTTTGGTGGATCCAAAATGGTCATTATTCATATTCATGCATTTTATTCATGTTTCATGTTAATCATTTATGGCTTATGATTTATCAATATTTACTTTTGATTTCATATATTCATGTACTCCTACTCCATATATATATTCTCATCATATTTTCAAGTATTTACTTTTTATTGTACCCTTATGGTTATTCTTATTTTATATTTAAGGGTATGTATGCTTATTATATTTAATTGTTCTTCAAATGTTCCAATGTGACAGGTCATGTTGACACGTTTGTGGTTAGATATTGCACGCCTGCCAAGAACTGCAGAAGTGATGGTGTTTTCAGAATTAGTTGCTCATTTGAACTTGATGTTCCTTTTATATCAAAATATGTCTGTTTCCATTCCTTCAGACATGTGATAATGCAAGATCTGCAAAATTTCCTTTAGGGGTGTCAAAACAACCCCTGTATCTATTTTCATCTATTTTTTTGACCAGTCTATGACATAATGGATAAATCCATTTGACCTTTTCTTATTAGACCAAAATATAAGTTTGAGTGGGATGTAAATTTCCCTATGATTAAGGTATAAAATGGACTGAGTCGTTGATAGTTTAGCTTTTTCCTTTGCTTTTCTTTGCTCTTCTGCTTCTTCTCTTCTATCTCTCATTTCATTCTGCAAATGTCTTAATTTTGTTCCTTCTTTCTGTATATTCTTCATCTTCATCTATTAGATACAACACTCTGGATTTTACAATACTCTAGATTTTATTATTAACCATTAATTACTTAATTTGTTTCTCTCTATAATTTTTAATTAATAAATTTGTTATTCCTTATTCAAATTTAATCTCTGACATAATCATTGCTGGACTGCCTGGATCTCATTTTCTCAAGTTTTTGCATCAGTTTTTGTAGGAGTTACTTATATCCTTTTGTCTATCTAGTCGTGCCTTGTTCCTAACCATCTGTCTAGTCCTGGTTGCCGTGTCTCTGGTCTCCCCTAGTCCTGTCCAGCCAGCTGAGCTTCCCTGGCTGCTCTCTCGTTCTACCAAGCAGCAAGACCAGTGCAGTGCCTGTGAGTCCACGAGTGACTATCTCCTCGAACAGTGTGTTCCTACCTAGGCTACGCTGTTTCTCTCCAGTCTTGCACTGCCATACCATCTCTGCTCTCCAACCTCCTGTCATCCTGGGTTGGACTCAGCGGTCGCTCACTCAGCCTGCCTGTCATCGTGCCTCATTCCCTTCCTACTGTTTGGACTGTGTTCACCTCCTCACCTCTATATCTTGTCTTACGTCTTGTCTTATCAATAAACCTGTAACACTCATCCTGCGTTTGAGTCCTCCCTCAGAGATCCCTGACACAAGGTCCTCAGGTAGAATGCAAAGTGTCACACTTTCTTTGAAAACCAGAATATCATTCTGTTTTAAATGCCCAGCTAATGTGGAAACAAAGCATTTCAGAACCAGTGTAATGAGAACAGGGGACAAAGGGCAGCCCTGATCCAGCAGTTTGTCTGAGAAGGTTTTTCACAATAAGGAAATCCTGATACAGAGTCTGGTTTGACAGTTTTTGTTCTTCTATTTAATCCTTAAGACAACCTCATCTCAGTGCAGAAGGTTTTAGGAGTGATCATGACAGTAGCTGATTTTTTTGGTACTCGACCCTTTGACTGAGACTCCAAGAAATCATTTCAATGATGAGATAGTCAATGTTCAAAAACTGTTGACTATCATCATATGGACTTTTCAGTTTCATTAAAGTGTGTCTCAGAGCAGTTGAAAGCACCTCTGTGGATTCTGTCATAGAGTGTCTTTATGTATGGAATTAGATCCTGAATGTTGTCTTTATAGAAGGATGCCGGGATGCCGTCTGGTCACAAAAAAGTAATCCAGCCTGGACACAATCATTTGACTGTGGAATGTATAATCCTGATTTACAGGGTTCTTTCTTCTCCAGATGTCTATTAGCTGAAGAGATTTCATGAACTTATTCACACAACAGCGCAGGATTGTGGATTGGGTTGTCTTTCACCTCTTTTGAATGGATTTTGTTATCTGTGTCGGTAAATGGCTTGAAAACTGTGTTGAAATCTCCACCAATCACCAGCAGCCCTGTGGTCATTGACTGCAGGTAACTTGAAAGTTGTTTAGGGGTTTTTCAAGGGTTTTTTGGTCTGTTTCATGGTTATAAACACTAACCAGAGTGTACAGCTGACCTTCCAGTTTACATTTCAACACAACGTATGTTCCACAGTAATCTTTTTCATCACTTATACATTCAAAGTCTAGTCTTTTCCTGACTAGTATGGCTGTTCCTTTTTGGACGATAAGCTTTGTGTTGAAAACATGCCACTCATTTTTTAGACCTTCTATAATATGTTCATCTCCTACTCCAATGTGGGTCTCTTGAAAGAAAACAACGTCCGCATTTTGTAGTTTTTGAAATTTCTTATCTCTGTTTCATTTAAGCCCATTAATATTCCAGGTGATAAAAGTTATTGTCTGTGTAGTTATCATGTATCTGTATTTGCCACTTTCTAACACAACCCATGGTATCGTTTTTTTTTTTTTTTTTACCATTTTATTGATTTATTTTAGACCCTAAACCCTACGCCATGCCTCGACATAACCACTTTTATTGATTATAAAATGAATAAATAAAATGTAACAGATTCAGTAAAATGTACAGTATTGTTATAGCATTAAATAAATATAATAGATTTGAGAAGCTAATCCCACTCCTACCTCTAAACCTATCATTAAACAATTTCTAAATGTATACAGTATAAAGGAAATGCATAAGCAGTGCTCTCTGGCAGTATACAATAGTTTTGTATGAGTTTTGATTGTTAGTCACTGACAGTCTTATTCTGATCTACTGTACAAACATAAAAGTAATTGTATGTGTGGTAGATCCACACTTCACATAAAATACTTTAAAAGGAAAATAAAAAGGAGTTCTCACAAGACCATGTTGCAGAAATGGAAAAAAAAAAAAAAAAACAACTAAATAATGGTTTTTAATGTTATAGCTCTTTTAATAATGGCTTTTTAAAACTCTACATGGGTGCCTTTCTTTTTGTTTGATAGATAAATTAAACAACAATACTATTGTGTATTTCTTTGGACTGTTGTGAGTCTATAAAAGGACAAAATACATTTTTAGACAACTACGTTTTAGAATTTTAGTTAACTTTAAGCATCATAATAATTTGAAGGAAAAGTTACCTTTTATCTCAGGATAATGTTTGGGACAGTAGACTGTTGTCGATTCACCTGTCAAGTCAAGCAGAGTAAGATTTCAGAGTAAGGTTATCGGATTCACCTTTGGGTGTTGTCCAGATTAGGTTTTGTTCATAATGTTTTCTCCACCATGGCTCCTCCCTCCCTCCACTCCCCCATGGATTGTTTTGCTCCTGACTGTTCTCATCCCATCTGCGTTGTCCTGTTCTCTGTATGCAACAGTCACATGTTACAGGTGTGGACTTATTCGTGCATTAAGCAAATGGAAAGAGACATTTTCTCCTTTTTACATTTTATTTGATTTTATATTGCACAGAATAATTGTAAAATCAGTAGTATGTATTTATTATGTATGTAGTATGTATTTATTTGCATATGTTTCATTTTATTCCATAATATTCTTTAGCACAAAAATTAAGAGTTTTTATCATTAGGTTAATATATAGTGACCATATCTGGATGAGGTTTTGATGCAAGAGTCACTGGCAGTTGTCCATTTTTGTTTGGTTTTTCGTTTAGTGTGTAGAAATGATAAATGTTTAAATAAAAACTTGATTGCTAGTTATCTGTACAAAGGTTCATTTACCAAACCTCTCGGCTCTGTTTGATAAACATCAGCAGGAGTAGTTTTGTTATTGACTCACATATGGAAATGTTACTAAGGGAACACAAGAGTTTGCATATGTGTTTACATTTCTCCTTTGCATGTACCTTTTATATGTCTGTGTTTGCTCTTAGGCGAGGTTGCATGCATGACAATCACAACAAACTGCATTTCTGTTTGCCACCACCCTGTATTATTAAATCACATGGAAATTAAGCAAGTCCAAATTCGCAAAGCTGTGATAATATTTAACTATTAATATTTATTTAAAGACTATTTAGATGCCTATAGATGGGACTTTAATGATTTGATGCACTTAATGTTTATCCAACATTGTAAAAAGAAATTAGAAATATTGTAAAAAAATAAATAAATAAATAAATAAATAAAAGTTTCAACAGACACTGCAAATGTCAGTGTCAGAGTATTTTGAGCTGAACTAAATATAACTAAAAATAAGAAAAAGCAGAAATAATTGTGAGATTTTTTGTGAGCTCTTAATTACAGCTTGTAAGATGGGAATTGTCTCAGAGCTCCAACTTGTACCACATGACTGCTGTACCACCTGACTACAGATTCATTTAGGTGTTGACAGTGGTGCCATAGAAATGCATAATTCCCAGTCCGAGGACGTGAACAGCTCCCAATATAACGTCACATGTTGTCATCTTGAGACTACAGTAATCATGACATGGCATGAATGCAGCATTAGCAGTTCTGAAAACATTTATTGGCTTTTTCAGGTGTGTTTGATTTGGGTTAGAACTTGGAGCTAAACTCTGCAGGACAGCAGCACTCCAGGTAGGGTTGCCAACCGTTCCTTACACAATAGTATTTATGGTAACACTTTAGTATAGGGGACACATATATAAACTATTAACTACGACTTTTCCCTCAATAAACTCCTAGTTTACTGCTTATTAATAGTTGGTAAGGTAGTTAAGTTTAGGTATTGGGTAGGATTAAGAATGTAGAATAAGGTCATGCAGAATAAGGCGTTAATATGTGCTCAATAAGTACTAATAAATAGCCAATATTCTAGTAATATGCATGCTAATAAGCAACTAGTTAAAAACAAAAAATCTAAAATAAAGTGTTACCTTATTTATTTACCCGTATTAGTTACTAAACAATTATCCTACTTCATATAGTTTATGTCCAGCACAACCACCTGTAAAAGGACATGAGAGAGCGGGAAGGTGTGTACAAGTGACAACTCTTTATTGTAATCATAGTAATCGCACGCCTCATTAAAAAAAAAAAAGATAATATTTATTCATTATAATAGACACCTTGACAGCTTCTTGTGTTTCAGGGGAAGGTACATTTTTTGTTAGCAAGTTTTTGACCCTCTGGATTTTATGAGGATATACAGTTATGCCTTTTGTGTGTATTACACAATAAAATACCAGTATTATTATACTGTACAATACTGGTAATAGTTTTGCAACCTGTAATTGTTTGGAATTTTGGGTCCCACTTTATATTAGGTGGCCTTAACTACTATGTAAATTTAAATTAATCATTTGATACAGTGCACTTATTGTGTACACACATGTTTTTACATTGTAGTTACTTTTTTTTTTTAAATACCTGTATGTAATCACATCTCTAATTAATTTCTGTAATTACATTTATAATTACACTGTTGACACTTTCCTTCCTATCACCAGTAGGTGACAGTATAATGTCTAAAATCACAGTGATTTTGCCAGCAAAAAAGAAAAAGAAGAAAGAAAGAAAGAAAGAAAGAAAAGTCAAAAGCAAGGGCAGTGGAGAAATAATCTGTAATATTGGTTTATTTTAAATGGAGTCATGTAATTTAACAAACATTGTAAGACAAAAATAGCCAAAAGTTTTTTGTTTTAATATTAAGAAAGTCAAGTTTTTGCAGTAATATGACAGTACACATTTTTATATATATATATATATATATATATATTTTTTTTTTTTTTTTTTTTTTTTTTTTTTTTTTCCAGTTATAGATGAAAGCTGAGGGATTCATGATCAAAAACTAAAAGTCATCCAAAAGGTTCCAGTGTGCTCCCTGATTTGACTGGTTGTCCATCAGTGCGGGAGAAGCCACATTAAAGATCTCAGGCCCCAGACCTGCAGTGAGAAGTATTTATACAAGATATAAAAACGATAAATAAACAAGGTGGTCTCTATAGAGTTAGGCATTGGCTAAAAGGAGACGATGAGAAGATCACCCTATAGCATGCATTTCTCAAGTAAATACATTACACTTTCCCAGCATTTGATTGGTGTTTTAAAACTTATTTTGGGGAAAAAAAAGTGTAATATGCATTAGATATGGTTTAGAGTAGACAGCTAAACACTGAGCAGATTGTATTTCATATAAGCATCTGATATTGAATGATTTATTTTTAAATGGAAGTTAACATAAAATCAAATAACAAAGGAAATTCCTGGACATATGTCAGGAGTCTATCGGTATTTTAAAAAAAATAGTCCCATGAGTGCATTGACATAGGCTACTATCTATCATCACTCACCTGCTTGTTCTCTTTGTCTCTTCCGAGTGAGTCGATCAGCTAGGTAACTCAGATATTTTTTAATTTCTGCTTCACATTCGACCCTGATTACATTTCTTTTCCCTGCAGCCTCTGAAAAAGGAAACTTGATAAATGAATTGGAAATACTCAAGCTGCCACAAATCAAGCCTCTGTGACTCCCTCCAGTCGCCACCAGAGGGCGCCATCACCTGCGTACTGATTCCTCTCACAGACTTCATTCTCTGCTGCCTGCCTTTATACATTTATACTGTTTGCTGCCTTCCCTGATCTACTGCCTGGTTTATGATTACGTCTCAGCTTTGCCCTGTTTATACCTGTCGTCGGTGATTGCCTGTTTGTTCTACGAGTATCTTTGTTAATAAATCTGCACATGGATCCTAACTTAGTTGACTCAGCATTACACAAGCATTAATTTTGGTAATCTTGATTTTATGTAGTACTAGTACTGTATTAGTTATCTTTATTTATTTTGGTTATCTTTATCTAGTTATCTAGTACTGTATTTTAAATGCATGATATTACAGTTTATTTATCAAGCTGTTAATACTATTATATTTTATTGTGAAATGTGTTCTTGTACACTAAAATACAATTTTGAACATAGAATGTAAGGGAAAACAATTGCCAAAATTGCTAATAATATTGCAATCACAATCTCCATTTAAAAAAAAATCATAATGAAATTATTTTGTCCATATTAAACAGGCCTGTTAGGGACAAATTGGTCAAACTGGAGGTCTTTAAATATGCTTTAAGCTTAGTCTATTGAAATTTTGATTTGAAAGTGAAGACAAATGCAGACATAATATAAATAAAAACAAACATTTTAAGTGTGTAGGGTGTATTCATGCAGCAGTGAGTTTACCTATGATTACATCTGTTAAAATAAGCTGAGAGAAGGGTCTTTTCTCTCCTCTCCCCTGCCAGTTGAACTCCTTAGCCAGATCATCTGCTAGGACGCGCTGCATGATATTCTTAATCACATCCTTGGCCCCAAAACCTCCAAGCGCTGCCAAATATTTTACCTGTGAAGAAAATAGTGGGAATTATTTATTATTATAAATCTCTGCAATATTTAATTCTAATCGGTCAATCATGGCACTGAATGGTCAAAATTTTGTATACGGACCACTATACTGTTGTCTGCCTGGGCTATTGCTCTTAGAAGATTTAAGAAAGTAAGATAATAAACATTTTGACTCCAATCAATATTTTCTTTTTCTTTGGTAAATAGTCATGGAATAAGTAGGGCATTGTACAGTCAGTCTGTCATTATTGCAAAATAAACGTCTTTGGGACATTTCCAGTAAGGTTTATTTTGTAATATTGACCACAGTATCCCTTTAAATTGTTTAAATTGTTATAAACACTTTGTCGACTCACATATTTTTTGCGTGCTGTTGCATTTTTGAGCTCTGTTTCAATCCTGTCCACATCTTCAAAGGTTCTAAGAGGCAGATTGAGGTTTGTTTTGAAATTTTTAGTGGGAACGCTGGTACTGCTGGGGGCTTCAGAAACCGTATTGTCTTTCAGTAGTTTCTTTAACATAGAAGAGTTTTCCTGAACCGTGCTCTTGATGTCTCTCAGCATACAGAGGAGCTCCTCCTTATCTGTTGTGTAGAATGTTTTTTTACTGTAAGTACAGAAAAGAAAAAACAACACACTTTTCCAACTGATTTTGACAAAAGAAGTTGACTCACCATCAGCTGACATTCTGGATGTAGATGCAGGTGGTACAAGCGGTTGTAAAGTTTCAAGTTTTTGTCTTTTTAGTGTTCCAATAAATCCAGTGGATAATAGAAATGACCTTTATTTGAAAGTAAACAATGCATTTTTATTTCACCTTTTCATGGATCAAATCTTTTGAACAAATTTTTTATCGGAAACAAAATGTTTATGTTTTTGCTACCGTTCTTTCTGTTCTTTAATTTCTTTTTGCCCTTCTATTGCCTTTTCGAAAGTGCCTGCAATAAGATACATTTTATTTTATTATTAAAAAACCTAACAGTACAAAATAATTGTTAAGGTATCTAAATTTAAACAGTTATTTTGAAATTGTAATTGTTACCATGTTCTTTGTGAAAGCTAATATTTAATTTCTCCCATGGTTTCCCTCCTGTTTCAGGTTTAGATTTTTTCTGAACCGCTTCCATGAACTTCTCTGTTGATTTGAATGGGGGCCAGAAACATTGTTTCTTGTCGGCGCTCAACCAACTAGATGGTGCCACCATCACCTCATCTGAGTCTTGCAAGGTGACAACTGCATACATGATCTGCCTAGTAAAAAAGAGAACAAGAAAAAAACAAGACAGGATATTTATCCTTGATTGAAAAATAAATAATTCATAGTAAATTGGAAAGTTGACCAATCAAATCATCTTAAAGTTTTCATCTTGAAAGGGTTTTTTTCTGGAAAAAAAACAAAACAAAAACAAATTCACAGGTATTATTTTCCCATTAACTAGGCTAGCCTTGTGTTTGTTTAATCAGTAGATGTCTAGGTTAATTTCCTCACTGGCACACATTTTGGCACAAGCAAAATTTCTGTATTGAATGCAGAATAACAAATCAGCAAATGAGATCTTGGTCATCTTCATGAGCCTCACCTTCCATTACTCTCCACTGAAATGTCTTCTTCCTCATTTATTATAGACAATAAATCACACTCTTCACACACCCTATTGCCTCTACCCATTTTTAAGTATTTGTCTTCTGCTTCTTCCTCTGTGTTATTCACATTTGTTTCTGTTTCTGCCTCATTCTCAGACTCATTTTCCAAGTACATTAATTGTTCATCATTAACATTTCCTCTGAATAATTCCACAGTGTCATATACTTCATTATCTCTGCTCTTCATAGCTTTCATTACATCCTTAAGGTCCTCAGGTTGGATGCAAACTATAACGCTTTCTCTGAAAACCTGAATATCATTTTTTATTTTTAAATGGCCAGCTAATGCAGAGGCAAAACATTTGAGAGCCAGGGTCATGAGAACTGAGGTCAAAGGACAGCCCTGATCCAGCAGTTTGTCTCTCTCATGTGAAACATCTACAGATTCATTATCTTCATCTGCTGCATCCCTGAGAAGGTTTTTCACGATGAGGAAATCCTGATACAGATTTGGGTTTGTGCGTTTTTGCTTTTCTATCTCAGCCTTAATACAAGACAAATGTATCTGAGTGCAGAGTGTTTTAGAAGTGATCATGACAGAAGCTGAAACTTTTGGTATTATCTGCTTTGACTGAGACTCCAAGAAATCATCTAGACGTCTTGCCAGAATAGTTGCGATGATGAGGTAGTCAACATTAAAAAAGTGTTGATTTTCATCATGTGGACTTTTCACAGTTTCATTAAAGTGTGTCTCAGAGCAGTTAAATGCACTGCTGTGGATTCTGTCATAGAGCTTCTTTATGAATGGAATTAGATCCTGAATGTTGTCTTTATAGAAGGAAACTGGGAAGCCGTCTGGTCTCGGTGTGTCTGACACTTGAAGAGAATGTACAGCTGACACAATGTCAACCTCACTGACCGAATGTGAGCTTTCTTTACCCAGTGATGAACCCGTCTCATCTGTCAAAAGATGCTTTTTTAGATTCCACCATTCGTGTATTAGGAGATCTTTCTGAAAATGCATTGTGGGAACATTGTTGATCTCCAAGGACAGAGAACGATGGTCACGCATCTCTGAGTCTCTGATTTCACAACTTCTGACACGCCACATACATTCTTCTGGAACAAAGAAGTAATCCAGCCTGGATGCAACTTGACTTTGGAATGTATAATCCTGCTTTATGGGGTTCTTTCTTCTCCAGACATCAACTAGCTGAAGAGATTTTATGAACTTCTTCAGACAACAGCGCAGCTTTCTGTGGATTGGTCTGTCTGTCACCTTTTTTGAATTGTCTTTGTCGATAAATGGATTGAGAACTGTGTTGAAATCTCCACCAATCACCAGCAGCCCTGTGGTCATTGACTGAAGGTACCTTGAAAGTTTATCAAGGGTTTTTACATCAGTATGATGGTTATAAACACTAACCAGTGTGTACGCCTGACCTTTCAGTATACATTTCAACACAACATACGCTCCACAGTTATCTTTTTCATCACTTATACATTCAAAATCTAGTGTTTTCTTCACTAGTATGGCTGTTCCCTTGCTAGAGGAGGTATACTTTGTGTAGAAAACTTCCCACTCTTTTCTTAGGTCTTCTATAATATGTCCATCTCCTTCTCCAATATGTGTCTCTTGTAAAAAAACAACATCAGCATTTTGTAGTTCTTGAAATTTGTGATCTTTTTTTTCTTTAAGTCCATTAACATTCCATGTAATGAAATTTATGGACTGAGTAGCCATCGACAGATCTGCTCTCACAGACCAGTGAGAAATCTTCAGCTTATTTCCCTGTCAAAACAAAGAGTGATGGAAGGTATAGGAACTTTGTTTTATGACATCCAAGAATACAAATTTGAGTGAAAATTTCAAGGAAAGCACAACATTTAGAAGACTAAGTACAACTCCAAACATATTGCTTTCCTTGCTTTTTGTATTGGTAATTTCAGTGTATGTGTTGGACACCAATGTTGTTTGACAGGTTATAGCTGTTTCTCCCACAACTGCTGTGTGCTTCTAATCCATGTATTGGATTCCTTTAGATCAGTGGTTCTCAATCTTTTTAGGGCCAGCACCCACCAAGTGCAGGTCCCTTACCGGCCCCCACCAAAAAAAAAATGGGCCTTTATTATTAATAAATATAATTATTATTATTATCATCATCTTAAAAAAGGCAAAGCAGTCCATTATAATCAGTGATACTGTCTACTTGATGCAGATGCCCTGGTCATTTTCTACTCCATGCGCTTGTGCCACCTCTGACAACAGGACAAATGGATTTAAAATATTCCCTTTGAAATGTCCTCGGATGCACCCAGTAGACACAGAATGTTGCAGGCCATATTCTTTTGCAAGTAATTACAAGTTTCTGCTTGCCTCATCAAACATCTTTAGTATAAGCTTGCCAAAAATATTGCTTCCAGCGCCCCCCAGTGTTCTCTCAATGTCTCTATTGAGAAATGCTGTTCTTGATCATGACCAGTTTTGACAAGAAACGAAACCAAAAGAAAATCAATTCAATTCAATCAATTTTTTTTAACTGCAGACATAAAATGGTTAACACAGCTTAATTAACTCTTAAGGTTTAGTTAAGTTGTAGAATTTAGCTAATTTCAGGGATGCAAACAGGTAAGGGGTAAAAAAGGTGAAAACATTGTTGTTTATTTATTTTTTTATTACCTTATATGTCCAAAACTGTAATTTTTCACACACACACACAAAATAAAAAAAAAATAATAATAATAATAAAATTAACATATTGTTGCAACATTTGACCAAAATCAACATTTGGTCAAAATCTCATGTTATAGATGAAGTCCTATGCAGGCTATTAAACACAATATTGGCTGATTAGACAGCAATACTGAGCTAAACTGCAAACTGTTTGCCCTCTCTCTTCACCGTTCCCACATCTCAGACCTCAAATACATAAAATATTACCCTTAATAGACATATATTTTAAAGTAAAGAGTAAAGGAAACACTGTACAGTACTTATTGAAACAACCAGTTCTTTATTTACCCTTGTAAGTACCCCCCACAGATAAAAAACACTTCCTCATTTGATCTATGCAAATCCCATAGGTGACTTGTTTTGATCTCAAAAAGGTGAGGAGTTTGCATCTATGAAAAGAAAGAATTACCTTGTATCTCTCAGGATAAAACACTCCCGTCAGTTCAGTTGTCAGGTTGAACAAAGAGTAAATCTTCTGACGTTGGATTTGCTTATCAACTCACTCCTGGGCGTGGACTTCTCTGTAAATCGCAGTGTCAATTGAACAACCTGTGTTTTAAAGGGATAGTTTACGCAAATATGAAAGTTGTCATCATTGTTTCCCAACATTCTTAAAAATATTTTTGTATAACTTCAACTGTCTCTTTTAATTTTTCTCTTTATTAAAGGTTTTTCCTTTTCATTTCCAATTTAAATCTATAGATTTATCTATAGTTGATGACTTTTAATAGGTTTATTTTCCAAATAAGTCTAATTAATTGTGTCTTTTTCAGCACTAGAATTAGGCTGCTTTTATTCCACGAAAAGAATAGTTTCATGTAACAGGGAACATGAAAGCGAAAGCACATGAAGTGAAAGATAATAAACAAATTGTTCTTAGATCCGTTGCCTGGAGGCAAACTGAAAATTATCCACACAGAGTTGGATGTCTGTACAGTATGTCTTCATTAGATCTTCATTATTGTAAAGATAAAGTGTTAAATCCCCAGTCTAGGGTCAGGGAAAATAATATAAAGTTTTATTTACACCCAAACTACTCAAATTCTTTCCTTTTCATTTTTATGTTCAACACCACTATCACCATAAAACAAAGAAACAGCAAATTGGCTTCAGGGTTGGGCCAAGTCCAAAATAACAAACCAACAAAAAAAAGAAAAGAAAACACTATTTACAGAAGCACTACACCAAATTTACTATATTAGCCATAACAACAATCACATACAAACTCCTCCTCAGCCTCCCACACCAAAATGGGCGTCTCTATCACTTTTAAAACACGCAAAATTCAATCTCAGCCAACCGCAGTGCACCCTACTGGCACGTTCATAAGGAGGGGCAACCTGTGAGAATGAGAGAGATGGAGAGAGGTGGAGAGGAAGAGAGGGAGAGACAAACAACAACAACAGAATACATCTCGTGACGTAACAACAGGCTTCAGATATGTTGTCATTCAAGGAAGGAACTGATGTCACATTTTTAAAGTAACTGAGATACTGAGGAAGAACATGATCTCTGAAACAATTTAAATGATCTCTGATTTCTTCGGGACAAAGATTGAAAAGAGATTTTATCATTAAGTCAATATGTCAGTGAATAATGATTCACATTTAAGCATTTGCATTTGTCCTAAGTTGTACTAAAGTTGCAGTTGTAGGCCTACATTTTGTTGTGTATATGTGCACCTCCAGGTATTCATTTTATGTTGGTGTGCTTATAAATGTTTAAATAAAACTTGATTGCTTGTTAAACATGTTCAGATTTTGGAGGATCTCTCTGTTTGAGGAACATTATGAACATCATTAACAAGAGTCATTTTGTTGACTCACATAGCATACAAATGTGTTAAAACAGTAAAATAATAGTTCGCATATTGTTTGCATTCCTCTTTTAAATATCATTATGGTAGTGGATGAGGAGAGGAGAGACCCCTGATATGATTGTAAACGGCTTCGGGTGTACAGTAGTACATATGAAAGCGCTATATAAATGCCTCATTCATTCATTCATTCATTCATTATTTTGTCTTAGTTTGCGTGCATTGTGTGCATGAAAATGTATCTCTCTATTATGGGTAATAACGTTTTTTGTAAACTGATAACTTATTGAACACTAATTTTTGATTACTAAAGACTATTTTAAAAAAAGATTATAAGCCTATAGGTAATAGGTAGGGTTAATGATTAAATACCCTACTGATTGGCAAAATTTTGATTTGTTTTTTTTTTTTTTCTATTTATTCTGAAAATATAATGCTTTGGAACTTTGTCTCAGACATCTTTGACGTAGTTTTATTCATAACTTGTGTGAATTGCATGTTTTACTTAATCTTAACTGTAAATAAACAAAGATCAATATTACATCCATAATACAGTCTGCATAACTGAACAAACTTGAATTTATACTGTATATTTAATGTTAAATAATATTGACAAGCCCCTTGCAGATTTTATCTAACATTGCTATTGAATTTATATTTAATTATAAATAAATGGTTGTTTGTTTGTTTGTATTTTACTTTGAAAGTATTATTTTGAGGACAAAGTGCAGAATAAGGACTGGTGACAGATCTGGCAGGATTGTCTTCTTTGTTATTCACTTCTTGTGTGTATATTTAGCTTTCCCATTTGTTCTGTTATTTGAGTAAAATGGAAAGAATTGTTAAAACCTGCTGCATTACCATAAGAAAACTGGTTTGGTAGACCATGATATTCTAAAACTTTAGTCAAACAAGGAGAGATCATTTAACAGCCAGATCACACCTAGGACACCTTTATTAAGTCACATTTATTTATATAATGCTATATACAGATTTTCTCAAAGCAGCTTTACAACTTCCAAATCAACAAAATTGTGTGATTTATAAGTTCAGGCTGCATCACAAGTATAGGCTTGCAAAGGGGTGAAACTTTCTATGGGAAGTTAAGCTGAGGAATTTTGGGAATATTCTAAGTTGGGCACTTAACAAGAATTTACAGGAATTAAAGGGGATTAATTGGAACTTCGGGGTAATTTATACAAACTTTATCATATACAAACATAAACATTTTGTTTGGTCATAAGCAGACATGCACGCAAACTAATACAAATTTTTAAAAATAACAATTTTTTTTAACTGTACCCAGCATAATCATGTAGTTTTGGGGATCTATCGGTTGTAGGTTAACTGCTGAAACTGTTGTGAATAGACTTCATACACTTAGGACCAGTTGGCTAAATGACTAAAGAAGTGAAAATAGGTCTGAGATAAAGGTTAGCTTTTTTTTTTTTTTTTGGTCACTGACTATTATACACAGATTAGGTTCAGTCTTGTACTGTAGTGTGTACTTGGCTTATTCAGTTTTCTGTCGCATGACTTTCACAGCAGCACAACACCAATAATTTAATGTTATTATAAAATAAAATCATTGAAAAAGACACTGAAACGTTTTAATATTTTAATCTATTTTTGAAAATAGCATTGCATTGTGCAAAATTATCACAAATTATTATTGATGGTGTGGAATCTTTTTCTATTGATATATGTCTCCTCCTCATGTAAGCATATCGTGTAGCTGTGCTTGGAGTCAACTGTTTCATGTGTGATAATGAAATGAAATTTCAAATTATTTCAAATTATTTTTGGCCAGGCTGTCATGCAAAGTAATTATGAACACATGCAAAAACAAGAGAGAACCAATGAAATATTAAAAATTGATTATGTTGTAGTCAATGTCATATTTTAAAACATTTAAATACTTTGATGGTTTAGGCAAAATTGTCCAAAAATGACCAAAAAAATGGTCATTCAAAAAAAAAAAAACTTTGCACATCAATTTTGGCCACTCTGTTTGGTGTGGTAAGTTTACACAATACTAAAGAGCTCAAAAGAATATCACTGCAATAAAGGTTTATGACTGGGCAAGCGCTTTAGGACCCTGTTTATATTAGAAAAGCTTTCCAGCACTGGAGAGAGCTAAGCAGGAAGGCCTGAAAACAGACGTGGAGGCTGCTTTGATTCCTTATCATGTAAGTAACACTGGGTTTTGATTGTCTGAAGCTGCTGTTCTGTTGGCGTTTAACAACAAACTCTTGTTTGTATTTACTCTTGTGTACTGTACGTTAATTTTTTGTGCTTCCTTGTCGTTCGTTCATCATCTGCGCTTTATTTTTCGTGAAGCATTTTGTTGCGCGTCAGCTGTGATAAACAGACATCCACTCTCGTATTGCGTGTGTAACAGCGGCCAGATAGTGAGAGTTGTGCAGTTAAACTACTGCACACTGACGCCCGCTAGAGAATGAGGTGTTTAGCGTCATTGGTAGTGCTCTCACCTCACGTGGCAGCAGTGTTTGGGCCGGGGTTGAAACCGACTCGGAGCAAGATGATTAGTGTTGGAGTGTGAGTTTTGGAGGCGGCGCAGTGAAGAGAGGGGTGTGTGTTTGGGTTGATTTCAAACATCAACAGTGTTCAACAACAAATTTGAGAAATCGCATACAGCACCTTAAAATGTATTAAAATGCACTAAACATACGCTTTTTGGTACTATGTTGGGTTGCCACTCAACATCTGTGAAGTAGTGTGCTGTGTGCATTTGATTGAGGAATGTGCAGGGTAGAAAATTCAACAGAATTTGCATTAAATCTGGTTGATTTTACCAAGATTATGCTGCAAGATTTAAACTACATTTAAGTTCCCTGTTATAGGCTGACCTGCAAATTTCCATATATTCCCATTAATTCCCATGGAAAGTTTCCATCTTTAAAAAAATCCTGGAATTTTGCAACCCTAATCACAAGTCAGACTATATGCACAATTATCATTTGAGAAGTTTTGCATCCAACTCCTTATTGAGAAAGTGATGAGTGGTACCTGGTTTTATCCAAACACATGACACTTGAGACTTGGGCCAGAAAAAAAAAAGACTGAAATATTGTCTCTCACTGACTGGCAGCTTTGTTTGCAAATTCCAAGCTGTCTTGTACTTCCTTCTGGCCACTTTGCCATAAAGGCCAGATCAGTGGAGTGTTGCAGTGATGGTTGTTCTTCTTCAAGTTTTGACTTTTATTGAAAGGCCTTTTCTGTTTGTTAAGTTTTACTGATATTAGGGGTGAGAAAAAGTCAATGTTCCTACAATAACAGAACAGCATGCAACCATTCATTGAATAACGCCGTACAAGTTTACAAGACACTATGCTGTGAACTTCACATACTTTTGAAAAGTTATTTCAGATTCAGTTTAGTGATAGTGTTTAGTGATAGTCTGCAGTTTAATTATGAAATTAGTTCATCTATAAAGGTACTCAGAAAACATTGTTTAATGATAGTTCATTAATTATGATTATTAAAATTATTCTAATTAAAGTCACCTTTAAAGTAGATAAAAAAAAGTCCTGTTCTGATGCATAGAGTGAATTAATTAGTATGTTAATATGCAATTCAGTGTTGCCAATTGCTTTCTGTTGAAAGTAGCTAAAACTGGTCACTAAATGTCGCTAGATGACGTCATACTGGCGAGTCCACTAATCTATATTAATATAAATATAGATCAGTGGGCGAGTCATGAAATCTAGATAAGGTTTGTCCAAGAAGTTGCTAGAGTTGTTGCTAGGCTTTTGAAAAAAAGTCTCAAAAGGGGCAGGGAAGTTGTTAAATCTAGTGACAAAATTGCTAAATTGGCAGCACTGATGCAATTTCCATTTATGCAGCAGCAAGCAGACAATGTTGTCATGAGGATACTCATTAAAATTGAAATAGGAATTCGCTTACGTTTTCTGTTATTCAACCAGGCTTACTGCAATTGTAAGTACTTTCATGCAGCTGTAGCAGCAGTATGCGTAGAATTTCAGATTGCAGTTTTTGCCAATATTATTAATAGCAGCTGCATGCATAGCAAATTCATATTATGTTTGCAAATAATATTAGCAGCGGTAACAATAAGTGTTACCAAAATAAGAAAGACAAAATGTAATATTCTAACATTTGATAATTAAAGGGTTGGCCATTTTTTTTATAAACACTTTTTGTTGTACTGTTTGAAACTCACACACCAAGTCGACGTCAAAGAACTAGCGGTGACAAAAGCTGACTGTGTTGTCGCCTCTTGTCTGCTGCGTGTCGGCCAAAAAGCTACGCTTTAACACACCAAAATGACTAAAGGCAAATGTCAACTAGCATGTGCGTTCTGCACCTGCGTGTAAGTAAATATATATCAGCTGGTATCAATCTATTATTGTCATTCAAAATGGGAAACCCAAAACTAGAACTAGTTTTGCAGATGTACAAAATGTCACCATCACCTCTCAAGATCCATAAAGGTACTAAAAACATATTTAAAACAGTTCACAGTTCAACAATATCTAGTGATGGCCGATTTCAAAACACTTATTTTTAGTACCTTTCTGTATCTTGAGGGGTTCAGTGATATTGCTGTCAATAGAGGCCTCACTGAGTCATCAGATTTCATCAAAAATATCTTAATTTGTGTTCCGAAGATGAACAAAGGCCTTACGGGTGTAGAACGACATGAGGGTGAGTAATAAATGAGGTTATTTTCATTTTTTGGTGAACTTACCCTTTAAGTAGTGAACACAAACGTGGATAATTAATAGAACACAGCTGACACATATGACGTTATCATGACGATAACCCAGGACACGTGATGAATGAAAACAAACTGAAAGTCAATGACAACAAAACCTAACAGAACATTAACATTTTTCCACACCGTCTAGTAACTCATTTGAAATAATCAAAAAGTCAATCTTGGATTTCTTAGTGAAATCCATGTTATTCCAAGTGAACTGGATTTTTTTTTTAATCTCCATACGTCACAAATTTAAATGCAGACAGAGATTATTAAATTCTCCATACTGTAAGTGCCTCTTGTAGCGAATTTACATGTATTTAATCAATTAGCTCAAATTATGGGTGAAATATATATATAATTAAGTCATAACGCGTTATGATTAATTATAATATAGATCGACCAAAGAGGGAATTATGCACATATATTGTGAATTAATTACAACGGATTATAATTAATTACATATATGATTAGGTCTAGTTCAATAGTGATTTGAGAAAGACTATCCTAGTTTGTCCAGCAAACCATCAGTTTTCTCATAAACTATTTATAAAAGGAAGTTGGTCTCTGGCCACGAGAATAACTTCCTATTATAGCATTAAAGCGTAAAGCAGTTTTGCAGAATCAAACGTAGAAGGGACCTGGTTCGTTGAATGAGCAACAGAGGCAATCGAGCATGAATATAATGTATTTAATATACGAAACTACAACTACATGGGCTAACGTTATATGACTAGATATACACAAAGGAATACACATATATACAAAAGCGAAAGTAAAGGCAGGAAAACAGAGGTGATCAAAGAAAGTGGCAAATTACAAACAGTTAAACCTTTGAGAGCCAGCAAGGAAACTCAGCTTATGCATGGAGCTTAAAACGCTTCGAAAAGAATAGTTCTATACTTGCATAGGGTTTAGGTGCTGCGGTTGCGTGTCTTTCTGGAGGAGTTTCAATGCGTGCGGCTGGAGCGATGGGGCTGGATTCCGAGGCTGGGTTTTCAAACAAGGTTTTAACTTAAGAGTAAGATAACCGGAAAATAAAGAAGAGAGAGTCCGTCTCCGAGGTGATGGAGGATGACGGAGGCTTGACAGAAGCGAACTTGTGCCAAACAGATGGTCGTCCCGAAGATGAAGAGGAGCGCGTGATGGAAGCGCGGTCGCCGAGACGTCCGGGAGAGACGTGCGTGAGGTGGCGACGGGCAATCGAGAGACAATCGAGAGACAAAGGAAACATGCGTGTGAATGTCTTTTAAGGACAAACAAGCCAAACGCCTCCTCGGATGCGTCAGCCAATGGTGCGGGTGCAACTTTGGCGGGCAAACTTTTTCTTTGTCTCCATTTATGGCCTCATTTGCATGGTTTATGAAGTGTCAGATCTGAGTACATTTTCTTTAAAGTACCATTAAAAATAGAACAATGCATTTTACAGTGATGTGACATACATTGTCATTTAGGGCATAAAGAGAGCTTTACAATGAGACCAAACTTGTCGGACGTCAAACACATAAAAGTGAGGGATACAGTTTATACTTGAATATACCGCTTAGAATAAAACTAACACCGCTACAATCATAACTAATCTTATATACTAGGGATACATGCACGTTCACTTGAATACAGCAACGGGTACACTTTGGTATAGTCATATTTTGAGGCTAAATGTAGATACAGTTTCCAAATGTGTGTTTGTGTCTCTGTATGTGTGTGTGTGATGTGTATTGGGTTTTCGTAGCGTCTTAGGTATGCCACATGGCCCTTAGTGCCATTGTGGGGGGGGGGAGCAGTAATTTCATCCAGACCTGCCAGAGCCATGGTCTATGGGTTATCTGAAGGAGGTCAAACGTTAAAAGCTTTCTTTAATTTATAGTTGTATTGATGATTTTTGATCCACCACAGACACTACACTCTTAAGAATCTTTGAGGTTGACAGTCTTTGGTGGGGTCACATATTCAGTTCCAGTCGCCCACAAAAAACAGTTTAGCATTAATGAAGGAATTCAATAAAGCATTTATCTGTTCTTCAAATTCCGCAAAAAAGAGTGTGTTTCTATGACTGCACCACACCATACTCAAACCATAATCCCCCCTCCACCAAACTTTACACTTAGCACAATGCAGATTTTCTCCCTTGCTTTCATCCCTCTTTAATCTGTGGCCACAGTTTAGTACGTCTCTCTTTGTCTTTTGTAGTCAAGTCTTTGCCAAACTTTAAAGGGGTCATATAACGCCACTTTTACAAGATGTAAAATAAGTCTCTGATGTCCCCAGAGTGTGTGTGTGATGTTTTCGCTCAAAATACCCCACAGATGATTTTTTATAGCATTTTAAATTTGTCACTTTTTGAGGTGAGTAAAATGCTCTGTTTTTGTGTGTCCCTTTAAATGCAAATGAGCAGCTGCTCCCAAGAAGAGGGCGGAGTTTCAAGAGCTTGTGCACATACCCTGTGTTCCATTCAGAAGGCCTCATCCCTATGCCCTAATCCCTTCAAAGGTTTTACCCTCCGGAGTGAGAGCTTTGAAGGGATGAAGGATGTAGGGGTAAAAAACCCCTCTTTTTGGAACGCACTTCTGTGTCATCTTAACGAGACAATCAAGGAGGATAGATTGTGCAGTGACTTCCTGTTCACTGATCAGGAAGTCGGACAATCACAAAATCCTTCCAGTGCACTGAAACATTCACTTCCTATAAAAAGTCACACAGTGTACTGTAAAGACCTGGGAGCATCGATGCCACTATGATTGAGATACACAGACATTGCACTCTCTGCAAGATGAAGTAAGCAGGAGCAAGTAAGGGGAAAAACACTGCAACCAGCTGAGACTATGGTCGTTTAGCTGTATACTATGGGCAGACAGAGATGCTTTGCACAAAATTATGCCTCACCAGTTTTGTCCTTTGGACACATCTAGCAGTAATTATTGACTGTTTTGAGATTTTCACAGAAAACATCCAGTCTGAAAGCACATGCTCAAATGTTTTGTAGAACTCTAGTGTAGAAATGTGCTGATGTATCTGATTTACAAAATTATATATAATTTTCAAGTTATGCAACTTATACCCCTGGTTTCACAGACAAGGATTAAGCTAGTTCTAGATTAAAATGCATGTTCGAGTTGTTTTAACTTAAAGCAACTTGTACTGACATATCTTAAAATATGTCAGTGCCATTGTTTTGTCTCAAGATGCACACCAGTGATGATTTTTTCTAGTGTATGTTTATAAAAGCTACTTAAATATCCTAATTGAACTAAGGCCTAATCTTGGTTTAGGCTAAGCCCTGTCTGTGAAACCGGGCCATAGTTTCTACTTCCACTGTGTCCATCTGTTTAAGAATACATTTTGTGGTGATGCTTTATCCTGTTTGCCCAGTCTTGCATTAACAATAAAGCATGTACTGAATCAATGACAGTTTATCCAAATAACAGTTCCTGGCATCTTTGTTGAGTGTATCTCAGTAAGGAATTCTCTCAGTTTTCTTGTGCTTCTACGGTTTATCGATTTAATTGTTAACTTCTAATCTCTTTCCTTCACTTCTCTGAATAACAATTCCTTCAAAATGGTGCCACGGTGACATCAAACATAATAAAAACACAACTGACTTTTGCACATTTTTACTGATGCCCTGTGATGATCCCAATTAAGTCAGAACCAGTCAATACCATTCTGAAACCTATATAAAAATAATTTCCATTTCATTCTGACTTTAATGCTTTTCTGACATTTGTAAATACATCAAGAAACTGGATATCTTTATAATAAATAAATAAAAAAAAAAAAAACATTATTTACATTCTCAAAACGAAGATTTTTTTTTAAGTATACTGCATGAGCCATATGGATTACTTTTATTAATCTATTTATTTTTTATCCATTCAGCCCGTCTTGACTGACCTATAAAGTAAATGTATCTCTAATAAAGTTTCTTGAAAATAGGACAGCTACATTTTTGTAAGTTTATTTTCTGTATCTCTATGCCTTCAGATATTCTCAATCCTTTCAGTAAGGAATGCACAGCTGCAGGAAGAAATGATCGCAGACACAAAGATCTATGGTCAAACTTCTTCAAAGTTTATTGTCAGATTCTGTTTTATATTTTAAAAATGTTTTTATATCCTTTAATGCATATTCATCTATCATAGAACAAAGACTTACAAAGTATATTGAATAAACAAATGGACAGATTATAAGGCCTTCTTTCTACTTTTACCATATAATTGTAAATGTTTTTACCCTTTGCGAGGTGCTTGAAAAGGGTAAAAACAAATACAAAAGTTTTGCCAGATAAGGCAAAGTGGATACCTTGTTTTCCACACTTTTCTGAAAACAACAGATGTGTCCCAAATGGGCTCCTCATCATGTCCTAATCTTAAGATTACACAGCAAAACAGAAGAGAGTAGAGAAGTGAGAGGAAGTTTACATCATGTAACCTTAAAATTCCTGCAAGCTGAGAGCCTATTCATTCTTACAGTTTTTAAATGTCTTGCTGTAAAACAGTTACAATGAAAACAGAGCAGCAAATCAGTATACAATTTATGTTTCATGCAACCCTAAAATAAATCCCAAAGTTCAGAGGAATTTTATAAAAGTAAACTTAAGATAAAGTACATCTTCCACCAAACAAATGTATAGAAAAAATTAAATCAACTTGGACAAATAAATTTGAGTAAAGAAATAAAATATTTGTTGTAAAACCAAAGAAAACACATACTGAAAATGTGTTACACTTTATTTTTATGTGTCTTCTGTTTTTCTTGGGCTTCTTATTGCTTGATGCCCATCAGTCAGACAGTTGATCTGACAGTCTCTCCAGCTGTTCAATATATCCAGAGACATCTAGAAATGATTGAGATTAATTAGTCAATACTTGACATTGCAAAAGATTGTTTGTTCAAACTCTTGTTTCTGTGGTGTAATAGGATGACATTCTCTCTTACCCTCTCTGATTTTGCTGGTTTGTGATTGTGAGCGTTCTATTGCATTCTTTAGTTTTTTTTCAAGAGCATCCATTATGTGCAGCTTTACAAAGAAACAAGAGAAGATTATATTTGACTTTAGACATTGTACAACTAAATACTTGATCGTCTTTAATGAATTTGAGATCAGTACCTTTAAGTTATTCAACTTTTTAAGCACTTCCATTTTTGCTTTGTTGAACATGTCATGTTTTATCTTCCCAACTGTGGTTATTAGCAGTTTTTGCCTTTGCTTCATGGATCCAGTTCCAGTCACTGCTGCAGCTTCTAAAACGAGAAACACTCTGTATTCATTCATTTTCTTTCTCATGAAGAACACATCAGAACAAGGAAATAAATCAATTCTTGGATGTGTGTTTCATGAATGAAATGTATTTTGTTACATGCTGGGTGTTTTTTGTTTTGTTTTGTTTTGTTTTTTTCACCCCTTACAAAAATTATGTATAATTAAAGTTCATTTTATTTAGTATAGCTACATATGGAGTGGTTTCACAGACAGGGATTCGATCAAACCAGGATTAGGCCAGTGAGTTCAATTAGGATATTTAAGTAACTTTTATAAACGTGCCTTAGAAAAAACACAACAGGTGTGCACCTTGAGACAAAACAATATCACTGGCATAATTTAAGATATGCCAGCGCAAGTTGCTTTCAGTTAAAACAGCTCAAAAATGCATTTTAGTCTGGGAATAGGCTTAAGACTTGTCTGTGAAACCGGGGGTATTTTAAAGTATACTTAAAGTATCACTTCACTTCAGAAGGCCTTTATTAACCCCCTGAAGTTATATGCAGGGGTTAAATTGGGCCGGGGCCGTCCGGGACTGAGCCCCGGCACATAGGCTTACGAGGGCTCGACATGTCCGGGACATGACTTGTCCGGGACTGCGGGACAAGTGGATTTTTTGAAGTGAAAGAGAATTTTACTTGCCTGACCAGATAAGTAACTTGATTAAAATGTCAATAACAACCAAAACGCGAGAATGATTAATTTAGCTTAAGTGGCGATTGATAGTGGATACTAATAATGTACGCACGTCCTGATTTTGCTGAGTTAGACGCGTTCCTGGGTCCACATATTTTGTTGACCCTGGAACAACGTTCCTTTACGAACATTTACTCCTAACCATATATCTACCCCTAAACCTAACCCTACCCATAAATTATCCCTAAAATCAGAGGGAAATGATAGATGAATAACACTGATGTACAAGCACCAATTCATGATTTTAAGCCTAAACTTGAAATAATCTGTAAACTTGTCCCTCAAATCTGATTGGTTGATTTGATGTTTACCCAGGAATGTTGAACTTGGCAAAATCAGGTTCTGCAGTAATGTACTGGCAGTGATATTGCGCTGTTGAGGCTCACGTAACCTCTTGAGGAGAAATCAAAACAAATGAGCTCTGCTCACACAAAGAAACTCAGTTATCATGTGGCAATAAAAATTCAATATGTGGGCTTTTTATAGCTTGCTATTTACGACATATGATAAAGTTAAGCATCACACGACCGAAAGTGCTGAATTCCTGAATATCACCTTGATTGAAATTGACACTAATTTCATACAACAGTTCAATAAACAAGTAGTTAATAATTATCACTTACGTTTTAGGTGCAATATTGCCTGTTTTTTGTTCTATTGTAGCAGCGAAAATATAATTCCAAACAAAGCAGAACCAGCGCATCTCGCAGCCACGCTCAGCCGTTTTGAATGATTCAGCGTTTTGAACGAATTGGTTGAGTGAAGATTCAATGGCCCTATCATAAACAACAGCTTCATTCTTGATTCAGCCTTTTGAATGAATCGTTTAAATAAATGACTCAGTGGCTCACTCATTAAGACGGTCACTTGCCGCCATCTACTGGCGGTTTAATTTCATGTTTAAAAGTATAAATTTCCCACCAACATTTCTTATTTGTATATTCAAAAATATTTAAAGAATCTCATAACATTATTGAATGCAGTTGTACTTTTTCAGTGTAAATTATTTAATTTGGTAACAGCCCTATAGTGTCTTACTATTTTAATTAATCAAATGTAAGAATTTGAAATAAAAGATGAAACATAAATTTAATTAGATTGGGGGGAAATGCCCTTTATAAAGGTTAATAAAATGTCCCCAGGGTAAATAACAAAAAGATGCAGATTTAAATATGTCACTGCTGATAAAACACTGGTGAGAATGTTGCTTGTTTCAGAATAAATTATATTTACAACACACACACACACACAAAAATCCTTTTTTCCCAGACAAGCTACTTTTACTCTGACAAGTAAAATGATCAATTTAGTTGTCCAAAGGACAAGCACAAAACATAAAAGGCTTAATGTCGAGAGTATTTATATTCTCTTCTTTAATAGTAGCATCACTCTTATATTTGATACTGACACAGGCCTACAGAAAGATTTTATTGCCATCAGATGTAGCTTTGCACACTACCAGCATCTATAGAATGATTTTGATCAGCATTTTATTTTTTATAGCAGAGGCCTCTCTCAACTTGTTATATTTTACAGTTTGTCAAATGATACGATATTGTAGTCTTTGCATACACATGCACCCCTCGAAAGCCTGAAACCACAGAGCCCCCCCACATAACAAATCCCAATTTAACCCCTGGTTATATGGATTACTTTTTTTATGGATGGATGTATTACCCCGGCTTGAGGGTAAATCATGGGATAATTTTCATTTTTGGGTGAACTATCCCTTTAATGCTAGCATACCTTCATAGCAAGAAGTCATTTTATTCTGAATGGTTGTTTGTATTGATGAGTAGATGAGCTTCTTCGTGTCAACAATGTCTCTTTTGAGCAATGGAGTCAATTTTGTTTCCTTTCAAAAGAGAAAAAACACAAGATAAGAAAAGTCAGAAAAGTCCCTGCTTACTTCAGTCCTGCATTAAAAGTTGGTTTGTTGTATTTCATTGCTTACTGGGTTATAAAAACAGCCTGCCTAATTATAAGGAATGAAGATTCACATAGACTTAGAGGACCAGGGCCAGCGTACAACCCATTAGTGTCCCCAAGAGGACAACTGAACTCACCTCATTTTTAATGAAGTTCTCAATGTGTTGCATGGGAGATGAGGGGTTAGCAGAGTCACTCTGGATGATACTAAACTTATCAATCTGTTCCTGCACTGACTTCCCTGTTGTTTCAGTCACACTAGACCCAAAAGAAAACCATTTTTAAGACATTTTACAGAGCATGGTTGTAATCCTTGATAATCTGATACAAGAATTACTAAAATGAAATAGTGATGGGAATGGCCAAATACCCAACCAAGCAATGTTTGCTTTACATTGCTATAGTTTATCCTATGTGGCTGTCATATGAACAAAAGATTCAGAGGGGACTTTGTGAGGTAAGCAAATCATTTCTTTTCCTGTACAGACTGTATGCGGCTGGTCTAAATGATCCATCACTAGAAGGAGTACCAGTACAAACCCACTCATATCTGGGGTCCTACACAGATGTCATGAAACAAACTTAACGATATAATGTTGTTCCCTAACAAAACATTTGGCCTCAAACTAATCAAACTGGGCACAAATTATCTATCACAAACTAAACCCAATCTGTATCTTCTGTGGTCTGTTGCACAAAGCCGGTTTCAGTTTCTACCCAGGTAAGTTCAAGATTAGTTTGAGTAAACTCTGGTTTTTCGGGTTTATGAAGGTGGATTGGTTTTTAGCAGGGTTCATTGCTATGATAACTTACGCTACACGGCTAACCTGCTCCAGAGCAGGTTTTATTCTGGGTTAGAGATTGCAATCACAAACTGGACCAATCAGCTGTGAGTAAAGTGACATGTATCTGATGAAATATAGCCACTACCCCTGTATCTCTTGCTCCAAATTAAATCAGTTTATAGTGAAAACATTGTAGAGACAAAATTGCTCATCTTTTGTTGCTAATTATTTATTATATTTATATTATATGAATTAATTATGTATAATTCATATAATAGTATATTCATATAATTATTATATTACTTGACAATTAATATTTAACTTTGCTTTTAAATTGATATAAATATATATAAATATAAATATAATACATGCATCAATATATAAAGTTTTTAAACAAATTAAGCTTATGTGTATTCATTTGAGCTCTTTGTGAATATAAATTATTATATTATAAATTGTTAGGCATATTTCTTTGATTCGCATGCATTGATATAGTCAGATGATATTTTCTCTCAGCTGCCTTCTCAAACTTTCACTGCAGCAGTGTTTATTCCTGCCTTGTAAATGCATTTAATTTCATGATATTTTTCATAACGATCTCTTAATCTTCAGAAGAGAAGTGAATTGCTCGGCTCTCTCGCGAGAAGTGAATCAAAAGGATGCTCTGCATGTTCCGTGTGATTGGCTGTTTGCCGCACATGTCACACTTTCAGATGCATGCGCTTCAGAGTTAATCGCAAACTCTGGATTAAACCTGAGTTGACAGAGAAAGTTTATACAGAGCTTTGTGCAATATCTAATCCTGATGTTAACCAGTTTGGATTCATCTGGATTTGTCAACTCTAAACCTACTCTGAAACTCAAGAGTTTGTTCAACTTGCTTCATGCAACAGGCCACTGGGCATAAGTCTCATTTGCTGGTTTACATGCAATCTACAGTTGGTCCACATTTACAAGCTTTGCTCCAGTTTATGCTCCAATATAATGTGAATAATTTATAAACAAAATGCCAACAATATCATTAACAGCAATGTTAAAAGTATTTAAAAGAATAAAAAATACTTGATCATGATAATGGCCTAAAAATCAACAAGCATTGAAAATAGATTTCTTTACATTTTATTCTAAGAAATGGAATGATAAAAACCAAACTTACGAAAAAATCTTATTGAAATCTTCATCAATCTCTTCATGCAAATGTTTGCCCAATGTTTTGTTCAAGTCTAAAATTTTATCCCAATTTTTCGACCAATAGCATCCGTAGTTCTTGCACAAAGCTCCAAGGATTTTATGGAACCCCCTTCCATCTTTATTCTGAGTAACAAAACAAAACAAACAAACAAACAAAAAAAAAAACGTTAAAAGGACAAGAAAATGGTGATTATGCAAAACATTTGAATCACACTCACTGTTATCAATTTCTTTGTGGAAGCAACACATGATTTCACTGATTTGTCCACTCCCTTTGAGAGACACTGCTCCAGATCATTATAAATGCTGTCAAAATATTTGTCCAGTTCATTTAGTGCCTTCATTAGGTTCTTCTCTAATTCCATGACCTTCATTTCCATCTAAAACACATCCATACAAGAGCAGTGAATTACAGAATAATACATATTGGCAGCATTCTAAATACACTCTGATTCTAGTCATTCTAATTCTGACTCATACCGTTTTCTTGTCTGTATCCAGCTGGCCACTTTGGATTAAGAGTAAAGTTCCCTTTGCTTCATTGACATAATCTCTGACCAGTTCTCGATTAATGCTCTTGTTAAGACTCCTCAGTTCATCCTGTAGCTTAGGAATTTCTAGATATAAGATGTGATTTGGACTCATTTGGTCAGGGCTTTAATTCTTTATAAAATATTTAAACTTCAGATTCATTAAAAAAATATACAAGCAACAGTTTGACATGATTATTTTTTGTCAAGAATAAAGTGGTCAAATGAAAGCAATAGACAGAAGATAGTTTACCTGTTTCACTAGATTCCAGATTTAAACTGGGGTCAAAGAATGCTTTGGAACTTACAGTAAAAACTTGAAACTGATCATCAGTTCTGAATATTTTCTAAAAAGAAAAAAAAGCAATGTTAATAAAATTAGAAGAAAACAATATATTGTATCGTATATAATGTCATATCGTATATATAGTTTTTGAAAAAGTAATGGTAAAGAAAATTAGGTAAAAGTAGTACCTTAAGTTTAGATTTGTTTAACTTTTTTGACATTCATCTTGGCATGTTCATTTCTATGAAGTATATATACTTTTTTCTGATCCTGTATGATTAAAAACAACACACACACACACATAAGCTGTACACAGGTTTATAGTCAAATCTGACTCAGTGGTTGATTGTGTATCTCTTTTACTCTCAGTAAATTATTACATTCATTAAATTGTAGTCACATGATATTAGCTCTCACTATAGTAAAATCAGCAAATTTACTCCGAACCAGCAGTATAAACTTACAGTGGAAACTGATAGCTAAAATTACTGCTAGTCTATGATAAAGGAGCAATACTACATAAATACAGCTAGTACAGTTCTTCTATACATTTAACAAACCTTGTCTTCTGGGATTTGATCTCTAGGAAGCCGTGCACATCTAAAAAGTAATATTAAAAAGTTACAAATTGTTCTGATTTTTTTTACACAAAAGATACAGGATTATTAGAATTAGACTTAGAATTATACCACTTCCCAGCCATTTACGTCCTTTATGTAATATTCACAAAATACCTAACATAGTTTTCTGGATCAATGTCATCAGTCTTTGTACAGATGAAGTTGATGCGTTTGCATTCTCCTCCTGGTCCCAGTTCTTCAGTGCAGTGCTTTAAAATCCCCAGGGTCCACTGTCAGTGCTTGCTCGATCAATATCACTTACAATCCACACAGAAGAGCACTCTCTCAGTTTCTACAGGATTTGAAATATAACAGTGAGTTAGGGTACATGTTCTAAGTGGCATAATATATTGTGTGGTTAATCTGGCAAACTGTTCATTTGAAAGTGTTCATTGTTCATTTTGATCATAGTAATATATTTACAGATTTCCACAGATCATCTCTAATCTTATTGCAGTCTCCAGATCCAGGAATATCAACAAGCACAATGTGTTCCAGAAGTTCCCGACTATCTGGAATCTTGATCTTCACACTCTTCACAAGCGGCCAGTACCAGTTACCGGAACTTGACTCACTGTGTTGTATGTAACTTGCAACATCACTGGCAAATTCAGAGACCTGTTGAGATAATAAATTGCTTTGTTTTACTTTGCTGAAAAGCAAATTATCTATGCATTATACATTTAATATGTTAAATATTAAACAGTCTCTAAAACTTACATCACTTTTTGAGAAACTGTTTGATTTTTCCTTATCGGTGGACAAAAAGGTTTCAATCTCAGCAAATTTGGCATCATTCTTGAGCTCTTCTAATGTTTTCTCGTCTGCATCATCTCCATAGAGCGCAGTGATCTTTTCTACAGCAATTTCATACAATTCATCATCCCTGTCCTCACTTTCATCCGATAAAATTCTGAAAAGATCTTGGAGCTCTTTTTCCCACTCCTGCAGAGGCACACAAAACACAATATAGAGGAAAAATATGGCTTTGCTCCATTCCCTACATTCTGATTTATTTACATATTTATAAAGAAATCTCATTAAAAGCATAGTCAGATGAATACAGATGAGGAAACCTCTTTAGAGAAGAGTTCAATCTCTGCTATGTAGTTGGAGTCAGTCAGATTGGCTTCCACCTGAGTAACAACGGCTGTACAGGCACCAAAACAACCAGATGGCAGTAGATACTTTTTCCCCAATATTGCACTTAATAGGGAGCTCTTTCCTTCTCCTGATGTTCCAAAAATCCCAATGGTTGCCTTCTTCCTGTTGCCTTTATCTATTTGATCTGAGTTTTTGGTGAATCTTTTTATAATTTGCCTCACATTCTCCATGATCATATCTGTGCAGAACAAAGAGCCATGTTTCTGATTAAATATCATTTTTGTAAGCAACATAAGTGACAGATGTTTAATTCTATTATAGCAAATCAGTGGTTCCCCAACTTATTTTACTCCAAGGCCCCCCTCCTCTCCATATTCACAAAAACATTTTGTTAGGTCCCAGTCATTGCTGGGCCTGTGTTTTTTTGCTTTTGTGTTTGGTTTGTTGGTAATGACGTTTGTGGGGGTGTGGTTTTTCCATCTGAGGCTCATTATTGGGGCTATAAGGATTACAGCGCTGTGGATTGGCGGGGGTGCGTTACGATGTGAGTGCACTTGACCGAGCGACTTTTATTGTTTTTCTGTTGATTATATTTATTTGTGTTAACATCCATGCAGACCTTGAGCTTACAGTCCTCTTCCATGCACTCTTCACTACTGGCGCTCATATGCCGACTACTGATTGTTTGAATACTTTTATCAAATATGTTCATGTTATGTTCGTTCATGTTACAGTTGTGAGCCGGTTGTAACAATTTGTATTCTTGTATTATTACTTTGTAAATCCATGTTATTATTTTATACACTAGAAATTTAAGAAAGATTTAATCCTTCAGTGTTCTTTTTTGCAAATATACTTTATAATTATTCTTTACAACTTAAAATACTTGCTCTTTTCAGTTATACAGTAACTTAACAAATAGGCACAAGTCAACCTGCCATACCAAACAAGACCACGGGGTGACGCCAATTGACCGGATCCATTTGGCCATTATCACCAAAAAAAAAAAAAAATTCTGAATGTGTGGAAACGTACTCGGTTACTAACGTAACCTCGGTTCCCTGAGATACGGAACGAGTACTGCGTATGGGAAAGGTCTCCTTTTTCCCCGTTACTGAAGCCTTTTTCAATAACGCAGTGTAACTGCATCTTCATTGGTTCACTCATAGAAAGTTGTTGAACCAATGACGGCGCGGCATAGCTGCGCGGCCTATGGCGACAAAGCGCGCGAAGAAGCCCGCCAAAAGGGGCAGGGCTTACGGCTATATAAGCAGGCATTTCGCCATAGGATTTCAGGTCATACGACTGAAGCGACGACACTGAAGCTGCAGCCTCGTGGCACGGCATGTAACACAGTACTTGTTCCGTATCTCAGGGAACTGAGGTTACGTTAGTAACCGAGTACGTTCCCTTTCGATACTTCACTCGTACTGTGTATGGGGAACGAATTCAACCGTGCCGTGCCACGGCAGGGAACGACTGAACTTGTCATGGACACTGCGAGGGAACCAGCGGACAAGTGAGAGGGCTGGAGCCGTCGAACCCAAGTGTTACACTTGCAAAAGGGGAGCTAACTCCCTAAGTGGCATGAGGCAGAGCTCGATAGAGGCCGCTGAGTCATACCGAAGAGGACCCGAGCTTGTAAGGTCGGGATATCCAAGTTATAAAATCTGACAAAAGTGGACGGCGAGGACCAGCCGGCCGCCTCACAGATGTCTTTAATAGAAACTCCACTGGACCATGCCCAAGAGGAAGCCATTCCTCTAGTGGAGTGGGCTCTAACAGTTCAGGCCCATAGAGGAGTAGCAAAGAGCAATAGTGTCGACTATCCAACGCGAAAGACGTTGCTTTGAGACCGAAGACCCTTTGGTGCGGCCGCCAAAGCAGATAAAGAGCTGATCGGATTGCCGGAAAGGCTTTGATCGCTCAATATAGGTCCTCAATGCCCTGACAGGGCAGAGTAATTCCAGCTCTCACTCGTCTGACGAGGGAGGAAGCGCTGAGAGAGAAATGACGAGAGTCGAGAGCACCTTAGGAACGTAGCCATGCCTAGGTTTCAGAACGACTTTGGAGTCGTTAGGCCTGAACTCAAGGCATGCAGGGCTCACAGAGAGGGCCTGCAAGTCGCCAACACGCTTGACCGATGCTAGTGCAAGTAGCGTCAGGGGCCTGAGATCAGCTGAACGCAGTGGCTCAGAGGGGGGCCACTGACTGGCCAGCAATAGAAGCGTGAAACGCTGCAATGGCTGCTACGTAAACCTTGAGCGTTGAAGGGGTGCGACCCATATCTAAACGCCCCTGGAGGAAAGACAGTATCGGTGATACGTCACACTCCACAGAGTCTATGTTGCGTGCAGAGCACCAGTCAACAAAGACCGACCATTTCTGGGCATAGAGGCGTCTCGTGGACGGGGCTCTCGCCTAAGAGATGGTATTTAGCACGTCCCCTGGGAGGTTTTCAGGCTCCCATCGAGGGACCAGAGGTGCAGAGCCCAGAGTTCTGGCTGGGGATGCCAGACTGCCCCATTCGCCTGAGAGAGGAGATCCTGTCTCAGGGGGATCGGCCACGGGGCTTCCGTGGAAAGCCTGAACAGCTCTGAGGACCAGACTTGGCTCCTCCAGAGCGGGGCCACTAGGAGGACTCTGTGTTCGTCTTCCCTGAGTCGCCTGATGACCTGAGGGATCAGGGCGATCGGGGGAAAAGCGTAAAGGAGGGTGCAGGGCCAGTCGTGGGCCAGAGCATCTTCTTCCTTTGAGAAATAAATTGGGCAGTGAGAGTTGTCTTCTGAGGTGAAGAGGTCTATCTCTGCCCTCCCGAAGAGCTCCCAGATCGTGAGAAAACCGGGAAGGCGGAAGCCATCAGCCCTGTAAGCCAATTCTGTAAGTCATAATAATGAGAAACTTTCTAATTATGACTTAGTATCTCATTATATTGAGAAAGTTTCTCATAATAATGACTTAGTATGTCATAATAATGAGAAACTTTCTCGTAATTTTGATTTATTTTCTCGTAATAATGACTTATTTTCTCGTAATAATGACTTAACATCTCATAATAAGGAGAAAAGTCTCTGGTTACTATGGTAACCTCGGTTCCCTGAGAGACGGGAACGAGACATGGCGTCAGAAGCTGACGCTTTGGGGACTCCCTTCCTTCCTAATACTTCCTGAAATCCTATTGCACAACGCCAGTGAAGTTGCAACTCTCACTGGCCAATGCCAGCCAGGACGGCGAAAAGGGGGCGGTCCCCGCCACTATATAATGCGCCGTCCTGGCAGCATAAGCTCAGAATCTTCCAACTGAACAAGAGCACAGCAGATCTGAGCGGTGAACACGGCAGTCTACTGACGCTTTGGGGACTGTATAGAACAACGCCGTGGGAACAGCGAAGAAGGGAGCTCAGCCACGGCAAGCTATTATGAACAGTTTAACACATATAATAATCCCCAACCAATACACAACTTACGATATATGCATAACGTAGTCTAACATTGTATGTATTCAAGTATATAATATAACAGGGTACATAACAGGGTAATGAAGCATGTGAGCGGCCAGGCCGGGCACAGTAATTAAGAAACAAACACCTAACGAGTGGCTGCTGCCGGCGTTGGTATAACATGAGAGAAGTCATCAGAAAGCCCGCGCTCATTAAGAGGACATAGATGAATCGCCGGCTTGTGCCCCATATATTCAGGTCGCAACTGTGGCATTACGTACGCGACAGTATTGTATATCATACAGCTCGTTCTGCCGGTATGAAGGGGGGAAGCGGCACAGACTGGGTGTGACGCTGGCCCCACCCCCAGATTCCACTTATACGACCTAGGTGAAACCACCAGCCTCGACTAGCGGCCAGAAACTGTAGGTAGAATATGAGTCGTACTCACCGCCAGGACTTGAGAGGCTAGGGAACACACGTCCAAATGATAGAACCTGGCAAAGGTATTCTGTGACGACCACCCAGCCGCCATGCAAATGTCTCTGACACCGATAGGGCATTCCATTCCTAGGCCAAAGCGATCGCATCAACCACCCAATGTGATAGCCGCTGTTTAGAGACAGGTTGTCCTTTAGTACTGCCACCAAAACACACAAACAACTGCTCAGATTGCCTGAATTGGGCCGTGCGGTCAATGTAAACTCGCAAAGCTTGCACTGGGCATAGCACATGATGAGGGGTGTTATCCGCTGGCTCTGGGGTGAAAGCCGAAAGCGTTATCACTTGCGCTTAGTGATAGTGATTTAGGCACGTAACCCAGCCTTGGTTTGAGCGTGACGTTACAATCGCCTGGTCCAAACTGCATGCAGCCAGCATCCACAGAGAGCGCTTGCAAATCCCCCATGCGTTTTACTGAAGCGAGGGTGAGCAGCAGCGCGGTTTTGAGTGAGAGCTCCTTTAAGCCGACTGACATGAGCGGCTCGAAGGGCGGCCGCGCCAAAGCCCCAAGCACAAGAGCTAGATCCCATGATGGCACCGTGGGAGGGCGGGAGGGTCTTAGTAGTCTTGCACCTCTCAAAAACTTTACCACTAGCTCGTGCCTGCCCACTGAGCGTCCATCGATAACGGCGTGAAAGGCTGAAATAGCTGCCACATAGACTTTAAGAGTGGAAGGCATACTGCCACCGTCCATCCGCTATTGTAAAAAATCCAGAATGTCTGACACGGGACAGTTTTCCGGTTCGCGGCCATTCAATTCGCACCATTTCACAAATATTGCCCATTTAGAAGCGTCTTGTAGAAGGGGCCCGCGCCTCTGTAATCGTGTCCATAACACGGCGGGACAGAACACTCGGTTCTAGCGGTTCCCGCGCGCTATCCACACATGAAGTTTCCACCATTCGGAGTTGGGGTGCCAAATCGAGCCGGCCGCCTGCATCAGGAGGTCTCGTCTCAGCAGAATCATCCACGGAGGAGCTGTTAACAGTTCTAGCAGATCGGGAAACCATGATCTCCTCCCTGATCTTGTGCAGCACCTGTGACAAAATCTTCAGCGGGGGAAATGCATATAGGCAGGCATTCAGCCATGGCATCGTGAGCGCATCCCCTCCCAGGGGAGAGCATGACAGAGAAAAGAACAGAGGGCAATGCGTGTTCTCCTCCATCGCGAATAAGTCCACCTCCACCTTCCCGAATCGTTCCCTGATCAGTCTCACTGTCCCGGGGTTCAAACTCCATTCTTCTTGAGGGATCCCATCCATCGACAGCATGTCAGTGCCGCTGTTCAAGTTGCCCGGAACATGTACTGCTCGGATGGAAAGCAGATGGCAATCGGCCCACAGTAAAAGCTGCGCTGCCTGCTCGTAAAGGGCTCGAGAGTGCACTCCGCCCTGGCAGTTTATGTACGATACCACCGAAATGTTGTCCGTGCGAACCAACACATGATGACCCCGGACTTGTGTGAGGAAGCTTTGAAGAGCCAGAAAGGCCGCTCTCAATTCGAGGTGATTTATATGCTTTATATGATTTATATTTATATGTTTTCTCCGACTGCGTCCAGTTGCCCGATGCCGGAACGGCATCGCAATGAGCTCCCCAGCCCATCTTCGATGCGTCCGTCGTGACCACTTTTCGCCGCGTAACCACGTCCAGCTGGGCGCTGCGTTGGTACAGGTCGGGATTCCGCCACGGCGCCAGCGAGCTAAAGCACCTGCGAGTGACCACAACGCGGGCACGGCCCGTTCTCCAAGCTCTCCTCGGCACCAGTGTTTTCAGCCATAACTGGAGGGGGCGCATATAAAGTAGACCGCGGTGGCATACCGTCGTGGCTGCCACCATCCAACCCAAGAGATTCCGATATTCCTTCAGCGCTACGGGACGGCCCAGACTGAAAGCATTCTCTATTACGTTCCGCACCCAATCCAAAATACCCGGAACGGCCCGCCATGCGCTCACAAAATGGCACAGAGGACAGAGCGCACCGCCGTCTGTATTCTGAGCAACGCCGCTGTATACCGGTCGCGTGTGGAAAACTCTCTGAGCGAATGGGCGGATTTTGTGAGGCGGCGAGTGTCATGCATTGCCGAATAATGGGAAGCGCGAGCCCTCCACAGAATGTGCGAGTGACACAGATGCGTGTATGAGAGAAGTGTCATGAGTGCTCCGCTGCGGCGGAGGTCCCGCGTTCAACGTCAGCTTCTGATGCCATGTCGAGAGACCGTCCTCGAAAGGGAACGTTCTCGTATTAATGACTTTGTATTTCATAATAATGAGAAAGATTCTCGTAATAATGACTTAACATCTCATAATAACAAGAAACGTTCTTGTAATAATGAGAAACTTCTACGCATGCGCAAAGCAGCGGAGCAGTGACACGCTAGCGACATCTGCTGGTCAAATGCAAGAACTCCGCAACCATGGCACATTCTGCAAAAGTGTAATCTATAATATCATTAAATAAACAACATTATTGATAAATTATCAGTATATGAGATGGGATATAGTATTTTATTCATTTGTAACATTCATTTGTATTTTTGTGTATGAACAAGCAGAAAGAGTGGTGATCCATGGATTTCAAACAGATATAGAGGAATGATAAGACAGCACGCACCATATCCAAGTCTGTTAAAAAAAAAAATGCTGTATGTCTAGGCAAACCCGCACATCAAATAGCCTAGACTCATCCGTGAAATACATGTTAACGTTAACACATAAACCCACACATTTTATGAAGACGTTGCATTTAAAGTTAACGAATAAATGTCATAAATGTCATATTCCTTCGTTAATCTGATAGTTTTGTAAGCCGTCACGTTCAAGCAACAGTTTCCACTGGTGAGCACAAGCAGGCATTGTTCGTTACAACGGTAACCACCTTCTCCTGTGCATGAAAAAGTATTGAGGATATACTGATAATTTATAATTGATGTTATTTAATGATACTATAGACTGCACTTTGTAGATTACACTGACTTTAACGAAAACAACTGTTTTGCAGAACGTGCCATGTTTGCTGTTCTCGCATTTACAAGACTTTGACCAGGGGATGTCGCTAGCGTGCCTGCTCCGCTGCTCTGCACATGCGTACTGCGTAGAAGTTTCTCATTACAAGAAAGTTTCTCAATATTATGACATAGTAAGTCATTATTATGAGAAATTTTCTCAATATAATGAGATATTAAGTCATAATTATGAGAAGGTTTCTCAATATTATGACTTAAAGAATCATATTTTTTACTTCACTGTGGGGGAAACGGGCTTCCATATAGAATAGTATAGTTCTAGTAGCAGGGCACATTGTAACGCAGTGTTACAATGAACCCTCTCTGCGCAACTGGAATTTAAACCTGGTTAGTGTCTTCTGCTTGTTAGTGAAGCATTAAAGAACTACCCAAACTGCTAAACAACAGATTGGAGTTTAAAATAATATCAGATTTGTCTAAGCTCCAGATATGCCAAGTTTACACTACAGGATTTTAAGCCTGATTTAAGCCCGATTCGCAAGTTAACGAGCTCGCCGACAGGTCGGGCTGTGATCGGGGGAAAATCAGCAAGTGATCGGCGCTCGCCAATCTTAATGTGTGAACTACTCAACGACGCATCAAAGAGGTTCCCTTTCAGTCGGTCACGTTCGACGTACGTCAGTAGTGACCGACGAATTGGGATATCGCTAGAGAGCCCTATCAGCTTCGAGTGAACTACAACAAGCCAATGAAGTTGGCGTGCGATATTTGCATAATGCGCACCGCCCCCGCCAGGTGGTATAAATAGGGGAGCAGATGCAATCGCACTCTGTCTTTCGCTTCGGAGCCAACCTGTGTGTTTCTGCTATTAGTCTGAGAGTGACTTCGCAAACCTTTGAAGAACTTTTGTTCTACAGTGCTGGCTTTATGGCACCTTACAGCGAGGCCGCGAGCTTTCCCAGAGTGAGCTTCTTGAGCTGTTATACAGCTTTCAACTGCTGTTTTCACAGCATTATTTGCCCGTTTGGTTTGCGATTTGGGCCGGTTCCTCTGTGTCTGTGACTCAGGAGTGAAAAGTGTACCTGCAGTCACATCGCGGCTGTTCCCTGTGTGCTTCGGCACAAAGAACAAGAGCTTCTAAAGAGCTTCACAGACAGACACTGCGTCTTTTTCAAGACGTCATTCTGTCTGTGCGCTTTCTGGAGGCGGTCGCTTCCTATCCTCACTGACGGCCACAATCACTTTCTCTCATGTCTGCTTAGCGTGCTGAGACTGTGTTTGTGAGTGGTTCATGTTCTCTTGTAAAAAGAGAGCACGCCCACGCCGGGCGCGTTGTTCGCCTTGCCTTTCTCATAAGGGCTTGAGCGCTCAGCGCGCCGTGTGCCGTCGAGCTGCCCGGCTGACAGCGCGGCGTTGCCATGGCAACCCAGCGCGTTGTTCGGCGCTCTAGATGCATGGTCGAGACTCGACTGCCTCAAATGAGGTGGAGTCCCCTCACCTATTCCCCGATCTAGTTTCTCTTTCTGAATCAGAAAAGTACTACTTTTGGTGAATAAGCCAGGGTGACCAGAGGATCACAGTGGGGCAATACCCGCCGAGCCAATCTCCGTGGGCCCCCCACTCCTCTAATGCATCGCAAACATGTTGTGACTGTGTACGTGGGTGGTTTATGTTTGGTAACAACACGGCCACGTCAGCGTTCAGCGCCGTGTCGTTCAGTTAGACGGCCACGTTCACTGTCCCACATGGCTGGAAGCTTCTGGGTGGATTGCTGGTCCTTCTCATGGGGGACCTAGCGTCTTAGTCAGGGCTCCAGCAGAGGATCAGATGTCGACTGCTACATTGGAGAGAGGGTTGTTGGGTTCTGGACATGAAGAGGAGGCTGAGCGTCCCACGGTTGTGATGTGCTCATGCTGAATCGGATTCAGAGTTAACGACCATGCTTTCCCGGGCCCCTGGGGGTGTGGTGCGACGCGTACTCGCCTTGCCCCGCCCCCTGTCTTTAGCCCGGACGTGCATGAAAAACTTGGCAGTTTGGAAGCCTTTTCTGGTGCCAAATATGGAACGCCAAAAGGGTCACCCTCTGTGGTGGGGTGGCAGTGCTACGGGCACACCACCTCTGCCCTGCATGGGTCTTGGCCCCCGGCAAGTCTGTGGAAGGCCAAAGCACTCATCGCATATGGGTAGTTCTGAGTCGGGGTTGAGCTACGCATGATGTAAGTCATAGCGCAGGCCCCTGGCCAGACAATGTCCACCATGGTGGTCCAGAAACACCCCTGGCTAGCCTTGCAGAGGTGTGTCGTCATCTAAGTACGCTTTCTCGATGCTCTCATCTCACAAGCTGGCCTAAAATCCAGCCCGCTCAGCCCACAGCCAAGCCACTTGGCTAGCGAAGCGGTCCTGGAGAAATGGGTGACCTGGAGCTGAGGTAAACAGTTCTTCGGGAGACGATGCCCGCATCGCTCCTCCCGGAGGAGGGCCGGGTGGAGAATTTTGGTTTGTTCCACCGCTGGCTCTCCGGAGTCCAGCGGTACCCACAGTAGAACTGTTTTCTAACTCTCCAGGTCCCAAGAGGTCGCGGCTGGCAGTGCGCGAGGCCCCGCCGCCGCTCTCAGCCCCTCTCACTTCGCCAGCAGGTCCCAGTGTGTTGGTTGAGGCCGCCTCCCATGTGCCGTCTCCCATTCACACTGCCACCTTGCAGAGTCTTACCCCACCACGGGCCGCTATGCCGTCCGAGTCGGGTCCCAGCACTCTACCTCGCTGCCCCACGCCCGGCACGTCTGTGGTGCATTTGGTCCCGCTGGCTCGGTGTCTGGAAGCCTGGTTAGCGCTTTCCAGCCCGTCCCACTGGCTCATTCGCACCATCAGACTCGGCTATGCGATTCAGTTCGCCCGGCGTCCCCCGGTGTTCAGGGGTGTCCATTACACTCATGTGTCCCTGGACAATGCACCTGTTCTCCGGGCGGAGATTGCTGTCCTCCTGGCGAAGGATGCAGTCAAGCCGGTCCCTCCAGCCGATATGGAGTCAGGGTTCTCCAGCCCCTACTTCATTGTACCCAAGAAGGGCGGTGGGTTACAGCCAATCCTGGATCTGCGTGTCCTGAATCGGTCCCTTCTCAGGCTGCCATTCAAGATGCTTACGCAGAAGTGCATTTTCGAATGCATCCGTCCCCAGGATTGGTTTGCAGCGATCGACCTGAAGGATGCGTACTTTCATGTCTCAATTCTGCCTTGTCACAGACCCCTTCTACGGTTTATGCTCGAGGGTTGGGCATATCAGTACAAAGTCCTACCCTTCGGGCTGGCCCTGTCGCCCCGCGTCTTCACGAAGGTTGCGGAGGCGGCCATTGTTCCGCTCAAGGAACAGGGCGTTCGCATCCTCAACTACCTCGACGACTGGCTCATCCTGGCCAGCTCAAGAGCAGTTGTGCGAACACAGGGACATGGTGTTAGCTCACCTCAGTCAGTTGGGTCTTGGTCAACTGGGATAAGAGCAAACTCTCCCCCGGGCAGAGGATCTCTTATCTCAGTATGGAACTGGATTCGGTCGCCCGGACCGCGCGCCTCACCGAGGAGCGCGTCCAGTCAGTGTTGACCTGCCTGAGTACGCTCAAGCGCAGGACAGCGGCCCCACTGAAACTCTTTCAGAGGCTCCTGGGGCATATGGCATCCGCAGCCGCAGTCAAGCCGCTCGGATTGCTTCATATGAGGCCGCTTCAACACTGGCTCTGCGGCCAGGTCCCGAGATGGGCGTGGCAGCACGGTACGTTCCGTATCCCCGTGACACCGAACTGCCGTCGCACCCTCACCAAGTGGTCGGACCCTTCGTTCCTGCGGGCTGGAGTTCCCCTTGAACAAGTGTCCAGGCATGCTGTGTCCGCACAGATGCCTCCGCCACGGGGTGGGGAGCCACGTACAACGGGCATGCAGCGTCGGGTCTGTGGACGGGGCCCCAACTGCATTGGCATATCAATTGCCTCGAGTTGCTAGCAGTACGTCTTGCACTGGGCCGCTTCCAGAAGCTGTTGTCAGACAAGCACGTACTGGTCCGCTCGGACAGCACTGCGGCCGTTGCGTACATCAACCATCAGGGTGGTCTACGCTCCCGCCGTATGTCGCAACTCGCCCGCCATCTCTTGCTATGGAGTCAGAAGCATCTGAGGTCGCTTCGTGCCATTCACGTCCCAGGCGTGCTCAACCGTGCAGCCGACGAGCTCTCACGGCAGCCTCCGCTTCCGGGCGAATGGAGACTCCATCCCCAGGTGGTCCAGCTGATCTGGCAGCGCTTCGGCGAGGCACAGGTAGATCTGTTCGCCTCCCCGGAGACTGCCCACTGCCAGTTGTTCTATTCCCTGACCGGCGGCACGCTCGGCACGGATGCCCTGGCAATCAGCTGGCCCCGGGGCCTACGCAAATATGCGTTTCCCCCAGTGAGCCTTCTCGCACAACTCCTGTGCAAAGTCAGGGAGGACGAGGAGCAGGTCTTGTTAGTGGCTCCATACTGGCCCACTCGGACCTGGTTCTCGGACCTCACGCCCTCGCGACAGCACCTCCTGGCCCATTCCTCTGAGGAAGGACCTCCTGACTCAGAGACGGGCACCCTCTGGCACCAGCGTCCCGACCTGTGGAAACTCCATGTGTGGTCCCTGGACGGGACGCGGAGGTTCTGAGTGATCTCCCGCGAGCGGTCGCAGACACTATCACTTCCGCTAGAGCTCCTTCTACGAGGAACCTCTATGCGCTGAAGTGGAACCTGTTCGTCGAATGGTGTTCCTCTCAACCAGAGCGAGAGGACCCCGATCATGTTCGGTCAGAACCGTGCTTTCCTTTCTGCAAGAGGGCCTGGAGCGAAGGCTGTCTCCCTCCACGCTCAAGGTGTATGTTGCCGCTATCGCCGCACATCACTATGCAGTTGATGGTGAATCGCTAGGAAGCACGATCTGATCGTCAGGTTCTTGAGGGGGCGAGGAGACTGAATCCTCCCGGCCCCCTCTGTACCCTCTTGGGATCTGACCCTGGTTCTTACATCTCTCCAGGGTCGTCCCTTCGAGCCTTTGCAATCAGTCGAGTTAAAAGTACTGTCCCTAAAGACCGTCCTCCTGGTTGCATTGGCCTCGCTCAAGAGGGTAGGGGACCTGCATGCATTTTCGGTTGACGAATCGTGCCTGGAATTCGGGCCCGGTGACTCTCACGTTATCCTGAGACCCGGCCCGGATATGTGCCCAAGGTTCCTACCACTCCCTTTCGAGATCAGGTAGTGAACCTGCAAGCGCTGCCTTCGGAGGAGGCAGACCCAGCCCTAGCTTTGCTCTGTCCCGCCTGTACGTGGACAGAACGCGAAGCTTCAGGACCTCAGACCAGCTCTTTGTCTGTTACGGAGGCCAGCAGAAGGGAAAGGCTGTCTCCAAGCAGAGGATGGCCCACTGGATAGTGGACGCCATCGCCCTGGCGTATGAGTCCCAGGGCGTGCCTTGCCCGTTCAGGTTGAGAGCCCACTCCACCAGAGGAGTGGCCTCTTCCTGGGCGCTGGCGCACGGCGCCTCGCTGACAGATATCTGTAGAGCTGCGGGCTGGGCGACACCTAACACGTTCGCTAGATTCTATAGCCTTCGTGTAGAACCGGTATCTTCCCGTGTACTCGCTTCCACCAGCCGGTAGACGCGAAGAGCCCGTTCTAGTGTCGGCTTGCAATGCCACTCCCGCCCCCTGGGCCGGATACGTGCATCCTTTTTACTCCAGTCGAGTTCCCCGCTTGGCGAACCCTGTCGAGTTCCTCCGCCTCCCCCTTCGGCTCGGACATTGCGGAGTGTCTGATGCCAGGCCAAACCTCCGTCACTGACGCTGACGTTTGGCTGGGTTCCACATGTCGTGACCCCTCCACGTGAGTGGTCCCATGTGTGTATTTGTCCACGGTCAACTCCCTACGGCGAGCCCGTGTCTTTCCCTTAGCAGAGCCAGCTCTGCTGTCACCTGTCAGATGAGTCTCCCCCTACCCAGGTGGAGCCATCCCAGGGACTCCATATGCGTACTGCCCACGGCCAGTCCATATGTGTACTCTCCACGTAAATTCCTCCCACGGGTGGGTAGTGGTTTCATGAGCGTCCCCTCACGGGTTCGCTTCCCCAGTGTAGTCTAGTTTACTTAGTGGGTTTATCGGAACAGCAGTAGACTCTCTCAGCGTAAGCTCGCCCCTTCCCCGTCCCACTGGTGCGCGGGTGGCTAGAGCTGCGCTGGGCACTGGAAGGGGTTCATACTGTGGCGCTTATTTGGGATCCCAATTGCCGGTCACTACTGACGACGTCGAACGTGACCGACTGAAAGGACGTCTCGATTACGTATGTAACCCTCGTTCCCTGAAGGAGGGAACGGAGACGCACGTCCGCCGCCACAGTTGCTGTACCCTCGCTGTAGTGCGGACTAGGTTGTCTCCTCAGCGAAAAACAGAGTGCGATTGCATCTGCTCCCTATTTATACCACCTGGCGGGCGGTGCGCATTATGCAAATATCGCACGCCAACTTCATTGGCTTGTTGTAGTTCACTCGAAGCTGATAGGGCTCTCTAGCGATATCCCAATTCGTCGGTCACTACTGACGTACGTCTCCGTTCCCTCCTTCAGGGAACGAGGGTTACATACGTAACCGAGACGTTTGCTGACGCGTCGACGACACCGATACATCAGAAAAGCGATACATCTGTCTGTCATACAAGTGTGGCCGCGGCGTGTCACGTGACAATCATGACGCGTCATCATGGAAACAGTAAAGGGAAAGGTTCTAAAATAACGGTTACCTTAACTTTGGGAGGTCAGCCAGATATTTTAAACTTATGTGTGAAAGGGTTACTTTAATTTTAATTAAATTTAATTCTAAATTTAATCAAATTTTTTCCCAACGTGCATTTTCAAATAAAGTCGTTGGGTGACAGTTGTCATCAGCTCGTGTAGTGTGTAACCTCCTGTTGCAGATCATTTACGTAGTGTCACTTGGTGTGAACACCACAATGACTTCAAGACTCCACAGCAAGTCATGTAGTCTGAACAGCACAGCGATCTGCTGACATTTAAAGTCCTGTAGTGTAAACTTGGCAATATTTAGCATGCTAGATATTTGTCTGGCGTCAGTGAGGTGTCGGCGACGCGTCAGCGAGCCTCTTTGATGCGTTGTTGAGTAGTTCACACATAAAGATTGGCGAGCGCTGATCACCCGCTGATTTTCCCCCAATCACAGCCCAACCTGTCGGAGAGGTCGTTAACTTGCAGATCGGGCTTAAAATCCTGTAGTGTAAACTTTGCACTAGTGGGCCGCGGCCCACAGGTTAACCATTGCAGTAGATGTTTTACTAGTGCGTAGTATGTATTTAATATATAATTTCAGTCATGTGGCATTTATGGCACAGGTGCTTGACTCAAGATAATGAGATGGTAAATATGGAGTTTGCCTGTTCTGTGTTAGTGTGGGTTTTCTCTGGGCACTCCGGTTTCCCTCACAATCAAAAGACTTCTAGCAAAGTCCCTTTAAGACAAGTCATTTTACTCGGCGGCCATCTTTGAAATGCCTCTCGGGCATTCAAGTGCAGCTCCTATCTCTTTGAATAGGGAAACATCAAATTCTCCAAAACTGTTTGCCAAGCTTTTGATTAAATTTCATATTTGAAATCACCAATGAAATCTGACAACTCATAAATTTTGTTTCTAAACGCTGGAATCATGACTAAAAACTGTATTTTTCAGGCTGGAACAAGCTAATGTGCATGCGCAGTCCTAAATGCGCGTCTCTTGTGCCTTATTTCAGAGGCGTGCGTCTGACTGTTTCTATAGGTACCAGAGCTTCTAAAGGGCGCTGCAGTGACACGATGACTTTACGAATTGGCGACTGGCTCTTATTTAGAAGGCGGGACTTATTCCGGCATATTGCGTGTTGCACTTTCTCCCAGTCAAAACAATATGAGTGACGTGTCTTGTGTTATTCTATAGTCTTTGCTTGTAGGACAGATGAATTGGAGACTCTAAATTGTGTGAAGGTGTATGTCTGTGTGTGTGTTAGCCCTGTGATGGACTGACCATCTGTCCATGGTGTTTCTATGTCTACGGCCTGAGATGCAGGAATAGGCTCTAGCATCCCTGTGACACTACATAGGACAAGTGGTTTGGATGAATGATGGATGAATGTGAAACCTGTATGACCCTTTTAAGTTAGTGTGTGTGTCTAAATTCTGCTGACCATTTAAAGGCAACCAAGTGATTAGTTACAAGTGGCAGATAAGAGGTGAACAGATTTTACTTGCCTGTTGTCAGTGGTGACTCTATACTCGAGTCTGATGACTCATGATCACGCTTTCTTTTATTACCTATGAGAGAATTCATTCTACTCATTATTTTTCCTAAATCACAGACTGTACAATGATCTTTAATTTTTATACCTTGGCTAGTCATTGTGGGATGGATGGAAAATCCTAGAGGGGAAAAACCATACATTCTTATTAAAGATCTATTGTTTTTTCTTACCATTTTTTTAAGACTTTTTTTTATTATTTACTTTTTTAGTTTTGATTATAACTAATTATTATATTAGTTTTAATTAATTAATTGGCTCACCCTCAGAGGAAGAGGAAGATTGTGATGGTACAGGAAGAAGTGGAGGTGTATTCTTCTTCATCCAGTTAGATGCTTCCATCTCTTCTTTTGGTGCAGAAATGGCTGATCTACTAAATATAGTAAAAAAAAAAAAAAAATTATATATATATTAGGGGTGTAATGGTACACGTATTCATACCGAACCGTTTCGGTACAGGGCTTTCGGTTCGGTGCACGGTCACTTTGAAATGACAGTATTTCCGAATCTTCATCAAAGTATGTTTAAAGCATATTATGTATATGGGAAAGTCAGAATTTAGCAAGGATTTTAACCCATGTGCTCAGAGTATTTCAGGTTTCTCTTTCCAGATGTCTGTGTCATTTTATTCATTATGCTCACCCTTCATCGACTTCCATTGATTCATCTTCCTCATAGATTTTAGACTTATATTCAATCTCTTCATACACCTTACTCCCATCATCCCCTTCATCTGCTTTAGAGCAATTTTCTTCTGATTCTTCGCCATTATTCCCAAATATGTCTGTGTCCCATTTTTCCCAGTCCTTATCGTTACAATCATTTCCTAAGCAGTTTAATTGTAGCAGTTCACCATTTCCTCTGGATAATATCTCTATTTCATATACTTCATTAGCATTGTTCTCCACAGTAGCTTTGACCATTTCTAGCTCCTCAGGCTGAAAGCAAACTATCACACTTTGTTTGAAAATAAAAATCCCAAACTTTTCTAAATGTCCAAATAACTGTGAAGCATAGCTTTTTAGAGCCAACGTTATGAGTCCTGGGGTCAAAGGGCAGCCCTGATGTAGCAGTTTGTATTTCTCAATTAAAAAATTTTCTTGTGCATCACTGAGGAGATTTTCTATAATAAGAAGATCCTGGCTCAGAGTCGGGTTTGACCGTTTTTGCTGTTCTAGCTCATCCTTAATATGACTCAAACTTATTAAAGCATAATGTGTTTTAGGAGTGATCATGACAGTAGCCGACTCCTTTAGTATCCGCCCCTTTGGAAGGGACTCAATGACATCATCTAGGTGTCTTGCCAGAAGAGTTGCAATGATGAGGAAGTCAACATTAAAAAAGTGTACTTTTCACAGTTTCATTAAAGTATTTCTCAGAGCAGTTAAATCCACCACTGTGGATTCTGTCATAGAGTGTCTTTATGTATAAAATTAGATCCTGAATGTTGTCTTTATAGAAGGAAACTGGGATGCCGTCTGGTCTCGGTGTGTCTGACACTTGAAGAGAATATATAGCTGACACAATGTCAACCTCACTGACCGCATGTGAGCTTTCTTCATCCATAGATGAACCCGTCTCATCTGTCAAAAGGTGCTTTTTTAGATTTAGCCATTGGAAGATTGTTTGTATTTGGGGAACATTCTGAATAGGCAACGCAGGGACGTTGATCTCTAAAGATGGTCTTTGTTTTCACTTATCTCTGAGTCTCTTATTTTACAACTTCTGACACACCACATACATTCTTCTGGAACAAAGAAGTAATCCAGCCTGGATGAAGGACAATCTTTTATGTAGAACGTATAATCCTGCTTCATGGGGTTCTTTCTTCTCCAGACATCAACCAGCTGAAGAGATTTCATGAAATTCTCCACAAATAACAGCAATTTACTATGAGTACTGTTTGTCAACGTGTTCCATTTTTTGTCAATAAATCTATTGAGAACCGTGTTGAAATCTCCACCAATCACCAGCAGCCCTGTGGTCATTGACTGAAGATACCTTGAAAGTTTATCAAGGGTTTTTGTGTCTGTGTGATGATTATAAACACTAACCAGTGTGTACGCCTGACCTTCCAGTTTACATTTCAACACAACATACGCTCCACTGTTATCTTTTTCATCACTTATGTATTTGAAATCTAGTGTTTTCCTCACTAATATGGCTGATCCCTTGCTAGAGGAGGTATACTTTGTGTAGGAAATATGCCACTCATCTTTATAGTCTTCTAAAATATTTTCATCTCCTACTCCAATGTGCGTCTCTTGAAAGAAAATAACATCAGCATTTTGTAGTTCTTGAAATTTCTGATCTCTGTGTTGCTTAAGTCCATTAACATTCCACGTGATGAAGTTTATGGTGTGTGAAGCCATTGACAGATCTGCTCTCACAGACCAAAGATCCTCTGCTTAGTAAGTTCCCTGTCAAAACAAAAAGTGATGGAGGGTAGGAACATTTTGTGTTGCATTTTGAGTGAATTACTGAGACATTTTTAGTAGGAACATTAGTAGACATTTTTGTCCAAATTGATTTCAATGCTTTGCATTCAAGGTTTACATTTTATCAGGTCATGCATTCCCTGGGAATCTCCCACACCTCCTCCTTTAACACTTGGTTTGGCAACAGTGTTGTGTGACACTTGTTAGACAGGTTATAATGTATCTGCTTCTCCCCTGTTGGGTGCTGCCCCTTTAAGGATGCTGTTTCGGTGGGCACATGTGATTGCTTAGAAAAAAAGTGGCAGTTAGAAAAACACTGATAGAGAAAAGCCATGTTGTTTCATGTTGAAGCTTGCTGAAGTTCTATTACAATTCCAATTTTGAAGCTATAACTTAAAACTATTTATATTCCCAGCGTTGTGAGTAATTTTAATGTTGTTTAAGTGTATTTATGTAGCTAAAGATGGCTATTTGCGAATAGCCTAAACGGCTAATGTTATACACTTGTGTTTGATGTTTGTGTATACATACTCTCTTTATATTGCTTGTTGAAATATTCATGCAGTATATGTTGCATTTAGTTGGTAAACAAAGTTTTAGTACAAGTTTGTAACACAGAGACTGTTCTATAAATATGTGTTGTTGATAATCACTTATGTGATAATGCTTAATGCAAATATGTAATATTTCCTGCAAATATGTGATATTAGCATTATAGGTTTTATTATATTTTGATTTATAAGCATATAATTTAATGCTTACTATCTAAAGCTGATGTTTAAATGTTTGTAGAAATTTATTTTTGGTGATATGAACAATACTGGAAATTAATTGTGAATTGTTTTGTGTTTACAGTTTGACCACATACATAAATGTGCACAAATACTCTCAACCAAAATCAAACTACAACAACAAAGACCAAATTGTGAGATCTGCATGAGAGGAATAAAAGACAAAATCAAGCTCCAAATTAATGTCATCATTTCATGGGTAACATCCCCCAACTGCAACTTCCTGCTTAAAGGGTCATGAAACTCCCTGTTTCAGCAGCAGTCTGTTCTCACCACAGTTTTGAAATATGCTACAGAAGTGGGCGTGGTTAAGCTTCGAAGTGGAGGGGGATGAGGGGAGACTGACAACATAGCAACGGCTTCTGATTCACAGTTTTATTTCGCTTTCATTAAAAGCATAAAAAAGATTACAACAAATGCACACTGCAAATTACTATTACGTGCAACACAATATACACATGGGATTTGCTGTAATTTAATACACAAAAAAATGCACAGCCATTCGCATTTTGTTCTCTGCATCGAATACGAACACGCTGTTGCACCTTTGATAACTTTTGAGACTTATTTTGCGGCGTTTTTATAAGCCGTTTGATCGGTTAAAGAGCCGTAAAGAACGGTTACACTCAGTGTGGATAAATCGCGTTTGTGTCGAAGACACAGATACTGAAGTAACTTGTGCGACGCAGAAACTCTTATGGTGCGTTCACACCAGACGCGAATGAAGCGTTAAGCACGAGTGATTTACATGTTAAGTCAATGCAAAGACGCGAATTGACATCCTGCGGCGCGAATGACGTGGCGCGAATTGAGCGTTTCGAGCGTTTCACGTGCATAACGCGTGATGCGCTGAATCACACAAGTTGAAAAATCTGAACTTTGGCGAAAATTCGCGCCGCGTTAACCAATCAGGAGCTTGCTCTAGTAGTGACGTGATTACGATGTAGCGAGTGGAGGCAGAAATCCAAAACAACAATGGAGGACAAAATCATCGTCGCTGTACGATACATCTTCATACTTTTATAGAAACAGGAATAAAAAGGACCTTGCTTGGAAGAAAGTGAGCGAGGAGGTCGGACAATCTGGTAAGTTGTAAAAAACGGTCTTTACTCAATTTGAGCAATATATATACATATTGAGACTACAATCTAGCTAAAGCCGGCAAATTGAGCATATTCGCCGTATTTTACAACTAAATATTCTGAACTTTTGCAAAAATTCGCGCCGCGTTAACCAATCAAGAGCTTGCTCTAGTAGTGACAACGTAGCGTGAGGAGGCAGAAATCCGAAACAACATGGAGGACAAAATCATCCTCGCTGTACCATACATCTTTGTACTTTTTTAGAAACAGGAATAAAAAGGATTTTGCTTGGAAGAAAGTGAGTGAGGAGGTCGGACAATCTGGTAAGTTGTAAGAAAAAAACGCTCTTTACTTAATTTGAGCTATATATACACATATTGAGACTACAAGCTGGCTAAAGCCGGCAAATTGATCTTATTCACAGTATTTTACAACTACTTTCCCGCTGACGAGTTAATGTGTTTATTCAGAGGAAATGTCCAGAAACGAGACGAGCCACCTGGCAGAAGCTCCTCTCATGACGCGAATTCGTGTCTGTTGTGAAGTGAATTTCACGCGCGAATGAAGCGAGTAAACTCAAAATGTTCAAGCTTCCAACTACGCGCGAATAGCGCGATTTACTCACGCAAGTCGCGTCTGGTGTGAACGCCCCATAACAAAGCAAAAACAAACACTTGTTTTTGATCCATTAATGCATCTCTCACTTACTGTATGTGATCTCACTATTTGAGTCAAACTTATGTGATGCAGAAACTCTTACAAAGCAAAAACAAACACTCGTTTTTGACCCATTAATGCAGTGGTCGCCAACCCGTCGTTTGCGATCGACTGGTCGATCTTTATCACTGTTTCAGTAGCTCGTGAAAATAACAGAATTATGAATACAAAAATACATTACATTTCTCCAGTCTTTGTACTGTATTTTTGTATTTATTTTTATGTTATTCTCGGGAGCTACTGGGACAGTGATAAAGGTAAATAACCTGTCTGTAAACTTGCAGTCTGTAAACGGCCGTTAGCAAGAGGCCAGAGATGCTGAAGATGGACGCAAAGAGGAGACGATTCTGTAGCCGGCAGAGCACCTCACTGTTCATGATACTCTAAATATAGGAAGAAAATATAAATATTAAATTGGGGATGAGGGCTTATATGAATGCATTTCTAAAAGGAATTACTGTCTTAAGAAAAATTTCGATGCAATGGCATTTTATTTTCCTCTTAACTAAATATAAAGTAACTAATTATTAGCGCAGTTCAGCTTTGTTTACAGATGTAACCAAGGAAACGCTGTGTCCTGCTGTTCCATAAGTGCCACCTGCTGTCAGAGAGTGAATTTACGTCTTTTTTTTTTCTTTCTTTTTTTTTTTGTAGCATATAATTTAAAGTCAGATAAAGTCAGACTGTTCTGTTTTTGCTTTAAATCTTGAAATTAAATCTAATTCAAATGAAAAACAACTGCTCATGCAACGTGTGTAGCATCGATGTTTGGATTGTGATTAAAAAGCAGTGGTTCCCTCTAATTTGAAATGGCTAAGTATTTTTGTTTATTATAATAATATTAATAATAAATATCTGCAACCGGTATCAGAATCGGCCAATTTGCTTGTAAAAATAAATAAATCAGAATCTAAATTGGCCACGTTAAAAATACTGTCTTTTTCTATCAAGTAGATCTTGTCTTTCATAAAGGTCGAGGTCAGGGATCTTGTATGCAATCTCACTGTTTGAAGCCCTGTCAAAGGATGAATAAGGCCGAAGTCCACCTTTCCCCCGTTGTCGTAGCTCTCGTAAAAATGCTTGCTAAACACAAACAGTTTCGATGTGTCGATAGTTGATGGCCAACCAACCGCCCGCAGGCAGTCTTGCACTGGCAGCATCGCGGGGAAAGCCATGCAACACACCCGAACTCTTACACCACAAAAACAAACACTTAAGACCCATGAATGCCCCTCTCATATACTGCGCGATCTAACAGTTTGACGTGTGTCATTTGAAAGAATCACGTGCTGTCCTGAATAATTAAGAGACGGTGTCTTCTCATAGAATAAGAAAACTCAGTCTCATTAATAATTATGAGACACCGACGCGTCATCGAATAGTGTACCGCTACATCACAGCCTGTGACGTGGCACGGTGTAGATTTTAAACCCGGAAGACGAAAATAGCGGAAAAAAACCTCAAAATTAACCACTTTCCCTCTACAATTAAATCTAACAGATGCTAACATTGTATTCAATGATGTTCAATACACATACCTCTGTTAAAATCTCAGAAAACTTAGTTTAGGGTTTCATGACCCTTTCATCAGGTTAGATTCTTACAGAGCAGCTTATGCATAATATCAATAAACTAAACTTCTTGAAAACCAAGAGTCTATCTAATACATCAAGAAAACATAAATAAAAATTGTTTTGAAAACCTGAAATAATATAAAAGAAATTCTGACATAAACTAAGTTTTAGAATGATAGCTAACCTAAAGCAACAATAATTTGAAGGAAAATTTACCTTTTATCTCTCGGGATAACGTCTGTGGGACAGAACACTGCCGTCGATTCAGCAGTCAAGTATCTGAGTAAGAATTCTGATGTTAGCTCTGATTCACCTATGGGTGTGGACAGCCTGTTGTCATAAGCAGAGCCGTTAAATATGAGAGTTGCGACACTCTTTGATCTCGCCGCCACGCTGTCACGTGGTTCGTGTAGCTCTCAATAGTTCCAAACAAATCCGCGCTGTCAACCAGTTTGAATGGTTTTAAGCGGGACAGACAGCTGTAGCTATATTTGCAGCAATTATCGGTAAATATTGACGCATAATATACATTGATTATTACATTGACACTTACATTACATACATATAATAGCCTTTTTTTCCGGGGAGTGGCGGAAACACAGCATTAATCAGTTTTTGTGTTTAATTTTGACGTAAAATACATTTACAGCAACTACTGTATTTGCAGCAATTTTTTCGGTAAATATTAACGCATAATATTGATTAAATATTGAATAAAATTGGTTGACTACACTTACAGTAGTGTATTGTATCTGGAGTGATGATAGAGAGACGGCATTATCGTTAACAGTGTGGTCTGTTAAAATGTACAGGTAACTGGAGAGATGGTTAATGAGTGAATTAACAATGTTCCTAAATACGATCCATAACATTAACATTTCTGTTAACTGGATTCATTTCAGTATGGCTAATGTACCCCTTCATCCTGACCTTCCCTAAACATAGGCTAAAACCATTCATCAGAACACACACACAAATACATATATACATGTGTGTGTGTGTGTGTGTATATATATATATATATATATATATATATACACACACTACCAGTCAAAAGTTTGGACACGTAAGATTTTTAATGTTTTGAAAAGAAGTTTTATCTGCTCACCAAGGCTGCATTTATTTAATTGAAAATACAGTAAAGACAGTAATATTGTGAAATATTATTACAATTTAAAATAACTTTTCAAAAGAACAGCATTTATCTGAAATACAAAGCTTTTGTAACATTATACACTACCGTTCAAATGTTTGGGGTCAGTAAGAATTTTTATCTTTATTTTTTTGAAAAGAAATTAAAGAAATTAATTATTTTTTTAAGCAAGGATGCATTAAATCGATCAAAAGTGACAGTAAAGACATTTATAATGTTATAAAAGATTATATTTCAAATAACCGCTGTTCTTTTGAACTTTCTATTCATCAAAGAATCCTAAAAAAGAAATATTGTACACAAATATTTTGATATATATAATATAAATAATTGATATTCACAACAAGTGAATATCAATGAATGAAGCTGCTCAGTTTAAGTCAAGAAAGAAGTTTGGTCAACAGTGAAAAATATACAAGGCAAACAATTGCATTCAACAAAACATTTAATTATATATTATATCCAGGGAGAGGGTAGGTAAGTTTTCCTTTAATGTTCTGTCTTCAAAGAAACTCATTCGACTTCCTACAGGGAGAGAAAGATGGCAGAAAGCAGGCCAGAATAGGAATACAAGTGTTCACAACAGCCATTACATTCTTCTAGCGCAGCTGTAGGATGATCTGGAGACCTGGTGGTGAATCAAGAATCAGTCAAATGCTTATCCATACATTGATAAAAGCATTCAAACTCCACACTATAAGTAATGCTATAGTTACTTTAATTTTTGGGTGAGAGCATTCCACTGCCAGAAGCAGACTGTGGCCCTGTTTACAGCTGGTATTAAGATGCGTTTTGGTTGATCGGATCACAAGTGGACAACATTAAATACAGGTGTAAACAGGGTCTAAAACGGTTTGAGTTTGTCCACTTTCAACCACTTCCAGAAGTAGTCGAAAATGCATTCGACCGGACTGCTTTCGTAGTATAAACGCTCATGTGGTCGAATGTGTTCAGACAGCCACTAAAGACCATCTACTCTCCATCTACTGACCTAATGTGTAAACATTATGGGAAGCGCTTGAGCCAGACAGGATTTAAACTTTGTTGGCTGAAGACCCAAGTTTGGTTTGAAGATGAAAAACATACCAAGCACATTGTTCTCTCACCATTACTGATTTCTAACACACTCAAAGCGTTCAGCTGGTCTCGTGGCTGTCCGAGCAGAAGCGAACACTGATGCTCTCAGTATGTTTTCCTGTCATCTCTTGGTGCGTTCATATGTAAACTGCTCAAGCTTATTTTGTCCATTAGATTGAAAGATCTGTAAAAACCCATACATTTACCCACTCCCTCAAAGAAATCAGGACAGAAGTGGTTGAATGAGGACAAAAGAAATGGATTAAAACACCAGGTGTAAACGTCTATGTGTCTCCGTCGTCCACTTGTGATCCGATCGACCAAAATGCATCTTAACTCCAGGTGGAAACAGGGCCTGTGTCAGAGCCCCAGAGGAGACCGGGTCTGGAGTCGAGTCAAGCCTGTTGTTGCTGGAGAGAACTGGGAGTAAAGAAAGAGGAAACAGTGTTAAGGTTAATACATTGAAGGACAGATTAAATACATGTTTCCCAAACATTTTCATGAGATTGACACTACAGAAGTGAGAGCACACACCTACAGTTCGGTCCATAACTATTTGGACATTTGTCATGATTTCTGTTATTTTGGCTCTGTACTCCAGTACAGATTTTGAAATTAAATGAGAAAAAAAATATTTATCTATATACAAACCACTATTGTTATTCAAATTTTTATTCTTCCACACAATAATTATGGAAGAAGCTAGGTGATTATTTTGCTCATCCAAGAAATTATGCAAATAAGGGAAAAGATCTTTTTTTTTTTTTTATGCTGTCATAGAGGTGTAAATTTAATGATGATTTAGCATTGAGGTCATAGTTTGTGGGGGTGTTTTTGCACTTGTTGCTTTATATCCAGATGTGTTTAATATTCTGGCCACCTCATGTATGTAAATAAGAAACCCATCTGAACACAATGTAATGCAACATCACCTTTAACTATGACTTCAGTATTGAATTTACACATTTCTGGCTGATTATAAACTTCATTAAAGTAGAATTCCTGGCAGAGTTGTTATATTGAATTACATTAGATTGTAAAGGTGTTCCTAATATAGTGGCCACTAAGTGTATGATGATATCTCCTTTCTGTGTTATTCTCTGGTACTTTAATGAACTGGTAACTAAGTGTTGCTAACATTAACAACAAATCTAATAACCGAAGATAAACGTTTGACAACGAACTTGTAAATGTAAATGTAAATGTAGCCCAACTGATGTCAGGTTATAGTAGCTAAAGTTAGTGAAGTCAAGTGTGGGTCACTTAAGCTAGCAATTAGAGTAACTAACGTTATTATCTTCCAATAAACATTAACTAAAGCTGGTTACATAAAATACAACTATTGACTAGATTCATGAGAGGTCAGGTAATGCGTTCAAATGTCAAAAATGCAGTAATTTCATCAACTTACCAGCGAGCGAACTTCGGAATCACTGAAAATGAATGGGGTTCAGCGCTGGAACTATCAGTGTTTGGAACTATCGGCTGCTCCACGACACGCGTTAAAGTTCCTATGGAGGTCTATGGGAGTGTCGCAACTCTGTTTTTCAACGGCTCTGGTCATAAGTAAAGGGGGGAAAAAAGAGAATTAGAAAGGGACAAATTTCTCCTTTGTGATTTTATTTCACTTTACATTGCATTGAATAATTGTAAAATCAGTAGCATATACAGTTGAGCTCAAAAGTTTACATACCCCTTGCAGAATCTAGAAAAATGTGAATCATTTTAACTAAATAAGAAGGATCATGAAAATTGCATGTTATTTTTTATTACTGTCCTGAATAAATTATTTCACATAACAGATGTTTACATAAAGTCCACAAGACAAAAAAAGAGCTGAATTTATAAAAATCATCCCATTCAAAAGTTTACATCCCCTTGATTCTTAATACTGTGTGGTTACCTGGATGATCCACGACTGTTTTTGTTTTGTGATGGTTGTTCATGAATCCCTTGTTTGTTCTGAGCAGTTAAACTGAGCTCTGTTCTTCAGAAAAATCCTTCAGGTCCTGCAGATTCTTCAGTTTTCCAGCATCTTTTGCATATTTGAATCATTTCCAGGAGTGACTGTATGATTCTGAGATCCATCTTTTCAAACACAACTATTAAAAAAGGTTCAAACATTCACTGATGTTCCAGAAGGAAACACGACGCATTAAGAGTCAGGGATGTAAACTTTTTGAATTGGATGAACAGAATAAATTGTACTTTTTTTTGTCTTCTGGGAAACATGTAAGTATCTTTTGTAGCTTCCAAAGGGCAGAACTAAATGAAAAAATATGTTCTTTAAACAAAATTAAAAAAAAACTTGCACATCAACATCTTGTTCAAAAGTTTTCACCCCTGACTCTTAACGCGTCGTGTTTCCTTCTGGAGCATCAGTGAATGTTTGCAGCTTTTGTAATAGTTTTGTCTGAGTCCCTCAATTGTCCTCAGTGTGAAAAGATGGATCTCAAAATCATACAGTCACTGCTGGAAAGGGTTCAAATATGCAGAAGATGCTGGAAAACTGAAGAATCTGCAGGACCTGAAGGATTTTTCTGAAGAACAGAGCTCAGTTTAACTGCTCAGAACAAACAAGGGATTCATGAACAACCATCACAAAACAAAAAAAGTCATGGATCATCCAGGTAACCACACAGTATTAAGAGTCAAGAGGATGTAAACTTTTGAATGGGGTCATTTTTATAAATTCTGCTATTTTTTTCTCATGTGGACTTTCTGTAAACAACTGTTATGTGAAATAGTTTATTAAGGACAGTACTAAATAAATAACATGCAATTTTCATGATCCTTCTTTAGTTAAAATGATTAACATTTTTGCAGATTCTGCAAGGGCTATGTAAACTTTTGAGCTCTGTATTTACTTGTTCTGAGTACTAAATGAACTGGGAACTTTTATTTGTAAGAGGTTACTGCACAACCTCTCAGCACTGTTTGAGGAACATAATGAACACCATCAGTCGGAAACAAGAGTTTGCATATTGTTTGCATTTCTCTTTTGCTTGTCTTCTTAAAAACTCTGTATTTGCCCTTAGGCTGAGGTTGAGGACATAAGGATCATGATAAACTGAATCTCGTTTGCCATTTCCCCCTACTATTTAAAACCAATGTAACTAAGCATAATCAATTCCAAAATAGACGATGACTTTTAACTATTGAATGTGTTAGATTACTAAAGACTATTTTATAAAGATTATTGGCTTAGATGGTACTCTAATGATTAGATGCACTTTACACTGTAAAAAAAAGAAATTCTGTAAAAAACGGATAATGTACTGGCAGAAAATTACCAGTACATTTTCCGTTAAATTACGTACATTTCCTTCAACTCCAATACGGAAAGTTCTGTAAATTTACAGTACATTTTCTGTACTTTTACAGACAATCCTTATGCATAAATGTCTATAAAATTATAGCATATCCCTGGTAGCAAATAAATCAACAACATTTGTAAAATTGAACATGGTTTATTTTTACATTTTGTAAACATTCTTAAAAACATTCAATTGGTAAAGACAAATTATGACAAATTAAACAATGTGTAAAACAATTTAAAAAAAGCATATTGTGAAATACTTTTTATACAACAAACAATTAAAGTGATACATGAGCAGGTACTTCATTCAGGTAATTTAACTTCATAAACTAGGAAAGTCAAGATGCAATACAATACACAAAGAAGCAAACAAACAAAAGGAATACAAAGACAGGGTTGCTGTTTTTATCATTAACAATACTGCTAAAGACAGTCAATAGTGAAATGTTCCAGTGCTGATGCCATTTTTCTGTAAAGCCCAGTATACATCAAGCTGATGATCAGCCATCAGGCAGTGTTGGCCTGTTTTTGAGCGTCGGCTGACTTGGTTAACAGTTTGTGTATCTGCAGCCTGCAGAGTTGGTTTCCCTTTCTGAATGACGAATATAGATGAATATACACTACCAGTCAAACGTTTGGACACGGTAAGATTTTTAATGTTTTAAAAAGAAGTTTCGTCTGCTCACCAAGGCTGCATATATTTAATTAAAAATACAGTAAAAACAGTAATTGTGAAATATTACAATTTAAAATAACTGTTTTCTGTTTGAATATATTTTATAAAGTAACTTATTCTGTGATCAAAGCTGAATTTTCAGCATCATTACTCCAGTCTTCAGTGTCACATGATCCTTCAGAAATCATTCTAATATGCTGATCTGCTGCTCAAGAAACATTTGTGTACAACTGTACATAATATTTGTGTACAATATTTGATGAATAGAAAGTTCAAAAGAACAGCGTTTATTTGAAATATAATCTTTTGTAACATTATAAATGTCTTTACTATCACTTTTGATCGATTTAATGCATCCTTGCTGAAAAAAAAAATTCTTTAATTTCTTTTCAAAAAAAAATAATTCTTACTGACCCCAAACTTTTGAACGGTAGTGTATAATGTTACAAAAGCTTTGTATTTCAGATAAATGCTGTTCTTTTGAACTTTCTATTCATCAAAGAATCCTGAAAAAGAAATATTGTACACAAATATTTTGTACAATTGTACACAATAAGTGTTTCTTGAGCATTAAATCATCATATTAGAATGATTTCTGAAGGATCATGTGACACTGAAGACTGGAGTAATGATGCTGAAAATTCAGCTTTGCCAACACAAGAATAAATTACATTTTAAAATATATTCAAATAGAACACAGTTATTTTAAATTGTAATAATTTTTCACAATATTACTGTTTTTACTGCATTTTTAATTAAATAAATGCAGCCTTGGTGAGCAGACGGAACTTTAAAACATTAAAAATCTTACCGTGTCCAAACTTTTGACTGGTAGTGTATATGAAGTAATAGACAGCTGTCTCCTTACACACAGATGCAGAACGCATGTGGTAGCTGACAGTCGGCTGTAGTCCTTTCAGTGTATCCAAGCGCAGATTTTTTTTTCCCGACACGAGGCAACAGCGGTCAGCTTTCATCAGCTCTACTACTTTGCCGTCAGCTTGGTGTGTCCCTATACTAAGAGAAGACAACCTTCGTTTATATTCATTTTGGGTTAGTTCATCCAAAAATTAAAATTCTGTCAATTACTCATGTCATTCTACACCCGTAAGACCTTCGACCATCTTCAGAACACAAGTTACGATATTTGATCAAATCCGATGGCTTCGTGAAGCCTCTATTGCCAGCAAGAACACTCCCTTTTTCAATGCCCAGAAAGCTACTAAAAACATATTTCATCTGAGTACAGTGGTTCAACCTTATTACAAAGCAACGAGAATACTTTGTGTGCCAAACAAAAAAAAACAAAATAGCGACTTTATTTAACAATATCTAGTGATAGGTGATTTCAAAATATTGCTTTATGTAGCTTCACGAATCTTGTTTCAAATCAGTGGTTCGGAGCGCATATCAAACTGCCAAAGTCATGTGAACTATTGACGTTTCAAAACACTTACAACGTAACAAAGCCTCATTTACTGAAATCATGCGATTTTGGTGCCCTGAACCACTGATTCATAAAGCAGTGTTTTGAAATCACCCATCACTAGATATTGTGGAATAAAGTCGCTATTTTGTTATTTTTGGCAGACAAAAAGTATTCTCGTCGCTTTATAATGGTTGAACCACTGTACTCACATGAAATATGTTTTTAGTAGCTTTCTGGGCATTGAAAAAGGGAGTGTTCTTGCTGGCAATGGAGGCCTCACTGAGCCATCAGATTTCATCAAAAATATCTTAAAGGTTAGTTCACCCAAAAATGAAAATAATGTCATTTATTACTCACCCTCATGTCGTCCACACCCGCAAGGCCATTCATCTTCAAAACACAAATTGATATTTTGATTAAATTCGAAGGCTCAGTGAGGCCTGCATTCACAGCAATGGTACTTCCTCTCAAGATTCATAAAGGTTTTTTCTGCATCAGTAGTTCTACCTTAATATTATAAAGCAAGGGGAATACTTTGTGCACCAAAAAAAAAAAAAAAAGACTTTTCAACAATATAGTGATGGGCTGATTTCAAAACACTGCTTCAAAGATTTCAGAAGTTTAGCAGTTTGATAAGAGATCCGAATCACTGATTCGATTCGTAAAGCTTCGAAGTAGTGTTTTGAAATTGGCCCATCACTATATTGTTGAAAAGTCGTCAAAGTATTCTCGTCGCTTTATAGAACTACTGAACTCACATGAACCGTTTTAAATATGTTTTTGGTACCTTTATGGATCTTGAGAGAGGAAGTACCAATGCTGTGAATGCAGGCCTCACTGAGCCATCGAATTTAATCAAAATATCTTAATTTGTGTTCCGAAGATGAACAAAGGTCTTACAGGTGTAGAACAACATCAGGGTGAGTGATAAATTACATTATTTTCATTTTTGGGTGAACTAACCCTTTAATTTATGTTCTGAAGATGAATGAAGGTCTTACGGGTGCGTAGGCCCCTATGATTTCCGCGATGCAGAAAACGTGGACGGAATCGCGGAATCCATTCATAAAAACGGAATTTACTATATAACACGGAATATGTCAATTTTTTGGTGAATGAATAAAAAAGCAGGTCTGTACACTTAAATTAAATCGCGATATAGACTAGTGTGTGAATATTAAACCGCAAAAAGACTATTTAAATATGAATCCTGCATGTCTGTGAAATTAATGGCGCAGAAGCGCGGTTTCATTTATCTCACACACACACACTGAAGCACGTGTGACGCTCGCGGTGTTTTTAGCCTCTGTCGCGTCACTATATGAGGACATGAACGCACAAAATTCATCTTCAGAGCTGCTCTGAGTCACTTCAGCATTTTACCATATTGTTTGAGAAAATCTATCGTCATACCATAAACACACAGAAACTCAAAACTCTTGGCAACCCGTCAAAATAAAAGTTCAATTTAACTTGACAGAAACATATTACTGTTGTACAGTAGAATTGACACGTTTCAATGTAATAATACTAACACTAATAGACTTAATAAATTATTAAAACTATATTTAAAACAATCTCAGTTTCTCTTCCATGTTTTAATTTTAACAGTAAAGCTCTGTTGTGCAGCACTTTGTTTGATAAAAGTTTAATTTCATGATTAAAAAATTAATGTCATCCGTTCATTTGATTGCCAGAAAAATTAAAATACGCAACAATTTCTGAAAAAACAAAAAAAAAGTTAAAAAAAAATCAATTAATTAGACATTCTTTTTGATTATTAAATTTTAATTTAACCATTAAAATCGAGTCCAAAAAATTAAAAAACGGAATCCAGAAAAATAAAAACGGAAAACGGAATTTGGAAAAAAATAAAACAGATTTCATAGGGCCCTAGGTGTGGAACGACATGAGGGTGAGTAATTAATGACAGAATTTTCATTTTTGGGTGAACTAACCCTCTAATTACTCACCATCATGTCGTTCCAAACCCATAAGACTTTCGTTCATCTTCAGAACAAAAATGAATATCTTTTTAAGGAAAACTGAGAGATTTCTATCCCTCCATTGACAAGTCCACTCAGCTACAACTTTCAAGGTCCAGGAAGGTATACAGACATCATAAAAGTAATCCATATGAGTGGTTTAACCTCAAATTCATGAAGTGGGACAAATGCTTTGTGCGCATGCATGAGTGAGAATACAAGCACTGAGGTGCTCATGCGAATCTATGAATATATTTTGTTTAAAAAAAAAAAAAAAAAGCTTATTTTGGTTTTCCCACACACAAAGCATCTGCATCCCTTCCTAAAATTGGGGTTAAACCGCTGGCGTCACATGGATTACACCATGTTTTAACTATATGCGATATAACACAGTGACACACAATAAAAGGTATGTTTTCCATGTTGTGACAGCGACACACGACAATTCTATTTTAGAAACCGTTTCTATTTTTCTGCGACGTTGCGGCTCAAACACCAACACAAAGTATGACACCAATTCCTTCCTAACCAAATGCGATGCAATAAGATTCTAGCAAATGAGCAGTTTGTCTGTCCACACCAAATGCGACGTGACCATGAGATGTAACAAAACCAATCAAAAATTACAGTCAATCAGAACAGCGTCTGGATGGGTTCTCTTGGAAATCCCATAGCAGTCACAATGAAATGGATAAGTACATAATCAAATTCATAAATATTACACCATTTAAACATTAATTAAAGTACATACCGAGTGTATTCTATGATAAAGATTGTTTCAGTAACTCAGTATGTACTCTAAATGTTTACAATAAATGGTGTAATATTTATGAAGTTGATTATGTACTTATCCATTTCATTGTGACTGCCGTGCGCTTGACAAAGAGAGCACGCCTACACCATATTCTGATTGGCTATGGTTTTTGATCGATTTTGTTGCATCACTTGGTCACGTCGCAATTGGTGTGGCCAGAAAAATGGCTTTGCGCTAGAATCTTATCCCATCGCATTTGGTTAGAACATGGTGTTACTTTTACTTTTTCATTTGTGTTCCAAAAATTAACAAATCTTACAGGTTTGCAAGATCATAATGGTTTTTGGGTGAAATACTTGGGTGAAAAACTTTCAATTACCTGTTCAGTTAAAGTTCCATATTGAGATTTGACAAAAGCTCAGATTTTACATGGATTTTCAAAAATTGTTCATACCAGAACTTCAGCAGTCTTGGAGGAATGTGCAGCCATTTGGTTTCCTTCATCTCAGCCTTCTCGACCCTCGTTCAGGATTTTTGCACCGGAAAGTTATTTGAAGAAACCAATATGTTTTTAGCTACACAAGAAATTGAAAGAAACTGAACTACAAAGTAGCATGCAGACCAGGTTGGGGTGGAAAAACAATCATACAGCATTTTAAGTTCATTAAATTATCAATTGCTATCCTAATACTTTCCAATTCAAACACTGAATATAAAATGCTAAGACTTGACCATATAAATTTTTTAGCAACCATCTTTTCCTATCAACATGTTTCCTCAGACTTTAAATCAGGGTATCTGCAGATATGAACAAGTTAAATTTAAGACTTTTTAAGACCTTTTTAATACCACCTTACATAAAATTTAAGACCAAACCTGCGATGGAAACACACACACACACACATACATACATACATACATACATACATAATATATCAGGCATGTGATCAGCTAGAAATAAAAAAAGCAGGAAAGTCTGACCCCGCACCAAAACCACGCCCTGGCACTTTTTTTTTTTTAAATATATATTTTATCACATTAAAAGATATGTCATGTATTGTAATAATACATACTATTGTTCTGTAAAAATAAAAAGCAGCATTTAATAATCATGATAATAATTAATATTACAGGTGCTGGTCATATAATTAGAATATCATCAAAAAGTTGATTTATTTCACTAATTCCATTCAAAAAGTGAAACTGGTATATTGTATTCATTCATTACACACAGACTGATATATTTCAAATGTTTATTTCTTTTAATTTTGATGATTATAACTGACAACTAAGGAAAATTCCAAATTCAGTATCTCAGAAAATTAGAATATTACTTAAGACCAATACAAAGAAAGGATTTTTAGAAATCTTGGCCAACTGAAAAGTATGAACATGAAAAGTATGAGCATGTACAGCACTCAATACTTAGTTGGGGCTCCTTTTGCCTGAATTACTGCAGCAATGCGGCGTGGCATGGAGTCGATCAGTCTGTGGCACTGCTCAGGTGTTATAAGAGCCCAGGTTGCTCTGATAGTGGCCTTCAGCTCTTCTGCATTGTTGGGTCTGACATATCGCATCTTCCTCTTCACAATACCCCACAGATTTTCTATGGGGTTAAGGTCAGGCGAGTTTGCTGGCCAATTAAGAACAGGGATACCATGGTCCTTAAACCAGTCACTGGTAGCTTTGGCACTGTGTGCAGGTGCCAAGTCCTGTTGGAACATGAAATCTGCATCTCCATAAAGTTGGACAGTAGCGGGAAGCATGAAGTGCTCTAAAACTTCCTGGTATACGGCTGCGTTGACCTTGGACCTCAGAAAAGACAGTGGACCAACACCAGTAGATGACATGGCACCCCAAACCATCACTGACTGTGGAAACTTTACACTGGACCTCAAGCAACATGGATTGTGTGCCTCTCCTCTCTTCCTCCAGACTCTGGGACCCTGATTTCCAAAGGAAATGCAAAATTTACTTTCATCAGAGAACATAACTTTGGACCACTCAGCAGCAGTCCAGTCCTTTTTGTCTTTAGCCCAGGCGAGACGCTTCTGATGCTGTCTGTTGTTCAAGAGTGGCTTGACACAAGGAATGCGAACCCATGTCTTGCATACGTCTGTGCGTAGTGGTTCTTGAAGCACTGACTCCAGCTGCAGTCCACTCTTTGTGAATCTCCCTCACATTTTTGAATGGGTTTTGTTTCACAATCCTCTCCAGGGTGCGGTTATCCCTATTGCTTGTACACTTTTTTCTACCACATCTTTTCCTTCCCTTCGCCTCTCTATTAATGTGCTTGGACACAGAGCTCTGTGAACAGCCAGCCTCTTTGCAATGACCTTTTGTGTCTTGCCCTCCTTGTGCAAGGTGTCAATGGTCGTCTTTTGGACAACTGTCAAGTCAGCAGTCTTCCCCATGATTGTGTAGCCTACAGAACTAGACTGAGAGACCATTTAAAGGCCTTTGCAGGTGTTTTGAGTTAATTAGGTGATTAGAGTGTGGCACCAGGTGTCTTCAATATTGAACCTTTTCACAGTATTCTAATTTTCTGAGATAGTGAATTTGGGATTTTCCTTAGTTGTCAGTTATAATCATCAAAATTAAAAGAAATAAACATTTGAAATATATCAGTCTGTGTGTAATGAATGAACATAATATACAAGTTTCACTTTTTGAATGGAATTAGTGAAATAAATCAACTTTTTGATGATATTCTAATTATATGACCAGCACCTGTATATTAAATGTATTAATAGAATTGTTATTATTAAAGTACCTGCGAAAAGTTTGGAAAAAATTATTATTTTAAAATAAGTCCCTTCTGCTCACCAGGGCTGCATTTATTTGATAAAAAAAAAAATACAGTAAAAACAGCAACATTGTGAAATATTCTTACAAAAAAAGTTTTCTATATTTTAAAAAAAAATATTTTATAAAATGTAATTTATTCCTGTGATCATTTTCAGCATCATTACTCCAGTCTTCAGTGTCACATGATCCTTACAATCATTACATTACATTACAATTATTATCAATGTTGAAAACAGTTGTGCTGCTTCAGATTTTTGTGGAAATGGTGATACTTTTTATGTTAGTTTTCTTTGAAAAATAGAAAGTTCAATGAACAGCATTTATTTGAAATTATATTAAATGTATTTATCAAATATATTATTTATTAAAGCATTTATTAAATAGAAATATTCTGTAACATTTGTGATGTCTTCACTCACTTTATCACTTTAATGAATGACGAATTAAAGTATTAATTTTTCTATTTTTTAAATCTTACCACAAATGTTTAAAATGGATTTCCACAAAAAATTTAAGCAGCAAAAACTGCATTTTAACATTGATAATATAAATAGTGAATATTTCTTGAGCAGCAAATCAGCATTTCCGAAGAATCATGTGACACTGAAACTTCTCTTTGTAAACAACAACAGAATTAAAAACGATTCTAATGACGAATGTTGCGTTCCCAAATGCAAATTTTAACGTCACAAACAAAGTAGCATTTACAGTGAATCGAAAATGAAAACACAGCACTGTTACAGCAAGCATGCAGCTCGTCAGACTATTATTCATATAATTACATCACAGCCGTTGTGAAATTTATATTACATTCTCACCGCCATAAAAGTTACCGAACGAGTAACACGTTTCAGCGCTGATTCTAGTCGCATTTGGCGCGTTGAACTAATTGAACTCTCGCGTCTAAAAACGCATGGAAAACGCGTCAGCGCCGCTTTCTCCTTTACAAAGCGCTTCTGCTGTTACTAAGCAATCATGAGCTGCGCTCTCCATGACGACGCGGTAGTTTGTTTCAGCAAAGGATATATGGATTCCCAGCACCGAAAATCACTTGCAGTAGCTTTGCCACAGCAGATTTATTTAAAAATGTGTATCCGTGTACAGCTCTGATCAGATATTCCTACATCTTTGCTGACCTTTGTCCTGCAGATGGCGCCGCGCGCTCTGTCTGCGCTCTGTCTCACTGCCTGTATCCACTTTTGTGTCCTTAAACATTCGTTTTTTGGGGTCGACACCTTATTATATTTCTGGGTTTTTTTAGCTTGTTTGCTGTACACCTTGTCACATAGCAGCTTTTAGACATTGGTGGGCGTGGTTTTCAGATAATGACGCGTGTCGCTCTGTCTCTATCGCATCGAAGTTAGAAATTCCAGTATCGTGACAACACCACAGCCAATATATTTACTAACTCTACTAACATGGAAAAGAGTGATAGATGGACTTCTCAACCTTACGCAAAAGAGAAAATCCAGCAGACCAAGCAAAACATGATTATTTCTTCAAACAATGGTATAAAGCTATTCAAAACATCATTCAGTGTAAATTGTGATAATTGTAATTAATAATCACAATTACAATTTCAAGGGAATAATCGACAATTATGTTTTTTGTCATAATCGTGCAGGCCTATAACATGAAATAGACATCTGAGTGATGTGTGTGTACTGTTATGCAGAATTCACTGTTGTCAACTCTGATTACAATACATGACTAAGTAATAAACAAATGTACAAGTAACTAGACAGAAGTTATTTATTTTATTTGTCTATTAGTACTGTTGATAAATTAAGCAACATCTGTATTGGATAAAAAGCGAGTTAACACATCAACTACCTCAACATGTAAATGTAGTATAGAGCACATAAATCTCAGAATAAACTTGAATCTTGTCTGGATGTTACAGGGACAGATGATCACATGTGTGTTTATCCGGTGGAGAGAGATTGATGAAGGAATGCTGCCATCAAAGGCTTTGAGTGAGTATACTACAGAAATGAATAAAAATTCTATTTAAATCTTAGGTTGTAGTTTATTTTAATTATTGTAATTTCAAACATTATTTCAGAGTTATTACAGCACTTTTCTGATTCTTGATGATTCTGATTCTTGATGTCTGTATGTCTGGGGTGGGGGTGGGGTGGGGGATCCTTCAGAATGATTTCTGAAGGATCATGTGACACTGAAGACTGGAGTAATGATGCTGAAAATTCAGCTTTGCATCACAGAAATAAATTATTTTGAAAGTATATTAAAATAGAAAACCATAATTTTAAACTGTAATAATATTTCACAATATTATTGTTTTTTTCTGTATTTATTATGAAATAAATGCAGCCTTAATGAGCATAAGAGACTTTGTACAAAAACTAGACAGTTTTGGCTATTGAAGGGTGAGATTTATACATTTAACGCATTTGCCTGATTTGACAGGCGTCAAATTATAATTTCAACTATAATTTCAATCACCAGGCTTTTGGCGCCCTCTGCAGGCATTTGTTATAATATTATGTACTTACAACATTTCAGGGGGAAAAAAACTCCTGATTTGTTTAAATATGCAGATTAGCTTGTTTTGGTTAATTTACATCTACAGATGCAAACAGACAGAGGGTAGTAGGCTTAAAACAAACACCATCTAAATGTGTTATTTTGGTAGTTTTCTTTCCATTAGAGTAAACGAAGACATGGAAGCAAAAATAGACCAAAATCTTAAAATTGTCCAGTACATGAAAGAACTAGAAGTATTGCAATAACACCAAAATAATTAAAACGATTTATTGATTTGTGCAAAATAAACAAATTATTAGTTAAACTATATCCCGCTCTTTGGTGCAGTCATTTATTCTAAATATATAGCTACTTGAAAATAGTAGCGTAGAAAACATGCACATTTAGGCATAGTTTCCTTTGCTGTTGTGATAAACTTGTGAATAAGTGAATACTAAAGAAGACAATGGTCTCTGTGGTAACTGATTATTTTGTAAAAATCTGTGGAGTATGAAACAACTGCATGAGTGTGAGGGAATTCAGTTAAATTAGTAAGGAAGTCAGAGTTGTGTTAATATATTTAACATTTTGTTTATTTATTTATTTTTTTAAATAAATAATTATGAGAAGTGCCCTTTTTTCCACTTGAGCCCCTGCTCCCCAAAAATGTCTGTGCAGTCCCTGCCCACTCTTGCTTCAAGATTGTGGGGTTCAGGGGTCCATCATCATGGTCTTCCTCATCCTCTGGATCAACGATGTCCCCATTGAGAAAAGCAGCAATGAGGGACATGATGGATGGCAAAGACAGGTAAAGGTATTCACGGTGGTCAGCTGCTTCATCAAAATAAAGCTGCAGAATGAGCACAGCTGTGTTGAGATGGCAGCAGGACTGTAAATAGATGATTGTTTGAAAAACACGTTTTAATAAAGCTTTGTTTCATGTGTTGTTGCCTTGTACATGTATTCAATTATTGTGGTTACTTTTATTCATTCTGTAACTCATTTATGTTTCCTATTGTTGTCAGAAAATAAAATATAATTATTTTATAAATTCATGTATCTCTTCACGAAACTCGGTATGAGTCATCAGCAAGATGCCCTGAAGGAGCCTGAGAAGTTTCGGACCAGTGCCACCTAGTGGAGAATTTTTTTTATATGCTTATAACTTTTGATGTAGTTGACTTATTTTCCTGAATCCTTGCCGAGTCCAACGATACCAAATATGCTAGGTTTTGACAAGCCTATGGTTTGTGCGACATGGTGGTTTAGCGCTTAAAAACAATTGCGAATATCTTCAAAACCGTTAGTCCGATCGAGACAAAACCAGAGTAGGAAACACGTAACCTTAGTTGGTTAACTAAAAGGTGAAGCCCAAATGTCAAAATTTTGATAGCAAGTGGCAAAAGAATCAAAACAAAGTCGTCCATGGGTCATTTTTTATGATGTCATACATATAAATGTCTATAACTCCAAAACCAAATTAGATATTTTCACCAAATTTGAGAGGCAGATGTATGGGCTCACTCTGAGGAAACTTAAAAAAATTGGTGGGATTGTGCTTCTTGATGGCGCTATAATTGAATAAAACATGAAATTGCCATTAACTACAATACAGTATTATAATAAAAAAAGGTTATATTTTATGAATGCATTGGTGTACCATTACGAAACTCAGTATGGTCCTATTGTAATGAGACTGGTCTCAATAGATTCCTTGGATCATGCCAAGAACACAGATACCAAATTTGCCATAGTCAGCTGAACTTCCTGTCCGCCATATTGTTTTTCTTTTAAAAACCTACTTTTTCAAACTCTTTCTAGACCGTTGCTCCGATTTTCACCAAAATCGAATCGTATCATCTTCAGACCATCCTGACAAAAAGTTATAGATTTCAAGTTATACAATGTTCAAGTTCAAGTTCATACTATGTGTACATCATAGTATGAGATTATATACACAGCAAAAAAAGCACAAAGGCAAGGCCATTTTATTTGTATAGCACATTTCATACACAATAGTAATTCAAAGTGGTTTACATAAAGAGGAAACAAATACATAAGCATAAAAATGGAATGTATAAGAGATAAAAATAACAATAAAAACAGAGAATACCACTATCTGAATGGAAGGAAGTTTCAAGGAGTTTTTTGTTGTCTGTCAGAGCAGATCTAAATGGATCTTCCTCACGCTGAAGGGATAACAGCTTTGTGGTCCATCAGAGCGGATCTAAATGGATCTTCCTCACGCAGAGGGATAACTGTTAAAAATATATATATATTTGTCAGGTAGCTGTGCGTTTAAACGGTACCCTTACAGACAAATCTTCCTGGACTAACTCTATCCAGAGCTCCATCCAGGGATAACGTCTCGGTTACGTATGTAACCCTCGTTCCCTGAAGGAGGGAACGGAGACGTACGTCAGTAGTGACCGACGAATTGGGATATCGCTAGAGAGCCCTATCAGCTTCGAGTGAACTACAACAAGCCAATGAAGTTGGCGTGCGATATTTGCATAATGCGCACCGCCCCCGCCAGGTGGTATAAATAGGGGAGCAGATGCAATCGCACTCTGTTTTTCGCTGAGGAGACAACCTAGTCCGCACTACAGCGAGGGTACAGCAACTGTGGCGACGGGACGTACGTCTCCGTTCCCTCCTTCAGGGAACGAGGGTTACATACGTAACCGAGACGTTCCCTTTCAGTCGGTCACGTTCGACGTACGTCAGTAGTGACCGACGAATTGGGATCCCAAATAAAGCGCCACAGTATGAACCCCTTCCAGTGCCCAGCGCAAGCTCTAGCCACCCGGCGCACCAGTGGGACGGGGAAGGGGGCGAGCTTACGCTGAGAGAGTCTACTGCTGTTCCGATAAACCCACTAAGTAAACTAGACTACACTGGGGAAGCGAACCCGTAGGGGACGCTGCGGAAACCACTACCCACCCGTAGGGGAGGAATTTACGTGGAGAGTACACATATGGACTGGCCGTGGGCAGTACGCATATGGAGTCCCTGGGATGGCTCCACCTGGGTAGGGGGAGACTCATCTGACAGGTGACAGCAGAGCTGGCTCTGCTAAGGGAAAGACACGGGCTCGCCGTAGGGAGTTGACCGTGGACAAATACACACATGGGACCACTCACGTGGAGGGGTCACGACATGTGGAACCCAGCCAAACGTGATCTCGAAAGGGAGTGGTAGGAACCTTGGGCACATATCCGGGCCGGGGTCTCAGGATAACGTGAGAGTCACCGGGCCCGAATTCCAGGCACGATTCGTCAACCGAAAATGCATGCAGGTCCCCTACCCTCTTGAGCGAGGCCAATGCAACCAGGAGGACGGTCTTTAGGGACAGTACTTTTAACTCGACTGATTGCAAAGGCTCGAAGGGACGACCCTGGAGAGATGTAAGAACCAGGGTCAGATCCCAAGAGGGTACAGAGGGGGGCCGGGGAGGATTCAGTCTCCTCGCCCCCCTCAAGAACCTGACGATCAGATCGTGCTTCCCTAGCGATTCACCATCAACTGCATAGTGATGTGCGGCGATAAGCGGCAACATACACCTTGAGGGTGGAGGGAGACAGCCTTCGCTCCAGGCCCTCTTGCAGAAAGGAAAGCACGGTTCTGACCGAACATGATCGGGGGTCCTCTCGCTCTGGTTGAGAGGAACACCATTCGACGAACAGGTTCCACTTCAGCGCATAGAGGTTCCTCGTAGAAGGAGCTCTAGCGGAAGTGATAGTGTCTGCGACCGCTTGCGGGAGATCACTCAGAACCTCCGCGTCCCGTCCAGGGACCACACATGGAGTTTCCACAGGTCGGGACGCGGGTGCCAGAGGGTGCCCCGTCTCTGAGTCAGGAGGTCCTTCCTCAGAGGAATGGGCCAGGGAGGTGCTGTCGCGAGGAGCGTGAGGTCCGAGAACCAGGTCCGAGTGGGCCAGTATGGAGCCACTAACAAGACCTGCTCCTCGTCCTCCCTGACTTTGCACAGGAGTTGTGCGAGAAGGCTCACTGGGGGAAACGCATATTTGCGTAGGCCCCGGGGCCAGCTGATTGCCAGGGCATCCGTGCCGAGCGTGCCGCCGGTCAGGGAATAGAACAACTGGCAGTGGGCAGTCTCCGGGGAGGCGAACAGATCTACCTGTGCCTCGCCGAAGCGCTGCCAGATCAGCTGGACCACCTGGGGATGGAGTCTCCATTCGCCCGGAAGCGGAGGCTGCCGTGAGAGCTCGTCGGCTGCACGGTTGAGCACGCCTGGGACGTGAATGGCACGAAGCGACCTCAGATGCTTCTGACTCCATAGCAAGAGATGGCGGGCGAGTTGCGACATACGGCGGGAGCGTAGACCACCCTGATGGTTGATGTACGCAACGGCCGCAGTGCTGTCCGAGCGGACCAGTACGTGCTTGTCTGACAACAGCTTCTGGAAGCGGCCCAGTGCAAGGCGTGCTGCTAGCAACTCGAGGCAATTGATATGCCAATGCAGTTGGGGCCCGTCCACAGACCCGGCGCTGCATGCCCGTTATGCGTGGCTCCCCACCCCGTGGCGGAGGCATCTGTGCGGACACAGCATGCCTGGACACTTGTTCAAGGGGAACTCCAGCCCGCAGGAACGAAGGGTCCGACCACTTGGTGAGGGTGCGACGGCAGTTCGGTGTCACGGGGATACGGGCGCATGCCGTGCTGCCACGCCCATCTCGGGACCTGGCCGCAGAGCCAGTGTTGAAGCGGCCTCATATGAAGCAATCCGGCGGCTTGACTGCGGCTGCGGATGCCATATGCCCCAGGAGCCTCTGAAAGAGTTTCAGTGGGGCCGCTGTCCTGCGCTTGAGCCGTACTCAGGCAGGTCAACACTGACTGGACGCGCTCCTCGGTGAGGCGCGCGGTCCGGCGACTGAATCCAGTTCCATACTGAGATAAGAGATCCTCTGCCCGGGAGAGTTTGCTCTTATCCCAGTTGACCAAGACCCAACTGACTGAGGTGAGCTAACACCATGTCCCTGTGTTCGCACAACTGCTCTCGAGCTGGCCAGGATGAGCCAGTCGTCGAGGTAGTTGAGGATGCGAACGCCCTGTTCCTTGAGCGGAACAATGGCCGCCTCCGCAACCTTCGTGGAAGACGCGGGCGACAGGGCCAGCCGAAGGGTAGGACTTTGTACTGATATGCCCAACCCTCGAACGCAAACCGTAGAAGGGGTCTGTGACAAGGCAGAATTGAGACATGAAAGCACGCATCCTTCAGGTCGATCGCTGCAAACCAATCCTGGGGACGGATGCATTCGAAAATGCACTTCTGCGTAAGCATCTTGAATGGCAGCCTGAGAAGGGACCGATTCAGGACACGCAGATCCAGGATTGGCTGTAACCCACCGCCCTTCTTGGGTACAATGAAGTAGGGGCTGGAGAACCCTGACTCCATATCGGCTGGAGGGACCGGCTTGACTGCATCCTTCGCCAGGAGGACAGCAATCTCCGCCCGGAGAACAGGTGCATTGTCCAGGGACACATGAGTGTAATGGACACCCCTGAACACCGGGGGACGCCGGGCGAACTGAATCGCATAGCCGAGTCTGATGGTACGAATGAGCCAGTGGACGGGCTGGAAAGCGCTAGCCAGGCTTCCAGACACCGAGCCAGCGGGACCAAATGCACCACAGGCGTGCGGGCGTGGGGCAGCGAGGTAGAGTGCTGGGACCCGACTCGGACGGCATAGCGGCCCGTAGTGGGGTAAGACTCTGCAAGGTGGCAGTGTGAATGGGAGACGGCACATGGGAGGCGGCCTCAACCAACACACTGGGACCTGCTGGCGAAGTGAGAGGGGGCTGAGAGCGGCGAGGCGGGGCCTCGCGCACTGCCAGCCGCGACCTCTTGGGACCTGGAGAGTTAGAAAACAGTTCTACTTCGTGGGTACCGCTGGACTCCGGAGAGCCAGCGGTGGAACAAACCAAAATTCTCCACCCGGCCCTCCTCCGGGGAGGGAGCGATGCGGGCATCGTCTCCCGAAGAACTGTTTACCTCAGCTCCAGGTCACCCATTTCTCCAGGACCGCTTCTCGCTAGCCAAGTGGCTTGGCTGTGGGCTGAGCGGGCTGGATTTTAGGCCAGCTTGTGAGATGAGAGCATCGAGAAAGCGTACTTAGACGACGACACACCTCTGCAAGGCTAGCCAGGGGTGTTTCTGGACCACCATGGTGGACATTGTCTGGCCAGGGGCCTGCGCTATGACTTACATCATGCGTAGCTCAACCCCGACTCAGAACTACCCATATGCGATGAGTGCTTTGGCCTTCCACAGACTTGCCGGGGGCCAAGACCCATGCAGGGCAGAGGTGGTGTGCCCGTAGCACTGCCACCCCACCACAGAGGGTAGTGAGAGAGAAAAAACTTAATGCAGATTATGACCCTTTTGGCGTTCCATATTTGGCACCAGAAAAGGCTTCCAAACTGCCAAGTTTTTCATGCACGTCCGGGCTAAAGACAGGGGGCGGGGCAAGGCAAGTACACGTCGCACCACACCCCCAGGGGCCCGGGAAAGCATGGTCGTTAACTCTGAATCCGATTCAGCATGAGCACATCACAACCGTGGGACGCTCAGCCTCCTCTTCATGTCCAGAACCCAACAACCCTCTCTCCAATGTAGCAGTCGACATCTGATCCTCTGCTGGAGCCCTGACTAAGACGCTAGGTCCCCCATGAGAAGGACCAGCAATCCACCCAGAAGCTACCAGCCATGTGGGACAGTGAACGTGGCCATCTAACTGAACGACACGACGCTGAGCGCCGACGTGGCCATGTTGTTACCAAACATAAACCACCCACGTACACAGTCACAACATGTTTGCGATGCATTAGAGGAGTGGGGGGCCCACGGAGATTGGCTCGGCGGGTATCGCCCCACTGTGATCCTCTGGTCACCCTGGCTTATTCACCAAAAGTAGTACTTTTCTGATTCAGAAAGAGAAACTAGATTGGGGAATAGGTGAGGACTCCACCTCATTTGAGGCACTCGAGTCTCGACCATGCATCTAGAGCGCCGAACAACGCGGCTGGGTTGCCATGGCAACGCGCGCTGTCAGCCGGCAGCTCGACGGCACACGCGCGCTGAGCGCTCAAGCCCTTATGAGAAAGGCAAGACGAACAACGCGCCCGGCGTGGGCGTGCTCTCTTTTTACAAGAGAACATGAACCACCCACAAACACAGTCTCAGCACGCTAAGCAGACATGAGAGAAAGTGATTGTGGCCGTCAGTGAGGATAGGAAACGACCGCCTCCAGAAGCGCACAGACAGAATGACGTCTTGAAAAAGACGCAGTGTCTGTCTGTGAAGCTCTTTAGAAGCTCTTGTTCTTTGTGCGAAGCACACAGGGAACAGCCGCGATGTGACTGCAGGTACACTTTTCACTCCCTGAGTCACAGACACAGAGGAACCGGCCCAAATCGCAAAACCAAACGGGGCAAATAATGCTGTGAAAACAGCAGTTGAAAGCTGTATAACAGCTCAAGAAGCTCACTCTGGGAAAGCTCGCGGCCTCGCTGTAAGGTGCCATAAAGCCAGCACTGTAGAACAAAAGTTCTTCAAAGGCTTGCGAAGTCACTCTCAGACTAATAGCAGGAACACACAGGTTGGCTCCGAAGCGAAAGACAGAGTGCGATTGCATCTGCTCCCCTATTTATACCACCTGGCGGGGGCGGTGCGCATTATGCAAATATCGCACGCCAACTTCATTGGCTTGTTGTAGTTCACTCGAAGCTGATAGGGCTCTCTAGCGATATCCCAATTCGTCGGTCACTACTGACGTACGTCGAACGTGACCGACTGAAAGGGAACTCCACTTAACTTTGTTGTCCGTCAGAGCGGATCTAAACAGATCTATCCATCAGAGCAGATCTAAATGGATCTTCCTCGCGCAGAGGGATAACTATTTATATTTGTCAGGTAGCTGTGCGTTTAAACGGTACCCTTGCAGACAAATCTTCCTGGAATAACTCTGTCAGAGCTCCATCCAGGGATAACAAATGCTTACTTCCTAATTCTCCCAGCTCTTTCAACCAGACAGCAAGATTTAAAATGCATTAAAATTGAAATAAAAACAAGAAAAAGAATTAAAAGAATAAAAATATATGTATAAAATAAAGTGCAATCAGTTTGGACATAGCACAGTGCTCAATTGATAAATGCATAGCTAAACAGATATGTTTTGAGTCTGGATTTAAATGTGGCTACTTTTGGAACACATCTGATCTCTTCTGGAAGCTGGTTCCAGCTGCGGCTGGTGTAACAGCTAAAAGCAGACTCTCCTTGCTTTTAGTGAACCCTTGGTATTTCTAAGTGACTTGATCCTAATGATCTGAGTGATCTGTTAGGTTTATATTCTATGAGCATATCTGCAATGTATTGAGGTCCTAGGCCATTTAGTGATTTATAAACAAGTAACAGTACTTTATCAATTATAAAATCAATTCTAAATGCAACTGGAAGCCAGTGCAAGGACCTGAGGACTGGTGTAATATGATCATATTTTCTGGTTCTGCTCAGAATCCTGGCAGCAGCGTTCTGTACGAGCTGCAGCTGTCTTATGGTCTTTTTGGGAAGGCCAGTGAGGAGTCCATTACAATAATCCACCCTGCTGGTGATGAAAGCATGAACAAGTTTCTTGTATGGAGACAAAGCATCTAATTCTTGCAATATTTTTGAGATGATAATATGTTGATTTAGTTATTGTTTTTACATGGCTACTGAAACACAGGTCTGACTCCAAAATCACACCAAGATTCCTTACTTGATTTTTAGTTGTTTGACCCCTAGAGTGAAGGTATGCGTTCATTTTGAGAACTTCATCTTTGTTTCCAAACGCAATGACTTCAGTTTTGTCTTTGTTTAAATGAAGGAAGTTTTGGCACATCCAATTTTTAATTTCATCAATGCATTGGCACAGGGAGTTAATGGGGCTGTAGTCGTTAGGCGATAGGGCAAGGTAAATCTGGGTGTCATCTGCATAGCTGTGATATGCAATTTGGTTCTTTCTCATTATTTGGCTCAGTGGCAGCATATATAGATTGAACAGGAGCGGTGCAAGTATTGAACATTGAGGGACTCCGCATGTCATGAATGTCCACTTAGACTTATGGTCACCGATACTCACATAATAACCTCTCCCTTCTAAGTATGACCTGAACCATTTAAGGACCATCCCAGAAAGCCCAACCCGGTTTTCCAGCCTGTCAAGAAGTATGTTGTGATTGACAGTGTCAAACGCAGCACTGAGGTCGAGTAATACCAGCACTGATAATTTACCTGTATCGGTGTTTAGGCGAATATAATTTATTATCTTTATGAGCGCTGTCTCTGTGCTGTGATGCGGTCGGAAACCATTTTGAAAGTTGTCAAAGTATCCATTCAAGCTTAAGAATTTGTTCAGCTGATTGAAAACAACTTTTTCAATGACCTTGCCTATGAAAGGAAGATTTGAAATTGGTCTGTAGTTGCTCAATATGGTGTTATCCAGATTGCTCTTTTTCAGGACGGGCTGCAGTTTTCAGGGAGTTTGGAAAAGTCCCCGAAAGAAGTGAGACGTTTACCACTTCTAGGAGATCTGCTTCTAAACAGTTAAACACACTTTTGAAAAAAGATGTGGGAAGTGTGTCAAGGGCACAGGTTGATGTTTTAAGGTGCTGTACTGTTTCTTCCAAAATTTTACCATCAATTGCTTCAAAATCAGACATAATAGCTACTTTCTGAGGTTGTGATCTGATCTGTTAAGGATCGTGCAGCTCAAGGATGTGCTGATCGCTTTTCTGATATTATTGATTTTTTCAGAGAAGAAGGAAGCAAATTCACAGCATTTGCTGTCTAAGAGCATTTCACTGGGAATCTGACTTGGGGGTTTTGTTAGTCTCTCTACAGTAGCAAAAAGAGTGCGGGTGTTGTTTAAGTTGCTGTTTATAATATTTGAGAAGAAGGTCTGTCTAGCTTTGCCTAGTTTCACACTGAAAGCATGAAGGTTATCTTAATAGATGTTATAGTGGATTTCAAGTTTTGTCTTTCGCCACATGCGCTCAGCTTTTCTGCATTGTCTTTTCATATTTTGCACTGCTGTTGAGTTTCTCCAAGGTGCTTTTTGTCTGCCACTCTTCTTCCTGACTTTCACAGGAGCAATGTTATCAATAACATTCTTTACTTTTGAGTTAAAAGAATCAAGGAGAAAATCAACAGAGTCTGCAGATATGCTTGGTGTAAAAGATATATCCTTCATAAACAGCACACTAGTGTTTTCATTTAAGCATCGCTTTTTGACTGAGATAGATTTAGCTTCAACAGTAGGAGAGATCAATATATCAAAGCAAATACAGAAATGATCAGATAGCACTACATGCTTAATGACAATGGATGAAATGTTTAGAATCTTACTGTTAAGTAAATCTAGAGTGTCCATGATTGTGTGTGGGTCCATGTACATGCTGAATCAGATCAAAAGTATTCAAAACAGTTACCATATTGAATTCTGCATTATCTATGTGGATGTTAAAGTCCCCAGTAATAGCAAAACAGTCAAACTCTGAGGAAATTGTTGATAACAGTTCTGTAAAGTCCTCAACAAATGCTGGAGAGTATTTTGGAGGCCTGTAAATAACTTTAAGTAGAATGCATGGAGCACCTTTTAACACAATACCCATTCGAAAGACAAGTAATCACCAAATGACATTTGCATTGATAGACATCTTTAAATAGAGCAGCTACACCTCCACCTCTCCTAACAGCTCTGCAGACACTCATAAAAGTAAAATTAGGAGGGGCTGTTTAATTGAGATTGTTGCACTGCAGTCTTCTAGCCAAGTTTCATTTTGATGCATAAATTCTAGGTTTGTGGTTATTAAGTCATTGACTAGAAGTGATTTATTTTTAAGTGAGCGGATGTTTAAAAGTGCTAACTTAACAGTCTTACTTTCTGTCTTCCGGTAATCTTAGTTTGACGTGTAATAGGCAGCAGATTAGATGGGTTTGCCAAATGGCTTGAGAAGGCCTTAGGCTTTCTATTACGTAATAAAACAGAAATAGAGAAAGCAACAAGCACACTGGGTTCCCGCTTGTTCTGTAAACATTCGACAAAGTCACTGTTATCATAGCGGGGACCCAACACATTTCACTGAGAGCTGTTATCGTTTTTAACAGCTTTGTTTTTCATTGACCTAGAGTAGATGGAGGAGGTAATATGGAGTAATATGCCGCAATAACGAGCTGTTTTATACAACTGAAAATAACTGAAAGCGAATGACGTCAGAAGCCTCGCACATTTATATTACAAATAGCCGCATCCGCTCCGAGAGAAAGAGAGATGGATACTGTAACGTCGTAGCACGTTTGACAATCCTGCCCAAAAGTCAAACTCAGCAGTGATTATTACAGAACAGTAAGTTTTTTTGGGAAAATCAACCAACAAATGGCCCAATTATGTATGTCTAGTAAAAGTTAAAGCACTTCTTTCAGTGTACATAACTTCAGCATTTGGGTAAAGGCAGAGAAGTAACCTTGTTTTCTCTCTGGTCAGGTTGAAGCCAAAGTGCTTAGCTGAAATAGTTTTATTATACATACGTACAGTATTATACATATTATTGAGTCTTTTTAAAACATTTTTGAGTAAATCAAAAATAGGTTCAGCTGCTAACTATCAATGTTGACAGATATTGATGTAAACAGCATTGTTATTACTTTAAAGGGGGAAAATTAAGTATTTATTTTTAATAAAGCAGTATGTGTACTTTGTAAAACAATTTCTAATGCTGCTAAGACCTTTCAGAGTCAAAAATCAAATGAAGCTCATATTCAAAATTGTTACAACATAAGCTTGATAAGGAATAATAAATACAGGAGCAGTAGGAAATTGTGCAGTTCTATTTCTCAGTTAAGGCAGAGATAAAGCAAAATTCGTTCGTATTCCAACCCAGAGAACAGTCTACAATGAATGCAGAAGTCAAAAGCAGCACAAATGATATTGACACCATCTGATCTGGGGTGCAACCAGCATCTCTCAGACATCTCCAGACTGTCCAATTTTAAGAATTAATTTCATTCCTGGTGGTTCTGGGGTCACTGGGATTGGACAGTGGGCAGAGGACGTCTGAAGAGCAAGATATGTGGTTCTGTAAAGAAAAGAAGTCATGAACATGAACATTCAGTGACGACAGGAATATTTGAGCAAGTTCTTGATTCCTACTACACACACACATACCGGGCTGATGGATCATGTAATGCACCCATCCTTGACTCTGCTGAACACCCAGGTTCCTCCATTCAGTCTCTGACATGAGATGAGTCTTGGGAACTCTTTTAGCAATATCCTTAGGAAGCATGACATGCCTAACAAAGAATGGAAGACAACATATTACACTTTACCCTACTTATAAATGTCTGTAGATGATGTCATTTTAACAGCTCAGAAAATACACTTGGGTATCATGTTTATTCTTTTCTAAACTTATTAAAACTGAATGCAAACTAAATTTATCTTAGTTTCATCTCATTTTGTGATACAACAGATGGTTCATGCATAGAGGTCACTACAGTGGACAGCTAATTCAAAAGCCATTTTCTTGCATATACATGGGTTTTGATGGCATAGATGCACATCAAACACTACAGTGGACCATAGTGCATCCTCCTATACACTGCCACCAAGTGGCAAGCCTTTGTATGTGGAATTTCTGTTTTCTCCAAACCAAGATGTCTGACTGCCAGACACAAATAACAAGTTGCTCCAGAATAACAGTCTGTTCTTTCTATCCTAGGAGACTATTGCAGATAAAAAAATGTAACATCTAAGCAGTCATATTGTTAAATTTTACAAGTATTGATTTTTGATTGGGAGGAAATTCTGATTAATCAGAAATATTTGATGGAATCACATCCTCTTGTTCTGATATCAAAGACATATCAAGTGACATTCAACTTGAATGAAGTTCTTTGTCTGCTGGTCGAACAGGAACAAACTCAATTGCGTTTGCAATAATTTAAGCTTTATTATATTTCTGTGTATATTTTATAGTTTTCACATTTTATATTGTTTTACTCATTGGTTTGTTAAATACAGAGTATTGCTGTGCTATTACTGTATTAAATTTAAAACAGCATCTCTCCAGTTTAAGGGTTAGTTCACCCAAAAATGAAAATAATGTCATTCATTACTCACCCTCATGTCGTTTTACACACATAAGACCTTCGTTCATCTTCAGAACACAAATTAAGATATTTTTCATAAAATCCGATGGCTCAATGAGGCCTGCATCTCCAGCAAGACAGTTAACACTTACATTGCCCAGAAAACTACTAAAGGCATATTTAAAACAGTTGATGTGACTACAGGGGTTCACTAGATCATCACTAGATATTGTTGAATAAAGTTGTTACTTTTTGTGCGCCAAAAAAACAAAAAAAAAAATTCTCGTCGCTTTATAACATTAAGGTTGAACCACTGTAGTCACATGAACTGTTTTAAATATGTTTTTAGCAGCTCTTTGGGCATTTGAAAGTCTAAATTAACTTGCTGTCAATGGAGGCCTCACTGAGCCATGGGCTTTTATGAAAAATATCTTAATTTGTGTTCAGAAGATGAACGAAGGTCTTACTGGGTGTGAACGACATGAGGGTGAGAAATTAATGACATTATTTTCATTTTTGGGTAAACTAACCCTTTAAAAGCATAAACGCATACTGCTAATAAGAGTAAATTATGAAAATATATGAAAATCTCTTTGTAAAAAAATAATAATAATAGTAATAAAAAGGAATGTGTATGTGTAAATTAAAATAAAAATGTTTTTCATGACCTAGAAGCAATAAAAACGCATAGGAAAAAAATCCTGACTGTGGTTATCATAATTCATGCATGAAAGGGTTAACGTTAAGCAGCGGAACATTATTATTATTATTTGCAGCACTGCTGTCTCTGGGACTCCACAACATAAAACAATAATTGTAAACTAAATATTTGCCTACCTGTACTCGAATTTGTCGTCGTCATATTTGTCAGAGTAATAAATCTGCTTGTGGGACATGGCGTGATGTTGTTTCTGGATAATAAACAGATGGAATAACTGACATGTCATTGATTTACATAGTGTATGTATAATCAACTAATACTTGTCTTAGCCTTAAAAATTAAGGACAAAAGTAGATACCAGTTTTATTTCTCAATAAATGTAGAGATTTTATTAATACAGGCATCAATAAGATTGTTCCCTCCAGTGCTGCTAGCTGCTCATACCACTATAGCTAATGAACGTAACCACAAATCCAACATTTATCCTGGATTAGTATATACCACTTACTGTTTCTTATTTCTTGTAAATGTAATAATTGTGGCGTTTACTTCATCAAATAGTCCTTTCGCTTTTTTCAAACGCAATTAACAAAAAAACAACCACCGCTTACGTTTCACTGGCGCTTAAACTTCCCTCTCTAAAACCGCCCATAAGCATTCGAATGTTTACAAGTCATTTCTTATTGGTCAAGGTGTAAGGACGTCACTAAGACGTTGGGCTATGTCAGGGATTACGTTTCGCAAATAAAAGTCTCTATGGTCACTTTACTATTCTAGCTTGATTTTAAATTAAAGGCTTGCCTCTTTGTCTGTTTTCTCTCCGTATACCCAATTTTTAAAATATATTTTTTGTATTGTACATAATTGCTATTTCTTTGCACTGTTGTTATAAGGACAAATAAATAAATAAATTATTACGAATTATCGTTGTGCATGTCGTCAGGGATCTCTAGATGGCAGTAAAACCTAGTCTATGAAAATATCAGACGAGATAAATTTAGCACTAATTGTGAAGTAATTGCTTTTGTTGTGTATATTTATGCATTTCAATGCACTTGGTCCTGAGATGATCAATAATAATTGATTAAAAAAATATTTTTCACCTCTCAGACAAGGAACCTGGCGATTCACGAAATATGTTAAGATTTGTTATGTATCCATGCATTTGTATCTTTCTATCCAAGCAGGAGTCAAACAAATTCACAATAATGATGATTAACAGTTTGTCTTTCATAGTGGTTGCTAATCTATTGATAAAATGTCTGTTGTAAATGCAAGAATATTTTTGTGGATAATGTTTGAAATGGCAACAACATTTCTAAAGCATAGTATAGGAAAAGAAACTAGGCTGTTTTCTATTTAATTATGGGCTATAATACTTTACAATACTATACTATGATAAACATGAATCATCTGCCTTTTGGGGGATGCAAAAAAAAAAAAAAATCGGAATCCTTCTAACCAAGGCCTAAACCAAATCAACCTAAAGACAGTGAAATATGAGATCCTGGAAGGATATAAATACAAAACGACTATACATCCATAAAATGCAATCATTATGTTCATATTTTTCCTTGAGTTTAGTATAAAAAGCTAATTCTCACCAGATCTATTCATGCAAACATAACAATATAACCAAAAAAGACGAAAAATCATTTTCCTTTTTATTTTTATCATTGTTATCTGCCAAGACCTGGCCGTACTCGATCGATGACGGGAAGTTAAGGCGCTTCATCTGGAGCGAGGATAGTCGGGAATCTCAAAAAACAGGTAAACAAAATCACTGTCCGTGCATGAAAATACACAATCCGAAAATAATACACACGTACATAAAAATGCATGATCATAAAGACATAATGTGGCATCCATGTGAGGTTATTTATAAACAGGTAAATGTTGCCGTGCACATGCAGTGGCCTGCGCTTAAATGACCCTCGCGACGGGGCAGCACGGACCCCGCCGTCATGACAGAACAAACCCAAAAATACACCTCATATATCTGTTTATCAGCCCACGAGGGCTTTATTTATAATTCTATAAACACCAAAACTGCAACTAAGGGACTAAATGTGACAAAAGCCCTTTAGTGGTACCATAAGCGATTCAGTTTCGGTCCCCATATGTAGTTAGCCAGGTCAGATGGAGATTTTAGCCGTTCTCAGGCAATTGTGTGTGTCGTCTGTATACCAAATTGATCTCTGTAACGTGCCTAATGGTTACTGAATCATTATCTTTCTTTATTGGCCGATAATGTGTTCATGCAATGTTTTTATTTAATATAAGAGGGCTTGTTTGGATTCTCTTGTTGATACATAGCAGCTGTAGCGTGCTAAACAGGCTCTGTTACGTGTAAATAAACCATTGTTAAGCAAAGGAAAAATGGGTGTTGGATCATAATATTACCATATATATGTTTCAAATATAATTTTTTCATATGTCGCATAAGTGAATATGTCTTCCAGTTCAGCCATCAATGCTAAGTTTATACAGAACCATTACGTGGCTGTTAGCCAAAGCTAACAAAAGCCGTTCGATGTCATTTTGCTGTAGCGCTATGTATTTATATATAATGTAATATACATATATACATATATATATATATATTTTTTTTTTTTTTTTTTTTTTTTTTTATTGTTGTCGAAGTAAAGAACGGGCTATTATTAAAACAACAGAATGCATGTGGCTAAAGGCATTGTCAATTTTAACTAATTGGTACCTCAGCACAGAACAGTTTCTATTAGGATTACAAATAGCTGGAATACTTGAAATGTTTTAATAAACTATGTTTGTGCAAAAAGGACATTTTTATATGTACCAAAATCACCTTATGAAACTGGATGATTTGCTATGAGATATTGTTAAAAAATATAACACATTACCCCCTGCCTGCATGAAAGACACCATTAAACCACACTGTGATTTGTATGAACAGTATTAACATTTCCTTTTTAAATATAAAATAATGTAAACACAGTACTTAATGTGATAGTTTACTCAAAATTGAATATTATGTAATAATTCCAAACATGTGTCGTTCCAAACATGTGTGACCTTCTTCTGCTAAACGCAAAAGAAGATATTTTGAAGAATGTTGGCAACCAAACTGTTTTGGTGACCATTGACTTCCATTATTTATATGTTCCACAGAAGAAAGAAAGTCATACAGGTTTGGAACGACATGAGGGTGAGTAAATGATGACAGAATTTTAATTTTTGATTAACTATTCATTTAATGCAATTCTTATCACAAACTTTTTTTCAGACATATTATTTGTGTTCCAGGATTGAGTCCACTGACCCGGCATGGGGGACATGAAAACCCCCGATTTTGATGACCTGTTGGCAGCGTTTGACATTCCTGACATTGATGCCAAAGAGGCTATCCAGTCTGCACCGGATGAGGTAGAGGGGCATCAAGGAGCAGGCGGAGGATCACTCATAAAGTCTGGTGATGCTTCAGTGGGTGGAAGTTCAGCCATAAGATCACCCAGCCCATCCTCGGATTCTCAGAGTGACCCTTCTATTGTTAGTGTGATTGTGAAGAACCGTGTTCGTCCTGAGCCCTTTGATGGTGGTGACAACTCAGTACCAGACCCACTCAACCATAATGGATTTGTGTCGTCTGGTGGGTCTGTACATATGTCGCAGGCCCGTTGCCAGCCGAATGGGGAGCAGTGGCCCATATGCAGCTCAAAGACTATTCCAGAGACTGCAGGATCTGTCCTTGGATCTTCCGGCAGTTCCAAACAGGGCAGCAACATCTTTAATAAGCTGAAGCCTTTAATGGCACAAGGTGCTGGAGACTCTGTCGGAAGGGCCCGGAAAATGCAGCTTCTGCAACAGCAGCATATGCAGCAGGAGATGAACATAGAAGGTGCAGACAAAGCGAAAGCCCATGCAGTTCCTAGTGGGGCAAGTGGAGCAGCATCTCCCTTCTTTCCCCCACCTAAACCACTTCTTTCTACTCCATCCACAGCTACATCCTCCTCCCCGTCATCGTCCTCTCCCTCAGTTGGGTCCAGAGTTTCTGGGGCTGTGGCATCATCTCCGCTCGCTACATCTCTAACAGAGCCGTTTAACGGAACACCACGTCTTAGTTCGTCTGCTTTCAGACGCGTAGATTCAGATGAAGAGGACTCAGATCCTGATTCTGGAGGATCTCTAGTCATCCACGAAAGTCCAGACTCGCCCACACCTCCGAAACTGTCACGCAGGCTGAGGTCACCTCCAGAAAATTCTCAGTCTCCTTCTCTCCCTCCTTCGACGTCCATATCACCCAGCACTTACCCCAAACCAGGTGACATCCCCTTGGCTTCACCTGCTTCACCTCGAGCTCAACAGAACTGGCTTTCTTCACCAGTCCAGACAGGAACCGGAAAGAGCATCCCCCAAGAGGAGCGAAACCCAGAGCATGTGATTGAAGAACGAGACTCGCCGGAGAGCCCTGAACCTGAGATGCCCAAGTCCTCCATGCCAACGTCTGCAGTTACCAAAAGATCATGCAGCCCTGCGGTGGCATCTTCATCACCATCTGCTGCCCTTCGAGAACCCAAGGAAGAAGAAGAAGAGATGGAAGTAGACAAAGGGTCTACAGAGAATGGAAAAGATGTGACTAATGTGGATGATAAGGACAGTGGGAAAGGGGATGGAGAAAAAATGGAGGTAGATACTGCGCAATCCCTACCAGCAGACACTGGCTCGTCACCAAGCACAGGTGGCAAAGCTGTAGCTGGCAGCAATGTTCCCTCCAGGCCACTGAAAGTCCGCATCAAGACTATTAAGACATCTACAGGAGGCATCACCCGCACAGTTACCCGAGTAGCAGGTAAGGGAGGTGCGGCCAATGCAGGCAAAGATGCAAGTAAATCCCAAACGGGAAACAGAGCCAGCCCTGCGAAAGGTGCCAGAAAAAATGACACCACTGTTGGTCAAGTGGTAAAAAGCTCAACCCTACCAGTATCCACTCTAGAAGCCAGTAGTGCCATGTTAGCAGCAGCCAGCAAGGTCCAAAACAAAATGACAGTGCAATCCGATAAAATGAAAGTTTCTGCCACAGCAGTAAGCATCACAAAAGCCACCACTTTACCAGTCGCACCAGCTGTCGGTGGAATTAGCGTGCGCCCTACAGTCGCTAAAACCGCCAATGGAGGTACTGTGCCGTGTAAACCCGCATCTATCGTCAACAGCACTGGTGCTGTTATTTCCCGTAGCCAGTCCAGCCTGGTTGAGGCTTTCAACAAGATCCTGAATAGCAAGAACCTGCTGCCCAGCTACCGTCCGGACCTCTCGACCCCGCCACCCCCTGAATGGGGTCTTCCTATGCCTGCTGCTGGCTACCGATGCTTGGAGTGCGGAGATTCTTTCGCTTTGGAGCGCAGCCTGGCACGACACTACGACCGACGCTCTTTGAGAATAGAAGTGACGTGTAATCACTGCGCAAAGCGGCTGGCTTTCTTCAATAAGTGCAGCCTGCTGCTACATGCTCGGGAACACAAGGAACGAGGCCTGGTCATGCAGTGCTCACATTTGGTTATGAGACCAGTTACAGTGGAGCAGATGATTGGCCAGCAAGACACTACTCCCATTGGTAAGTTAGGAAAAAAACTGTAGTTTTTGTGAATAGGACTTCTTCAGCTTAATATTGAACAATAAATGTTCTTGTTCCTTTAGGTATGCTCTCTCCATCGCTGTCCTCTCCACCTCTGACATCCTCCACCACCCCAACAGGGACGACCACTCTACCGTCCACTTCCAGTCCACTGAAGGATTCCCCCTCTCCAGGCACGGCTTCAACCCAGCCCAGCCCTGCACGCCGTGGACCCCAGAGTCCCCAAGCCCTGATGCCACTGCCCTGCAAGAAAGGCGAGGCCCTGCAATATCACAACTTCAAGTGTCCTGAATGCCAAGCCCAATTTTCAAGCAAGGCTGAATTAGTGACCCATTTCCAGCAAATAAGAGCTACTCCTAACTCGGTAAGTTGCAAAATTGCAAACATGTTGTAAACATAATGATTTTCTTTCTGGTCGGTCTGATTTTTTTTTTTTTTTACATGCCCTTCCAGCATTTCTACTTACACCACCACAAAATTATATTTTCATTTCAATTTTGTAACATATTTTGGTATCTGTCAGAAATAAATTTTATATAAAAAAAAAGAAAATGAAATGTAAAAAAAGAAAAAGAAAATAATAAAAAATAATTTATATAAATAATTAATACAAATTATATAAAAATAATACAATTATATTATTTAAAATTTATTATTTAAAATGTGAGTGCGTCTGTGTAATTTATATATTTATATATAATTTTAAAAAGTAAATAACATTTAGTTCTGACAGATGAAATGTGTGTATATATTTATATATGTGTGTGCTGTCAATCGATTTAAAAAAATTAACTAATTAATCACACATTTTTCTGTAATTAATCGTGATTAATGTCACTTAACATTAAAGTTTTTTATATACTTTTTATATTGTAATCATTTCACATTTAATCTCCAAATTAATGTAGAAACAACATAAAGACAGTATATTTTAAATATTTGTTTAATGGCATCTTTTTATCAATGAAGGTCAGTATCACTGATACCAATACCTCTACTGATGTCTACTGATTTTTTTTTAATCAATTTTAGCCATTAATTATAGCCATTCATTCAACATTATAGTAAAATTGAAAGCTATCAAACATAAAAGATTAAAGATAATTATGAGATATTATTAACTATAAAATGGCTCCATGAAAGATTTATGCACACATTTGTTAGAAAATGAAGGTGTATAGTGCAGTCAGTACTAATTTGTTTTATGTTTTATCACCATCACAAGTCTGAAAAGCCTCATCTATGAGAACCAAATTGTTGACTTATTTAAAACAACAAAATTCAACAGTCCATGTTCAATAAATCAAATAAGAATCATTGTGACAAATTGCTGCATAAGAAACGTTTTGCATTTAATGTTTATTTTTGATGAAATGTGAATTTACATAAGAATGTGTTTACGATCAATCTACACATTTATTCTAGTCTTGTTTCTTGAATAGGGCCCAATATCAATGTATAAAATAAGAAAATTACTCTATTTGCTTATTTATGTTGCCCAATGCCCCTGTTGTCTCTTTTTTTATTTCAGACTTGTATGCTTTGCTCTCCCCCCATGATGCTGCCTAACTGGTGCAGTGTGTCGGCCCATCAGCGGATCCATAAGCACCGTGCACCCCATGTGTGCCCAGAGTGTGGTGGCACTGCCCGCCAGGCCACGTTTCAAACCCATCTGGAAGAGTCCTGCCTGCACTTTGCCAGGCGCATCGGCTATAGGTTTCTGGCTTTTTCCTATCAGTGTTTTGTAATATTGCAGGCAGTTTCCATGTGAGATTTAACGAAATAAAAAGAAATTGCCTACTTACACTTGCACATGCTCAAATCTACTTCCTTTATTCCAGGTGCTCCAGTTGTCAAGTTGTGTTCGGAGGTTTGAATTCCATCAAGTCCCACATTCAGACAGCTCACTGTGAGGTGTTTCATAAGTGCCCCAATTGCCCGATGGCCTTCAAATCTGCGCAGAGTGCCCAGGGGCACATCACTTCCCAGCATCCCGCCCTCACAGCTGCACAAGCTAAGTAGGTTGAACACACAGCTTTTCATGATTAGCCATGGATGTGAAATATTTTGATGTTAAAAATAAATTCCTTAAACTTATAAACTCTGATCCTCCTTATATTCTTATACTCGTTCTACAGGATGATCTACAAGTGTGTCATGTGTGACACTGTGTTCACCCAGAAACCTTTGCTCTACATGCATTTTGACACTCACCTGGCCAAACAGAAAGTGCATGTGTTCAAATGTCCAGACTGCACTAAACTTTATGCCCAGAAAGGCTCCATGATGGAACACATCAAGGTAGATATATTAACAATAATGATTCAAATAATAATAATAAGTTTGTGATTTAGCTTATTATTATTGTTGTCATTAAACAAGGCATTTAAGGATATTAATTGATTAAAGGGTTAGTTCACCCAAAAATGAAAATTGTCCCATAATTTACTCACTCTCAAGCCATCCTAGGTGTATATGACTTTGTTCTTTCAGACGAACACAATCGGGAGTTATATTAAAAAAATATTCTGGCTCTTCCGAGCTTTATAATGGGAGTGAATGGTAACCAATATTTTGAAGCCCAAAAAAGCACATCCATCCATCATAAAAGTAATCCATACAGCTCCAGGAGGTTAATAAAGGCCTTCTGAAGGAAAGCAATACGTTTTTGTAAGAAAAATATCCACATTTATAACTTTATAGACTATAATCACTAGCTTCCGGTAACATCCGTCTGCACAGAAGCCAATGATTCTAGTTTATTAAGTTTTAAATATGGATATTTTTCTAACAAAACGCATTGCTTCACTTCAGAAGGCCTTTATTAACACCCTGGAGTCGAATTGTTATTTTGCCTTTTGTGTTACCCATTCTTTTCACTTCCCCTAAAGAATGTGGTGTCAGTAAAGGCATACAGTAAATCTCTTGGTTTGGCCTTTACAGAGTGATTTCTGTGTATCACCTTGTCTAAAGCTCATACCAAGTACAACAGCCACCTCAGTGTGAATTGTCTTATTTTCCTGTCTGTCTCGCTCATGCTTTTGACCAGAGCTGTCTTTCAATATTTCCCCTTAGACTGCTCATAGAGGCCTGTCTGTCAAAGCAGAGACTCCGCCCACCACCTCATCTCCTGTCTCGGCTCCTGCCAACAACTCCACGTCTAAACCCAAACCAGCCGAAAACAATTCAGATGAGTTGAGCCAGGGACAGGGAGAGGAGGAAGAGGAGGGGGAAGAAGAGGAGGGAGAGCAGGAAGGGGAGGAGAGAGAAGAGGAAGAAGAGGATGAGAATGAGGAGGAAGAGCAGCCAAGCTCTCCAGAGAGCGGGAATATGGAGTGGAGGTGCAGGGAGTGCAAGAAACGCTTTGCAGAGAGAGAGGATTACATCGACCACATGAAGAATGACCACGGCACGGTTGGTACTCTTAAAAACATACACGAAGCAATCACAGAAAACGCAAGCACACAAGTTACTATATTTTATCTAAGAGATATATTTTATAATAAATGTGTGATTCTATTATATACTCTTCTACTTGTGTGTGTGTGTGTGTGTGTGTATATATATATATATAATACACACACACACATTTTATTTATTTATTTATTTATTTTTAAACAATTAATTTCAGTTTACAAAGAAAATTCTAAATGTCATTATTTTCCCCAGTAGTTTTTAATTTACTTTTCCACTTTGTGCAAAAGTTTGGGGTCAGTAAGATTTTTATTGTTAATTTTAATGTCAATGTTAGATTTAAATATTAATATTGATATATTTTTACAATTTAAAATGTGTTTTCTGTTTTAATATATTTTAAAATGTAATTTATTCCTGTGTTGGCAAAGCTGAATTTTCAGCATCATTACTGTAGTCTTTAGTGTCACATGATCCTTCAGAAATCTTTTTAATATGCTGATTTGCTGCTCAAGAAACAGCATTTATTTGAAATATAAATATATTTATATTGAAATAAAAATATCTTTTTCGATTCTGATTACATATATTAATAGTATATATTAATTAGCAATTATATATAATTTTCAAAAGGCCTCCAATGTATATCCAAAACATGAAGAGATTTGCGTTTTTTTATTTTTTATTTACCATTTGTTTACTTAAAGTTAATTCTCTTAGTAATAACAAGTTAATTCTTCACATTTGTTTTATGCCTGCCTTTTTTTCTTCCTCTAGTTAATGAAGAAGTTCCCCTGCAGATTGTGCGAGCGTTCGTTCAGTTCAGCCAACAGCCTTCGTCGACATGTCAGAATAATACATGAGGGCGTCAAGAGAGTCTTCCACTGCCCGTGAGTCAAATATTCATCAACCACCAATTTATTTGAATCTTTTCTTTCCTAAAATTATTCTTTATTTGATAATTTATCTCTTCTAATTCTGTACATGTTGTTCTCTTCAGGCACTGCTCAGAGGGCAAGCGTACATTCAGTAGTCGTCTGATTTTGGAGAAGCACATTCGGGTCAGACATGGCATTAGAGCGCGACAGACAACAGACAGACCGGTCAGTTTAATCACTCTACCTCTTTACAGTTTGCTATATTTAATTGTCCACATATTAATTTTAATTTCCTCTCTCAGAGCGCTCCAAACACCAGAAAGCGTTCACTTCCAGGTGACGGGGCGGGCAGTTCATCTGAGCTTGACAATGAGGGCGGAGCTCCAGCTGCAGGGGGCGGCGCAGATACAGATGACATCACGGGAGAGGACACCTCGGGTCCAGTGAAGAGAACTCGAGCATCTGAAAACCGACCGGTCAATCAAGAGGAAGACGATGGCACGTTCCGTTGCACACCCTGCGGCTTCACCACCCAGGATTGGGATGAGTTTCAGCGCCACATTCCCGTCCACTGTGATGCGGAGAACGCGTCTCAGCAGTGCCTGCAGTGCGGAGCCTGCTTCGCCTCGGCCGGCTCTCTCAGCCGACACAAATTCATCACGCACCGCTTGCGCCAAGGTCAGCATGATGGTCGTGGTGGAAACGCATCACCTGGCGCATCTCCACAGGACGGATCGCCGTCCTCACCTAAAGCGGGCGAGGAGGGGGAGGGAGGGGTGAGCTGCAGGGTGTGCGGCCGGCACTTTGACAAAACCTCGGACCTTAACACACACTTCCGCACGCATGGCATGGCCTTCATAACGGCACACAGGACCGACAAGCCCTAGTAGAACGAGTGAGATGGGAAAAAGCAAAGAAAGGAAAAGCCATTGCAAAACAGGACAATGCTTTGAACCAGCCAATAAGACAAGTTTAAAATTAATACATATAATTTGGAAAATTTAACCTGTCGTTATAATTGTAATGTGATCTGTCTTCCGAAATACAAAGATATTAAAGTTATTTCCCCCTTTCCTCCAATCGATCCCTGTTTGTAACATCCTCAGCCTTTTGAATAAATTTACACAAGGTCAAATTGTATCTCAGACAGGCTTTGTATTGCTCAAAAACTACTTTACATCCAGAGCAATTCGGTGTCTGCTGGGTTTGCTGAGCTGAACGTCAATCCAGAAAAGCATTAAAGCAAAAAGGGTGCTAGTGAAGGTTTTTTAACAAATAAAGGAAAACACTGACTTTTAAATGTAACAATATTGTACAGACATTGTAGTACTGATATTTATTTATATTGAAGCATTCATCAGTCTTTTGATAATCATTGAGAACGAAAAAGTTTCATTTGTGCAAGGAGAACAGACATATATGAGGTCAAAAATGGATTGTAAAGTTTAAATAGACAAAAAAGGTCAATATAAGTAAACATGGATACATTTCAATCACAGATACACTTGAGCACATTTTATATGTGTATAAATGCAGTACATCAGTTTGATATGGTTGTTGCATTTAGAAATGTGAATAAGTTCAGTCTTTGTATTATTTTTTCTTTAGCTGAAAGGCGAAATTGAAATACTACTAGTGAAAGTTTGTGTTTGGGACCTGATGTAATTTTTATGACTTCATCTGATTGAAAAATCGACACTGAGTTTGAAGGATTGCTTGTGTGTTTTATGGCAAATTATGTACAAATATGAATGTTGTTTGTGTATTTTTTTCTTTGATAAGAGTCTTTTCTATCAGAAAGTTCTGTGCTTGTCGAAAACCACATTTCTTAAAAATAATATTGTGATCGTGTGATTCATCTGTGTGAGTGTGACTTTCTATCCCTCCAGTAATAGATGTATACGTCCCATACATAGACAGTCTATAGACAGCCATCTTATTCTGTGATGACCTGCCTGTTTCACTGCCGTACATCTGTGTCAGTACTCTTTCTAAATAAAACAGTAAATTGGTACGGTACAGAGCATGGTGTCCTTAATGATTTATGTCCCGGTGCATGCTGGGAACACTAATAATAGTGAAATGTACTGAGTTTAATATCAGTATTAGCAAAAACATTGAATGCAATGCAATTACTGATGAAAATACATATAAAATTAAATTGATGTTTATGTGCATACATTTTTTTAGGTAGAAAATTTATAGATAGAACTTTACAGTTAGGTCTCATTTGTCTCTGCATTAAGTAATATATTTCCCAGAATGTATTAATTTTTGTTAATGTTAGTAGTATTTATATGTTAGTTCACAGTGCATTAATGTTAGTTAATTGTTAAAATGATTAATCGTAACATAAAACAAAATATTATTGTAAAGTTTTACTGCTTCATTGGAGCTGAAATTGAGTATGTTTTGATTTTTGCTAACAAAACAAAATATAAAGTACTCTACTGCACCACAATTCAACAGTAGATATTGTATAGATATTTTGCTACATTGTTTTAAATAGTAACGTTTTTAAGACATCGGTGAGCCTTCAGGATTATACAAAGTCATTATAAACCTACAAAAAAATCCTAAATTACTAGACATGATATGGAAGACCCCAATAAGGTCATGTAGTTCATAAAACTTTCCCAGACATTATTGTGATAATGATTATGCTTAAAAAAAAGAAGTTAAAATGAAATACATTTAATATATAAATAATAATTCTGATTCCATCATGTGTTTGACAGATTATTTTCACTTTAGCTTTTGTCTGCTGAGGTTATGGAAAAGATCCCGTCCTTGCCGTTTTCTTTAATGTTGTCAAACTTTGGATGCATACCCTCTAACTCCACAGTTTTCTGGACCATCACTGTCGGGCCTTCAGGATCCATTGGTTCTGAGTCTGGATGATGTACTCCAATCAGCAGCTCATAAAGTAACGAACCCAGAAGAGCACCTACACACGTTACGATCAATGGTACCCACCACCATCCATGTCCAGCCCTGACAAGCAAAAAGTCTCATGTTAGTGACCAAATGTTTTGTTTTTGTTTTTTTGCATATATATATTTATATATATATATATGTATATATATACACACACACACACTATATTGCCAAAAGTTTTGGGACGCCTGCCTTTACATGCACATGAACTTTAGTGACATCCCATTCTTAATCTGTAGGGTTTAATATGGAGTTGGCCCACCCTTTGCAGCTATAACAGGCTCAACTCTTCTAGGAAGGCTTTCCACAGGGTTTAGGAGTGTGTTTATGGGAATTTTTGACCATTCTTCTAGAAGCACATTTGTGAGGTCAGGCAGTGATGTTGGCAAGAAGGCCTGGCTCGCAGTCTCTGCTCTAATTCATCCCAAAGGTGTTCTATCGGGTTGAGGTAAGGACTCTGTGCAGGCCAGTCAAGTTCCTCCACACCAAACTCACTCATCCATGTCTTTATGGACCTTTCTTTCTGCACTGGTGCGCAGTCATGTTGGAACAGGAAGGGGCCATCCCCAAACTGTTCCCTCAAAGTTGGGAGCATGAAATTGTCCAAAATGTCTTAGTATGCTGAAGCATTAAGAGATCCTTTCACTGGAACTAAGGGGCCAAGCCCAACCCCTGAAAAACAACCCCACACCATAATCCACCCTCCACCAATCTTTACACTTGGCACAATGCAGTCAGGCAAGTACCGTTCTCCTGGCAACCGCCAAACCCAGACTCATCCATCGGATTGCCAGACAGAGAAGCATCAATCCAGAGAACACGTCTCCACTGCTCTAGAGTCCTTTACATCACTGCATCCGACGCTTTGCATTGCACTTGGTGATGTAAGGCTTATGCAGCTGATCGGCCATGGAAACCCATTCCATGAGGCTCTCTACGCACTGTTCTTGAGCTAATCTGAAGGCCACACGAAGTTTGGAGGTCTGTAGCTATTGACTCTGCAGAAAGTTGGTGACTTCTGCACACTGTGCGCCTCAGCATGCACTGACCCCGCTCTGTGATTTTACGTGGCCTACCACTTCGTGGCTGAGTTGCTGTTGTTCCCAATTGCTTCCACTTTGTTATGATACCACTAACAGTTGACCGTGGAATATTTAGTAGTGAGGAAATTTCACAAATGGACTTATTGCACAGGTGGCAACCTATCATGGTACCACGCTTGAATCCACTGAGCTCCTGAGAGCAACCCGTTCTTCCACAAATGTTTGTAGAAGCAGTCTGCATGCCTAGGTGCTTGATTTTATACACCTGTGGCCATGGAAGTGATTGGAACACCTGAATTCAACGGTTTGGAGGGGTGTCCCAATACTTCTGGCAATATAGTGTATATATACACTACTGTTCAAAAGTTTAGGGACTATATGATTTTTTATTTTTTAATTAAAAGGGCTATTTAATATTACTTTTATGCAGTAAAGATATATTAAACATTGATTTTTAATTAGACATTTTTAATGTTACAAAAGATTTCTGTTTCAAATAAATACAAAGTTCTGTCAAGAAACTCTAGGTGGCAGAGTTAACTCAATGGTAAACTCAGGTTAACTCAGTCTGCTTGCATTCACATTGATCTCTATAGGGCACAGCTGTTTCTACTGTATCAGTAGCCAATGAGCTCGCTGCTCAATCTTGAAATACTTGTTCAGTGTCTGCTGTAGCAGTTTGCAGCACACTTTCAGAAAACCTCCACCTTCCCTGGCCCTGTGAGTGTGTTACACTGACCTGAATACCTCGTCTCCCCAGCCTGCAATGTAAGAGAAGAGTCTTGGTCCAAAGTCTCGTGCCGGGTTAATGGCATATCCGCTGTTAGATCCCATCGAAATGCCGATCACTAGGACAACTGCTCCTACCAGGACAGGCTCCAGACCAGGAGGTGCTGGTGTGTTATGAGGGTCTCCCAATGCAAGAACACATACTAGCAGAGCGGCTGTGCCAATTATCTGCAGGACAAGCTCAAGTTAATGCTGTGACTGTCTACACAGATCACTTCAGATCAAACTCTTAAGTGAATTCTTTTTAAATCCTTGTTAATGACATGTTTTTGACAATTATGTTAATGACAAGTCACCACACTAATAAATGAAGGTTCCAAAAGGGGGTTTTCATTGGAGAAAATCTAAAGGTTTTTTCACTATAAAGAACCTTTTGTGCACTGGAAAGTTCCATGAATGCTAAAGATTCTTAATTGTACAATCAATAGCAAAAAAGAGCCTTTACGAAATTACGAAAACTCTTACAAATGTATGTCTTAAAAATAGTTGTGAAAATCTTACATATAGCTTTAAACAGTAAAATACAAAGGTCTAACTAAATCATTGACAAGGCCAGAAAACTCCAAGAGGATGGACCTTGGTGAAATGTGGACCTCTACTCCTGTCACATTCAACCACTCCAGACACATCAACGCATCCGTTGTCTTGGATCAGTTAACATAACATAACCATGTTCATCTCTCACACTAACAAATCAATGAATTTTAATAGAAAATGTCACTGAATTGTGCAGCATATTGTGGTTTGTGTTTTTATGTACAACTCAATATGCAGAATTATCACATTAATGATAAAATAAATGCTGTGAAAATCATCTGCTAATGTCTTTTGCAGATATAGATATTCATACATGTGAATAACTGGGTTGCAGATTCAACTTGCACTCGATTGTTCATGGACAGGATTTGACTATTCCAATATGGCAGACTGTTTACATATATATATATGCATCTATATATCAATAGGTACGTCCCAATTTGCATACTTATGCACTATTCTATGCCGTTTAGTAGTATAAATAGTATGAGTAGTGTGTTCACACTTCATGCCACACATGCCTTAGATTTGTGAAAGTAGATGCCACATTCGACTGCTCCAGATATGTTGGCATGCCCACCATCTTGGAATAGTGTCTTAAGAAGAGACTTAGCGTTTCAAACAATACATTTCCCTGTTTTATTTGTTACTGACCTGGTCTACCACTCCCCCCCATAGACTCAAGTAGTCTGCTGGGTAAGTTGAGAAGATGCCAGCTGTGGAAGTGGCACCACTAACTGTCAGATGTCCTCCAGTGAAATCCATTATGGCATCTGAACAAAATACATGAATAAGTGTCTTCATTTGGATCTACACTGAACAAAATTATAAACGCAACACTTTTGTTTTTGCCCCCATTTTTCATGAGCTGAACTCAAAGATCTAAGACTTTTTCTATGTACACTAAAGGCCTATTTCTCTCAAATATTGTTCACAAATCTGTCTAAATCTGTGTTAGTGAGCACTTCTCGTTTGCCGAGATAATCCATCCACCTCACAGGTGTGGCATATCAAGATGCTGATTAGACAGCATGATTATTGCACAGGTGTGCCTTAGGCTGGCCACAATAAAAGGCCACAGCGTGTATGGCGTTGTGTGGGTGAGTGGTTTGCTGATGTCAACGTTGTGGATCGAGTGGCCCATGGTGGCGGTGGGGTTATGGTATGGTCAGGCGTATGTTATGGACAACGAACACAGGTGCATTTTATTGATGGCATTTTGAATGCATAGAGATACCGTGACGAGATCCTGAGGCCCATTGTTGTGCCATTCATCCTCGACCATCACCTCATGTTGCAGCATGATAATGCACGGCCCCATGTTGCAAGGATCTGAACACAGTTCCTGGAAGCTGAAAACATCCCAGTTCTTGCATGGCCAGCATACTCACCGGACATGTCACCCATTGAGCATGTTTGGGATGCTCTGGATCGGCGTATACGACAGCGTGTTCCAGTTCCTGCCAATATCCAGCAACTTCGCACAGCCATTGAGGAGGAGTGGACCAACATTCCACAGGCCACAATCAACAACCTGATCAACTCTATGCGAAGGAGATGTGTTGCACTGCGTGAGGCAAATGGTGGTCACACCAGATACTGACTGGTTTTCGGACCCTCCAATACAGTTAAACTGCACATTTTAGCCTTTTATTGTGGCCAGCCTAAGGCACACCTGTGCAATAATCATGCTGTCTAATCAGCATCTTGATATGCCACACCTGTGAGGTGGATGGATTATCTCGGCAAACGGGAAGTGCTCACTAACACAGATTTAGACAGATTTGTGAACAATATTTGAGAGAAATAGGCCTTTTGTGTACATAGAAAAAGACTTAGATCTTTGAGTTCAGCTCATGAAAAATGGGGGCAAAAATAAAAGTGTTGCGTTTATAATTTTGTTCAGTGTACTTACTGTACTGTATTTTTAGAGATTATAGACCAAGATCCACTCACCATAGTACTGAAGAGCAACAGTTGCTGCAGCCAGAAATGCACCTAATAGCTGCGACCACACATAGAAAGGAAGACGAGTCCAGGAGAACCTGCCCAGGGCACACAGGCTGAGAGAAACAGCTGGATTCAGGTGAGCTCCTTCAACAGATGAGAAATATTTTAATATACATGGATATACTTACTATACACAGCTGCACTGGAGAGTTTATACCTGATACCCCTTTTGCAATATAGATTCCAAATGTGGTGCCCAATGCAAATCCAAGGTTGATTGACAGGTACTCGCCCTTAGTGTTTTGAGAGGTCGTCACCTGGGCAACTGAGCCACACCCAAAAAGCTGAAGTGTAGAGAGAGTGAAGTCAAAAATGTTTTAAGAAATAATCTGGTGTGAATGTCAGCATGATGTCTATTATAAAAAGCTTTATGGCACAATGAGATTGTTGTGCATTATGGTAACTGCAGTTCCTGAGAAGTGAGCAAAAGATTACTAAGTACAACCCGAATTCCGGAAAAGTCAAGACATTTTTTAAATTTGAATATAATGAAAACTAAAAGACTTTCAAATCACATGAGCCAATATTTTATTCACAATAGAACATAGATAACATAAATGTTTAAACGGAGAAATTTTACAATTTTATGCACAAAATGAGCTCATTTCAAATTTGATGCCTGCTACAGGTCTCAAAATAGTTGGGATGGGGGCATGTTTACCATGGTGTAGCATCTCCTCTTCTTTTCAAAACAGTGTAAAGATGTCTGGGCATCGAGGTTATGAGTTTCTGGAGTTTTGGTGTTGAAATTTGGTCCTATTCTTGCCTGATATGGGTTTCCAGCTGCTGAAGAGTTCGTGGTCATCTTTAACGTATTTTTCTCTATAGGTGAAAGATCTGGACTACAAGCAGGCCAATTCAGCAGGAAGGGAGCATATGTTGCTCTAAAAACTTTATATACCTTTCAGCATTCATAGTGTCTTCCAAAACATGCAAGCTGCCATACTTTATGCACTTATCCACCCCCATACCATCAGAGGCTTTTGAACTGAACGCTGATAACAAGCGGGAAGGTCTCCCTCCTCGTTTCTGGACCATGTTCACATATGGCTTCCTTTTTGTATGATAGAGCTTTAGTTGGCATCTGCAGATGGCACAGCAGATTGTGTTTACCGACAGTGGTTTCTGGAAGTATTCCTGGGCCCATTTATTAATGTCATTGACACAATCATGCCGATGAGTGATGCAGTGTCATCTGAGGGCCTGAAGACCACAGGCATCCAATAAAGGTCTTCGGCCTTGTCCCTTACGCACAGATTTCTCCAGTTTTTCTGAATCTTTTGATGATATGCACTGTAGATGATGAGATTTGCAAAGCCTTTGCAATTTGACGTTGAGGAACATTGTTTTCCACAATCTTTTTATGCACTCTTTCACAGATTGGAGAGCCTCTGCCCATCTTTACTTCTGAGAGACTCTCTAAGACATCCCTTTTAAAGCTAATAATGTTACAGACCTGATATCAATTAACTTAATTAGTTGCTAGATGTTCTCCCAGCTGAATCTTTTCAAAATTTCCCCGTGCCAACTTTTTTGAGCCCTGTAGCAGGCATCAAATTTTAAATTGGCTCATTTAGTGGATAAAAGTGTAAAATTTCACTGTTTAAACATTTGTTATGTTATCTATGTTCAATTGTGAATAAAATATTGGCTGATGTCATTTGAAAGTCTTTTAGTTTTCATTTTATTCAAATTTAAAAACGTCCCATCTTTTCTGGAATTCGGGTTGTAGTTCAAAATCTTTAAAGTTTGACCTCAGAATATTGCTGATATTCTTTGCACATGTGCTACTGAATAGATGTAATGTGCACAAGTCAATACATTTCAATAGATAATAGGATATTATGAAGATAAAAATTTGTTTTTATGCTTTACCATTTACATTTGAAGGTAGACGTACATATACATTAAGAGAAATAACACTTTACAGTAAGATTCCTTTTGTTACATTAGTAAACTATATTTGTTAACATGAACTAACAAGGAAAATACTTATAAAGAATTTATTAACCTTAGTTCATATTAATTTCAAAAGTTTGTATTGTAAAGTGTCACCAAAAGAGATACAAAATGCTTTTTAGATACAATAATTATGAAAGTAATGGCAAGTAACACTGAATAAAACATGCAATTTTAAAAACTGAAGTAGTATTTTCTTGTAAAAATGTATGCCAATAATCTGTTTTATTTACAACAAAAGTGTTGGCCTCATTTTGAGACCTCATTTCCATATTACAGATTCAGATATGAAGATTACAGACTTACTATTACAACATAGACTCCGAAACATTCAGCCAGACATTCTCTGACCAAGCTGCTCTTGATTCGGCATCTTCTCAGCAGACGATCCATTATTTCGGCCCTCTTTACTTTCTGTGTTTTTCTGTTCGTTTACAATAGGAGTAAAAGTAAGCCAGGAGATTCAGGACTCCAGACAAATGATTCTCAGGGCTCCATTGAGAAGACCTCTAATGAAAAGATCCAGTTAACACATTGGAGAATGCATGGTCTTCTGATTAGATAATTATCACACTAGACTATCTGCTGTGGTGTGTTGTGTGCATCTGGGGAAGGAATGACAATTACATGTAGTACATTGCCCTTTTGTGTAATAAAACAATGTGTAGTTTATTGTTAACTTTTATCTGTGTTGCACTGCTAGCATTTTCAAGACTCAGATATATGCATAAATCATCTACTATTTAAATCAAAGGAAAAAGTTCTATCCTTTGCCAATTAATGCAAAATACCTTCAACATTTTTTAGAAATGTGTCTCTATATATAGAGTAAAACAGAAAATGCTTTGTTTTCAACTGAAGCATTTATCCATTAAACAATATCTTAAGACAACCATTTTGTCATAAACATTTTCATCTCTCATGTATATTTTACCATTTAATTAAATGGTACATTTGTTCTCAGGCCCCATTTCCTCAATGATTTTCTTAATGAACGAGTTTTCTAGTCAGTTAAGCAAAGCTACGCTAGTTGACATCTGGCGTGTAAATGTTTGACCCTGGTGTCCATGATTGGTTGAAGAAGAGTTAATGTGTCCATGCAGCTGTTCTCAATGTACCCATTATTTTTATGAGTCTTGACAATGGACTAAAATTTTGCCTACATTTCTGACATGAAAAAACAGTGGCCCAAAAACATCATTCGGACACTTTCTACACGACTGGTTACAAAAAAATCACCAAAATGGCTCAGAAAAGTCAGTTTTGAGGTAATCTTATGTCTCTAGTGTCTTAGCTTCTATCTAGGAGGAGATAATCATTAGATAACTGAGTATAAAGTCAATCTCCATAAAGTTGATGTCCCTCATGTCTCATCTGTCACTAGATAAAGATCAAACTGGGTGCAAAGCTAACCAATGCTCACTACAAACAGCAGTGTATCAGGCTTGGTGCTCATCTGTGAGATTTTCTCTTCATTGTTAAATCGCTTTAAAAACCTGGTGAAAATGAAAAATGATTAGTGAACTATTGTTTGCTAATCTTATTAGCTTGCATTGTCTTGCAAATGCAACAGACTGTCAGTTTACTAGAACAGATAGAAAATCTCTAGACTGGTAAGTCTAGATGTGGCGGAACTGGGTGAGCCTGTTGTTAAAAGACTGCCAGATTCAAAAAACAAAACACTTTGTGTTGCTAAACATACTACATACTGGTATACAGCATATACTGGAAAGACACTAACAGAAACCTGAAAGTGCTTTTGCTACTGACCTATTTTAACAAGAACATTGAGTTCTGTATTAAAGCAACTCTCTGAACAGGTTCACATTCTACAAGATACCATTACATTTGAAGGATTTTAACACGCCACATAAAACTGTGTTCACTACTTTTTATACCTGTTTGCATCAGTGTAACTATTGTTAGACTGGAGAGGCTATCTTTACTTATCTATATTGACCGGTTCTCTTAAATTAGTGTTAATTTAAAGGAAATTACAAACCTGAGACTGCAATGCATCCCACTTTCCACACTCAGATGTTACTTAAAACAATAAATGAGAAGAAAAGAAGAAAAACAAGACGTCTCTCTTTTTTTTCTTTATTTCACTCAGAGCGATAACACCATTAAAAATAGAGTTTATATATATATTATACTCTGGCCCATCATCTGCAGTATGATTCCGTGACGAAATCCAATGGATCTTCTTTACCCACAAACTAAAAGTGTGGCAGTCCATTTCAGAACACTGTGGCTTCAACAACTGACCCAAAGTTCAGGATATTGATATAATTATATACATATCCTTAATGGAAATTATATTCAAAAGAAAGAAGTAGGCAGAGTTATTAGGGTCATTTTGTGGCAGCAAATAATTGTTATTCACTCACATAATCAAGACTGGATCTCCACATACACACTGAAGAATTCAATCAAAATGTACTAATTATTATATGTAGCTTGCAGTTGGTTGGTTTGCTGAGAAAGAGACCATCCTTCAGTTTGTGTCCAGAGCTCTTTCAGCCTCAAAAACCTCTGAAGAACTTAGAAAACACTGAGAAATCATCCTGCATGTCAGAACCACCTAAAAGATGCAGAAAATACATTACTGGGTGATTATTCAAGAATCAAAAGTGTCTTGTAAAAGCACGAGGAATATAACACTGATATTTTAAAATGTCTTTACACACTATATAAACCAGAATGCTTTTTGAATACAATTTTTATCTTTTACCTTTAAGACCATGCATTACATAGGGAAAAGAGTTGACTAACCTGGCATGAGAGGACCAGACTGATCTTGTGGCCCATCTTGGCCACCTGGACCCCCCGAGATGGTCACTGTAGTCTCTTCATTACCTTCACCGTCTCTGACTGTTCGCCTTTCTTCTACTGTCTACACACACACACACAAATGCAATCAGACCTGTTAAACACCATCTGGACATGTGTGGCATATTTTGAGCCTTGCTATAGGTCATTATGATATTTGTAATCAGAAATACTTTTGAGGATAAAATGATCCAGGATCACTCACTCCATCTGGTCTGACCACCTTGGTGACACTGATAGACTTAAAAAATGACCTCGTCTTTGGCTGTGAAGGTGCTGGAGTCAAGATCTGATCCAGCCCACCTGAGGACACCTGTGAGTCCAGATCTGAGGGTGGAGCCAGAAGACAAACAGGCTTTGTAAACCAAAGACAATTTATAGGAGTCGCATCAACTGGATATCAGGCAAGAAATTAGGGAATCAAAGCCTATTTATTGAAAGGCTGAATTGCCAGCACAATAATCATGGATAAGATAAAAATAACATTTCTTTGTCAAGTCAGCTTTACTTAATCAGCACTTCATACAATACAGATGTTTTTCAAAGCAGCTTCACAGTAATTCAGCTTCAGTGTTGATTCAGTTCAGTTCAATAACTAAAGTTCATCAATAGTGAAATGAGTTCTATTCAGCTATAAGCAGCTCTACAGAAAATTATTCAGCTTGAGTCAGTTCAATTTTGATTATTTCAGTTCAGTAATTCAGTGTCAATGTTACAAAATTCGTCAATTATGAAATAAAGTTAGCTATAAAGCAGCTCTACAGAAGACAACAGAGTCATCATCCAGCTCAATTCAGTTCAAGTTATGTATTCATCCAATAGTGTCAATGTGGTCAAATCGATAATATTACTGAATATGAAGTGTCTTTTACACCCCTTTGCATTTTCAGTCTGAAACGTCATACTGCAGTGATCTACTATTCTTTTATTTGAAGTGTCTGCATGTCAAACAATAGTTTGCAAATTACAAAATTTGGCCTATAACTTCATTTGAATAATTGTGATTTTTTTTTTACTGTCTGTACTTAAATTTAAATAATAAAAATAGTGCAAAATGCATTACCTCCATCCTCTTTTTTCTCATTCGCCTTCGGTCTTAATAGATTATCTTTCCAAAGATCATGAAACTAAAAATAAAATGAAGACAATCAGGTGAGAACCCAGCATGGAAAGACTCTAAATCAGGGGTCCAAACCTGCTGCTGGAGGGCCACTATCCTGCAGTGTTTAGCACCAACTTGTCTCACACACTGGACGGGAAGTTTCTAGAATGCTTAGTAACACCTTGGCTACTATATAGTAGGCGAAAAACAGTATGTGACAAAAGAATTCACAGTACTCATAAAAGAGTAGGCAAAAATTACCTGGATGACCTACTACTTCCGGTGAAGCAATATGTTGAATGTAGTATGTGTGAATTAACGCTTATACAAAATGAGTACCTACTCAAGAGAGTATGCGATTTTGGACACAGCCTATGTGCTGGTTCAGGTGTGTTTAATTGGGGTTGAAGCTAAAATCTGCAGGACAGAGCTGGATTGGACACCCCTGCTCTAAAAGTACAATGAATCACTCTGATTCACCTTTGAGAAGGGTCTCCACTGGGGACCAAAGGGGCTGCTGGGACCTTGTGGAGACGAGGAATCCTTGTCTTTTGGTGCCACAGAGGGGGGAGGGAGGGGTGGATTGTTGGGTGAGCTCTCAGGAGACTTCAGCATGAAATCTCTGAATGGGTTACTACTTCCTGCTCCACTCCTGCCTTTCTCGACACCTTCCTGAGGAGGCGGAGCTTCTATTGATGGGACACCTGCTGGGCAGGGGAAGCAGAGAGCAGCAGGAGTTAGTGACATATATTCAAAATGCATTGCAATTGCTAGTGGGCGTTTGATTTATTTATTTTGACTATTTTTATAATTTTTTTCGGTTTAGTTTTAGTTATTTGTCATGTCATGTACTTGCGTATTATGTGTTCAGTCTATTGGTGCATAGCGTTTCTTTATAAAGTGACATCACCAACCGCTGGCCTGGGATGAATAATACAGCGTTTTTAGTTGTTTTCGCATATCAGTGTGAATGGGGATCATTTTGACAATGTTGTTGTCTGTACACGGAAAAAGCAAAGAAAAAACTTTTCCGTTTTTAGTACATTGTTGTCGTGTAAACGTACCCTTGTGTTTAACTATTTTTGCCTGACGATTGGTGTTTTATCTGTGTGTATTAAATGCATAGAGTTTATTAATTTTGAGACTTAAATATGTCTTCTACTTTCTTATTTGATTATCCTGACCCGAGATGACTACCTGAAATGTAGTCATCTAATCAGTTTATAAAATCTACATTAAATTAAGCATCGATAAAAAAAAAAATTGATAGAAAATGTATAGATAGAAAAATACTTTGCACAAAACAGAAAAAAAAATCACTGCAAATATACATAAACTTAAGGAACAGAGCAAACGAACCTTTACGTCCAAAGCCATGGTGTTCATCAAATCGACCTAGACCAGCAAAGATCTCCTCCATGTCCCTGAAGATCTGGCCAAACAGCTGAGGTTCCTCGAAGCGCATCCCGCCAGGCCCAAAGCTGAAACCAAATCTGAAGGCATCGTCAAACGGGTCCTGACGTGGCCTATTAAAGTCATCGCAGTGAACTCCACTGTCATCATCTTCATCATCATCATCTTCATGAATCATCCCATCAAAGAAGGGGTCCCTGATTAAAACAGATTCAAATTAGTCTGAACTAAATATCACTGTAGTGAACAGTGCAGGAAAAATAAAAACACTTCAGGCCAACAAGGTCTATACTTGCATTTAGAATACTTCATATACATTTTGAAAAATTAAGATTTTTTTCAAAAGTTTTAAAACGTTAAGAAACAATGACTGTGGAAAATTCTGCACTTGAGAAATTAATGTTTTACAAAAGCATTTCTAACTGTATTGACAAACGAAAAAGTTAAAATATTACAATACTCTGTGAAGTTTATTTGTATAAAACAGCCACCAAGCATTTACTTCCATTGACACTAATACAGAAACATCTACAAATAAAAGCAATATAAAGAGTTAAGAAATAATGTGAAGGATGTTACTTTATAACACTATACAAAACGTCGTCGTTTATATAAAATATATTAATAATTAATCGTTTGTAATAACATAAGATATAGTAACTGTTAAGTGACATTTCAACCTTAAACTGTTAGGCAGACTCACCTGCGGCCATCACCACGATAATGACCACCGGGAACCCCGAAAAACCCACGAAACAGATCAAATACGCTCATTTAAGGACGCAGTATCCAGTGGTCCTTCACAAATGGCACCATAACAAACAGTTGCATCAGAGACTCAGCATTGGTGGAAGGACGCCGTGGAAACCTACGAGATCTTTCCACTTGCTTCCGGAAAACACATTTCAAAATAAAAGTCCGTACATTGCATTTACGCATGCGCCTACGTCATTACCGACTAATAAAACAAGCTCTGCAATACTTTTAACGTACATTTTAAAGTAAATAAATATAACAGTAAACAATAGAGAATACATTTAAAAATATATATATCCAGCAGAATTATATGTTGAGAAATAAGTTCATGTCGGTTTTTATAGATCAAGTCATTGTTTACACATTACACATTCGTTTACATTTCTATAATGTTTTATGAATCTTCACCACTAGTTTCTTCATTAAAGTCTTTTATTGATTAAAGTTCACTAGAGTATAAAGGCATTTCTCCACTTCCCTACCACGTAAGTTTATGTACGCATAAAATGTTTTATCTGTAAACAATGAAATTGGATTACATAAGAGTAAAGCAAATTTATCAACTTAACTACAATGTGCGGCAATAATATTTTTGGGCAAATCATGGATGATTCCATGTTATTTGAAGGGCAAGAAAAGCATCTTCACTTGAGACCTACAACCTTAAATTGCTCTGAATATTTGGCATTAAGCAAGTTAGTTTTTCCCAATTGCTACTGCTCTACGGCCTTCTAAATGTGTTTCATGTATGGCAATAATTTGACTAACATCACAAGATGCATGTTAGAAATTCTCTGAGGCTTTTTCTATGCAAAGAATGAATTGAGTAACCCATAAACTTGACCTTTTAAAATGGGCTGCGTCAACTGGGCATCTCATATTGGATTTAAAAGATAATTTGGCTACTTTCCTACATTTGTATGCAAAGCAACAACTCAAATGATCAAACTTTTTAAAACTAGAACACAGAATCAGACTGCAGTTAAAAGGCACACAAACATAGTTTTCTTAAAAAAGACATTCACATCCAAAAATGATGAAAATGTCTTTTTCTTGTTTATTTACTTAATATTTATATATATTTTTTTACAAAATAAAAAACATTATGAAACAAAAAAAAAAGCTAACAAGTCTGTGTAAGGATTTGAGAGGGGAGAAAAGAAGCCATCAAACAAACAGACTACAGTACTTGTGTTTTTTTATATATATATATGTACAAGACAAGTTTATCCATTTAAATCTTTTTAAAACGCACAGTACAAAAAGAAAGTCACTGACAAAGAAAAAAAAACAAAAAAAAAAAAAACAGTACAATTCTGTCCATCAGCACTTTCCTAATAATCATATTACTAAAAGAATATATTTGGGGACAGAAGGTGGGGCGTTTCAGGGGGAGAATGACTGCAGGTATGACAGAAGGACAAAGGCTGTGGAAAGACACACAGGGTGGCCAAAGAAAAGTGACCTCATAATCCCAAAGCAAATGAGAGAAACTTCACGCTTACAGCATAACACTGAGGTCAAAAGTCATGCCTTAACGTAATAAAGTCTCCCTGCAACAGGAAGGGTGGTTAATGAGGACCCAAAAAAAAAAAAAAAACAAACAAAAAAAAAAAAATCTTTTACAAAAAATAATAGTCTGAAGTTAAGGTGACCAGTGCACTTCTCACATCTGGAGAGTACAATAAGGCTCCAATAAAAGAAATAAAAGGAATACACATTGAAGCCTATTTTATAAGTAGAACATTCATATACTGGCCACCCTGATGATGCAATTCATTCACGCTTGCAAAATAAAGCCAAACTCACACATGCACATACACACGCAGTACAGAACCAAAGCCTGTGAACTCACCTATACATTTTTTTTTTTTCTTTTCATATATCTATTTATATTTGGTAAAAAATAAACTTCACAACTGCACTAGCCGATTTAGAGTGATATCTTCCTTTTTTCCCAAAATAAAATTTGGTAAAAACTCACTGCAAGGGGAGAAACCGAGGAGGTGCAAATACATTTGGATTGCAGGTGCTGATAAAGCAAGCAGCAGAAAGGAGGGAAATAAACAGTGTGTGGAAAACAAAACAATCCTGCCCTCTCTCCCTCTATCAAACCTCTCTTTTTCATTTTATCCATCAGTAAAAAGAAAAAGAAAAGGGGAAAAGGAACTAAACATTTGTCCTTTTAGAAAACAGATCTATGTTACATATTCCAGAAAAAAAGGGGGGGTTCGGGGATTTTATGCATTTAACACAATACTCCAAATACTCAATACTCCGATCATGAAGGCCTAAGTAACTATCCATATATTCGCGAGACCACGCTCCCCGTTAAGACTTCTCCCCCGTGCCCCCTCCTCAAGCGGCGCCTTACAGTGCTATATCTCTCTTAGGACAGCGCCACCAGTGGAATGGGGTTGGTACTGCAGGATGACCGTGCAGAGAGAGGAGAGGGAACGCCGTGGAGGACAGAGAAAAGGGGGAGGAATCTGGGGAGAAAGAAAAGGTTCCACTAATCCAGCCTTTGGAACAACAGACAGGGCAGGACAGGGGGGTTAATTGCCTCCCCAGTTGTAGCTGTTGTATCCCGACTTGTTGATCTGCGACTTCTGTTGAATGGAGGCGTTCTGACTGCGCTGTCCAGAGCCACTCTGAAAATTAATATTTCAAATAGTAAAAATTATACATTTAAAACATACTTTAAGATATATCTTTAAAAAAAAAAAAAAAAAAAAAGCAATGCACACCACAAAAAGCTTTGATTTGAAGGGAAAATAAATATAACATACTATTAATACTATATTTAAATGTTTATGACTTAGAACACATTTGTTATTTATATGTTTTTAGTTATAAATACGATTTGACTAGGAAGGGGGGGGGGATATTAATAAATACAACTTAAAAGTACTACAACAAGCTTTGATTTGGAATGGGAAAATAGGTAATCTAATAGGTACTACTACTCTACTACTATTAGTGATAATTTATTAAACGATTTTTAAAAAGTATTCAAACATGACACGCTTTGATTTGGAAGGGGAAGAATTAATAAAACTATATTCAACAACAACAAAAGTATTAAACAACAAAACAAGGTCTGGTTACAATATTTTAAAGTGTCAGTGTTACAGTGTAATTATACATTTAAGTTCAGAGTAATAATTATTAACCACATGTATTTACTATAGGGTTAGAGTTAGGATAAAGGTTTAGTTTAGGATTAGTTGCACATAATTATGCATAATTTATATATATTACTACAGTAACTACTTATGTAACGTGTAATAATGACGCTGCAAAATAACGTGTTACTCAAAATTTTTATTTCCTGAAACAAGGCAGCATGGTGCAAGCTCACCTGTCCATCCTGCTGCAGGTGGTGGTGGAGCATCTGAGAGTGTGGCTGCTGATGGGGGGTCAGGATGTGCATGTAAGGGGCCGGAGCGTAACCCGCTGCAGCCGGTGGGTTGATTGGGCCGCCACTCCCAAGTGCTGAGGGCAAACTGAAGGAAGCACTGGGGGTTCCCGTGTGGAAACCCTGCTTCTCAAAAGACTGGAGGGCAAATTAAAACGCTTTAGCATTTGTTAAAAATAAATAAATTCAAAATGCTTGGTGACTCCAAGCTAATCAAATTAAAATCTGACAAGAGGGCTCACCTGTGTCTTTGTGTAAACAGACCCTGAAATGTCAGGAACTCCTGTGTTGCTTGATGTCACAGAGACTCCTAAAGCAGAAAAGTCAAAACGCATGAAATGGTGATCACTGAAACTAGCAAAACATCAGTGGTAGTGCCAAGTTAACGTGACATAGACTGTCACTATAATGCTGACTTGCATTTGTTTGGAGAATCAAGAGTAAAGCTTGGCAAATTCAGCAAATGAGGAATGCTAAAATGTGACATTTAAAGGAAGATATCCCTAAAATGCTTTTAGATGGACAGCTGTGTGTAAAACCTGCTCATTATCTGTGGCACCACATTCTGTCATAGATCAATGAACAAAAGTGCTGCCAGTTCAAGGCCAACAGATTGAGAGGCAAAAACTAAAAATAAATGAAAATCCACAGAGACAACATCATGAAGCCACATGATGAGCCACAAAATGGTACATGACTGTCAAAATAACTTAAAAGGTAAAACATGTACGTTTTCACACTCTAGCAGTTAATAAACAAAACTGCATGTGTCTTGCAGAAGAACACTGTAGCCGGAGCTTCTTCTCCATTTATGTATACAGGGTTTGCACAGATACTGTAAAAAGATTCCAGGAGACCTCACACAAACAATCTTTACCTTTTAAATTCTAAAAAAGGTTAATAGATAAATAAAAATATACTATGAGCTGGTTTCACAGACAGGGCTTAGGTTAAGCCAGGATTAGTCCTTAGTTCCATTAAGGCATTTAAGCTTTTATAAGCATACCTTATAAAAAAAAAAATTATATTATATTTATACATTTTATTACTGGTGTGCATCTGGCACAGACATTGAGATGTCAGTGCAAGTTGCTTTCAGCTCAAACATGCATTTTAGTCTGGGACTAGGCTTAAGCCTTGTCTGTCAAACTGGGGGTATATATAGTATGCAATGATGCAAGTATGGGAACGTTAACAAAGCCCTATAATTTCAGTGCATAGAGCAAAGAGAAAGGGGGCATGAACTTGTATGATAACAAGAACACAGGATTTCATTTGTAATTGTAACTAATTACAAAGTATTTATATTGCAATCTAATGACTTGTTTGCACTAAAAATAGTTTAGGATTCCCCCTCCCCCCCTCAAATTACACATATAAAGGTATCCAAAATACAACTTAATATATATTAAATACAAAGTTTATAATGGCAATTATTGTTTAATAAATAACATTTTTTTTTCTATTAGCATACTTTGGATTGATAAACAGTCTGATGGGGGTTTAATCAATCAACAACTTCAGTGCAGGTTACAGTTACACCAGTAGGTGGCAGCTAGAGACTGACTTCAAGAGCAAGTTAGTAGACTACTCATTTAAAAACAAAAAAACAACCCTTAAACCGCTGATACATTCTGGAAAGTTGTACACAAGAAAATTATTTAAACTTTGAACACCTTATAAAAGGTGCAACCGACAAGCAAAGTGGCCCCGGGATTAAACTGGGATTAAAGCTGATACTTCAAAAAAAGATCAATCCATTGACCAGAGCTGTCAAAATCCCCTTAAACATTGAAAGGATACTATGACAAAGATATTTTACGCATGAACCAGCGTTAATTTCATGTGAAAAGATTGTATTTGCATTTATCAAAAAATTAAACAAATGTATATATAATCTCAAGCACTTCAAATAAATTTTGTATATTTAAAAAAAAAAAAAAAATTAAATAAAAATAAATTACATAGCATACCTTTAAAACCAACTACCACCAACTAACCAAAAACTAACCCAAAATTGTATTCATTTTTCCGATTTTGATGTTGAATCCATTGCTTCTGCCACTGTATTGCACGCACACAAGCATATTGTATATGACAATTTAGTTCAAACTTTGACCTGTGGAGGGCAGTAATACACTTAGCAGCATCTACACTGCCAGAATTCTAAGAGAAGAGAGCTAGTTCAAGATGAGCGTCTATGGTTAAAACGTATATAATTTTAAATTTTTGTTTAGAAAAAGAACGATCGTTTCGCTACATCCTTATTCCTCGTCTGGTATCGTTTAAAGCCCTTTGAAGCTGCACTGAAACTGTAATTTTGACCTTCAACCGTTTGGGGTCAACTGAAGTCCACTATAAGGAGAATAATCCTAGAATGTTTATCAAAAACCTTAAATTTCTTTTCAACTGAAGAAAGGAGGACATGGACATCTTGGATGACATGGGGGTGAGTAAATTATCAGGAAATTATTTGAAAGTGGACTAATCCTTTAAGGCGGCACGAGTCTGTTGATGTCATTGACCATGACTCTGCCCTGCCCTGGTAGCCCAGAGAATCAAGCTGACAAAATGTTCACAAAATAAAAAAAAATAAATAAATAAATGAAAAAAACCTATTAACAAAATAGAATGCATTTTCTGTGTGAGATTCGACAAAAAAAAAAAAAAAAATCTAAGAGACCGCCTCTACTCTCATTAGAACTGATATTTTACCTTGTTTAACAGGAAACTAGTCAATTTCAGAGAAACAACTTGCTGATATTTAATAGATATCTTCAAATACTAAGAAAGGCCATTCAAACGATCCCACTAATCTGACGTTATTCATTTTTTGGGTAGTTGGCTTCTTGCATCCATTAAGAAACACTTTTTGAAAGTGTTAAAGAAAAGATTGTCACCACATCTTAGTCACAGGAGTAACAACCCTGATGTTCAACCCAAAGAAAGTGACTTCACCCTGTACAGAACTTCCTAGGCTCAACAGTTTCCTGAACTCCTTCCATCTGAGACCAGGTGGCATGTGACAGCTTCATCAAGCTTGACCAGTAGTAAGTTAGGAGCAAATGAGGGGAGAGAGAGAGAGCTTAAGAAAGAAAAAGGGAGGAGGAACAAGGAAATTGGGGGTTTCAGCGTGAGGCTGCACTCACCCACTCCGGGCCCGGTGACGGAGCTGGCGGGCTTGTTTTGCGCAGAAGCAGCGGCGGCGGCAGCAGCGGCTGCGGCAACGGCGGTGCCGTAGCCGCCCTTACAGAAATCCCCGCTCCCTGCCGAAGCCTGGCCCAAATCCTCATAGCCTGCAAACGGTCAGACACACACAGCCACAGCCCCACAGCATTAGACACACACCAGGCAGGGCCAGAGGGAAGGAGGAGTAAAGGGGATGGGGCACAGGGATGGAGGCTGGGATGCAGCAAGCTGGGGGAAGGGCCTAATCGGAAAAGAGTACTGGTGACGTTAAGAAGAGGTGGTATGAAAGTGATGGACAATTTACAAACAAAAAGGAATGGAAATGGAGAAATAAGAATGGGGCGAAAAAAGAGAACATTAGGAATGATTAAGATGAACCTGGAAGATATATTCATTATGGAAAATGGTAATTACAAAAAAAAAAGACTGAAGGAAACACAATATGGAAAAACTTAATGAAGAAACAATAAGGACAAGCAGAAACTAAATTATAGGAGACAATATTTTAGAAGATGGATGGTGTTAGACTGAGGGAGAGCATAAGAGCAAAGGAATGGGAGGGATAACAAACAGTGCTCAAAAGTGGTGGATGGTCAAAAGCAAGCAGCGTGTGGAAAGCATGTGTGAACCCACCACCCTAAATCAAGCGACCTCCCTCCCACCTCATTCTCCTTACATCACTGGTTCCACAGAAACCCACCCACTGGCGGCACTTTGAAGTGCTTAAGACTATTTGTGTGCAAACCTAGAATAGTTTAAACATCACATTTGAGACTCACTAGTTGTATAGATTCTCAAGTAGATGACTGGCCAATGTTCAAAGATATATTCTTGAAGCTGCAGATTGATTTTCAGTCCAGAACACTCCAAGTCAAGTTGTATGATGTTCAATTATTAAAACTTCCCCAGAAGTAGGATCAATGTTTAAAAGCTTAGCGACACAAAACAAAACTCCATGCAGTACAGTTGTGATTGCCAAGGTCATCTGGTTTTGCAAAACCAAACAAGATGCAGTACTATGCATTGTACCTTTAACATAAGATGAATCGTCTCATGCTTCACTTCACAGACAAGAAAAGGAACAGACTTGGCCAATGTAGGGTTAAGAGGTGACTGAACAAGTTTAGCTAAACATGGCTTAAACTCAGCCACGAGGAACAAGATTGTAACAAGACCTACTAGTCAGTAGAGTGTTTTTCAAATACTTTAGCACACTGGTAAACTAAATCTAGGGCAGATTCTGTTGTAAGAACCATCATTCCATCTGAATGTTTTTGCTGCATTTTAAATGTTGCATGAATGTAACAAAATGCATTACCAGTGCTATATCCATGTGATCCATAACCGCTAGCCTGCTGGAAGGGTGTAGCTGACGCATTGACACCGACATTCACACCATGCTGTTTGGAGGAGGTAGGAGCCACCTGGAGGAACATTCAGAAACGGTCCTTAAAAGTCGCAATGAAACTAACAAAGTGACAGTTTTTCTCTTCTGTACCAGTTTAGAAGTTGTTGACTGGATTGAGATATGGGCAGTGCACTCAAAAATAAATGCTTGCAGTGAATTGTGGAGGGGTGGGGTTTAAGCAGACTAAATGATTGGTAAAATTAAGTCCTGCATATATCACCAAATAGAAATTTGTCATTTTCATTGGAAGATCCAGTTATAGTAGTGAAACATGCATAGATCAGAGGTGGGATAAACACATTTACATTTCAATTACAAAGGTATGCTTTGATACTAAGGACTGAGGTGGATCAGAGCAGACATAATATGGTCTGGCTTTTATGCTGCATTGTGATTTTACACAAAGTAGCTTTAACTTGGCTGTGAAGATGCCTTAAGAGCTTTTACCGGAAACATGGCAGGGCCGTACTGGAAGGTGTTGGGCAGACCAGGCACACCAGTGTAATAGGGCAGGCTGGTGTAGCTGTATCCTGGTGGAAGGGCTGGGTTGAGGAAGGGCTGTTGGGTGGTGTGGTGAGTTTGCGTCTGGGTCTGCTGGGGTTGGGCCAGAGTTGTGGCAGGGGCAGGAGACGAGGCGTCGCCACGGCCAAACTTCGACAGGTCACCAGCTAATAGAAAGAATTCAGAAACTGTTTCCGATAATGAAGCACTGGGCTCACAACCCTTTGGGTTCCCTGTCCAGATGCTGAATGCAATGCACACACCAAATTTAAAAAAAATAAATAAATTAGCATCTTACCAGAATAAGGATTGCTCGTCAAACTGCCTTCCCTGCCAGTCAGTGCTGTGGTTGGAGTGGCAAATGGGATGCTGTAATAGTCCTGCAAAGGCAAAAATGACAACTCAGCTTCTGACATGACAAACAAATCCATTTCTGTTGCATTCATGTCATATACTTCAGCTAATCAAACAGGAACAAGCCCTCACCAGTGGTATTCTGGTCTGCAGCATCTGTAAGTCATCGTAGCCATAAACTTGAGGCTGCAGGACATAAGAGGTTTGTGAGCTAAAACAAGATACCAAATATGTCAGTGTTCAGCAACAAAAAAAACAGGCCAAACACTCACTGGATATGGGTGAAGCAGGCCAGGAGCCATAATGTATGGGTTGGGCAGCAGTGGCGGCACTCCAGGAGGCAGGTTTGGAGGTGCTTTCCCTGTTTAGAAGCAGCATACAATCAAATGATGTGGCTTTTATCCAGTTAAATCAAGCATTTCACAAATTTTCTTTTTACATGTCCCTGAGGGCACATTTACACTGCATGGTTCAAGTGACTCAATTCCGACTAAGGAGGAAAAAAAGCACACGGATTCCGATATTATCTGATCGTTTCAGGCCTCATTTATGTGTGGAAACAAATCTGATATGAATCGGATACGTGCATTTGCACCTGCCATGCAAGCGCACAGATCAGATATTCCCCTGTCAATGCAAGTTGTACGTCATTGAAAAAAAAGTGACTTTCTTTAAGAAACGTTTTGCGGTACAGATATAACTATAACAAAATAAACATCTAGTTGACTAGCAGAGTATTAATTTTGTTCATTTGTGTTAATAAAAAGGTGATATGGCTCTGAAATGTGTTGCTTTTGAAATCATGCCGAGCGCTCTTCTCTCAGTGAAGGCGGCTCGTGCACAGACACGTGCTTCAGAAAATGAAATGCACAAACACGTCCCTGCCCTTGATATACAATCACTGAAGAACGTATTTGGGTTTTAATGAATTTAAAAAAAAAAAAAAAAAAATCCTATACGAGGATTCGAACCCAGAACCTCTGGCGTGCTTAACAAAAGTTCTACCACCTGACTTATTCCTCTCCCACGCATCCTGCAGATCTGTGTACATAACTGGCATGAAGAATTTGTATTTTGATGCAAGGATGAAACGATTGCATTAAAAAAAAAAAAAAAAAAAAATTATATGAGTTCCATGTCAATAAATTAAACTCAATGTACTATTGAAAATGATTTCTTGACATCATAATGATATTTTTGGTTTGTTTCGCCAAGTGCAGTGTAAATGCAGATATTGGATACCGGTCACTTTTTAAAGACGATGTAAGTGGGTCTTCAGGAAATGGCCATCAAGACCCAGAGTGTAAATGCAGCCTGAGATAATGGAAGGGATGTTGAACAAGTCTGTACATGTTGACATGACAAATGATTATGCATCAATTTATCCCAAGCAATCACTGATGTTTTTATCCAAGCAAATAAAATTATTAAAAAATTTGAAATGTACTTTAAGGATTCAGGTTCTTACCTGAGGCAGCCGTGCTGCGAGACGACGAGGCAGATGAAGGTGCCACAGTGGCCGAGGCAGCAGATGAAGATGCAGCAACCGGAGGGGGGACCATTGAAGCCACACCGGCAGCACTGTTCAATCCCATGGTCAGACTGCTGACGGGGCCCAGGGCAGATTGCACTGAGACCGAACTGACAGATGAAGAGGGGGCAACAGGGACACTGTGGGAGATGGGGGCTGCTGAAGTAGCTGAAGAGGGCGGGGGAACTGAAGATGGAGCCACAGAGACTGAGGAAAAGGATGAGGAGTGCAAGCTGGAATCAGCATCCACACTTGGGTGCTAAGATGAATTTGAAGGAAGGAAATCACAGTGAGCAAAAAAAGATAAATTTAATGCAAAAAAAAAAAAAAAAAAAAAAAAAAAAAAAAAGAACCAACAACTATTTGTATAAAGAATAAATCAACAGGACTTAAAGGACAAAGCCATTTCAGGGGCAAATCAAGTAATTATATGAATTACATGACAAGTGCACAGACAAGTCATGCAAAACAAGACCAAGAATATGTATTACGGAAATTTATAGAGACAATACTGACTGCGCCTAGACTTTGCTATGTACTATAAAAAGGAAGTATGTTTAGTTGCAAACTCACCAGCAGACTTGTGTTTGAAGTGCGAACTGAAGGTGGTGCCAAACTGTTTTGCTGTGTAGGGAGAGAGCTGATGGGAAACATGCAGTATTATTAGCATCTCTCATCCATACACACTAAATTGAAGTAACGCAACAACAAAATGCCGTACTTATTGTGTTGAGGAGGGGCCAGTGAGCTGGAAGAGGCATCTTCGTGCCCGAGAGCACTGAGAGGCGTCTGATTGGATGTAGTCAGCAGGGAAGGAGGACCTGATGAGGGGTCAGCCAATGAGGCTATGTTGGAAACTGATGGTGGGACAACTGATTCAGACGCCGGTTTCATAGGCACTGCAGAGCCTGCTGCAGCTGGGAGAAATAATGGGATATTTAATGTTTTATTATTTGTATGCTTATTAACACCAAGAGCAATAACTATATCAGCATCCACACCAATGGATAATAACTTTAAGCGCATACATCAATTATGTTGTCTGCTGCTTTAAATGCTTGAGTTCTCTAAGGTGGGATGGATTCTGATTGGCTGTCAATATTTTTTTATGTTTATCGGCTGAAATTTTTTTTTTGAAAGTGATTCCATTCATGCTGATACTGTATCGTTATAGCTGAGATGTGCACTTTTCTTATTGTCATAGTTTTAGAATTATTAACTTTACAGGGTTACACTATTTTAAAGGTGTCTGTTACAGTAATTATACATTCAAGTACTGAGTAATAATTACAAGTATGTACTATAGGGTTAGGGTGTGGTTTTGGTTAGCTGCATGTAATTATGTACAAATTATAGTAATTACTATAGTAACTACATGTAACATGTAACAAGGACACTGTAAAAAAGTATTACCCTTTATGGTTATAATTAAAGAGTTAGTTCACCCAAAATGAAAATTCTGTCATTAATTACTCACCCTCATGTCGTTCCACACCCGCAAGACCTTTGTTCATCTTCAGAACACAAATTAAGATATTTTTGATAAAATCTGATGGCACAGTGAGGCCTCCATTGCCAGCAAGATAATTAACACTTTCAGATGCCCAGAAAGCTACTAAAGACATATCAAATTGTATCAAACTGCCAAAGTCACGTGATTTCAGTAAACGAGGCTAAGTATTTAGAAATTTCAATGGTTCATCACTGGGGGGCGTGACTTTGGCAGTTTGATACACGTTCCAAACCACCGATTCGAAAAAAAAAAAAGGTTCGTAAAGCTTTGAAGCTTCATGAAGCAGTGTTTTGAAAAAAAAAAAAAAAAATAGTAATAATAATAATAATAATAATAATAATAATAATTTGCCCATCACTAGTTATTACTGATTAAAGTTGTTATTCTGTTTTTTGGCACACAAAAAGTATTCTCATCGCTTCATATCATTAGGGTTGAACCACTGTAGTCACATGAACTGTTTGAAATGTGTCTTTAGAAGCTTTCTGGGCATCTAAAAAAGTGTTTATTATCTTGCTGGCAATGGAGGCCTCACTGAGCCATTGGATTTCATCAAAAATATCTTTATTTGTGCTCTGAAGATGAACGAAGGTCTTATGGGTGTGGAACAACATGGTGAGTAACTAACGACAATGTTTATTTTTGGGTGAACTAACCCTTTAACATTAGTTATCATCCTTGATGTTAATGGCCCTTTACTTTGAAACCATTTGTTAAAGCTAGTCATACCTTCCAGAGATTGTGACGTCTGTATCGAACTGAACCCATTCTGTGGGCAGAAAAAAAAAAAAAAAAAGTTTGCTTAGATGAAGCATGATTTTCACAAGACTTATGATGGTACACTGACCGACAACTCTGTCTCACCTTGGGCTGCATGTCTTTCTGTGGTGAGGAGGACACAGAAGGAGGGTAGCGCCGTGTCTGGCTAGCTCTTGGCTCATATAGCTCCATCTGACTGGGGTTGGACAGGGCTGTTGCTTGCTCACTGTGGACGAACCAGAAAACCAAATCAATAAACAGCCTGTGATTGTGTTACTGCACCATTCAACAGTCTCATTCGTTGGATATAATGATGCGAGATACCCACTTGCTAGCACTTGTGTAAAGGCTGTTCTGGCCTTGGTTGCCTGGTGTCGTCGTGGCAACAGCTGCCGAAGGATCATAATCAGGAAGCACCGGTTCAGAGCCGAACTGTAATGCTCCAAACTGCAGGTTGAGCCCAGATATATCGGCAGATCCTGGCATCTCCACTGCTAGGGCTGGAATCTGCAAATCACAACATTTGAGTAAAAAGATTTTTTTTGCCATACAAAATGCCAAAGACAATTTGTATGGCAATTATTCATTATATATCAAAGCTTTAAAATTGTAACAACCATAAATCGCAATTATTTCTTCGACAATTAATCGACAGTCCTAGCTGAAACCATAAAGAACTAGCAGAATCGTGACCTTGGTGGTGATGGAAGCCCTCTTCTTCTGCTGTTTGAGTTTGTGCTGCTGCAGGGGGAGGGGGCTGGACGCCTGCGGGTCGGCTGGGCTGGAAGAGTTCTGCTGACCTGGGGCGGGTCCCGAGGGTTTGGGGACAGGGGTGGTGACAGCCTGGGGCAGTGAAGATGACTGGGTGGACTGCGGGAGCAGAGCTGAGGTGGTAGAAGTGGGAGTGGCTTTGTCCTGCAAGAAGGCATCCATCATGGAGGAGGAAGTGGAGGCAGGCTGGTATGGCTGCCGTTTGGTGAAGGGACTGTGCACAGGCTCTGTTTGAGGTTTCATATCTGCAGTAACAAAGAAAAAAAAATAAAAATAAATAAGACTTCACAGAGAAGGCTGAAGTCATAGAAGCGATTCAAACCTCGTCGGCCCTCTTACCATATTGCCCCAGTGCAGTGGGGTTGGTATCCCAGGTTGAAGGACCAGCATTGGACGGTCCGCTTTGTGAGTGCTGGGCCGCAAGCTGGGCCAAAGCCTGGGCCGTCTTAAACTGTTCCAGGAATTGAGAACCAGTTGTGGAGCCTCCGGTGGTTCCTTTTGGATCGCTAACATCACCAAAACCCTTACTGAGCATGCTCACCTGAGGAAACCAGACAATAGTGTTGAACCTTGCAGTAAGTGTGTAGTGTTGTCAAAAGTACCGATTTCGGTACCAAGACGGTACTGAAATTTTAAAAACGTGATGCTTTGAGCGCTGTTGAGCGCATTCGCAAACACCTCTGATTGGCCAGTGTGTTTACGCGGTCATCTGATACGTCTGTGATTGGCTACAATGATCAACGCACAAGAGCGTTTGAAAGCACACAAGTGTTTGAATTTGAAAGTTTTGAAAATGGGAGCTTTCAAACACTCCCGTGTGTATCTCGACGAAGAGCATCATTGCTGTGTATTTACAATATTTTTAAAGCATTGATCATTGTAGCCAATCACAGACGTATCAGATGAGCGCATGAACACAATGGCCAATCAGAGGTTTTTGATTCTGCTCAACAGTGCTCAAAGCGTCACATTTTTCCAACTTGGTACCGAAGTCAGCACTTTTGACAACACTAGTGTAGAGCTCTGGATCCTGACAGGTCAATACAGAAATTACAGGTCTTAGAGAAAAATAACCCTAACCCATTGTTTTATAAAACATACATCAAAAACACTATTTAAAAACAAAAAAAAAACAACAACAACAACAACAACAACAACAAAAAAAAAAAAAAAAAAAAAAACCTGATGCCGATTACAGCAAAATGCACATTATATTAACAGCTAAGATGGGACAGAGCATTTATCATATTTACTCACCATGCTGTGCTGGCTGTAAGGAGCATTGGAGGACTGGGACAGTGATGCTGTCTGCTTTGAGTTGCTAAACACCAAAGACTGAGACAGAGATGGCGGCTGTGGGCCTTCAAGTGAAGCAGGCTCTGCCTCTGAGGAAGAGGAGGGAGGAGTCTTCCCCAGCAACACCGCCAAATCAATCCTGAACATCAAACATGCTTGCATCAATAAGGTTATCATAATGCCATGACTGCAGATGATCATCAGGAAGATGTACACGTGACAGCATATCAGTGTGGTTTTGAGTGTTGAAATTGCATTCCTTCTAGCCAAATTTGAATGCAGAACATTATTTTTACTCTTTCAAGCTTTGTGACAAATACTAATTTAAGTTCAACTGAATCCATAATATGTTCCCTTAAAAAGCCACCGCCATACCTCTGTCCAGCTGTAATGGTGACATTCTCTTGTGGAATGGGCATGGACGCCACACTAGAGGCAGTGAATATCTTGGTCTCTGACAGCTGGATAGAAGAAAACAAGAATTACATTTGCTCAGTCTTAAATTGGAAAACAGGTTTTTGGTCTCGGTTCAAATACTCACATCCTCATTCCAGTCCTCCGTGCCCCACTCTTCCGTGGCAGTTCTCCAAGCACCTGTTACACAGACACTCAGCTCACTTACAATGAAAAACAGGTGAACAAATCCTTTACAAAATAGTACAAGCAGTTAAGACTCACCAGGGGCGGAGTCAAACTTGCGAGGATAGTTTGTTCCCTCTCCACCTGTAAACTCAAGCCCTGCGGAAACAGATGTGTGTCAGAACAGCAACTCTGAACATACCATTACAAATGCTTATTTAATGGACTGTGTACTTCAGCCTGAATATATGCCAACACTGATTGGAACTGGAGGAGGGGTTTACAAGAGACACTTAAGGCATCACTCACGGTTTCCGTCCTCAGGTTCCAGGTTGCCTGTGTTACTCCAAGTGCTTCCACTTGTGTAGCTCTCTTCTGTTTGGGCTGGCTCAGTGTAGTCCGCTGGGTTGAACGTACTAAAAAACAAGTTGAAAATTTTGTTTTTGAGCAAACGAATGAGGGAAGCAAGAAACAATGTCAGCGCCCATCAGTAAACAATGTGCAAAAATCACTCCAACAATTCCACTACGACCTAAAATAAAAAAAAAACTCCTTTGTCGTAATGCGCTAATTGCAATTATGCCAAAGACACAAATGTGCTTTCCAGTCATTCTCAAACCTAGAAAACAACCCAGTGGAAACTAAACACATGAAGCTCAAATTCAGATGCATTCTTCAGTAACTGACTATTCGCTATTAAACCCTTTGATCCTACACAAACAAAAACCAACACGCTAATAAAATTTATTTAACTCACCTCTCATCTCCTGACAAATCATATCTGGGGCCCTTATCAATCTGGCTTTAGGGAGAAACAACAAGGAGAATTACAAGCATCTCAACACAGGCAGAAAGACGGGGGTGCATGGTGTGAACAGTGTGCTTGAGTGTGTGCGCGAGAGAGAGAGCGCGCGATGGCAACCGTCATGCTCACGTCCATTACCGGTCAAACCACCACACCTGCTCTATAGGCGTAAAAGCTTTAGAATGAAATACCTAAGCTGCTAGTGGTGTGACTTACAAACCCATTCAAAGCTAAACTCGTACTTAGACGTCCAAAATTGAACACCAAACATGCAAACTCCAAATGCACACTTCAAACCAAACAAGCAAAAGGCGCAAGTTAAGAAGCCTGACGACAACTGTCAAAGAAGAGTGACCACAGACATGGCTTAGATGGGATATCAGTACTTCTAGACTACTGGATATTGCAGTTTACGCAATACGTAAAAAAGCCAAACTAGATGCTAAAGTTGACATTGAAATTCTGATATTTCTAAAAAGCATGAAAGACACATTGAACACACAATACTCAGTACCACTTCACAAGATATTAAAATACATCTTGTTTGCTTTTAGGGCTGGGCAACACACAAAAATATGTACTTTAATACGGTAAATCTATTATTTAAACACTGTTATATTGCAATAAAATAACTTTCAAAAAAAAAAAAAAAAAATACTTAAACATATCTGCTCAATGAGGCTTTTCTCTTCTTAGTGGAGCATGAGGGTTTTATTTGGGAAAACTGATGGACAGTTTAGTGACTACATAACTGCCAATGTATTGCTAATGTATTGGGAACTGCAATTTTTGTTTTTTTTCCCCTCAGGATTCCTTGATGGATAGAAAGCTCAAAAGAACAGCCATATTTCATAACAATTGTTGTTAATAACGTCTTCACTTTTAATTAAATTAATGCATTATTAAATGAAAGTATTTTCTTGATATCTTACTGACCCCAAATTTTTTAATTGGTAGGGTAATACTCCACTTCTAAGGTAATTCCCTCAATATAATTGGTTCTTGCTTCATGTTTATTGGAAGTGAAGGTGTGTATAAGAAAATGTGAGGGCTTAGCAGAGCTTTACTTCCACATCATGTAGCTTTAACAAGCTTGTCCATTTTCTCTCCAAATATGAAGTGACCGCCATAGACATTTCATATACTGAGGTGACGTTTTGCATAAGTGATAAAAATACTAAATTTTCAAATGGTTGACCTTTCTACCTGCATTTCTACTGCCCACCCATAGTTGCCATGAAACAATGTAATGAACTATGTAAATCAACAAGCCTAAAAGGGCATAGCACCAAAAAGCAGCAAATAAACCCACAATAGCTCTTAAGCCTTGTTCAGACTGTCAGTCCAAACACGATTTGTGCATATCCATTTGAAATCAGATTTAGCAAGTGCAAACAGCAAGAGGGGAGGAAAAAAAAAAAAAAAAAAACACCCCACATGAAATTAGATTTTTACAAATCCATTTTGAGCTACATTCATACATGGTTTGAAATCCTATTCAAATGGCATTTTTGGAAATCTGTTTCAGTCTGACTGCTCTGATCAGATTTCGCGTGGTTTGTGGCTTTCTCACGGTACATAAAACAAATCAGACGTTGTTATAGGAAGCATGCTGAAAGTTGCTGCAGAATCAAGGTTGTGTTGTTGCAAAGTGCCGGACGAGCAGAAAAATGACAATATAACATGTTTTGAGAACAGCAGAGATTACAGCACGAAATAAACGCATATCAGCCTCCTCCATTTCTGCCGCTGCCTCATAAGACAGAGTAATCCAGGGCGGCAGCTACACATTGTCATGTTGTGAATAAGACAACTTCTGTATTGCAAACCCCTCCATGTTGCAGTTGTTTCTGGCATATACCTACCAACACAATGTCACTGCCATAGAAACCAATGCAGATATTCAGGAAAACGTAAGAGCGGCATGGACACACAAATCAGATCTGAACAGTTGCGATACACAATGGTTTCACAGACAGGGCTTAGTTTAAGCCAGGATTAGGCCTTAGTTCAATTAGGGCATTTAAGTAGCTTTTAAAAACGTGCCCTAGAAAAAAACATTACTGGTGTGTATATTGAGACAAAACAATGGCACTGACATATTTTAAGATGTGTCAGTGCAAGTTAAAACAGCTCAAACATGCATTTTAATATAGGACTAGCTTAAGCCTTGTCTGTGAAACCGGGGTTATGTGGACAGTCAATTTTAGATCAGATTCCAAACAGATACACAAATCAGATTTGGACTGACAGCGTGAACGTAGCTTTACTTACCTGGTTGAACTTCTGCACAGAAAACACATTAAAAACTTTAAGGTTTACAGACTATGAACGCACACACAGTCTCAAGATAAGCACACCAGCAGGCCTTAAACCCAGAACAGCACTTTAAGCTTAAAACTTGCGCCATACCTTTAACAGTTTTTGAAGCACAAGTTTATGAATTTTACTAGCTAGCCGAATACCATCAGCATTTCCCAGAACTTGTCATTCTGGGGGATCTCTAGTGTACATGCAAAAAGAGGAATGACCTGGATGGAGGCACACAAACTTACCCCATGCCCTGAGCTGAAAACCTCCCTCCTCGCCTTCCAGCTCCACCTGCAGAACAGCAAGATAGTCAAACCAAAACCATCAACTTTTTATTCTAGTTAAGCAACACCAATAGTAGTACTCGCCTCTTCCTCTGCCCCTTCCCCGACGACCTCGCTCCGTTCCTCTGCCCGCAACTCCACTTGCCTTGGCCCCATCCAACCCATTTTCCTGTCCACGGACTGAAGAGAGGGAACAAAGGATGAAATGAGTTGGAGAAATATACAAGAGAGAACATGTAAACACTATCCCTTTAAGACTCCATTAGTTCTATTAAAACATTCCTAAAAAGACAACTTGCCAAGTTGAGCTTTCCAGTAGTCTGCAAAACACATATCAAGCCACTTTTCTTGAACTTTATCCTTGATTTTTTTTTTTTTTTTTATTGCACTGAAATTCTTGCATTAAGTGGCATGCAAGCTTTATTTTGAAGAAACTTAAAAGCAGTAAAAAAGTAAAAGCATCAGAAAATTGCTGCTGCACAGAGCCAAAAGCAACAATGTGTTTGGCAAATTTGCGCACATTTTATGATTAGCTGTTCTAAGTGTTCAGGATTAATAGTATCTATTCTGCTTTCTAATTACCTCACTGTAACTGGGCAGTTCATGTTTTTGATTTACATGTAAACGCATTTTACAAAACTTGAAAAACCAAGACACAAGACTTAAGTCAAGTGCTCTCTTTCTCAGACAGAGGCTGAGAGACTATCCAGTAGCAGCTCAAACTTCGTGGCACACACTGTCCCTTCAACGCTATAGAGAGAGCAGTGATGGGTTTGTGGTGTGCCACTGTCTGTCCATACCGAGACAGAGAAAAGGCTGACTGCAGACTAATAAATGACAGTAAATGTTGCATCATTTAACAAAATTCCTTGTATAATAGGAAAACAGTGGCATGACATCTTTCAGACTAAAATAACGAGTGTCAACATGTGCACAAGTGTTCTCTCCACTCACACTCTCGTCCGCGACTGGCCCCACGGCCCCTCCGCGGGGCCCCTCCTCTGCGACGTGCGACATCTCTTTCTCCTCCTCTCTCTCGGTTTTCCTTTCCTTCATCTCCTCCCTCTGTCTGTGTGCTTTCCTTCTGACCTGAAACTCCTTTCTTCTTCCCAACCATCTCCCAAGAGTCCTGCAATGCAAAAGGCAAATTTAACATGGGAAACTTAAGAGGAATGGAAAATAAAGAGAAATATAATACTTTGAATCAGGTCTATGGACAAACGTAAGGGTGCTTTCACACTGGCAGTTTAGTTTGAAACAGGGCACGGTTCACATGAAAAATTGGTAATGTGAAAGCTGAAGGCACTGGGGTACCGAACCCAAGACTACCTGTAAGAGGTGGTCCGAGTTCGGTTGCACTGGAACTGTGGCACGATTCACGTGAATGTGAAAGCAACTCGGACTCGGGTGCGCACTTGTTCAGGATGTAAAATAACATGTACAAGCATTCTAGCCAATGACGACATCATTAGTTCAACAAAACACAAAGGATGACAATGGTGATGATTTACCTGGGATACGATCGAGAGTGGCAAAAGAATGGCTTGCAATCTGCCGTCAGTTTGCAAGCAGCAGAAAGTGCCTTCTTGCAATGCACATACAGTAGACACAAGAGTCATTTTCTCTGCTGTGCATAATTTCAATAAATTAATAAAAAAAACAATATTGACCCACGTCCTGTTTTCTATCATGTTTGTGATGACCTTACATGAAGAATCAATTAAGTGTGAAACCAGACCACCGCTGCGGAAGGCACCTGGAATAAACGCACTGATTCGGACTGTGGCAAATGTGCCTAGTGTAAAAGCCCCCTAAAACTGTTGTTATTGATAAACTAAAATGTAGTTGTTTTCTGTAATTGAAATAAAGCTGAAATAAAATAAATTACATAAATTTGAAATGTAACTGAAACATGCAAGTTGAAGGAAATTACTAAATAATAAATTATATGAAAAAACAAAAACAAAAAAACAAGACATTTAATTTCTCTTACAAACATTTCCACCTCTAAACTAAAGCCTGAACTCACAGTGTCAGGGCTGCCCTCCAACAGGACATTGATAGCTCTGTTGACATCTCCATTGCAGTCGTGAAGTGCTATCATGGACTCATCCTGATCCTTTCCTGTGATGTCAACCAGCTGGAAAAGAGAAAAGGAGCAAGAAGCATGTAAACTCTAGTGGTGGGAAGACATTAGCGTCACAATATTTTACATGGGGATATTAGATAGATATGGACACCAAGTATATCTTTTTAAGGCCTGAATTTCAGCTTGGATTGGGAGTATTGTGCATAATTTTACCCTAGGCTCTGCCCTTCTAATTCAGGAAATAATTTTAAATCTTTCATTCAGACTGTAATTTCACAAAAAGTGAGTAAATCAGTGCTACATCACTTTCCATCTCAGAGATGTGCAGTAAGCGTTAAGGAAGCGCCTTCTCATAGGTTTCTGAACAGGGACTACCCGAATAAAGCTAAATAAACATGTTAACTCGACACGCAAATACCATCATACTATATCTGCACTACAAGCCAGTTGTTGCACACAGTGATGATTAGAATCTGTCTAGAAGTTGTCTATATAATGCCACATCTACACTGTGTCCTTGTTCATTATCCATCAGATGAATATGAAGATGTGAAATGAACAGTCTCAGAACTTTGTCCACATGTTTTCATCTAATAAAATAAAGTTTTTGCAAGTTTTCATTTGCATTTGAAAAAAAGTAATAAATCAGCACATTGCCAAATGTTTACAAGTCGCAATAATATTGTATTGTGGCTTAAGAATCGTGATATCATATATAGTGGGGCCTCTGGTGATTCCCACCCCAAGTAAGCTCCACATGGGTGTATGACTTAGCCCATATTTTGAAGGGAACAAGATAAACAGAAGTGGCCGAGGGGACTGATGAAAACATTGAACTATGAAATGTCTGAGCCTTATGTTGCTTTCCAACTTAAGGGTGAGACTGAGAGTGTATCTGGTAGCAGCTCAAACTTTACTTTGTCACAGATGGTCCTTGTCAGAGCTATAAAGAAAGCAGTGAGGGGACTTTTGTGTGCTTTTGTGTGTAAGTGTCTGAAAATGAACCTGCAGGTACAAGGGCATCAGAAATAGCCCAAGGAAAAACTACTGTCAAGCGATTTTAGATTTTTTTTTAGAAGACTATATAGATTTTCCTGTATTATAAGGGCCATTTGAAAATGGGATGGGGTAAAGCAGAACCTGCCATTATTTTCCTGTGAGCCAAACTGTTAAGATCCCTACTCACCTGTTTGACCTTCTCCTCAAAGTCTGCATCATTATGGTCCGAGATCATCTGCGCGAGTCGGATCTGCTCAGCGGTGGCCTGAATAAATAAAAAGGAGAAAATAGTTAAGTCTGATAGATCACCTAATGACATTTGTGAAACGTTCAACAATGAATGTCAGTATCATTCATGAGTGTATGACTATAACATTCTTAAATGTGTTAAAGTTCAAACTAAAAACTGTCAATCATACACAATTCCCTTTAATCAACACTTTGAAAAAAAATGTCATACCTTCAAAATTAGTCTATAATGGTTACCTTGTATTTTTTGCAAACATTTATGGATCAAATATGATCTCTTCACAATCAGCTGGCTTCTTGTATATATTCCAAAATGATCAATCATAAAACTGTTGGCAATATGATATTTAAGCCTAAAGTAACAATATTAAAGACATTTTTAAAGAAAATGTAGCTTGTGTTCTTGGGCAGGTGAATTTTTATACTCTCTGGATATTAATTTGACAATCTTTTACCCCCAAAATCACTTCATTGCCGTCAAACTGTATAACAATATATGTGCTTAAAGTGAGCCAGAACACAGCCAAGGAGAAATAGGTCAGGCTTAGCATTAGCTTGGGCATAGATTTGTGATTTATTCCTAGAACCCTTAATTTAATTCAGAAGAACATACTGAGTGATAGACGGCAGTGACTCAGGGCATAAGCCTCAGTCTGATGGATCCCACGGATACCCATTTCCTACCAAAATCGTGCTGGTTCTCATGCCAAAGTTTGGCCGGTGAATCAGCAAACTGCTCAAATGCATAACTAACATGCCCATAAATGTCACACCACAGAATTAGTCTTACTCTTAGTTTTGAGAACATATTTTAACATCCAAAAGCTAATTAGCTTAGTACCTTTAGACCTACTTTTGATGAACCTCTCAAAAGGTATAAATTAATTCACTCATACAACATCTGTAAATATTTTGAGTAATCTGGGAGTGGCTGGAGTTTTTGATGGCAGTTCTCTCATATATTTATTTTTTCTGTGGTGGGTTAAAGGGGCTTTGGGGTGCAGCATTAGGAACCATTACTTACCTGATCACCATTTCACATTTTCATTTAAAAAAAAAAAATTTAATACACATTTATAACGCTATACTTTGTGTTATATTACCTTTGCAGTAAATGACAAAAAAAATAAGTTAACACAGCTGTGAGAGTGTTTCTAATATAACTGCTGAGAGCGTGACGGCAAATTTGACATCATTCTCTCTTCTGACTGCCGTAACCAATCTCTATATTTTCTCCTTCTTTTGTAAAGTCGGCAAAAGCCATCATAGATTTTTTTCTTTTGCTATTGAAGCAAATGGAAATACAAAAATTCACCACTGTAGAAGTTTACCCAACTATGACACCTTCCACTTCTGAGAACCCCAAAAATGTGAAAAGGGTCCATTTTTATCAATAGAACATGTTTGTAACTTACCTGGGGCCTCTGCTTGTGCTGTGACTGGCTCTGTGTCTGACCCTGCGTCTGCTCCCAGTTGCCCCGTGGCCGGCTTCCGCCCACTGAAGTCATCATTTACAGTATATACAAATAACAGTATTTACAATGGAATAACGCCTTTAAAAGAGAAACAGATTGAAAATGTTATTAACAACTCGCTATGATAAATAAACAGCAATCCTAAAAACATCACATGGTCTAGAGACAAACCATTTTAACAAAACATGGATGCAAACAAACACGATACACCTTGTGTAGCCATTTTGATTAGCCAAAACTGGAAGTAAACAACGTCACATGTCTGACGCTCTACCCATAAAACGACAGCACAACTTTACCAGAACACGGACACAAATTCAATTCCGGGAATTTCGTTTTGCGCAATTATCAAACGTTGAAAAACAAAACGTTGTTTTGCAGTCAAGCTGCAACAGGTAAACTATGCACGCGCTTCCGGAGCAATAACATCCTCAGTTTATCGACATTTTAAAACCACGGGGGGAAAAAAAAAACACCACAACGTCATACATTTCGACAAACCACCACCAAAACCTGATGCAAGTTATGCAATATTGCATGTATGGTTATACCAAACAGCCCAGCATAGCAGCTCTGCGCATAAGGAAATGCAGGGCATGTGGTGGCCGAAAGAAACTGCGCACTTTAAAACGCGCACAGAATCGACCAGCGTGACAGAAACACGCGGGACTAGCCGCGGGAAAACAGACGGACGACTTGCGTTAACGGACAAAGCTCAACGGCCTTTGAACAGGGTAACGGCGAGGATATATCTGTCACGCTGAGAATGTTGGAGACGTGAAAACAGTCACACAGCCCATGGGTAAAAGTGTAGGCACATTTAAATTTTCTTGTCCAGTCACACCATTCCATATAGTACATGAAAAAAATCAGACACAATTTGCTAACTATAATAACATGGAAATGCCTAAGAATAGAGGCACTTAAAAGGCATGTGTTTCCATTAGAAGGAGCCTTGTGCACTAAAAAAAAAGCACCCAATCAAGCTGTACAATGGGCATCCAACAGGTAACCTACATTGCCCGTGGTGCACTACATTAGATCGAAATCCTGGGAATCCTATATTGACTTACCGGTCAAGAAGCAAGCAAAACTGTGATCTATTAAACTTAGTTAATAATAAAAATCTTCAGAGATGAAGGGCTATGATTGGTCCAGGCGATGGGCCTTGGAAAAGCAACTCGGTATAAACTCAAACAAGCAGATCCAACGATCCTATATGAACACACAATTACACACTGTTTTAATAGTCTTAATGGGTTGTTAAAAAAAAAGGTAAAATAATAAAGACAAGCTCTGCATAATGGGTGGCTTCCGCCATGTCCGCTTTTAATAACCTCATGGCCGGTTATCGGGCATCATTATGCTGCCTGGTGGCCAAAAACTTAACTTTCCCGGTGGCTAATCAACTATATAGTTTCTCAACGTAAATAAAAGACTGGGCAAATCGTCCGTTAGATTAATCGACACGATAGTAATTTGCATTTGTTTTAACTATAAGGCACACGCCCCCCGGGGTGAGGCGCATTCTCGTCGGTTCACATGTGCACTCGACACCGAGGCTTCACCGAGGCCTACAGGCCCCAAATGATAAAAATGAACAGGCGAGGTACTAACCAAAGACCCGGCTGGATGTCAGAAATGTGGAGATAACGCCGACCGAAGGAGGCTTAATATCGACCTCCTAATCAGACGGAAACAAAACACGAACTCTTTTGCGTCCTAAAGCGATTCCCCAATGCCAACAACAAGGCCGAACCGACTCGCGCAGACAATAAGCGAGAGACTCAAAATTTACCTGTTTCTCTTCCACACTGACACCCGGATCACCGCGTCACGTGGTTTATCACAGCCACTGCGGCTTCACTCGCAAAGGCCAACCACGTGATGACTACGTACGCATATAACAACTTAAACACAATTATGTAATATGTAATTTGTCACTCTCTAGTTGATGTTGGGTATCTTATTATGTGTTATGCAAAAACTCACTTAATTATTGATATTGAGGTCTTATTGACTCTATATCACAAATACATAACTATATGGCTTATTCCATGAATAAATCATAGCCAAAAATAGACATTGAACCTGATTTATTTATTTATTTATTTAATAAACATTAAATAGACAAATGTTTAAAGAATAGGTACAGGGTTGTAAATTTAGCTGTAGGTCAGTAGGTTAACTAATTTTTCACTATTTACATGCAAACATTTTATGTTTAAAACTAGCTACTTTTAACACTAGGTTAAATTTAGACAGCCTACTGTTTTACTAACTAACCTGTCCAGTAGTTCACAAAACAAAAGTAGAATTTGACCCTCTAATGCTTTTTAAAATGGGATATCAAATGGTACTGTATTCATGGAATGTGCAATAAAGATATCGTATTTTCTGTATCATACATACGTTTTAAGTTTAGTTCTACTATTTTATTTCATGTATTGGCTGTTGAAATTGTCTTTGTACAGCACTAGCTGTATCAGAAATGTGCTTTATAAATTAACTCTCTCTCAAAACATTTTCCAAGGCCTCTAAATTATCAACTTTGCAGAAAATCTGTTGCACACAATCTACTACATGCTTTCTGTCGTTCTATGATTGATAAATCATGCTTTTTAAGGAACTGGTCTAAAAGATGTCTATTTTCAGGCTGTGGTAGTCTTTTCTGTGAAATATTTAATGATTTTTTTTTTTATAAAGTAAGATTAAGAGCATCTTTTATATTGAATATTTCATGATGGACTAAAACAATGTAAATTTACTTCATCCATACATCATGTTTTTAGAAAAAGTCATGTAAAAATGTGACTGTATCAAATGATTAAAGACGCTTTTGAGAAATGTTTAGTTGTATATCTCTCAATCATCATTGTATTGTGTTGCATAATTGACCCCCTCAAAAAACGACAGCGCTTTGATCATAAAAATTTGTATTTATAGTGGCTTTACAGGGTTAACAACTATGCCGAGCTTTGCTTATTTCCAGCTTCCTTTAGAATTATTTCACATGAAAGACATTTGTTTCAGTGTACCGTAGTTCACAGTCCCATCTGTAGATGGCGCTAGTGGTCCGGGCTGAATTTTTTACAAGCTCCAGACACAGAGTGATAATAAGGAAGGATATATGATAAACTACATGGCCAAAAGTAAGCCTCAGACACCCACCTCTAATTAACGAGCTGCATCCGTAATTTCAGCGAAGATGACATTCTTCCATCCACTGGTGGCAATTAAAATACACCAAATATCTTCAATTAGCCTACTAAATGAGATGGAGTGATCAAATTGATTTAACAAAACCGCTACACTTTTTAAAAGTAAAAGTAACATGGTTTTACACATATTGTGAGCAATCTTAAATACTTTTTATTTATTAGCCCTTAAGATAAATACATGTACCAGCTAAAATACAATACCAGAGAATTGTGCATAGCACTACAATTCCATCTACAGTAACGTAATTTTTCACATTTAATAAGAGATGGACGGAAAGGTAGAGTCTAGCGCTGAATACAGTAACAGAAAAACAGTTCTTCAAAACACAGTACAATTACAGTTCCTAATGGGAAAAGACATAGCTTTGCAAGGTAGTTAAATTCAGAACTGTATATCAGTATATATATGTACATACACAGATACATAAGTAGCACAGACATATTGTTTATGCATTTTATTATATATGGGATAAACTGATAGATTTTGGCTTAATCAGATTACTCAAGTTGGCTGTCAGTCACAATAATTATACAATGGCTGCATTATCAGATTGTATACATGATGACAGACATAGTGGCAGATCATTAGGAAATAATATCAACACTTATAATATCTGCTACTATTAATTAAGTTGCTTAAGGCATGTAAATGTAGTGTATGATATGCAAATCCAATATACATGTGATATTTCAATTAAGGTGAGAGAGAACAGTCCTATATACAAAGTATTGTATTATATACAAAAGAAGTGCTACTCTTATGTGCTAAACTAATGAATGTTGCGTAAATGTTGGGAGAGAAGGAATTGTTGCTTTTTCCACAATGCGTCTCTCACTCACAGTCTCTCTCTCTTCCATCAGTAATCTTCATCTTTTCTTGTGTTGTTTAAGACTTGATCTCGACCACTTTGATGAATGGCAAAGACTTGTTTCCTGGGCTTGTTGGCGTCAGAGGTTTGCTATAATACAAAATGGTAAATACTTTATGAATATATACAGTCAGAATTATTGGCACCCTTGGTAAATATCATCAAAGAAGGCTGTGAAAATAAATCTGCATTGTATATAATTTGATCTTTCTTTAAAAAAAAAAATCTAACCTTTGTGAGGGGAAATCACATTATGAAATAAATGTTTTTCTCTAATACATGTTGGCCACAATTATTGGTACCCCTAGAAATTATTATTAGTAAAATGTATCGGAAGTATATTCCCCTTCTTGTTTACAATTTTTAGCACACAAGAAATTGTCCAGCCATGACTTCCTGTTCCACAGGACTATAAATATGTGGAAACACAAAGGCCAAATTCCCTTAATCATCCATCACAATGAGTAAAACCAGAGAATAAATTTCTGATTCAGCAAACGATTGTTGAGCTTCACAAAATAGAAAGTGGCTATAAGAAAGTAGCTAAAGAAAATTCCACCATCAGGGCAATAATTAAGAAGTTCCAATCAACAGGAAATGTTATGAATCTGCCTGGAAGAGAAAATGTGTCTATATTGTCTTAATGCACAGCGAGGAGGAGAGTTTGAGGCTACATCAGCACAAGTTGTTTGGGAGGGTTTCAAGAAAAATCCTCTGTTCTCATCCAAAAACAAACTCCAGCAAATTCTGTTGTCAGACTGGAATTTCAAATGCGACCTGGTTCTATGGTCAGATGAAATTAAAAAGAGCTTTTTGGCATCAAACCCACAAGATAGGTTTGGTGCACACAGGGATAAAAAGTACCCCATGTGTACGATTAAATATTCTGCTGGATCTTTAATGTTGTGCGCCTGTTTTTCTGCTGGAGGTCCGGGACATCTTGTTCAGATACATGACATAGTGGATTCTATCAAATACAAACAGACAAAACAAACAAAACTTGACAGCCTCTGCTAGAAATCTCATAATGGCCCGTAGCTGGATCTTCCATCAGGACAATGATCCAAAACAAACATCAAAATCCACACAAAAATGGGGCACTGAGCATGAAATTAAGGTTCTGCCAAGACCATCCCAGTCCCCTGACCTGAACCCTATAGATAACTGAAGAGGAGAGTGTATCAACATGGACTTTGGAGAGATGGAGAGATCCTGTATGGAGGAACGGTCTCTGATCTCTTGTCAGGTGTTCTCCAAACTCATCAGCCATTACAGGAGAAGACCGTTATCTTGGCAAAAGCTGTTATCTTGGCAAAATGAGTTTGCAAAAAGTATTGAATAAAACTGTGCCATTAATTTTGGCCAATGAGTATTTATTTCATAATGAGATTTCCCTCCCATTTCTTTCTTTCTTTCTTTCTTTCTTTAAATGTATACATTATAAAAAAGGAATACCTGTAGACAACCTTGGACCCCATGTCTGAGTTGTATGGTTTAGGCACTTGGCTGCCCATATAATACTCCATCCGGTCATGCATCTCTCTGCTCTGTAGGTCACATTTGATGTAACAGTCACACAGTGAAAGGCAGGGAAAAAATAAAGAGGTTCTCTGAAACAACACAGACACTGACCTCAGCTTCAAGGAAAGCCACCCTCTCTTTGAGGTCGCCGATCAGTCGGTCTCTTTGCTCCAGTATAGTTCGTGAATTCTGCACCTGTGAACATGTACAGTAAAGACATAAATAAATGCAAGAACTAATCATGCTGAAACTGATTTTATATGTATTGAAGGATGTAATAAGTTAATCAGGAGTCATTATTGAAATAAAATTTGTATAATCAACAAGACATTAAATGGAGCTGGATTTATGAAGCATAATGCTTTTCTTGCTTGTATTTCAGTGTTCACGGATAAAGCCATTTGCGTAACATGAGATCTAAAGTGCACGAGGCTGATCAGCAGGGAAATGACGGCATCTTTTATTTATGACTGAGGTTGAGTTTCACTTCTAATCTCTGAGCAAACACTATAAAACACATCCTGTTTGTTTTTGAGAATCACCAAAAGATCTTCTAAAAATATTATGTGTGTACATATATATATATATATATATATATATAAAGTAATAATAAAATTAATATAATTAAATAGTTTTAAGTTAATTGTATATATATATATATATATATATATATATATATATATATATATATATATATATATATATACAATCAAACCAAAATTTATTCAGGCACCTTGAACATTTAACTCATTATTATAGTTTATTCACTGTAGTTTAAAAAAATGGTAATAAAATATGACAAGGTCTCACAGTTAAACTGTGTCAGAAAAAAATTAATCTGAATTTTGTCAGATTACACTTAAGCAAAACATGGTCAGGTCAAAGTGTCTGAATAATTTTTGGTCCCAAATTTTTATCAATTTTACTGGTAGTCCACTGTATGAGGAATTTTTGGGTATAATATGTCACAGTTTACTTTATTTTGCTATCCTCACTTACATAAATGAACTTGAATATCCTATTTCATTTTAAAGTACATCACATTACATTAATAAAATGGTTTGCAAACGCCATTTAATGATTTGCGTCTGTGATGGGGTGTTTCTCTAAATATCCTGTGCATAGAAATTATTACCTGTTCGATCATGTTTCTGATTTTCCTTTGTTGACTTTTGAGCATGTCATCCAAGTTATGGTTTTTATCCTTCAGAGTTGCCAGCTCCTTTTTCAGTTGTTCAGACCTGCGAAACACAAAAACTTCATGTTTCACATGTACACCCTCACAAACAACACTTTTATTATGTAACAAAGAAACAACTGCATTAGCAACGCAGATGGTGAGTCTACTTTTAACGTACAAGAATGAGTCAAATTAAGTTGAATTCCATGTGAGAGTTGTGACATTGAAGGATGGTTTCAATGGCAGCACAACACACCTAACAGAGTTCTAATTATGCCAATTTATTGCTTACTAAATTTCAGGTTGAAAATATTTAACATAGCCAAGGAAACAGTTAAACATATGAGAACAATGCATTATGTATAGAAGAACAGTAGCCATTTGGGTCAGCAAAAAAAGGGGGCTCACCTGTCCTCACTATCCATTTTCTTCAGTCCTCGCAGTTTCTCGAGTTCAGCCTCACTAGCAGCCAATTTTTCTCGTAGTGTGGCATTTTCCAGCTCCAAACCACCCATAAGCTTCTGCATCTCTTCCACCTTTTTGCTCTGTTCCTCCTCCTTGGTTTCTGCCTTCTGCATGCGAGAGTTATGTTCCTCGAGAAACCGCCGCTGATATTCAGTGTTTTCTGCCTAATATAAGTTTTAAAAAATAAGTTTCTTAGTTTAGGAAAGGTAAACCACATTACATCACTGTTATATTAATTTGCCTAGTGTTTTTTATTATGTTTCTGACCTGTAGTCTCTCTTTCTCCTCCTGGTGTCTCCTCTCCATCTCTTGCAGACGAGTGTACAGATGTTTGGTGACTTCTCTCAAGGCTATACAGTTTTCATCATCCTCCTGGCCCTGTGCAAACATGAGAAATCATGTTACAATTGCTTCTATATTTAATAGATTTCTTTTGTATTGTCAACCTTACAAAAACTACCATGCTTTTACAGTAAGATATATCAGGGAAAAGGGATGGTAATATGTATTTTGGACACTTTAAATACCATAATATTTGGATACGGTGATCAGAGAATACAGTAGTACATGACTAAACGTGTAGCATCATTTTCAGCTGCACTTAGTTTGATATCTAGTATATTTTTATATACTTATTATATTATCTTATACAAATTTCTAACAATGATAATAAAGAGGGCCTATTATACCCTTTTACAAAGTCTTGATTTTGTTTTTGGGGTCTACTAGAATAGGTTTTCATGGTTGAATGTTCAAAAAACATATTTTTTCCCAATTTTTACATTATTGCAGCACCTCTCTTCCTAGTCTGTCAGTAACGCTCTGTTTAGTTCCGGTCTCTATGAAGCCCCTCCTTCCAAAAAGCTAGAGTTGGGGTACTTGGACTCAATTATAAATGAACTCGGACAAACTCGGGTGGACTTGTACTCGAACTTGACACTGACTTGGACAATAAGTAACAACATGAAATTAAGATGACAAGACATTAACAAACATCTCCCAGTCAAACTCATTTGGTTAAGGATTCAGACCCAACACTACAAAAAGCACAATGTGCTCTTTGCAGACCTTTTTCATGCACAAACAGCAAAATTACACAGTAAAGAAAGAAGAAAATGTAAAAAAGCATAATAGGTCCTCTTTAAATAAAATAAGTAAAAATATACTCTGTGCATGGGAGGTGATATGCATATAATTATATAGTATATTTATGATATTCTTGTAGTATATACTTTATATACTTAGTATATTATTTCTCTAGCTTGTAGAAAATACAACTAATAATAAGTATTAATTATTTTTATAATTATATATTTTTTGATAATAAGGAAAAATTATAGTGTGTGTGCATGGGAGGTGCTGTAGGTGTGTAGTTGAAGGCAGAATGACAGGTTGTTTACTGAGCAGCCTCAAGTTTGTCAATTGCTGCTCCCAAAGGCATCATGTCAAGGGTGTGATTTTTCACAGGCAGAAGCAAAAAGTTAATGTAAATACGCTCCCAAATCCCAACATTTTACTGCTCATAAACAAGAATGAACCAAGATGTGGTAATGTTTTTTAGCCAAATTATTTATGAACATCATCGTATCCTCATTAAAAAGGCTGAACTGTATCTGTTACTCTATGAGTCTCTTTATGTCCATTAATTTTATTATTTGGGAGTCCGTACAGGAGAACAGGACTCCCATTTTCCATCCATTTTTAAACAGGGTGGTTATTCATTTTAGTTTGAAAGGTTTTAGGTACTTGAGACTGAAGGATAAATACCTTTAATGGAGGAAAGGGGCTATTTTTACTCACAATACAGCATTCGATTCTGTCCAAACCAACTGAAATGTGATACATTGAGTGGGCTGAATGTTTTCTTTCTCTTTCTATGGGAGTGTCTGTGTTTGTTTGCTTTTGTCAGTAGCGTACACATTCTTGTTGTATAGGTGTGTATTTATAATGGTGCAAATGAATTATCTTTGTATGACAAATAGTTTACCTGACTTTTAGAGTGAGATCCGTTCACAAAACCATTTGAGCCACTGGCTTTGCTAACAAGCACGTCAACTTTAAAGCCATTCGATGGAGTCTAGGGCACAAAACAGATTATTTTACAAATGAGACAGTTTAGCAAAATAATTTGAAGAAATCTGCAAAGCATTCCAAAGTCGGTGGGAAAAATGCAAGCAATACACATTGTACCCACTGAGGCAATTATGAATACCTACTCAAAACATCTAATATTGTGTATAATTTAATTCATTGATTTTGTGAGATCCATCAGAACAGGTAAACATGTCAGTATTGTACCTTATTATTGTTGTTATTGTTTTGTCTGGCAGCCATTTGCTCCCTCAGAGTCTTCAGACAGTATCTCACCTGAAGACAAACACATAGAGAGATTATGAACACGTACAATGAATTACACATATTTTTTATAGTTAATGAGTGGGTGGTGAAAACTCTGACCTCTTGCACCTGTGAAACCTCATCAGTCAACATCTTGACACGTTTCTGCTTCTTGCCAACAGTTGATCCTCTAGTCCGTATTGTGTCCGGTGTGAATTATTTGATATTTTAATTACAGTAGCTGGAACATAAAATGAAGACATCAACACGAACACATTAGTTAAGTTGTCACTGTTTCTAAACCCATGGAGTCTGACAGGGTTCTGAAGGATGTTTTTGAGTAGGTGTATAATTGGGTGTTTCTTTGTGTATGTGCACTTTTGACCCTGTGGACATTTATTTGTTGTTTCTGAACTAACAAATGTAAATTTTGTACCACATCTCACAATATGCATTCTTTGGTGGAAATTATGATGAAAATTTTTGGAATAAAACACCTGAAACATTTGTCCTGCTAAGGATAATATCATACTGTACCTAGCATGTAATATATCCTAAAGTCAAACAATTATATTATAAATTTTTCATAATTTAAAAAAATACAAATTTATTGGAAATGATGCACAATAAAAGTATTTGGTTTACTGATGATATTTACCTTGATTTCTCCTTGTTTTTTTATACCACCAGATAAACAGTGCTGTTCAAAAATGTGGGGTCTGTAAGATTTTTTAATGTTTTTGTAAGAAGTCTCTTATGCTCACCAAAGCTGCATTTATTTGATCAGAAAGAGGTAAAAACAGTAATATTGTGAAATATTATTACAATAAAAAAAAAAATTCTATTGTACTGTCAAAAGATAAATCGCGATTATTATTATTATGTATATATAAATACATGCATGCATGTATATATATTTAAATTATTAATATTTTTTAATAATTTGTTATACACTACCAGTCAAAAGTTTGGAATCGGTAAGATTTTTAATGTTTTTAAAAAGTAGTTTCGTCTGCTCACCAAGGCTGCATTTATTTAATTAAAAATACAGTAAAAACAGTAATATTGTGAAATATTATTACAATTTAAAATAACTGTTTTCTGTTTGAATATATTTTATAAAGTAATTTATTCCTGTGATCAAAGCTGAATTTTCAGCATCATTACTCCAGTCTTCAGTGTCACATGATCCTTCAGAAATCATTCTAATATGCTGATCTGCCGCTCAAGAAACATTTATTGTGTACAATTGTACAAAATATTTGTGTACAATATTTTTTTTTTTTCAGGATTCTTTGATGAATAGAAAGTTCAAAAGAACAGCATTTATTTGAAATATAATCTTTTGTAACATTATAAATGTCTTTACTGTCACTTTTGATCGATTTTAAGCAACCTTGATGAATAAAAGTATTAATTAAAATTAAGTATTCTTTATTTTCTTTTCAAAATTTTTCTTTAAAAATTCTTACTGACCCCAAACGGTAGTGTATAATGTTACAAAAGCTTTGTATTTCAGATAAATGCTGTTCTTTTGAACTTTCTATTCATCAAGGAATCCTGAAAAAAAAGTACACAACTGTTTTCAACATTGAAAATAATCATAAATGTTTCTTGAGCAGCAAATCATCATATTAGAATGATTTCTGAAGGATCATGTGACACTGAAGACTGGAGTAATGATGCTGAAAATTCAGCTTTGCCATCACAAGAATAAATTACTTTATAAAATATATTCAAACAGAAAACAGTTATTTTAAATTGTAATAATATTTCACAATATTACTGTTTTTACTGTATTTTTAATTAAATAAATGCAGCCTTGGTGAGCAGACGAAACTTATTTTAAAAACATTAAAAATCTTACCGATTCCAAACTTTTGACCGGTAGTGTGTGTGTGTGTGTGTGTGTGTATATATATATATATATATATATATATATAAATTGTATAAATATATATACAGTATAGCAGTTGTTCCTCTGCGTTGTGTTGATTTTTTATGTTAATAATAAAGTTGCAAATATTTCTTAAAATATATATACACATGTATGTGTGTGTACTTAAATATACATAATTATACACAGTACACATATATATTATGTAAAAACAAACTTTTATTTTGGATACGATTAATCATTTGACAGCCCACTCCAGTCTTCAGTGTCACACGATCCTTCAGAAATCATTCTAATATGCTGATTTTCTGCTCAAGAAACTTTTTTTTTTATAATTATCAATGTTGAAAACAGTTGTGCTGCTTAATAGTTTTGTGGAAACAGTGATATATTTTTTCAGAATTTTTGTGATGAAAGTACAAAAGAACAGCATTTATTTAAATTTTTCATCAGTTTAATGCATCCTTTATGAATAAAAGAATTTTATTACTACATACCACATTACTACATACTTGGCTATTGATATGTTTTAAGATTATTTCAATCTTCATTTAAAAAATGTAATATTTTTATGGTGGATTTAAACAGTTTAAGTTTTTTAATAGTTTAAGCTCTGTGTCTGGAGACAAAGGTAAAACTATAACATTTATACATTAAAGGCATTTAAAGTAGCAAAACATTATATGGTTATAACCAAAAAGATATAACCAAATAACCAAAAGAAAAAAGTTATCTTCAATAGTTAAAGGGATAGTTCACTCAAAAATGAAAATTCTGTCATCATTTGCTCACCCTCAAGTTGTTCCAAATCTGTATGAATTTCTTTATTCTGCTGAACACAAAAGATAATATTTTGAAGAATATGGGTAACCAAACAGTTGATGGACCCCACTGACTTCCATAGTATGGAAAAAAAATACTATGGAAGTCAATGGGGACCATCAACTGTTTGGTTACAGACATTCTTCTTGTGTGTTCAGCAGAAGAAAGAAATTTTTACAGGTTTGGAACAACTTGAGGGCGATTAAATTATGATTTTGTGTGAACTATCCCTTTAATCTCTTTTTAATAGGGATATAAAATGCCCTTATAGTTGAAGCAGCTCACATATACATATACATGGCTGTTTACATTTATTTATTCTTATATGGAAGGAAATATGTGTACCTGTAAGATTTTCTATGAAGCCTCGACGATCAAATTCTGGAAGTAGTTGTGCAGTGCCAGTGCCGCTTGCAATCTTTCTAAGTGGAACAAAGAAAAGACAAGAATTACATCCAAGAATACAAGGTATGAAGGATAGATAATTATAGAAAATGACTAGGAGACAATTTTCCTATAGACACAGGAAAAAACTGTCAATCAGACACAATAAAAGCCCAATTATAATCCACAGCAAACAGTCCCATGTAATGAGCATAATGGGAACATATGTATACCTTTATTTCTATGACAGACCAAAAGCTCAAAAAAACAATGGAAAAAAACCATCATTATATTACATAATTCAGAAGTTAATCCGTAGAGTTAAAGATGATGTAATGTTTCCGTGATAAATCACTTTCTGATATCCTAGCTTAATATGTAGAGACAAGTATAATTACGCTATAAGTAGGTGGATTTTCCTGAAAAAGTGTAAACACTATGACTCCATGATGCATAAAAATGTTGACGAATTTATCTGAGCATCCAAACCAGCCCGACACAAAGACGATGGCTCAACCAATGCTGTTAGTTTTGGGGTGGGTCTGTCCAACCAGTAAGTGTTTGGGAAACCTATTTGAAAACAGTCATTCATTATTTTTGTAATTCTCAGTACAACTGCTTAGTTAGGTTGGCTTGCTTAGCTGGGGTTTTAAAACAGTTAATATTCAGTAATATTATTGATTTGACTGCACTGACACTATTGTATGAGAACAAAACATGAACTGAATTGAACTGGATGACGACACCAGTTTTCTGCAGAGCTGCTTTCGATTTTGTTTCATAAATGACAAATTTGTTATTCAACTGAACTGAATCAACACTGAACTGACTCAAGCTGAATAATGACACTATTGTCTTCTGTAGAGCTGCTTATAGCTGAATTGAACTATATTAGATGAAGTTTGCATCGCATTACTTTCCTGTTTATCACTGCGAAGCTGCAATGTATTGTACAAAGCACTATATAAATATTTGTGACTTGCCTTGACAAGTCAAACTACAGTTTCCTTTTAAAAAATGAGAAAAACCCATTTAGAAACTGACAAAGCATTTACAGTCACAAACAAAGGTAACCAAATAAATCAACATGCTCTTGCAGACAACCGAGTAACATCCGTTCTGTACAAGAGAGGAAGTGATTCCGCCTATCCCAGGCGTCAACATGTCCATGCAGGAGAACAGGAGGAGAAAAGGGTTTGATCCTCTGTGATGTGACCACAGACAGCAGAAAGAGATATTGAATAAGAGTGAGATCACTGGCAAAGACTGCTGATTCACTCCATTGCCAGTTACAGCAGATACCAGTGAAGGGTGGAAGCAAGCTGGAAAGCATCTGTGTAAACAGATGGCAAGCCTTGTATGGTAGTCAGATATGAGAGAATGTGTAGGTGGCTTTACCAGGTTAGTATGAGCTAATAGAACAAGAGTTTTTTCAAATTGTAATAATGTTTCACAATATTACTGTTTTTACTGGATTTTTAATCAAATAAATGTAGCAGTGGTGAGCATAAGAGACTTTTTTCAAAAATATTAATTATTTATGATATACAAAGTCATTTTACAATTTTATTTTTAAAATAATTTGAAATTGCACAAATGTGACAAGTTGTCTGCTACACCGATTTGCTATACACTACATAAATACACAAATTAGGTTATATGCAAAAAATCTACATTTTTTGTGCAGAAAGCAAAACCTTTCTTTACGATTTGGTCTTGTAACTGAACGACTGGATATTTAAACCTTACAAGGGGCATTTGAATTGGGGGGAAAAGTGTCTGATAACATTTTTATGGTTTAATTTACATTTATTAAAAATAAGTGATTTTCTTTTACTTTGCTTCCATGCAATTTAATGCAAAACACTGTAACCACTTATGTACGTTTTGCAGTGTGCCATTCTTTTCTTTTATCATGAATCATGACTCATTTTGGAGTCACTTGACTTGATTTTCTAGAACTTTCATTTCTATAATTTGTAAACCAGCCAGCCTTCACCTGCTTTGCACTGTTGCAGCACATGTGTGCATATGAAGTGCATACTGAGCTGAAAAATCATCAGCCCTGTGATGTTTTATCCTTGCAGGCAAAGCGAAGGGGACATGCGCAAGATGAGAGAAAGAACAACAGCCTTAGGGGGAAATCTGCAAACTGACACACACTGCACAGCAATTTAGAAAAAGAACACTCTAACCTTGACAGAAAAACACAAAGCCTGACAATCAACATGAAAAAGGTGCATTCTGGGGAAAAAAACCAAAGAAAGTTTTAAAGGAGCGCTGCCACACCCTGTAAACTATTAAGACTTAATGTTCTCTTTTTGAGCTCTCACACCCTTCTTATTAGCGGTCCATCTATCATGCAGCACTCTGCATTTGCAGTCATAATCACTTTAATTGAAGCCTAATGGTTTGTTCTTGACGTCATTAGATTGACGTCCTTTTATGACTGATAAGGTAGGAATGGTCTACAGATTGAGACATTCCAGGCTCGTATTTGCATATATAAGCAGTTTCAGGTATTTGACCAGGAATTGCGGCAATGCTTAATTGCCCAGCTTCTATGTCACCGACAGCTCAACTTAATTACAAAATAACCATTCTGAATGGGAAAGAGAACAGCATGAACTTTCAAACAGACTCTGTATTAAATCCAACCTCCACGCTTCATTCCACAGCTTGTACGGTAGCCTTCACAGCGTTCAATCAGTCCAGAGGTGTCCCATTACCTAAACTAGGACATGGAAAAGAAAAATGTGGGAGAAAGCACTGCAGTTTGCTATGGAAAACCTCCAAAGACACTGACAAGTTATGACCAGACTACAGGCTATAACTGAGCAATACATTAGTGCCTGGAACATGTTTACTGTAAATGCTTTAAGTGATAAAGCACTGATCTGAACACAAGGTCAAGAAGTATGAATGGAGAGTATAATGTGAGCCCATCTCAAATATAATTATGACCACTGCAAAAAACTCAAAAGATCTAAGATGAGACACCTTTCTTATTTTTTAGACTTTTCATTTTGTTCTTTGTGTGCAGACAGTAATTCTGTCTTATGTGTTGTTCAAATTCTGATCCTGAGGAATTTGCTAGAAGCATACATGTACTTGCTGTTCATTTCTGCACAAGCACGTCTGGCACATCTGCTTGAGAGAGTTAATGGTTAACAGACCAGAAACAGATGGATGGTAAATACAGTGGGCTCCCAAAAGTCTGAGAGCACACTAAAAATCTGGGAATCTAAATTAAGTATTTTAGGGTATGTTTACACAACAACACACTAAAAACAGAAAAACTTTTCCTTTGCATCCTCGCATACAGACGATACATTGTCAAAACAATCCTCGTTCACACAAATCTGCGAAAATGACTAAAAATGCTGTATTATTCATGCAAGGCGATATAACTTTGTAAAGAAACACTACTTGCCTATAGACTGAACATGTAATATGCATGTGCATGACATCATCGATTTCACAAATTTGTGTTTTTGTAGTTTACATGGAGACAATAACGGTATCATTTTCAAACACTTGAACTTTGAATCCTTTTGCGTTTGCGTTTGCAGGCCCCCAAAACGTTGTTGTGTAAATAAATGGCCAAAACGCATAAAAAGTTTTCCGTTTTTATTTGAAAACGGTGTCGTGTAAACGGCTCCTAAGAATTACACAAACACAAAAAACCTTAGCATCTTGAAAAAAAATCTGCACAATAACTAGGTCTATAATTAAATAAGCAAGTTTGTGACACTGGGAAAAAAAATAATACTACGACATTCTGAAATTCATGTTAATTTTACATAACTTTTCACTCAAATTTGAATAATTTATGGGTAATTTAAAAAATGCTAAATAGAATTCTCAAACTTTTAAAGCCCCACTGTATAAAGGTAAACACTGAATCTATGGCTTCCCCCTGACTAAAGATTTTTCATGTCGACTAGTCGTAATTCATTTAAGTCTCACTTCATCAAAGAACTTCACGGAGATCGAGACTCAAAAAGCACATCCTGTTTGTTTTCTTTATTTTACAAAACTAAAAGAAGTGTTGTGAGTGTCCACAAATAAAAGTAGACCCTTTAGAGTTTTGAATGATGCACTGACCAAAAATTACAAAGTATTTTAAGCTCTTTTTGCTGTTTTGCTGCACCTCTTTCATGGCTGCTCGCTCTAATGTTAACCTAGATACATTAGAGCGAGCAGCCATGAAAGAGGCTAACATTAGGCTACTACTTGCAAGTTTCAAATGATAAGCCATATTTGAGGTCGGTGAATGATAGAGAGACATTCGGATTTCCTGCCAGACACAGGGGCCAGCCGTGTTAACGATCTGTCCGTCACGGACTTCATGACTTCGGCACTTCCTGTGGAGTTTTTTTTTTCTGCGACTAAGCGGCTAATTAAAATTTGGTAGACTAAGCCTCTTCTAGTTGACTAACGTTTAGTCCACTATTAAGGGGCAGCCATACATAAATGATTCAGAATTCTACAGAAGTGGTTGGTATAATTAAAGGTTTGACAAGTTAAACTATAAGATTTCACTTGGCAAACATGTACAGACATACGCACATATCCATACACCCTTCAGGTGCGGAACAGAAGTTTACAGGTGGTGCTAAGTGCACATCCATACAGTAAAAACCAGGAATATCTGCTGATCTCAGTGGATTTTACAAAGCTCAGTAGCAGCCTTCTGCAATAAAGTGGAAATACAGTCAGCCAAATGCATCATGCCATCATCTCATGCTGATATGAAACCTCTTCTCATGCGATCTTGTTAAGCTCTCTCATGCAAAACTTGTTTAGTCTTTGTTAAATCGGAATGTTGATATGGTTCCTCAGAGTTATGTTGCGCAACTTTATTGCTGGTAATGAAAGACCTGTTGATGTATTTACACTGATCCAGAAACAACAAAAGCTGATAATTTAAGTGGAAACCCAAATGATTTTGTTTATTTTCCTTGCAGGTTTCAGTCAATGCACGTGGCTGACAAGTACGCCCTAAAGGTCTTGTGTTGCAAATTCCTTTTTATTATTTTCATATTTCTAGTATCAAGTATTAAAAGTTTTGCATATCAGAATGGAGAAAAATGCAAATCAAAACTGTCAAGGTTATACTCTAGAAAACAATTTTTTTTCTACTATATTACTCTAAGATTTTAAGGAAAAACAATAACAAAGATTTGGAACATCATGAGGGTGAGCTACTTTTGAAGTATTCTGAATCATTCTATAAAAATACCACCAGCTTTACTTCAAGTGAAGTAGTACCTCAAAACCATACAAATGCATGTAAAAAAGAAAACAGATGTGTTTATTGTAAGACTGGCAAATGTTTTGGCCTCTTGCCTTTTACAAAGACCTGCAAAATCTCCACATATGTGACATATTAATATAAATAGAGACATATTCTCCTTGCATGTGAATTTATGTTGACATAAAGATGACTGCTAGGTTTCACACACACACATGCATTGCTTATTCTGAAAGACTACCTGCCATGCATCATTGAGGGCATAGAAAGGTGTGCAAATCCATATAGGTGAGGTTTTTAACAATCTCATTTATCCTTTTGATTGAGGGGAAATTACCTCATCTTGCCCCCAAGAGCCACTGTGCATCTTTTGTGCCAAGACATTATCTAACCGAACTCAGTGAGTCAGCAAAGTCAATGAGCTTGGATAATACGGGTCAGAATAGGTCAAATTTCTAAGATCTAAAGTCATCTTTGACTGCTATCTTTTGGTGATGTGAAATTATGCATAAATGTTGATGCTCTGGACAACAATCTGTAGAATTTGCAAGAAGGAAATCTGCTTTTGATTTTCAGATTGTTTTAAATATACACTACCAGTCAAAAGTTTGGAATCTGTAAGATTTTTAATGTTTTTAAAAGAAGTTTCGTCTGCTTACCAAGGCTGCATTTATTTAATTAAAAATACAGTGAAAACAGTAATATTGTGAAATATTATTACAATTTAAAATAACTGTTTTCTGTTTGAAAACATTTTATAAAGTAATTTATTCCTGTGATCAAAGCTGAATTTTCAGCATCATTACTCCAGTCTTCAGTGTCACATGATCCGATTCCAAACTTTTGACTGGTAGTGTATATATTGATGTATAGGCTAAGCTATACAGTACTAAACCTTTAAGTAAATATAAATAAAATCCTCTCACAATCATAAAGTATTGCACTGTCAAATATGGTAAAAACTCAAATGGTTTGCATGGAGATGATGGGCATAAAGAGAGATAAACCAATGAGTCAGCATGTTATATTTCCTACATAGAGGAAATTACATGGCATCTGATGATCCATTATCACCAAACCATATCACATGGTCAGTCATAAAGTTCGTAGTTGGTGCACTTAAAATCACAGACACATAATAAGCCTAAAATATACACTAAACACAACAGTAAACACATGTTAAGAATATAATTACATGGGGAACTTATGGTTTTGCCAGAAGTTCCCCATGTGTCCTAACGCTAACACTTATTGGTTAGGACGGAACGCAGAGAAGACACAAATATTTTTGTGTGACATTCTGAAAAATGCTGAATGTTAAAAAAAAAATAAAAACTTTTCCCCAGAAATAATTCGATTCCAGAAATAATTAAATAATAATTCGAAATCATAAAACCAAATGTAAACAGCGTTTAAATAAGCTATTACAACCTGCTACTCTCATGACTGAAAAGAAAGTCATCGGAATTTCCCAATTGATTTAGAAAGTGATATAGCATTCAATTAAATTCTTTAAAATCTCCATATGAAGTTTACCATAAATACCGTTCAGCAATACACATAAACAAAACATGAACATAAATTGTACTTTCGCCTTACCTTACTGAAGACACATGCAGACTGTCTGCTCTGCGATTACTGAATGTTGTTCTGTGACTCACCTAATGCGAAGGCTGTGTTTTGCCATACAAGGCAGGAGTGAGATCACCAGCGGACCAGCCCTGATGCCTCTCTCAGCAATCACTCTACAGCGCTCCCTACAGGACGACTCACCCAACTACAAATGTATCAAAGAAAGGTCTTTTTTTTATAGTTTATTGTTAACAGGGGCAATGCACATTAATAAACATAACTGAAAATGTGCCAGAATTAGCTAAAAAGGCTATTTTTCATCTGTAGACCCTTGACAGAATGTTAAAAAGTCACCCTAAAACAAAGACAGAGCATCATTACACACATACACATCATAAAAAACAAACAAACAAACAAAACAAAAACAAACAAATGCACAGTAAAAAGCGCTACTAAAAATACAAAATATAAGTAAATTATCTAGACAAAATAAAAATATAAGGGAAGGAAGAGAAAGAGAGTGAGAGAAAGAGAAAAACAGAAAGAGAGAGAGAGATGGCAACAGGAGAAGGCAACATAGCCAAGAGCAATTTGTACAAGAAAGTCTATTTTGTTAAGAATACAATACTAATGTTGACAATGCTGAGTTGTCAGTAACCATTTTTTGAGATGAAACTGAAAAGAACCAAAAGTATGTAATCTTCTAATTGTTGATGGGATGGAGTTCCATTCCCTTGCAGCTCTGACTGAAAATACAGACTGACTGAATTTACATCTTTTGAGAGGAATAATACAGTCCCCTCTTTCCCCACCCATTGTCGATCGGTGAGAAGTTGTTCTAATATTCACAAACTGTTTTAGTGCTGGTCATATAATTAGAATATCATCAAAAAGTTGATTTATTTCACTAATTCCATTCAAAAAGTGAAACTTGTATATTATATTCATTCATTACACACAGACTGATATATTTCAAATGTTTATTTCTTTTAATTTTGATGATTATAACTGACAACTAAGGAAAATCCCAAATTCAGTATCTCAGAAAATTAGAATATTGTGAAAAGGTTCAATATTGAAGACACCTGGTGCCACACTCTAATCAGCTAATTAACTCAAAACACCTGCAAAGGCCTTTAAATGGTCTCTCAGTCTAGTTCTGTAGGCTACACAATCATGGGGAAGACTGCTGACTTGACAGTTGTCCAAAAGATGACCATTGACACCTTGCACAAGGAGGGCAAGACACAAAAGGTTATTGCAAAAGAGGCTGGCTGTTCACAGAGCTCTGTGTCCAAGCACATTAATAGAGAGTCGAAGGGAAGGAAAAGATGTGGTAGAAAAAAGTGTACAAGCAATAGGGATAACCGCACCCAGGAGAGGATTGTGAAACAAAACCCATTCAAAAATGTGGGGGAGATTCACAAAGAGTGGACTGCAGCTGGAGTCAGTGCTTCAAGAACCACTACGCACAGACGTATGCAAGACATGGGTTTCAGCTGTCGCATTCCTTGTGTCAAGCCACTCTTGAACAACAGACAGCGTCAGAAGTCTCGCCTGGGCTAAAGACAAAAAGGACTGGACTGCTGCTGAGTGGTCCAAAGTTATGTTCTCTGATGAAAGTAAATTTTGCATTTCCTTTGGAAATCAGGGTCCCAGAGTCTGGAGGAAGAGAGGAGAGGCACACAATCCACGTTGCTTGAGGTCCAGTGTAAAGTTTCCACAGTCAGTGATGGTTTGGGGTGCCATGTCATCTGCTGGTGTTGGTCCACTGTGATCAAAGGTGAGATCAAAGGTGAGATCAAAGGTCAACGCAGCCGTATACCAGGAAGTTTTAGAGCACTTCATGCTTCCTGCTGCTGACCAACTTTATGGAGATGCAGATTTCATTTTCCAACAGGACTTGGCACCTGCACACAGTGCCAAAGCTACCAGTACCTGGTTTAAGGACCATGGTATCCCTGTTCTTAATTGGCCAGCAAACTCGCTTGACCTTAACCCCATAGAAAATCTATGGGGTATTGTGAAGAGGAAGATGAGAGACACCAGACCCAACAATGCAGAAGAGCTGAAGGCCACTATCAGAGCAACCTGGGCTCTTATAACACCTGAGCAGTGCCACAGACTGATCGACTCCATGCCACGCCGCATTGCTGCAGTAATTCAGGCAAAAGGAGCCCCAACTAAGTATTGAGTGCTGTACATGCTCATACTTTTCAGTTGGCCAAGATTTCTAAAAATCCTTTCTTTGTATTGGTCTTAAGTAATATTCTCATTTTCTGAGATACTGAATTTGGGAATTTCCTTAGTTGTCAGTTATAATCATCAAAATTAAAAGAAATAAACATTTGAAATATATCAGTCTGTGTGTAATGAATAATATACAAGTTTCACTTTTTGAATGGAATTAGTGAAATAAATCAACTTTTGATGATATTCTAATTATATGACCAGCACCTGTAGTCTTAAACAGTAGACAAATATGTACATATTTAATCAAGTTATCCCAGCTTAGCAAATTGTATTTTTAATATTGAACAATGATGAAACTGAACTGATTTCTGATCAAGAGTTTTTAGTGATTGTTTATACAAAGACTCCAGTGGTTTCAAAGTAGTTATACTAGCTTGCGACCAAGTAGTTAAACAGTAAGTAATATGAGAAATAATCATGGAATGCACATACATCAAAGCGGACTCAGACGACATATAATCGTGAATAAATCTAAAATTTGATAGACTAAATCTGACCCGGTTGCAGACCTTTTTAACCTGAGCCTTAAATGAAAGTTTGGAATCAATCAGAGCTCCGAGGTACTTATAATCAGATACAGCTTGTAATCTTTCCCGATACAAAAACATCTGGTACTACACTTAAACTATTAGTTTTGGTAAAGAACATACTCGCTGTTTTAGAGATGTTTAACTGTAAACAGCATTGTTCTAGCCAAGCCGTGACATGAAACAGGGATTCTGTAAGTTCATTTTTTCTAGAAATGAATTAGAAAAGTCATAAACAAAGATGTACTTGAATTGTACTTTTGAAATATGTGAATTGAAAATGAATAAATTGTACAAAATAAATTGTACTTTTGAAATATTTTAAATCATGTACATTAATGTGAGGACAGCACCAGTCATATGAGCAGACTAATAAAGGCTCATTTAAAAAAAAAAAAAAAAAAATAGCAATTGCGACTTTTTAGCTATTCTTAATTGCAATGCAGTCTTTTTTTCTTAGAATTCCGAGTTTATATCTCACAATTCGAACTTTAAAACTAGCAATTATGAGTTTATATCCAGGGGTGCACATAACTGGTGGGCAGGTGCGCATGCGTGGTAAAAAATAAATGCGTACCAGAAAACGTGGAGGGAAGCGCTTTTGAGTACCAACATTTTTGGGGACAGGGACACGTTTACTTACAGGAGTAGGATTTTTCTCCATCTCTGGTAAGGTAGCAATCATGATGATAAGTGTGTTCATTAATTATTAGGGGTGCAACGGATTGCAGTTGATCCGTGATCCATACGGGTTACCGTTAGGCCCCACGGTTCGTCTCGGCATGCATGTGATTCGCGGATTAACTAAATTTAACCATCATAATGTGAAAGTTTATCATTTGGACGTGTTTTGTCTTGCCAGTTTACACATTCAAACGTTTTTAAACGCAGAAGAACTGTCGAAAATCGGGATTCGCGTGCCTCACGCACCCAAAGCGCGCGCACGCAGAGAGAGGCTTTCGGACAGGGCTCGAACACCAAATTAATTCTTCTTTCGCATTTACTTGCGCTTGAACGGACACATACACACGCAATTTTGTCAAAATACCCATCTCGGCAAGTATATACTCGGTTATGTCATAAGTGAACGGTTGAGAAAGAAACCGGATGTGTGTCAGTATATTCGGTCCGAGCATTCGTTCTTAAAGTGACAGCAGCCTAATATTCCTGCTGTTGTATGTGTCATTAGTGTTAATAAAATAAAACAAACCATCATCATCTACCATGTTCGAGAGAAAAGAAGATAGTGAGGAGAGCAGTCAGGAGAAAAGGGATGATGACAACTTGTAAGATAAATGTGCTACATAAAGTGTGAGTACCAAGCAGCAACTCCAGGTGCTCCCTTGAGAATCAGACCAAAAAAGTTACGTGCACCCCTGTTTATATCTCAGAATTCTGAGGGGGGGGAAGTCAGAATTGTGAGAAATAAAATTATTTGTAGATTACATTAAATAGTTAGATTTTCTTGAAAATATTATACATGTTTGGGCTGGGTTTTTCACTGCATTTACACAGTTAGGGTTAGGGTCTTTTGCGTTGCGTCGCTTCACTGCCATTCTCAAGTCCTCTGCCGTGGCCTCATGGTAAAGTGTCCATCGTATGCACACTTCAAAATCTCGCCAGAAGTAGTAGGTAATACGGGTAGTTTTTGCCAACTCTTTTTTGAGTACTGTGAATTCAGACATACTACTTTCGTCACATACTGTTTTTCACCTACACAGCGCTGAGCGATAGAAGAGAACACAAGGTAAAATGCGAGATGTTTTGAAAGTTGAACTTCTTTTAACTTGACACAGTGTTTTAAAAAGATGGCACTCATGCGCGAAATGCTGAAAAAGCAGCAAGACAGTGTGATTCCCTCTGGTGCATGTTTACAGAAAAACAATTAAAGAGCAGCGTAGAATACAAAAACGACTTCTACATGAACAAGCATGTAGCAAACTGCCAATACAGCACCACAACAATAACGTGACTTGATTGCTTTATCCTAAAATCAATAGCATGGCAGAACGTTTGCATGCTACAGTGGTTTTAAAAAAACAATGTGTGTGGTTTGCATATTTCTGCTGAAGTGGTAGATTTAAAAAAAATAATAATTTTGAATATATAATATGTTCTTTGTAAGCCTTTGCCCCTATACACTATATACTCAAAAGGTTTTTTTTTCTAGAAATTAATACTTCAGCAACAATGTATTAAATTGACCACAAAAAAAAAGACAGTAAAGGCATTTGTAATGTTACAAATTGGAAAAAATAACCATGTGCGGGCCGAATTAATTAAAAAAAAAAATAAAAAAAATCTTAGTGTGCTGATAGTTGCATTAATATTAACCATATAAACAACAAATTAATTTGCAAGAAAACTAGTACACTGCTCCTTAAAACTGCATTTGTTTTTACAGCGAAAAACTGTTATTTTTAAAATAATGCTTTTTTAAAAAAAAAAATGTATTAGTGACACACCTATTTTGATTTTTCTTGGCCAATTCCAATTTTTTTAGAAGCAAATTGATCGAATCTGATAATGGTTGCAGATTTTTTTTAAAAGCAAATTTATTTGTTGTTTATTTGTTCAAAAAATATGTATAGCTTTTTGATATTAGAGGCAAACACTGTATTTTTATCACCCCTGGTGTAGAACATTAGTGAAGTTTCCAGTGACCTCAGTTGTCCTCTTTCTAGCAACAAAAGTTACATAATCTTTATAATTTCATAATACATGCATCTTGTCTCCACAAGCTCAATAAAATCAGTTCACACATGTAAAACCTGAGTAATCAAGCTCAGGTAATGTGTGGGTGAACTTAAAGGGTTAGTTCACCCAAAAATGAAAATGTCATTTATTACTCACCCTCGTGTCGTTCCACACCCGTAAGGCCTTTATTCATCTTCGGAACACAAATGAAGGTATTTTTGATTAAATCCGATGGCTCAGTGAGGCCTCTATAGACAGCAATGCCATTCAAACTCTCAAGTAATCTAAAAGTAATCAAAAAGTAGTCATATTACATTACCTTAAATCATAGGCATATAGCTTGACATTTGAGCATGTGGGTTGGGGCAAACCAAGCAAATCGATTTGGTCAGTCACACTTTTAAATACATTTTAGATTTTCTATAGTAAACACACAAATTCACTACATGTACGCAAGGTTGTCATGGCAACCAGATATCACACGCAAATTACTTGAGATGTGTACATCTATTTTTGCAGGGCTAGACAAACACGTTGAAAACGCATGATGCAAGCACAGTAGCAGGCACACAAACACTTCATATTTAGTAAATCTTACTGTAAATGGCCGATTAAGCAGTTTATATTCTAAAATCTATGTTTGAGTTTTGTTCTGTATAAATTAAATAACATTTGGATGTAAAGGCTTGTCTTCCTGACATAATGCAAGAGCTGCTACAACAGCGTCCTGCGGATCACCTTTATGAGATTGCTCGGGTCCGGAGTCATCAAACATGGCATCTTCTTCTGACTTTATTTATTTTGGTTAGGTCCAGATTTTTCTGCAATTGTTGTAAGTTGTTAAAAACCCACTGAATAAATATACATTCACACCACACTCAGGCCCGTCGCCAAGGGGGGGGGCATTAGGGGGCAGTGCCCCCCCAGATGACACAACGTGCCCCCCTAATCATATAGTCATTCAGCAAACTTCTGATTGAGAGCAAAAACCTTATTTCTGTGGATCTGGCCATTCACATATTCCATAACAAAATGTCTTCAGTGTATCTGTGTTTGTGCTCTGAAGAACGACAAGGCTTTACAACGTGTTCTTGCAGCGTTGAGCAATGTAGCCAATCACGAACAAATCTGTTGATCTCTGGAACGCAATGACCAATCAGAGGTGTAACTTAGCACTGAACAAAAACTCGTTTTGAGCGGTGAGTGGATTCTGAGTTGTGGACGCTGGCAAATATTCCCTCATTATAACAAACAGTTATGTAAATTGTCATGTAATATGCAGTCAGTTTAATTTATTGTTACAGAACTTCTTGAGATCCCAATGAACTAAAATGAGTGACATTTTTAGTGATTATAAAGGGAGCGCCTTTTGCCCACTCTCTGCCAAATCCCGTGTACGTAATCTGTTAAAATTAACAGTGGTTTGTGAACATAAACACAAGCAGTGTTTATGTTGGAATATGCCACAGCACAACCTACAACATTTCAGTGAAATCTGTTTAAATGTGTTTTTAAATGGGAATCGCATCTCCTTACTCTGGAATTGGTTCACCCTCCGCCTATGATCAGAAAATTCCTATGTAACGCATTATTACACAATACGGCACTTGAAACATAATTAGGCCTTATTTATAAATGACTAGTATCACTTGGAGATCCGCCGCCTTCAACTATTTTAATGGTGAGTACACTCAAAGTCTTTGTTACTCATCAATATGCTATGTAGGCTAGCCTACATATTTTTATTGCTATTTGGTATGTATCGTTTTTATTATTGTGTTGTTTGAGGAATTGAAAAGCTTTTGTGTCTCGTGTTTGCAAAGCATATTGCCAGAATGCAAAGGGGTTTCGTTTTTGGTGTAGTTTGATCTAACTATCTTGTGTTTTTGTGGTAATATAGAACTTTATTTCATTATAGAAGTCTATTTCTTTAGATATAGAAGCTGAAAGAAGAAAGTCATATACAGGTGCTGGTCATATAATTAGAATATCATCAAAAGTTGATTTATTTCACTAATTCCATTCAAAAAGTGAAACTTGTATATTATATTCATTCATTACACACAGACTGATATATTTCAAATGTTTATTTCTTTTAATTTTGATGATTATAACTGACAACTAAGGAAAATCCCAAATTCAGTATCTCAGAAAATTAGAATATTGTGAAAAGGTTCAATATTGAAGACACCTGGTGCCACACTCTAATCAGCTAATTAACTCAAAACACCTGCAAAGGCCTTTAAATGGTCTCTCAGTCTAGTTCTGTAGGCTACACAATCATGGGGAAGACTGCTGACTTGACAGTTGTCCAAAAGACGACGATTGACACCTTGCACAAGGAGGGCAAGACACAAAAGGTCATTGCAAAAGAGGCTGGCTGTTCACAGAGCTCTGTGTCCAAGCACATTAATAGAGAGGCGAAGGGAAGGAAAAGATGTGGTAGAAAAAAGTGTACAAGCAATAGGGATAACCGCACCCTGGAGAGGATTGTGAAACAAAACCCATTCAAAAATGTGGGGAGATTCACAAAGAGTGGACTGCAGCTGAGTCAGTGCTTCAAGAACCACTACGCACAGACATATGCAAGACATGGGTTTCAGCTGTCGCATTCCTTGTGTCAAGCCACTCTTGAACAACAGACAGCATCAGAAGCGTTAAAGATAAAAGGACTGGACTGCTGCTGAGTGGTCCAAAGTTATGTTCTCTGATGAAAGTAGATTTTGCATTTCCTTTGGAAATCAGGGTCCCAGAGTCTGGAGGAAGAGAGGAGAGGCACACAATCCATGTTGCTTGAGGTCCAGTGTAAAGTTTCCACAGTCAGTGATGGTTTGGGGTGCCATGTCATCTGCTGGTGTTGGTCCACTGTGTTTTATGAGGTCCAAGGTCAACGCAGCCGTATACCAGGAAGTTTTAGAGCACTTCATGCTTCCTGCTGCTGACCAACTTTATGGAGATGCAGATTTCATTTTCCAACAGGACTTGGCACCTGCACACAGTGCCAAAGCTACCAGTACCTGGTTTAAGGACCATGGTATCCCTGTTCTTAATTGGCCAGCAAACTCGCCTGACCTTAACCCCATAGATTTTCTGTGAAGAGGAAGATGCGATATGCCAGACCCAACAATGCAGAAGAGCTGAAGGCCACTATCAGAGCAACCTGGGCTCTTATAACACCTGAGCAGTGCCACAGACTGATCGACTCCATGCCACGCCGCATTGCTGCAGTAATTCAGGCAAAAGGAGCCCCAACTAAGTATTGAGTGCTGTACATGCTCATACTTTTCATGTTCATACTTTTCAGTTGGCCAAGATTTCTAAAAATCCTTTCTTTGTATTGGTCTTAAGTAATATTCTAATTTTCTGAGATACTGAATTTGGGATTTTCCTTAGTTGTCAGTTATAATCATCAAAATTAAAAGAAATAAACATTTGAAATATATCAGTCTGTGTGTAATGAATGAATATAATATACAAGTTTCACTTTTTGAATGGAATTAGTGAAATAAATCAACTTTTTGATGATATTCTAATTATATGACCAGCACCTGTACACCTAGGAGGGCTTGAGGGTGAGTAAATGATGGGATAATTTTAATTTTTGGGTGAACTATTCCTTTAAGGCTTCTTTGTGCCTGCTCAAATTCTGTGTATAGATGCAGTGCAGCATACAAGTCAGACTTAATGATTCCAGCTCTGATCTATCTCAGAATCTAAGTGCGCTTTTGTAATTGCTCTGTAAATGCATTTATGCAGCATTAAACAGTGTGTAAAACACTTTCAGAAGTGTTTCTTTGCCATCTTTGTAGCGTGAAATTCTATATCAGGCCAAACATGGGTTTTCCAAATCCAGATCGATCTGATCCAGATTAAACTTTTTGAACAACTGGGCCCTGAGAATTCCACCTTTATTGTACCGAGAAAAGATTCTCAGAGTATCAACAACAACGCCATCTGCTGGCTCGTAAAATTTGCAACAGCCATAAAACCTGTAAATATGAGTTTTATCAGCTGAGGAAGGGAGGGATTTTCCTTCTTTTTTGGAAGATGTAATTTCTTACATGATTGTATGTGTGTGTGTGTGTAATGTAACCTTCTCCTTTTAAATACTTTCATTGAAATACTTTGGTCAGATATTATTATTTCAAATAAATAATATGAAATTGCATAAATGATTCCAAAGTATTTAAAGGGAGAAGGTTACATTAAAAACATACATTTTTTGTGTATACACACGCAGACGTTTAGGTAAGAAATTATATCTTTTAAAAAATAAAGAAATTTCCTCCGTTCCTCAGCTGATAAAACTCATATTTACAGGTTTCATGGCTGTTGCAAATTTTACGAGCCAGCAGATGGCGTTGTTGTCGATACTCTGAGAAGCTTTTCTCTGTACAGTCAGGTGGAATGCTGCTCAGGCCAGGAAGTTCAAAAGGTTTAATCTGGATCAAAATGATCTGGAAATTCAATGTTTTGCTATCCAGGATCAGGTAATCCATCTAACTTTTGTGCCTGTTTTTTCAAAGTAAAATCAGTTGGATCACCTTGATCCAGGTACACACTTTTTCAGATTACCAAATCTGGAATAATGCTCTAAATGGGTTTACATTTCACACTACTAGCTATATAAAGAACATGAGGTAGAATAATCATTGTAGGGTCACTTTATGTTTTTATTTGAAGAAACCGAAAACAGCACAATAAAACAATACAAACATCCCTTTCCATTTTCATTTTCCTTTAAAGGCACACTATGTAGTTTTATGCTGCTAGAGGTCGCCTATTCAAAACAAAGGCGTAGCTTGATGACGCCGATATACCGATATGGATTCATGGGAGATGTTGTCTTCACCTCACAGCTGGTGGAAAAGAAACGGGACGGGACTTGGGCAGAAATCATGTACATGTATGAGATTATTAACATTTTATGTAGTATGAAGCAGAGCAGGGTCGAGTGCTGTGGGAACGTAACGAGGCGCTGGAGTGATTGCTAATAAGAGACAAGCGCGACACATGGCTCTAGAGCAGTGGAGCTTTTATTATGCTGCAGTCGCTTCTTCCGGTCAAGTGTATGGGGTAACGCAGCCCTCTTTATCATATTAGATACATTTGAGTGTGTTGATAATGATGTTATAACATTACTCTGTGCGTTCGCTCGGCGGCTGCTATGAGACACTTGTTGCACACTGCAGTAAGCTAGATCTGTCACATCCACACGTCACATGAACTTTCAGTTTGTTTGTTTTCTTCTGTCAAGTGCTTCTTTGTTTTAGTTTCCCGCCACTATCTGTTACTATGGACATTAATCGTCCTCATCACAGTTGTTAGTTATTTGAGTTAACTCGTAGGTGTATATCAGTTCAGTTCTGTTGGTGTGTCTTTGTCGGGTCTCGTTTTACGTTTGTAATGAGTTGGTGTATGTTCTGATCTGGATTCTGTATTCTCTCTGTGGATTATCAAGTAAACACTTGTTTAACTCTATTCTTCCTCGTCGTGTGCTTGATACACCACCGTTATGTAACAAGATCAATATTAGCAAGGTCCCTTTAAGACAAGTCGGCGCGGCGGCCATCTTTGAAACACCTCTCGGGCATGCAAGTGCAGCTCGTATCTCTTTGAATGGGGAAACATCAAATTCTCCATAGCTGTTTGCCAAGCTTTCGATTAAATTACAAAATAACATGAATGCAGTCAGTTATGTAATAATATTGATTCAATGAGGAAGTACTTCCAATTCAGGAAAAATGCTGCCTTGGTGACCCAATGAACTAATAAAATCTGAAAAATATAATTTGATGAAAAGTTATTGTTCTTAAGACTTCAGATATTGTAAGCAGTAGCACTTGTAAAAAGCAGATATTGTAAGCACTTCACCTTGGAACATTTTATGCTTTCATTCAGGTCTTGAATGTTATATTATGCATTATAATCAGACCATGCATGTACTACTCTGTATATGAATATATGTGGGTGTTCAAAGATATCCTGAAGGTGCTCATAACTGGACACACTGAGGGAAAGACACTGATAATTGACCAGGACTGTTCCATCAGGCACAATTCTGTTTACTGTAAAATGCATGCTTTGACATATAGTTCAGTCAGAGTAAGTGAATTCTCAGCATGGCTGCAATCTTTGGTATTTGGAACATTTTCTGTGATGGTCCGGCCAGTTTGTGGTTATTAAAGTAGCACATAACGCAAGAGGACATATTTGTAATACTTTTTGTAGATGTAAATGTAGTTTGAAAGAAGGTGGAGCATTTCAGGGAAAGACAACAATCACATTTGCCATAAAACATGAGGAATATGCATATTTTCATATTTTATCTGCTATGTCAAATAGGAAAACCATCACATAAACTATGAATAAGCTATACAGTTATGCACTGCAAGGTGGTGTACTCAATAGAAATAGACATAGGTGATAGAGATTGGCAGAGATGTTTATTTTGGGGAGTGTTGATGCAATTACACTGTCCAGGCAAGTTTTCAGGATTTCTGTCTGTAAAAGATTAAGAATTTTCTCTGATTAATGTCATTTGCCAGGTGAGGGCAGCAGAATTCATCAACTATTAAAATCTGTTATCATAATTACTAATAAAAGAAAAGTACTTCCTTTTCTCCAGTCTGGATTCTATTACTGTAAGTTTTCCTATTAGTGCAAGCACTTATGTCATTTTAACACCACAAAAATGGCATATATACCACAAAAGGTGCATTTACACAGGGCGCTTAAAGGGGTAGTTCAACCAAAAATAAAAAATTCTGTCATTAATGATTCATCCTCGTGTTGTCCCAAACCCCATAAGACATTTGTTCATCTTCGGAACACAAATGTAGATCTTTTTAATGAAATCTGAGAGCTTTCTGTCCCTCGATTGACAGCCTGCACAACTCTGTAAAAAATTATTGTTGGTTTAACTTAAACTGAGTTCAGTAAAATTAAAAATTTGAGTTAATACGATGAAGGAGATAAATATGTTATCTGAACCTCTTTAATTATCTAAGTTGATTTGACAAAATAAAAAAAGTTGTGATAACAAATCATGAAAATATTTTTTTTTTACAGCCCCAGAAAGGTAGTAAAGTCTCGTAAAGACATCGTTAAAGTAATCCATGTGACTCTAGTGGTTTAACCTCGGTTTTATGAAGTTCTTTGTTTGCGACAAATATATAATTTACCACTTTATTTACAAAATATTCATCTCTAACGCGCGTTCACGCAACTTCTGCGTCGTGGTACTCTCATGAACATGCGCTGGAGATTAATATTTTGTAAACACAGGACTGTCATAACATTATATAGCCTACCACAATGTCGTATACACATGCAGTAATTTCATCATTCTCTGATGTAGGCTACTGCAGCGTCAGAAACTAACTATTTACAAAATTAATGATAAATGCTTGCAAATGACAGTCCTGTGATATATAATGCTATTTTGTTGCAATGAAGCTTTTTAAAATAAGAAGAAAGTCCGTGGCTGCTGAGATGCCGCTGTAGCGACAGCTGCCGGAGAATATCCGTAGCCACTGGAGATGCCACCTGAAGTGCCGCTACGAGATGCTGCAATTTCAGCTTTGTGTAGCAGATATAGCCTATCAGAAATTAATTTCTGTATTAACTGAATATGAGTTTATATTCAAGTGCATTTCAAAGCAATGGATAATACTGCAGTTTTATATATGTGATTTACTATTTTGGTCGGCACTGAAAAACACAACTGGTATTGACACTTATTACTGGATATGTAGCCTAAATAAACACACGAAACAATTTCAGCTTTCTCTTATGTAGTGGAGCATCAGAACGTTATTAACAAAATTTATGATAAATGCTTACAAATGATAGTCCTCTGGGTTATAATGTTATTTTGATGAAATGTAGCCTACTTTTTAAACTAAAATAAAAAATATTACATTAGCCATGTTTCCCAACCTTTTTTCAGTCACGGCACCCACATTAAATTTTCAAAAAAATGTGGCACCCTATACTAGTGTTGTCATGATACTGGATCTAACTTCGATTCAATACCTTGAATAGTATTGATATTTGATACCATGGGGAAGAACCACTGTGTATACTGTCATATAGATATTTTTAATATGATGTAATTTTTTTGTCCATCCATTGAAAGTCTAGGCATTCAATAAATTTTTCTGAAGAGATCACTTTATATGATGACAGATTTTAATTAAGGCTTTTATTCATATATAAACATCGCTCAATTACTTAGTTTTAGCATGCAACTCTTGATGGCGCAGGCTGATAGGTCTTTAATTCATTTGGTAGCGATTATTTCATTATCTACATGGCACAGCTGATTGGTTGCTATTGCATCAGTGGCCAATGAGCTGCGGCTCAACATTCAAACAAAAACCAGTACTGTTGCTGCAGCGCGCTTTCAAAACGCATCTGGAATCAACATCTAAGATGAATGATTGATGTTTTATTCCACATCTCTGTGCATATTGTGTGGTCCGATTATTAATTCCTAAATGGAGCAATTTTTACAAATTTTAAACTAGCTTTATGTTAGAAATGGTTTAATTAGTGTCATGTCAACAGTTGCATGAGTGAATCACTGAAGCATATAAGCAGCAGTGTTTACTGCATGTATTTATGTAGCAGCAGCGGCCTATTGCATGTCATTGCTGTTTTATATATAAATAAGCATATATGCTGTTTAGTACGGATACGAAAACAGTGTTATAAGCATTTGCGCTTTAAACAGTGTTCACCATATTGGGGTATAACTTTAATGACGCATTCATTTATTCCCAAGAGCAATGTTTTCATTAGCTATGCTAAATGTGTGTGGTTGATTCAGATGCTTGTTGTGTCTGAGTCATGCTAAAAGAACAATCTAAATTAAGTTAAATTTAGTGTCATGTTTATAGTCTTATGGAGTGATTTACTAAGCATAAGCTGGGAGTACATATGTCTTGGCGATAGATCTGCTTGTTTTGGGGGGTGTTTTTTCCTATCCCTTCCTGTCTCATCTCATCATTCCTATCTGTGTCATCATTGTGCAGATATGTATATCTGCCGATGCAGCAACTGTTTTCTTGTATTGTCTATTCTGCCACTACTTCAATTTGAACTGAATAGTTCAATTCAATTTGACTTAACATGCTTAAGATGTGGATGTTGTTTCCACATGTTGGAAACGTTTTCTTCATCTACAGTATTAACAGTAATCAGTTATGATTCATCACCAATATACAATACACCAATATAATGCAGGCCAATGACAAGAAATTTGATTTGCATCATCACTGGTTTAATCCTTTAACTGTTGCTTTTCATTGACAAGAATACATTGGCTAACAAATTTGCAATGCACTAAATTTGACTGTACTCACTTTGACCTTTCCTGGATGGTGAAAATGGAGGGTGGTCACTCCTCAAATTGGACACACTGAGGGAAAGAAATGACTCAAAGGACCAGGCCTGTTATAACACAATAGTGATGACTTTATTTTTAAATTCAGACACAAATAGTGGGCTTTGCCTTAGTTCAATAATCAATTGCACCATGGTTGCAATCTTTGGTATTTAACCTTAAGTTTGCTGGGCAGTTTTCTGTGGCAATAAGCTGGTCTGACTGATTTGAGGTTATTAAATTGAAAAATATCTGTGACACATTGTAAGAGAGTCACAAGAGAACTTTTGTGTAATACTTGTTCATATATAAATGTATTATGAGGAAAATGTAGATTGCATGTTGAGAAAGAATATGCACATTTGATGCTTTTCAAAGGTAAGTTTACTCAAGAATTACAATGGTGTAGAAAGACTATTGATGTGCATAGATCGAGTTTTATTGTCGATGGTGCCAGTCGACAATAAAAGCTGTCCAGGCAAATTTTAAGCATTTCTGTCTGCAAAAAGCTTAGATATAGGGCTAGATTTACAAAACAGCAATTAGCATGAGAGCGCAATTCCAAAATTGCACTGATGGGAGTGGAAAGTTCTACAGGTGCGAATGACGCGCAAATTAAAGAATACAGACGAAGCTGGATCATTTCCATAATAACCAACAGAATCTACCAAAAGCAGAATCTGGTTTTGAACATGCTTTTTTTCGGCGGTAAATAATGGTGCAAAAACCAGTAAATTGACTAGCACAATCCTTAGTAAATCACCTTGCATGATTCATTTAAATACTCTCCTCCCATAAACTTTGCATCTGAAAGAGAAACTCCTACAAATGCATAGGCCTATGCAATAAGGATAGCCACAAAAATAAGTGTCTATGACTTTTCAGCGCTAATTTTTGATTTCATGTCTTTGGTAAATCCTGACAGTAGTTTTTTTTGTTGTTGTTTTTTTTTTTTACACTAAAAGAGGGTTTGCGCTGGCCAAGCTGTTAGTAACTAAATCTAAACGTGACATAAAATGTAATTGTATCCCTCAAATCAGACTGATTGATTGATTGGTTGAACAAAGATGTTGATCCAGGAGCCTGTTGTACTTGGTGAAATCACATTCATCAACTTTTGCCAGTTGAGGGCAGCATACACTGGAGGAAAAAAAGATACTTTGGACCAACTTAAAAAAATTACTCTATTTTTTTTTTTTTTTTTACAGCCAAATTTATTAGTTTTCATCAAATTATATTTATATATTACATTTTGAAAGACAAAAACAGTAATACAAAGTAAAAAAAAAAAAATTATAAAAACCATGTGCGATTTACTTTTGAGTTTTCATTTAACAAGAAAATTTATTCTCAACATGATTCCCATTATTGAAATTGCATTAAATATTTGTTTGGATTTTCTGTGGCATAAGAGATGTCATACAGCAGGGTGCTGGTCTGACTGGTTTACCTTGTTTCTGGGGAAATGATTCCTTTTCTTACCTTTTGAAAGTTTGCTAGGATTTTTTCTAATGCATGCTGTGAAATAAGTGTAAGATTAACATTAATCAGAAAAAAAAACCCACACAGCAGCATTTTCAGCTTTGGCAGTGAGCACACAGTTAAAATGAAAGTATAATTTCATGTCATTTTCTGAGCTGCAAAACAGGTTTAGGTTTGTACCTGACCCAATAAACACTGACATGTTCCCTCAGTATCTGCTGTGATTACCTGACTTGGCCAAAACACCCTGACATGTCAGTATAATTCAGGAGAAACCTTCTTGTGGTGTATAAGCACTCTACACTTTTGCAGTATACTGATTTGTCATCCTTTTAATACCTGAAAACATCTTTTATCCATGATATTCCTTCACAAAGAATAAATAATGTACAAAATAAATGAGCAATATCTTGACCACGTCTTAAAGGATTAGTTCACTTAATGAAAATTAGCCCAAGCTTTACTCAACCTCAAGCCATCCTAGGTGTATATGACTTTCTTCTTTCTAATGAACACAATCTGAGATATTTTAATAAATATCCTGATGCATCTGAGCTTTATAATGGCAGTGAACAGGGGTCACGAGTATGAGCTGAAGAAAGTCCTTCCATCCACATCTATCCATCATAAACATACTCCACACGGCTCCGGGGGGTTAATAAAGGCCTTCTGAAGTGAAGCGTTGCGTTTGTGTAAAAAAAATTATATCCATATTTAACAATTTATGAAGTAAAATATCTAGCTTTCACCCATCCGCCCTCCATATTCAACATACGCCTTTTCAGGGCTAATTTTGCACTGCTCGTGTTTTAAAAGCTCAAAAGCTCCACTCTTCACTATTATAACCCATTTTAATTGAAACCTCAAAATAATTGAACATTAAACACTATCAAGTCTCCCCCTTTGCCCCCCTCATCTTGCTCAAAAACACACACACACACACACACACACACAAATAATACTTCATTTTTTAAAACATTTTTTACTCTTCCTGTTAAGTCCCAAAACATGCTGGGAACTACAGATTCAGTTATGTCAACAACAAAGCTCTTTTTCGAGTAATTTATTCGTTCAAATTCATCCTACATAATTTCATCTACTGTAGCACAGAGAATTACATTAATTGAAAGCATTTTCCCGTTTTTTCTGAGACAATTTCTGGTGTCTGGACCATCTCTTACACAACTTTGATGTGCTCTTCAAATATCCAAAATTAGGCTTGTGGGCAGTAGCCAATCTGTGCTTTCCTGTTTTCCATAAACATCTAAAACCAAACATTAAATGGATAGTTCACCCAAAAGTGAACACTTCATCATTTACTCTCCCTCAAGTTGTTCCAAACCTGTATGAATGTCTTTATTCTGTTGAACACAAAAGAAGATATTTTGAAGAATGTTGGTGAACAAAAAGTTGCTGGTAGCCTTTGACGTCCATAGTATTTTTTCCCCCACATACTATGGAAGTCAATGGCTACCAGCAACATGTGTTCTAATAAGACTAAGTAGACAAGCCATATTATATGTGAGCCCACCAGGTGAAAACAGATCCTGTTTTAATAAGCTCTGTCTTTATACTGTCACAGTTCCCGTCAGTCCTGGACTCCATTTCCCATCATCCTCCCTGGCCCTCACCTGCACTCACTCCACCATCAGGTAAGCACACACACCTGTCCCCCATCAGCACCTCATCACACTGGACTATATAAGCACACCTTTCACCTCCCTCTGTGGTCTGGTCTCGTTGATACGAAGAGGACATTATCTCCAAGATTTCCAAGGACTTTTACCCATTCCATTCCAGCGTGTCTTCTGTGTGTGAGTTTACATACCTACCTGCTTTGTGTGATCCTCCCATCCATCCTCATTCCACCATCCATGGCTTGCATTACTGTGTCTTCCCTGCTGTTTGTTCAAATAACATCCATCATCACTTACCTCTGTGTCTCCGCCTATCTGTCCATAACATATACAAGTCTTTATACAAAACAAAAGATTTTCCCTCCAGTCATTTCACCCTCCACCCATGACAGGAATTGAGCTTATGTATATTTAAAAGTGAAAGTATTTAACTAATTACTGTTTAGTGCATCGGAATGTCTCTTATTTAGATAGAGAAGAAAGCACATTCACTTTTTAAGTCTCAAGGAAGATGCATGTCTAAAACTACACTTATGTGAATCAACCTGTGAGTATGACTGATTATAGTTTGAGTTAATATAGCAGTGTTTTTTAAACTTAATTATGTAATACATATTCAAAATTTAACCATGTTCCTCTTCCTTTCATCTAAATATTTTAACAGTTTCTTTTGTAAATTATATGCATAAATAAGAGAGATGGAGGACCCTGATGAAAGCAGTAGTATTCAAAGGTAAACTACAATCAAATACTAACTCTTTATAAATATTAATAATTTACTGTGAAAGGACACATTTTGACAAAAATTGTGTTGTGTAAAAACAGGAAAACAAGTTATGTACATAAACAAGAAGAAGAAACTAAAGGTAGGGTAATATATTTGTGCAATTTACATGCATCCATTAGTTCAACCAATGCTGTGAGTTTGTGGCAGATGAGAGGTAGTGTACATGAAAGTCTTAATTTTGTGGTGACAAGTGACTAAGAAATTATACACTTCAGCTTTAATAAAAACCCTCCAGCTCATTAAAAAGGGGCTACAATCATGTAAATAAACTCTTCTCCAAATATTCCCTTCCCTCAGGTTACATTAGATTCACTGATGTAGGACCACACTCTGTGCGCTTAGAGTGGGGCGATCTAGATGTGGCTGCAAATGGACAACAGACATTCAAAATCAAATGGAAGGCTTCAAGAGTAACTTATTCTTACACAACACGTGCAAATCATTATGAGATAAAACAACTCCTGCCTGGAACAAAATATGACATCACAGTAGTGGCAATTGAGGACAACTGCAAGTGTTTCTATCAATCTGTGTGTACAGGTATATAAACTTATTTCTGCTTACATTGATCATGTACATTATATTATGATAAAATACAATACCACAAATAATCAAAGAAAATTGATCAATTTTCATCATTGACTCCTCAGTACAAAAAGTAGAAAATCAATTTGGCAATATATTACAAAAAGAAGCATATCTAAACTGAAAAGTAGATTGAAAGCAAAAGAAAACAATGTGTTAGTTTTGGATTCATCCATAAATTAGCATAATAGATAAAACAATATGATGAAAAGACATACAGTGATTTGTTTTTCTTCATTCTTTAAATATCTTTATGGGTGTGTTTTATAAGTGCATTCTAGAGTACTTTTTTTCTTTTAATTGCAGAATGCAAATTTCAGTAGTGCTTTAACTCCACCTGCATCCTCCACTTATTTAAATCTTAAAAACTAAATTACATACATATTTGAATATATTAAGCCTAACTGCTTTAAAACTTACTAAAATATCAAAATGACTCCTTTTAAAGTTTCTAAAGCTAGTTTTTACATTTTCTACATGCGGGTAGAGCTTGCCCATGCAAAACACAATGTTAGGGGTTGTTGCCAGGACTTAAAGTGTAACTTTGATGATTTTCAACCCAATTTGCATTGTTACAACATCAGTAGTATGTAATTGAACAAATGTTTACTTATTCTCGGAGTTATATTTGTCAGCAAAAACGCATCATCTAGCAGACTTTTGACAGCTCCAGGGTTTTAGTGAAAACTACAGATTGTACTTCTGCATTTTTCTATCCCCGCCCTTGGGCAGTTGGATCAACAGAGGGTCATTAAAAGAACAGTTATTGTAACACTAGCTGCGTTTCCATTTCCCTTCAAATTGCACAGATTGAGATCGCGAATTGAAAAGACATCAATTTCTCAAAAACATTCTCTTGCAAAAAAAGTTTTTACGTTTGCATGAGGTGGTTTTTCAGGCAATTCGAAAAAGAAATATTTTGCAAAACTGCAATGGGAACCTGGTGTAAAAGTCAATCATTCTTTAAAGATGGTGCGGTATGTTTGAACAGAAGACGACACAGGGTTCTTTATTAAATTCATAAAAGACAAAAGAATTACAGGAATACTGGATTCTAAACATCAAAGAAATGCCACAATTTATCAATACCTCAAAGCTGGAGGGAGAAACACCCAAAGAGACAAGGGCTTTCCTTGCCGTTAATGCATGGATAACACACCTACGTCTCCTTCGGTTAAAATAACGCTAGAGCAGTGGCTGCTATATACTTAAACCTACTAACATCCGTTGCAATGATTTTTGGAATGACCTATGGCGAGAGGAAAAAAAATAAGTTTAAGTTGCATAACATTGGTTAATTGAAACAGCATCATTTTGCAATAGTTTTTTTATCGACATTTAAAAAATATCGCAAAAGTTTTGCCCAAATCTATAATGGAAACCCAGCTACTGAAAACTGTATTGTACTTTGTCTACTCTTTAAACAGCAATATATTGTATTTATTATCTATAGTAAAACTGAAGCACTATGGCAACAGCTTTTTTACCTGTACACAACGGCGATTTGCTTCACGAAACTGACAGAATGGCAGTTTTTCCCCTCTGTTTGGCCTAAAGCACACTGTGTTCATGGTTTGAACTGTTTCCGTTTGAAATGTTGACTACAAACTTCAGATGACTTCAGATTTTCTGTCATGGCGAACTGTATTTATGATTCTTTGCGGTCTTTAGCCACTGCCTACAGTGTGCTGGATTCTTCACTGGAAACTTAAAAGAAATCACTCCTGCTAAACATTTACTATTTGAATTCTTGCACCCGGCTGAAATCATGAGTAGAGAAAACAGAGGAAAAAAAGGCTGTTGTCTTCCCTTTTGCCAAAGAAAAAGTAGAAAAACTTCACCCATACACCTTGCTTTAGTAGGAAATTCTTCTTAGCAAACTTTTAGTAATAATGGTGTTGACTTATATTGTTTCCTGGTGCAAGAGTTCAAAGAGTAAACATTTAACAGGAATGAGTTACTTTCGGTTTCCAGTGAAGGAGAAATGTATATGCAAAGAAGCCTAAATATAGAGAGAATGCCGCAACAGAAAATCTGAAAAACCTCAATGTTTGTAGTCAACATTTCAAACTGGATGGCCACGGACACATTGTTTTTAGGTCAAACGGAGGGCAAAAAAAAAACAGAAAGAAACTGCCCTGGAGTTTTTGACTTTTGTTTTGCTGATAAACTGGTTTGACGACAGGACCTACATTTTCCCATAGTCATTAAGTTGCGACCCACTTTTTTTCACTTTATATATACACACACTACCAGTCAAAAGTTTGGACATGGTAAGATTTTTAATGTTTTAAAAAGAAGTTTCATCTGCTCACCAAGGGTGCATTTATTTATTTAATTAAAAATATAGTAAAAACAGTAATATTGTGAAACATTATTACAATTTAAAATAACTGTGTTTTCTTTGAAAATATTTTAAAATGTAATTTATTCTTGTGTTGGCAAAGCATCAATTTTCAGCATCATTACTCCAGTCTTCAGTGTCACATGATCCTTCAAAAATCATTCTAATATGATGATTTGATGCTCAAGAAGCATTTATTGTGTACAGTATTTCTTTTTCAGGATTCTTTGATGAATAGAAAGTTCAAAAGAACATCATTTATCTGAAATACAAAGCTTTTGTAAGATTATACACTACTGTTCAAAAGGGGTCAGTAAGAATTTTTATTTTAATTTTTTTGAAAAGAAATTAAAGAAATTAATTTTTTTTTTCAGCAAGGATGCATTAAATCAATGTCTTTTAGTGACAGTAAAGACATTTATAATGTTACAAAAGATTATATTTCAAATAAACGCTGTTCTTTTGAACTTTCTATTCATCAAAGAATCCTAAAAAAGAAATATTGTACACAATAAATGTTTCTTGAGCATCAAATCAGCATATTAGAATGATTTCTGAAGGATCATGTGACACTGAAGACTGGAGTAATGTTATGATTGGAGTAATGAACACAGTTAAATTGTAATAATATTTCACAATATCACTGTTTTTACTGTATTTTTAATTAAATAAACGCAGCCTTGGTGAGCAGACGAAACTTCTTTTAAAAACATTAAAAATCTTATTGTGTCCAAACTTTTGACTGGTAGTGTGTGTGTGTGTGTGTGTGTGTGTGTGTGTGTGTATATATATATATATATATATATATATATATATATATATATATATATATATATATATATATATATATATATATATATATATATATATATATATATATATATATATATATATATATATATAAATATACACACACACACACTAGAGTATTAGAAGCAATCAAATCAACACGAGTACAACAGTATGTAAGTGCCTTGTCAAGTTACAGTTTCATCAGTAAAGTGCACGTAGCAAGGTGTTTTTTTTTTTTTTTTTTTTTAAATAAATAGAAGAAGAAAGAATAGAAATCGAAAAAGTAAAAGTAAAGTATAAATAGAAAGTAAGTGTTAATATTACTGGGTCAAGTGTTGACGAAAAAGATATGTCTTTAGCAGTTTTTTGAAAATGGCTAAAGACTCAGCTGCTCAGATAGAGCGTGGTAGGTCATTCCACCAGCCAGGAACAAATAATAAGTAACCATGTTAACAAACATAATAATCAGACAGAAACCAAGGAAACCAAAACTAAATAGAGCTAGGAAACAGGAACTAATGACATTGTCACGATTATGTTCTGTTTAGGTAAATCCTGTCATGTCTGTATGAGTTCATTAGTTTCTATGGTTACTGATTAGTTTATCCTTGTCCAGCTGTTCTTGTTTAGTTCCCTCATTTACTATGTGTATTTTCTGTTCTGTTCAGTCCTTTGTCAAATATGGACAACCCCACCACTGGGTTAAAAATTTAATTTAAAAATTGAACCCTATGGCTGGGTTTGTCCATATTTGACCCAAAATTGGGTTGAAACAACCCAACATTTTTTAGAGTATACCATCATTTAATGAATGAAAACAAAGACATTCAATTTTTTTAGAGCTTGTGAAAAGTTTTTGAGACCACCAACTTGGTTGAGAATGTAAAAATTAAAAACATGATCCTAGCTATTCAACCAGGTGAAATTGTTGTTTTGTATTATATTTGAGTTTACTCATTATTTTTCCCTAAAGCAATACCAGCACCTGAGAATTTTGAATATGTCTCAGAGGATCCAACATCTGTATTATTACATTGGACATCACCTCAGAAAATGGACCCCATTAATTACAAATTCCAAGTTATACTGTATAAAAATGATGAAGAAATGCAATCAGTGGATGTGGAATCAAATGAAAATACCATTTTGATGGACAATCTTCTTCCTTCCACTGAATACAAAGCTACAATAAACACAATACTGGATGATGACAAACAGAGTGAACCAGCTGTTTTAATCGTCCACACAAGTAAGTGACTACTTTAGGAGCCTGCTTGTGTACAGCCAATGCATTTTAATAATATTTAGTCAATGCTCAAATTAAAATTTTATGCACAAAACAATATTTTTAACCCTCAATAGAGCCACTCCCACCAGAAAACCTGGAAATCAAAAATGGTGCAACTTCTGTTTATCTGAAATGGACTGATCCCATCACTGATGACAAGATCAAGAACAGTTTTAGGGTGATCTGCAGTGATGAAGTCAATACAATGTCAATTCTAACAAAGAACAGAGAAGCAAATGTATTAAGTTTACAACCAGGAAATGAATATTCCTTCTCTGTCTGCACTGTAGTTGAATCAAATGGCAAAAACCTTGAGAGCATTCCTGTAAAAATCACACGACGCACAAGTAAGTTGTTATTATTATTATTATTATTATTATTTACAACCCTGCTGAAAATACCAGCACAGACCTTTCCAATCTGATCGAGGTTGATTTGGTTCTTCTTTAGCTCAAAGCATGGTGCTAACAAAGCAATGCAGAAATGCACTGATAAAATGTCTACCTTACAATGTAAACTAAGATAAATTATAGGGGTGATGAACTGAGAAATCAAATTATCCTTGAGCTTTTGACATATAAGAGGTCATCATACTATAAGAATATCCTGTAAGTTTCAGAACTGAAAACTTCCTTGTTAGTCCAATAAAAGCTTTTATTGACACCAGACCCAGCAAACGACAGGTTTTTCAAAGTGGGGATATGACGTCAAAGAGCAGCAAGAAGAAGATCAACGCCTACTTCATCAATGCCTGTTTAACCCTGCCCACCGATTCGCGCATAACATGCAATAGAATAGATAGCCTAAGTAACATAGGCCTACGTGGTGCTAAACCAGATTGAGCTAAGCAATAAACATGCCATTGAGGATTACAAAATATTGTGCAGTGCCTGGACTCGTCAGTAATGCAACATGTAAGTAACTGTGTTAAATCTAATGCCTGATCTGATATGTAATGATTCAAGTACAGTCAGATGTTCTTTGTCAGTGTGTCAGTAAATCAAACCAGTGACTAAACGTCAACTTGCGTTGTTTCTCTTGGTAGGATGAAAATAATCTGTTATTTAATTGTGATTAAATTATATAAAGAAAGCGATCAAAGAAAGCTCCCTTTGCAATCGTTGGAGCAGCGCGTGCTGAAGCTGTCAATCAAATAGCGCAAGTTTATCATGAGTGACACACACAAAACTCCTGTTTTATTCAACAAATCTCTTAATTATATCGCATTTGCACTGTTAGTGAAGATGAAAGTATTTGTTAGTGTACAGAAATTGAGTTGCAATGACGAGATCAGTCAAAACGATCGGTCATTTTCTAAAAAAAAATACAACTGTATATGCTTTAAAAACACAAATGATCGCCTTGCAAGTGGTTCCGCCATTCCGCCTTCCATATTCTTCAAAAAGCTTACGCTGTATGTCCTACGCCTTCCCTATTCCCTATTCTAGGCGTAGGACATACAGCGTAAGCTTTGTGAAGAATACGGAAGGTCGAATGGCGGAACCACTTGCAAGGCGATCATTTGTGTTTATAAAGCATATACAGTTGTGTTTTTTTTTTTTTTAGAAAATGACCGATCGTTTTGCTAGATAAGACCCTTATTCCTCGTCTGGTATCGTTTAAAGCCCTTTGAAGCTGCACTGAAACTGTAATTTTGACCCAGTGAAGTCCATTATAAGGAGAATAATTCTGGAATGTTTTCACCAAAAACCTTCATTTCTTTTCAACTGAAGAAAGAAGGACATGGACATCTTGGATGACATGGGGGCGACTAAATTATAGGGAAAATTTTTAAAAATCATATAGGTTAGGAATGACATAAATAAACATGTGTGAACTATCACTTTATCAAGTTTGCTTGGAGCACCAACATTCAAAACGCTTGCTGGTCTTTTCAGCAGAGAAAGAATCATTTCTCATCTTGATTTAAAGCATATATAACTGTATATATACATATATAACATATAAAATGCATATATATAACACTGCATTGCAGATATAAATATGGAATCTGTATTAATGGAATTGGGACTACAAAACCACCTGAGGGATAAACTGACACTAAAGTCTGTTTTGGAATTGAAGAAACCGTCTGATGAGGACCAAACTGCACATAGTTTTACATCTTTGCCGTGGCTTTTTCTCAGAAAGCTCATGATGGTCAATTCATCAGCCAGACTTATAAAATGTGCTTCAAAGTGTAGGTCTGAAATGCGGGAACCGGAAACCATTAATATCATGGAGGAAAATGATTTTTATAAAGATCAGGAGAGCATAAATCCACTAGATTTGATCACAGCTTTATTTCATTGTGCTGATCCTTTCCTACAGCAAGAAATGGCTCTAAAAATGTCATTGTGTCAGTTCTCTGTGCCTTTGCTGCTGCCAAACTGTGACACGAAGGAGTGCACTTTGATGCTTTGGGCCTTGAGGGACATAACAAAGCAATTTAGATCACATTCTTTGGGAGAAGATGCTTTAGAGGAAAACAGCATCGTGCAAACTGATTTGCCCCTGATCTCTTTTGTCAGACTAGGAAAAAGTAGCTTATCCAAGTCTGAATTTCTGAACAAACTCCTCAGCAACAATCAGCAAAATCATGACACTTTTGTTCACAGGAAACTGGAAAATGGGAACATTCATAGAAAGATCTGTAATGGTCTTGTTGAAATGAGCTGGTATCTCCCTGGTGGAAAGAGAAAAACTGACATTTTTAAAGAGCCAGTAGCCGTAGCTAATCTCCGTGGGGATATTTCTGAATTTGAGGCCCAATTCACCTTCTTGAGTGAAATGTCCGCTGCAGTTTTTCTGTTCTGTGATGATTTGGACTCAAACCAGACATATCTGAATTCACTGCAATACAGATCAAAATTGGTTCTGGTTTGTACCACAGATGGTCCAGCATCAAGAGACAATTTGAAACAGATGAAGCTCAAAACATACTCAACAATCCACAAGGATAGGAAGATGAATGATGCTGAATTTGTTGTTAAACTAAAGAAGACTGTTGCTGAAATACTTGCAGATTGTACAAAAGTGAGCATCGAAACTATGTCAAAGATCGCACCAGATCTGGGGATACTTGTAGATGAAAACAATACCTTTTGTCAAAAAGCAAAGGAAAGGGCAGACCTGATTACACAAGACATCACAGATATACCAGAGTACAAAATGAAGGAACTGCTTTTGCAAGGGAAACCATGGAAAGAGGTATCCAAACTTGAGAAAGAAATGTGTCGCCTTAAAAAGGCAAACAAACAAAACATTGAGCACTATATGAGTGAACTTAAAAGCGAAATTCAGAATATAAGAATGGAACAAGGAAGCAATGACATGACAGAAACAATGTATCAGTTTATCTCTGGCCTGAGCTGCTCCCTGAATGAGCAGCAATATTTTCTCAAATGGATGAAAATAACTTTGGACAGTCTAACAAGAAAACACCTGTCAAAGCTTAAGGAGCAGTATAGGGATGTATGTAAGAATCACACAGAGGATAAAGAACGTCTCAGAGATCTGGATAATCAGATTGCCAGCAGCTCTTTGGGAGTCCAACACTTCATGAGAGAGTTAAGTCAACTTTATGAATCAGCTCACTTCCAAGGAAACTGGAAAAACAGTACTCTTAAAAAACTGCCAGAAACATGTGCTCAGCTGATGCTGAATGGGTTTCCTCTAGAACTTATTGATGGAGATGCATCAAACATTCCACTGACGTGGATTAGAGATGTGCTTACGGCACTTAACAACCTCACGTCACCTCACAACAGGATACGAGTTGTAACAGTTTTAGGAGTTCAAAGCACTGGGAAGTCTACTCTCCTCAACACAATGTTTGGAATTCAGTTTGCTGTTAGCAGTGGAAGATGCACAAGAGGCGCCTTCATGCTTCTGATAGGTGTATCTGAGGAATTCAGATCAGAGCTTCAGTGTGACTATATCCTTGTGATTGACACAGAGGGGTTAAAATCTTCAGAGTTGGCGAAACTAGCTGATAGTTATGAGCATGATAATGAACTTGCGACCCTTGTTGTTGGACTCAGTGACATCACTATTGTCAACATTGCCATGGAAAATGCTACTGAAATGAAAGACATTTTGCAAATTGTTGTCCATGCCTTTCTCCGCATGAAAGAAGTGGGGAAAAGGCCCTGTTGTCATTTTGTGCATCAAAACACTGCAGATGTCGCTGTGTATGAAAAGACCTCGAGAGAGAGAAAGATGTTCTTGCAGAATCTAGATGAAATGACACAAGCAGCTGCTAAAATGGAGAAAAGGGGCAACAACAAGAAATTTACAGACATTCTAGAGTATAACATTGAAGAAAACAACTGGTACATACCTGGATTGTGGCTTGGAGTTCCACCAATGGCACCTATTAGTACCGGTTACAGTGAGGAGGTGAGTAATTTAAAGGATAGTATACTTGACATTTTCAAGGCAACAAAAGTCCCAGCACAGGATTTCATGGAATTTGAAGAATGGATACGAAGTCTCTGGAAGGCTGTCCAATTTGAAAACTTTATTTTCAGTTTTCGAAATAGCCTCGTCGCTGAAGCCTACTCCAAACTTTGTGTGGAGATAAACACTTGGGAATGGGTCTTCAAGAAGCACATGATTGCTTGGTACACAAAATCTGAAACCAAAATCACTAACATGGGTGTAATGTCAGTGCAGTCAATGGATGCACTTAACATTGATGACATATTGGTTGACTTAAAATATGAAGCTGCTGATGAGCTTGACAAAAAGGAGAAAATCTTTTTTGATAAAATTGAGCAATACTTTGAAAGCAATGAGGATCATGTGTACCTTGTTGAAAATCACAAGGAGGACTTTTTAAATAGTGTGCGGGGTCTTCGAAGGGAGACTGAGATGTTTTTAAAGAACAAACTAGAGAATGCTGTTTTGATACAGAAGGAAACTGAAAAGGTGGAACTTATAAAACAAAAGCAGAGGGATACCATGAAAGAAAAAGTGCACAATTTGATCAGTGTCTTTAAGAATAGAAGAAACAGCCTCTCTGAGAGTGAACTAGATGAGGAATTTAAAAAAATGTGGGATGGCACTGTGAGGCAGTATTCCTTCACATCTCTACCTAGGCAAGATGTGGTGAAGGAAACCTACAGACTTTTACACAATAACTTGGAAATGAAAGGTGGAGCTGTACGTGAGATGCTGTTAAATATCCCCAGTCTAGATCAGTGTGGCACTGGACCCTTTTTTGCAAAGGCTGAAATAGACAATATAATTCAAACATTCACACATTCTCTTCCACCTGAGCAGAGGGATAAAAGAAACAATTTATTACAAATTGCATGTGAAAGAATAATGCATAAAAGTGGAGAATTCATTAGTTGTAAGACAAGAGCAAAATCAGACTACATTAGTGCTGACATACAAGGGCTATTGTGCTACATTGACAAAACTTTGGAAAGCTATAAGGATCTACAGATCAGCCCAGAAAATGAAGCATCTCTCAAGATCCATATTTGCGGGAATGCAGCAAGATCTTTTCAGAAAATGCATGATGACTACATACAGAGAACTGACCCTTTGAAATCTCTGGAAAGGTTCAAGGAGCAATGGTTAGCTGACTTCAAAGACCTCTACTACCAACGTGACCAGTGCCAGAGCAAGGCAGAGATGTGTGCCATGCAATGCTTTGGCCCTGCCGTGATGGAATACATTCAAAAATGTCTTGGACCTGACATTGTGGATGAAATGTTGACAGGTGAAAGAAACTTTGATTTTGGCACACGCTCATTTTTCCAGTTTTCACTTTTAAAACAGCTGCTTCGGGATAAAGACTTCACCAATATTTTGGAGTATGTGGAAAACTATGAGAAGTTTGTAACTGAGTGGATTTCAGAGAAGATCATTGAACATTTTTCAAAGGAAGATGCTTTTCTAAAGTTAGAGATAAAACATTTGAACACAATCATCAAAAAAATCAAGGAAGCTGTAAGAGCACAGAGACAGGCGGATATTCGCCATAGCAATAGAGTTCAAGTGGTAACAAACATCCATAGTTTTGTAACCAATGTCTTTGCACGTCTTGATAAAGAGCTGGTCATACCAACTGACACTCTCAATGCTACTCTGGCTTTAAACAACTCTAACCCTGCTGAGTTTGCAGATTGTCTTAAATCATCAATAGACAAAATGCATCAAAGCTTAAAAGATCAGTTATGTAGAGAAAGCGATGTCAGGGATAAGCTAAACAGACTGTCACTGAACAGACCTCAAGAGGTGCTCTTCAGCAGAGTGTTTGGTTGTGGGAAAAAGTGTCCATTCTGCAGTGCACCATGTGAAGCTGGTGGAAATGACCATTCTGAACATTTTGCCTCCGCTCATCGGCCACAGGGCATTTGTAACTTTAGATGGATTCCAGGTGGAAAACTAATTCCTGACATATGTTCATCTCTTGTTGCTAGTAATAAAGAATTCCGCTGTCCAGACACAGGACATCAGTGGTATTTATATAAGGAATACAGACAGATCTACCCTGACTGGTGGATACAGCCTGAGACTAGTAGTGAGGCCACTGACTTCTGGAAGTTCATCTTTGCTAAGTACAATGCTCAATTTGCTGAACGATACAATGGTAAACCAGCAGACATACCTGATGATTGGTATAACATATCTGAACATCAGGCATATAAATGCTTGAAAAATACATACAAATACTCAAAAAAATAAAAGTAAATATCAATAATAATTCAAGGAGAGGTGAACTGAAGATGTACTCAAACCACTGACCAGGCAATTAAGCCTGTGAGCAAAGACCTGTAGAATAATGTACAGCAATTTTTGTTTAGATAACTAGTGTTTGCTGAATGACAATCAATGAAGAAATAAGTTTTGGAATCAGGAATAGAGCTCTGAACATATTTGTTAAAACTGGCATTGTTGTCTGCTAAAGTAGCTAACCACAATTTGATTCAATTTATTTAAACAAGCAAAATATTTTTATTTAATTAGATTACTATAAAACATTGTTTGGATTAAAAAAAACCTGAATTACCTTCTGTAACTTGGTTAATGGTTATTTTTGTTTGTGTGGCATATTAGGCTTTAGAGTAGCTGAGCGATTTCTCAGTGTACAATAATGTTAACATGTTTGAAATGTTTTATGATAGATATTGTAAAATATTTGCCATTCTAATGTTTGTAGAACTTAATGTAAAATGAAAAAAATATATATGTGAATATCAATCAAAAACATTTTATAACTCTTTACTGATTATAATTGTAGAATTAGTCTTACAAAGAAAAAAACAATAAAGGTCTTGATTCTTTTTCTTTATTATTTGTTTTTTCTCTTTTATTTCTGTTTCGTCATAAAACACTTATCCATATGCATACACACAGTTTACAGTTTGAGCTGTACTAAATTTGCACTATGTGCAATGTCAAATTTTTTGAAGCATTAAATGGCAAAAAGTTTCTCTACACCAATGACTGCAATCCTAAATGATAAAAACGGTTCCCTTTATGACTAAACTCATACTAAATACTGATGGATAAAATGTTTGCTGTTTATGGTAAAAACAAAAATGCTAAATGGTGTCTACAGGAGAACACTGAGAAATTACTGAGAATTAAGATGGGAAATAATTGACACAAAGGAAAGATACAGGATTATCTTTACCATTCAATTCAATAAGAGAGAGAGTCAGAGAGAGAGAAAAAGCCTGTTATGGGTGATCATGGTTTATGTCTGTTTTTGGTGGGTTTTAGTTCTGTTTCCTTGGTTTCAGTTAGTTTCTATGGTTTTTCATTGATGTGATTATGATTTGCACCTGTTGTTCATTGTCGTTGATTAGTTTGCCTTGTTATTTAAGCCCTGTGTTTTGTTTAGTTCATTTGTCTGTTCGTATCACATTATACTGGTTGTTCTGTTCCTGTTTTGAGTGCTAGTTTTCTAGTGTTTTGTTTTGAGTAAATAATTAATGAATCCACTACTGCCTGTTTAAATCCAGCCTTTTTATTTTCATTGGATGCAACCACATCACGACAGAAGAATAGACCAATAAACGGATTTATCAGCAGTAAAAATCCTCCTCCTCTCACAGGGGAATGCTCCCTTGAGAGACACATACAGGACTTCTTGGATTTATGTTCAGATTTTCAACCCAGAGGCATTTTTTTTTTTTTTTTTTTACATAATTTCCATAGTTTCCCCTTTACCATCTGTGAGAGATAGTAGGAGTTCAGCACACCAGCTGTGCAAACAGCACCCTGCATCTACAGCCACTGTCCCAGCGGATGTGAAACCACCCTTATGCAATAAATATATATAAATTTCCTAATATATGAATGATCAATATATTAAATGATTCAATTGTACATTAAAAAGTATACAGAATATTGGATATATTAAAATATATTGAATAATACATAAGGAATTGCCGCTTTCATATATTGAAAAAAAAAAAAGTGACAATATATTTACTTATATATCATAATGTACATAAAATTTTATATTCAGTAATACACCTCATAACATATAGATGTACATGGTGGAGGTGTGTATACTAATAGTGTGTTCGAATATGCCTACTTACCTACTATATAGTAGGAGAAAACAGTACGTGAAAGGAGTAGTATGTCCGAAAACTCAGAGTATTCATAAAACATTAAGCGAGAAATCCCCACATGGCCTACTGTCCATGGCACACAAATTTAAATGTTCCTGAAAGCCACTGTCACAATCACTACACATTAAAGTTCATTTTGAAATGAAAATTAGCCCAAGCTTTACTCACCTTCAAGCCATCCTAGGTGTATATGAATTTCTTGTTTCTGTTGAAAACAATCTGAGTTATATTATCTGGTGGAAGCTAGATATTTTACTTTATAACTTGTTAAATATGGATATTTTTCTTACACAAACGCTTCACTTCAGAAGGCCTTTATTAACTCCCCGGAGCTGTGTGGAGTACGTTTATGATGAATTGATGTGGATGAAGGCACTTTCTTCAGCTTCATACTCGTTGGTCCTGTTCACTGCCATTATAAAGTTTGGATGCATCAGGATATTTATTAATACAGTATATCTCAGATTGTGTTCATCAGAAAGAAGAAAGTCATATACACCTAGGATGGCTTGAGGGTGAGTAAAGTTAGGGGTAATTTTCATTTGAAAGTGAACTAATCCTTTAATTCCACCACACATTTTATACTACATGGGTGAAAGTACACCCAGTATGGATAAATGATAATAAAAAATAATCAACTAAACAATTTGACATGCAACAGTTACATTTTCAGAAAGCACATACTTTGTGCTCAAAAAGAGTCTAAATGCAAAATAATAAGCCTAATTAAAGATCCATTCAAAAAGTAAAATTGTTAATATTCGTTTTATCATATGTTCTTATTTTTTTTGTCATATTTTTGTAAAGTCATAATTTTGTTATAATGTAGTACTTTTTTTATCTGTTTCCTATTTGCAATGGTTACTGTTTTATATTTTTCATATTTTCATATTTTGATTTTTGGTGAATTGTATGAAAACAATTTGTATTAAAATTAATTACACTGAACAAAATTATAAACGCAACACTTTTGTTTTTTCCCCTATTTTTCATGAGCTGAACTCAAAGATCTAAGACTTTTTCTATGTACACAAAAGGCCTATTTCTCTCAAATATTGTTCACAAATCTGTCTAAATCTGTGTTAGTGAGCACTTCTCCTTTGCCAAGATAATCCATCCACCTCACAGGTGTGGCATATCAAGATGCTGATTAGACAGCATGATTATTGCACAGGTGTGCCTTAGGCTGGCCACAATAAAAGGCCACTCTAAAATGTGCAGTTTTATCACACAGCACAGTACCTAAAAAAACAGCTCTCCTGAACTTCAGAATGCATTGCTCAAACTCTTTAACTTGATTCTGAGTTCAGGTGTTTTTCCAGAGGTCTGGAATACAGGGCTCATTTCTCCCATCTTTAAAAGTGGAGACAAAACAGACCCTAATAACTACAGAGGAATCTGTGTAACCAGTAATTTAGGAAAAGTATTTTGTTCTATAATTAACTCTCGGATTTCATTTTTCTTAAAGCAGCACAATGTCATCAGCAAATCTCAAATTGGCTTCCTCCCTAAACATCGAACCACTGATCATGTTCACACACTACACACGTTAATAAACAAACAAACATGTACACCAAAAGAAAGATGGAAAAATATTTGCATGCTTCGTAGATTTCAAGAAAGCTTTTGACTCCATTTGGCATAAAGGATTGTTTTATAAAATCATTCAAAGTGGTATTGGGGGTAAAATATACAACTTAATTAAAAACCATGTATAACCAAAATAAATGTGCAGTAAAAATTGGTCAACAGAGAACAGAATATTTTTCCCAAGAGCGAGGGGTCAGACAAGGCTGCTGCCTCAGCCCAACTTTATTTAACATTTATATTAATCAATTGGCAGATCTACTGGACCAATCAGAGAGTCCAGGACTACAACTATTTGACACAGAAGTCAAATATTTGCTGTATGCAAGCAACTTACTAATTCTATCTAAAACGGCGGAAGGTCTCCAGAACAACATAGACATTTTAACTAAATATTGCCATGACTGGGCCTTAGAAGTCAACATCCAAAAAACTAAGATTATGATATTTCAGAAAAAAAAACAGAAATCTGGAACATAAACATGCATTTACTGTAAACAACACCACTCTTCAGCACTCTTTACAATATAATTATCTTGGTTTGGTTTTAACACCCACTGGAAATTTCAATTTGGCTATTAAAACATTACTTATAAAAGCCCGCAGAACAATGCATGCCATACGAACTAAGTTATTCAAAATAAACATTCCAATCAGAATTTGGACAAGGATTTTTGATAGTGTGATACTGCCTATTGCCTTATATGGAAGTGAGGTCTGGGGTCCAACGAGTAACTACAGCCATAAGGTTTGGGACAAACATCCTTTAGAAGGTCTACATGTAGAGTTCTGTAGAAGCATCCTTCATGTCCACAGAAACACACCTAATAACACCTGTAGGGCGGAACTAGGACATCTTCCCCTCAATTTAATTATTAAAAAAAGAGCTTTAAAGTTCTGGATACACTTAAAATCTAGTCCTGAAGACACTTCATTTTAAAGCACTAAAAACACAAGAACTGAGTGCTCAGAAAAGTCATCTTTGTGCAATGGTGTCAGAACTGACAAACAAAGCGTTCAAAATCACTCAACTCCGTCTCAACCGCAGATCAGGGGCAGTTGAGACGGAGGCACACTTCCTCCTCCACTGTGATAAATACACAACCTTAAGAGAGTCACTGTACTGTCAAACACCGCATATTATCCCTGAGTTCCAGTCACTCCATGAAACTGACAAATTGAAAATATTACTTGGTGAAGGACCTTCTTCCTCTTTAGTAGCACACCATATTTATAATTGCCACAAACTAAGAGGTACTGAGTGAACACATCCATATTATAATACTATTAATATGTGTATAAATATATGTGTGTATAAATATATGAATGCATTTTATAGATGTTCTTGTTTGTATGTTTGTTTTTTATTTGTTTTTGTTTTGCTTTACGCAATGCTTTATGCTTTGGCAATATGTACCTAAATATGTCATGCCAATAAAGCTGTAACAAAGCAGGACTCAGGGTAGGATCCATATGCAAGCTTTATTAAAACAGAGTTCGTAGTCAGACAGGCAATGGCAGAACAACGGCAGACAGGTATGGCAGAGAGCAGGCAGAATTGTAGTCGAGGAACAGGCAATGGGTCAGGGCGGGCAGATAACAATCATAAATCCAAAACAGAGCAAATAGTCCAAAGGGCAGGCAGCAGAGAATCGTACACGGGGAACAGACAGGATCAGTAACAGGCAGGCAGACAAATACAAAGATAAATGCTCAGAATTGCCACAAGAGTAAACAAGACCTCGCAAGGTGTATGTGGATGTGAGTGGCTTAAATAGTCCAGGTAATGAGCTGCAGCTGGGTGTGGTGATTAGTGATTGGTAGAGTGAGTGCAGGTGATTGCCAGGGAGGATTGTGGGAAATGAAGTCCGGGAATGACTGGAACTGTGACAAAAGCAATATGAATTGAATTTAATTGAGAGAGAGGCGCGTTTCAGACAGCACTCAAACACTGAATTGATTCCTCTTTCGCGTTTACTTTAGCTTGAAGGGACACATACACACAAAATTATGTCAAAATACCTGTCTCGGCAAGTATTCTCTCGGTTATGTCATTAGTAAACAGTTAGAAACTGGACGTGTGTCAGTATATTCGGTCCGTGCATTCCGTCTTAAATTGACAGCAGCCTTATATTCTTGCTGTTGTCTGTGACATTAATGTTAATTAAATATCATATCATCTATTATGTGCAAACCTGCATATAACCCCTCACCCCCAATTCAATATTTATATTTTCTTCCTATATTTCGAGCATCGTGAACTGCTCTGCCTGCTACAGAATTTTCTCCCCTTTTTGTGTCCGTCTTCAGCGTCTCTGGCCTCTTGTTAACGGTCGTTTACAGACTCAGGCATAATGTGGGCTATTTACCTTTGTCACTGTCCCAGTAGCTCCCGAAAATAACATTAAAATAAATACAAAAATACAGTACAAAGACTGGAGCATGTAATGTAATAACCATAGCGTAATGTAATGTAATGTAATGTAATAACAATAGCGAGCTTTATTAAAGTTCCATCAAAGTTAAAGTCAAGCTGAATTCTTAGCATGGCTGCAATCTTTGGTATTTGACCCTTTCTAGAGAACATTTCCTGTGCTGGTCTGACCAGTTTGTGGTTATTAAAGAGGAAAATGTATGTAGCACATAACGTAAGAGGACATATTTGTAATACTTTTTGTATATGTAAATGTAGTTTGAAAGAAGGTCAAGCGTTTCGGGGAAAGACAGCAGTCACATTTGCCAGAAAACATGAAAAAATACATATTTTACATATTTACTATACAGTTTGCACTGCATCTTTTTAAAAGGTGGTGTAGTACACTTCTATAATGTACCTTAAAGTGCTCTATTTTCGTGCACTAATTTTGTACTTAATATACTAAAAATTCTTCTTTAGTACTTAAGATAATCTTAAGAACATCCAAGTGTACTCAACTGTGCTATTTTGAGACAACATGAAACATAAACTAAAACGGTGGGCGTGGTTTTCAGATTATGACGCGTGTCGCTCTGTCTTTATGTTCAAGGCAGTATTAACGTTGTGAAGCTGCATAACCGAATCATAAGTTCTGCAGGTATTGTGAAGCATGCAAGCAATGACAATAGCGAAAATGGCAGATGGATCGATAATAACTGTTCATGATTTATGATGTCATGATATATTTAGTGATATTTGGAAATTGTCTTTCTAAATGTTTCGTTAGCATGTTGCTAATGTACTGTTAAATGTGGTTAAAGTTACCACTGTAATTACTGTATTCACGGAGACCAGAGCCATGTCATTCTTTTCATTTTTAACCCGAAAACACGTGTAGTCTGTATAATTCATAAATGCATCTTCATTCTTACTGAGTTTCTCCAACAGTGTGTAGCTTTAGCCCCGTTAGCCGTGCAGCACTATCAAACTCATTCAGAATCGAATGTAAACATCCACAAAATACATGCCATACTTATGTGATCGGATATGCTGCATAACAAACAGTTTGTATTGATCCATATTGAGAGTTATATTAGCTGTGTGAATTTCAGTGTTGTTTATGCAATGTTTAATGAAGTCGTGAGCTTGGGGGGCGGGGAGCATGAGCATTTAAAGGTGTAGACACCCCAAATCAGAATAGCCCCAAAATAGGCAGTTAAAACATGGTATAATAAAAAATCTATGGGGTATTTTGAGCTGAAACTTCACAGACACATTCTGGGGACACCTTAGACTTATATTACATCTTGTAAAATGTCAATTCTAGGGCACCTTTAACTTAAACTGGTTGCCTTAAAATTGTGAGTTCAATAAAATTAAAAAAAATTGAGTTAATACCATGAAGGAGAAACTCAAAATATGATATCTGAACAACTTTAATTATCTAAGTTGATCTGACAAAAGAAAAAAAGTTGTGATAACAAATCATGAAAATAATTTTTACAGCCCCAGAAAGGTAGTAAAGTCTCGTAAAGACATCATTAAAGTAATCCACGTGACTCTAGTGGTTTGCTCATCGTCGGGATGTTTTGGCGTTTTCTACCACAGATATTGAGGGGAACATGTCAATGTCTATTGGGCCTCCAGGAGTGCAGCTTTAAGCTTCAGCCATTTTGCAGTTCAATAAGCTCAAATTAAACAAATACAGACCTTTTCACTTTGAAAGACCTTTCACTTTAACAGCGTGTGCTCACTGCCAAAAACTCCTCTGCATCAGCTGAAAAAATTATTGTGTCAGCAGGTTTGTAATTTGCTTCATGATTTATGTTAATCTTACACTGTTTTCCCAGTACACAATTCCAAAATCTTCCTCATACCTAACATTCAAAATTGTTATGAAATGTTAAGATTTTTTGTTCGTTTCCAGTAAGTGTAAACTAGTCTGACCAGCCAAACCCCCAAACCCCCACACCTATGACAGGAACTGAGCTCATGTAATAAAAACCGAAAGTCTTATGTTACTGGTTAGTGTATATAAGACAGAGACGAGACCATAATTTTGTCTTTTGAATCTCAAGGAAGATGCAGCTCTCAAAATGCACTGAATCAACCTGTGAGTATTATATAGTATATTCTTAATTTGAGTTTATTGTAGACCATGTTTTTAACAGTCAAGTAAAATGTATTTAAAATTCAATCATGTTTCTCTAATATTTATGTTTAAATATTATATAATCAGAATGCATAAATATTATTACATAAGTAGACAAATTAGTAATTTTAAAATTAATATTTTTAAGTATTTTCACATTCTTGAAAGATTGAATGAGTATTAAATCTTTAGATGATGTCCATAGAGAATATATGTCTTAAAATAAATATTATTATTAAAATATTACCTCAAAGAAAACTAGCAGGCTTTGAAGCAAGAGATGGAGGACCATGATGAAAGCAATGATATTCAAAGGTAAACTGAAATCAAATACTGGAGAGAAAATTATTTTATATATTTATATTTTAAATACCTTGTGAATAAGTTTGTTTTGTGTAACAATAGGAATACAAGAACATACATGGATAAAGAAGAAGAAGAAATTGAAGGTATGGAATTAAATTAATTTTAATCATTTACTTGTATTCATGCTTTAATGTGCAATTTGTCAGATTATGGGTAAACTTTAAGTCATGTGTGGGATGATTTCCCTAAAACCTGTAAACACTGTGGCTCTATGGCACCTTGATTTCCATATCACAAAAAGGCAAAAACAGCAACATTGGCTAAAGCAGTTTGTGGCAGGACCATCTGTTTGCAGATAAGGGATATAAAAACAAAATAAGCTGACACTATATTTTCCATTCAGTGGCAGAGAAATTACATACTTCATCTTTAACAAAAGCACTGATCCTTAAACTCTTTCCCAAATATTCTCCTCCCTCAGGTCACATTAGATTCACTGATGTAGGCCCGCACTCAGTACGCTTAGAATGGGGAGATCCAGATGTGGCTGCAAATGGACGACAAAAATTCCAAATCGAATGGAAGAATGAAGAAAAAGATTATACTAAAACAACACATGAAAACCACTTTGAGATAAAACAGCTTTCGCCTGGCACAAGTTATAACATCACGGTAGTGGCGACTGAGGAAAAGAAGAGTTTCTCTGCATCTGTGCGCACAGGTAAACTTATAGCAAGCTGCTTACATTTGTCATGTAAATTATATTATGATAGAGTACAGTTTAAATTATAAAAGCTACATGAGGCATTTTGTTACTAGTGCATTTCAAGTTCATTTAAGTATACTATTATTCTATTTGTCACTGTGCATTGTTTGGCTAAGAAAAATGGGATAAATGAGAGAAAAATTGGCTGAGAAATGAGATCAAAATAGCTTTTTTTTCTCTGGGTTTTGCAAATGAGTAAAAAAAAAGTGTTTTCATAATAGCGGAACCAAAGTCATGAAAAGACCAACTATGAGTTGTTGTTGTTGTTATTATTCTTCTTCATTCTTTACATTTTATGTGTATTTGAAGCACATTCTAAAGTCTTTGGGAAAGGATAGCATGTCAAATTTGAAAGATTATCTGGGAAATGTCTTAAACTCGGTATGAAACATAAGTTGCGACAGTCTTTTCTTCCCTATTGTGATATCCGAGTGAAGTGGCTTCTTGAACATGAAAAACTGTAAGTGAGACTTGATTTTGTCCTTCGGCACTGTTTGGGTCATTGGATGGTTGTGGTTTGCTATTGCTGTGATCACATGTGAGAAGAAAAGTTACATTGTTACAGTGATTACAGTCAGTATGTAATCAAAATGGGCAATTCTTATTTTTGTGAAATATTGCAGTATTTATTAAAAATGATTTATACAACGAGGCAATTGTTGATGATTCTCCGACTCTGTCTGTTTAAAAAAAAAAACCACGCAGTTCAGTTAGCAACCTGCAGAGTGCAGACATGCAAAACGGGGAAACAGCGCGTAATGCATTTCTCTCGTGGAATTTCAAAGACACTTTTACTTATAAACATTAAAAAGGACGTAACATCACAGTGCAATGCTATGTCTACCTGCAACAAAACGTCTATCGGCTTCAAAGGATTCAACATCTAATCTGAAAAAGCATCTTGAGGTAAGTAGGTCTTTGAAAAATAACACGAAATCCACATAGAATTAACATCCGATTAATCATGCGTTAAATAATGTTTTATAAAGCCAATGGCTTTTTGTACTTTACAGACAAACTTTAAATCTTAATAATTCATTCCAAATGTTCAGGTAGACTACATGGCGCGTTTATGGGAGTTCATGATCCGATTCGTAAACAAATTGTTCTTTTGAGACGATCTGTCTCAAAAAATGTTCATTTTTAATGATTCATTAAAAATCAATGTTTTTGTTTACAAAAATATTGTGAATGAATTATTCACGAATTTGATAGATCTGGGATGTGTTTCCCGAACTATAGTCGTAAATTCCATTGAACTTCATTGCGACCATATTTGATTTGCGAAACGCATCGTGACTATCAAGTTTGACTCAACGATTCTGTTGTGGCGGTTGTCTCTCCACAGAGAGGATAATAAGTGAAAGAATCACTCAAAGTTTTCTCCATTCATTAAACAAATCTGTTGTATTACTTGGAGAACTGTGCCAGATGTCTTGGCTACTTTTATTATTACTTTTGGCGCGTTTGGATTCGTTTTGAAGCTTAACTCTGAAACCCATACACTGTAATTGCAATAAAATAAAAAATCCTTAATTTTTTTCTTCCTTTCATTTTTTGTAAAGACCAAACTTACTGACAGGATGCTTGCTGCAATAGAAACGGATACTAGGGATAGTTCACACAAAATGACATTTGTCATATTTTTTTCCAAACCTGTATTACTTTCTTAGGAAACACAAAAAGAGAATAATGGTGGTGGAGGAATGCAAAAAAATGTTAAGAAACAGTAGGTGAGTCAGCTATGAATATATAGGCCTTCTCTCAAGACAATAGACAGTAGATCATTTGAGCATTTTCTTTTTAAATGTTCTAAATGTTTCAAACAAGCTTTGTTTATTAAACATAATTTAAACCACTGTGTCTATTCGACTCTAACAACCTATAAAACAACCTATATGTAGAAGGGCATTTCAAAAATACCATGGTGTCAAAAAATGTACCTTGGTATTTTTGAAAGCACCCGTAAAAGCACTTTTTTTTTAAATGCTTTGGAAAACTGATGTTAAAAATAAAATGTAGCGGAAAACCAAATCCTATGATGCGTAGAGGTCATTTTTATTTACAGGTTGTACACTTAAATGGATAGTTCACCCAAAAATGAAAATTCTGTCATCATTTACTCACCCTCAAGTTGTTCCAAACCTGTATATATTTCTTTCTTCTGCTGAACATAAAGGAAGATATTTTGAAGAATATGGGAAACTGAACAGTTCTGGGGCACCATTGACTTCCATAGTATTTTTTTTTTCCTACTATGGAAGTCAATGGTGCCCCAAAGCAGCCTGGTTACAAACTTTATTCAAAATATCTTCCTTTATGTTCAGCAGAAGAAAGAAACTCATACAGATTTGTAACAACTTGAGGGTGAGTAAATGATGACAGAATTTTCATTTTTGGTTGAACTATCCCTTTAAATCAGGACGTAAACTTAAAACAGGACATCAAGTTAATATGGTCATTTGTGTTAAGTATTTCAAAGTATTTAGATTAAGTTACTAAACTTGAGTAATGTAACGAAATACGTTACATATTACTTTTTAAGGCATGTATTTTGTAATCTGTAGTGAAATACATTTTAAAAGTAACCTTCCCAACCCTGTACCTGACTCACATTAGATCAGCAATAGCAAACCACAACCATCCAAACAATTCCTGATGGACAAAATCAAGTGAGTTTTTCTTGTTTGAGTTGAAGCCGTTTCACTCGGATATACGTCACAATAGGGAAGCAAAGACTATCACAGCTTCCATTTCATGCAGACGTTAAAGATTACAAGGGCACATGAATTTAAAAAAAATATGTACGAATAAATCATTTATAACAAGTACTGCAATATTAAAAAAATAAGAATTGTCAAATTTGATTTCATGTAGACTTTAAGACATTAAGATACAGTCAGCTGCAGCAAAGTGACAGTCAGTTGTGTTAAGCAAAAATAAATGCATTAGTAGACTATATATTAAAATTGTCAATAAGCAGGCTAATGCAAACTCCATAACAGCACTTTGACAAATGAGTCCTTGGCCTCATAATGTCACGTTCCACCGTATGTATCTCTTCCACGGTGGCTACCTTTCTGCATATTCAAATTTGGTATGCTGACGATATGCGAGGGCCAATGAGGTTTAGCCAGTCTTACTCTTCTTTGCCCCCTTTCTCCTTATAAAGGGGCTGAGCACCACATTTCCACCTGTTTGCAGGTGTGTTTTCTGTGAGTAATCACTTACATTTGGACCTGTTCCTCACATTTGGACCTGTTTTTGGCTTTAGAATAAAGGACTATATAATGAATAGTAGTGGGGGTGGGTGGGGACTCAACAGTCTCATTACATATTTGACTCTGTTAAAAAGAAGATGTCTGATTCTCTAATTAAATGTCTAATTCTCCTAACACTATAATTTATAAGTCTTTTACACTTAATTTCATTAGTTTCTTCATATTTATAGCAATAGCTATCTCATCTATGGTGACTACTTAAATTTGAAAACACTCCTCAATGATACATTATGCTCTATTTAAGCAATATGGGAAAAGCATTTTTTATTTAAGCATTTTATTTAAGCAATTGACTCACTCATAAAGACTTGTCGCCACCTACTGATGTAACAATATAACTTACACAAAAAGTCACAAATGTGGGTGGCATTATTTATTCTTTGCGTTTACTCATGTATTGTTTTTTTCCCCCAAGCAATCCCAGCACCTGAGAATTTTGAATATGTGTCAGAGGATGCAACAACTGTAAAATTAAATTGGACGCCACCTCAAAAAATGGATCCCAATCTCTACAAATTTCAAGTGATTATGTATAAAAATGAAGAGAAAACTGAATCAGTGACTGTAAAATCAAATGAAAAAACATTTTGATGGACAATCTTCTTCCTGCTACTGAATACAAAGCTACAATAAACGCGATACTGAATAATGGCAAACAGAGTGAACCTGCTGTTTTAATCATCCACACAAGTAAGTGACTGTTTTAGAAGGCTGCTCATTTACAGCCAGTGCTTTTCATAATATTTAGCCAATCCACAAATGGAATTGTTATGCACAAAATGATATGATGTTTTATAATCCCCTACAGAGCCACTACCACCTAAAAACATACAGATAAAAAATGATGCAACTTCAGTTTATCTGAAATGGATTGATCCTGTCATTGATGACAAGATTCCTCACAGATTCAGGGTGATATGTAGAAGCGAATCCAATGCATTGGAAGCGTTTACAGATAAGGCAGAGGTTAATGTGTTAAGTTTAAAACCAGGAACTGAATATTCCTTCTCTGTCTGCACTGTAGTTGAGTTAAATGGCACAAAACTTGAGAGCACTCCTGTAAAAATCACACATAGCACAAGTGAGTTATTACTTTTTTTCTAACCAAATAATAAGCCCAATATGGCCCTTTTGAAAAGACCAGCATATCCATACAGATCTAGGTTGGTTTATGCTGGTTAGTGCTGGTTTGGTGCTGCTTGTTGCTCAAACAGTAGAGCATGATACCAGTAACGTCAAGGTCATGTGTTCAACCACCAAGAAATGTATGAACTGATCAAATTAATTACCTGAATGTAGCTTAAATGTAAAGGAATGTCAAAGGAATGTAAAGAGAAAACTATGAAGCTTGTTTGGGACACCAGCAACCAGAACATAAAGTATATGCTGGTCTTTTCATCAGAGAGTGAATCATTTCACTCAATCAATACTTTCTATGATTTGAATCAGGTATATAAACTGTATAACCTTGCATTGCAGGCATAAATATGGAATCTGTGTTAAGGGACCTGGGATTACAACACTACTTGAAGAATAAACTAACTTTAAAGTCTGTGTTGGAAATAAGGAAACCATCAGATAAGGGCCAAAATGCAGATAGTTTTACATCTTTGCCTTGGCTTTTCCTCAGAAAGCTCATGATGGTCAATTCATCAGCCAGAAAATGTGCTTCAAAGTGTAGCTCTAAAATACGTCAACAGAAATGCATCAATACCGTTCAGACATCTACTGGTTTCTATGAAGATCAGAAAGGAATAAATCCACTAGATTTGATCACAGCTCTGTTCCACTGTGCTGATCCTTTCCTACAGCAAGAAATGGCTCTAAAAATGTCATTGTGTCAGTTCTCTGTGCCTTTGCTGCTGCCAAACTGTGACACGAAGGAGTGCACTTTGATGCTTTGGGCCTTGAGGGACATAACAAAGCAATTTAGATCCCGTGGTTTAGAGGAAAACAGTATTGTGCGAACCGATTTGCCCCTGGTCTCTTTTGTTAGACTTGGAAAAAACAATCTATCTAAATCTCAGTGTCTGAACAAGCTCCTCAGCAACAGTCAGCAAAATCATGACACTTTTATTCATTGGAATTGTCTAAATGCAAACATTCCAAGAAAGATCTCTAATGGTCTTGTTGAAATGAGCTGGTATCTCCCTAATGGAAAGGAAACTATTGACATTTTCAAAGAGCCTGTAGCCTTAGCTAATCTCCGTGGAGATGTTTCTCTATTTCAGGTCCAATTCACCTTCCTGTGCCAAACATCTTCTGCAGTTTTTCTGTTCTGCGATGATTTGGATTCACACCAGACATTTCTGGGTTCCCTGCAATACAGATCAAAATTGGTTCTAGTTTGCACCACAAATGATCCAACATCAAGAAACAGTTTGAAACACAGTTTGGCACAGATGAAGCTCAAAACATACTCAGTAATCATCAAGGATGGGTACATGAATGAGGATGAATTTGTCAATACATTACAGAAGACTGTTGCTGAAATACTTGCAGATTCTACAAAACTGAGCATTGAAAAGATGTCAAAGATCGCACCAAATCTGAGGATTCTTGTAGATGAAAATGATGCCATGTGTCAAAAATCAAAGAAAATGGCAGACAGAATCACAACAGACATTGAAGATATACTAGAATATAAAACAAGGCAGTTGCCTTTGCAGGGGAAACTGTGTAAAGAGATATCTAAAATGGAGAAAGAGATGTGTCGACTCAGAAAGGCAAACAAACAAAACATTGAGCACTACAAGAGTGAACTTAAAAGTAAAATCGAACATCTAAGAAAGGAACAAGGAAGCAACAGCATTAAAGATGCAATATCTCTATTCATTTCTGGCTTGTACTGCTCCCCGAATGAACAGCTGTATTTTCTCAAATGGATGAAGATAAATTTGGATAGTCTAACAAGAAAGCACGTATCCAGGCTTGAGAAGCAGTATAGGGATGTATGTAAGAATCACACAGAGGATAAAGAACGTCTCAGAGATCTGGATAATCAGATTGCCAGCAGCTCTTTGGGAGTCCAACACTTCATGAGAGAGTTAAGTCAACTTTATGAATCAGCTCACTTCCAAGGAAACTGGAAGAACATTAACCTGAAGAAACTGCCAGAAATATGTGCTCAGCTGATGCTGAATGGGTTTCCTCTAGAACTTATTGATGGAGATGCATCAAACATTCCACTGACGTGGATTGGAGATGTGCTTACGGCACTTAACAACCTCACGTCACCTCACAACAGGATACGAGTTGTAACAGTTTTAGGAGTTCAAAGCACTGGGAAGTCTACTCTCCTCAACACAATGTTTGGAATTCAGTTTGCTGTTAGCAGTGGAAGATGCACAAGAGGTGCCTTCATGCTTCTAATAGGTGTATCTGAGGAATTCAGATCAGAGCTTCAGTGTGACTATATCCTTGTGATTGACACAGAGGGGTTAAAATCTCCAGAGTTGGAAAAACTAGCTGATAGTTATGAGCATGATAATGAACTTGCGACCCTTGTTGTTGGACTCAGTGACATCACTATTGTCAACATTGCCATGGAAAATGCTACTGAAATGAAAGACACTTTGCAAATTGTTGTCCATGCCTTTCTGCGCATGACAGAGGTAGGGAAACGGCCCTGTTGTCATTTTGCGCACCAGAACACAGCAGATGTTGCTGTGCGTGAAAAGACCTTGAGAGAGAGAATCAGTTTCTTTGAACAGCTAGACATTATGACTCAAGCAGCTGCTAAAATGGAAAAAAGGGGCAACAACAAAAAATTTACAGACATTCTAGAGTATAACATTGAAGGAAACAACTGGTACATACCTGGATTGTGGCTTGGAGTTCCACCAATGGCACCTGTTAGTACCGGTTACAGTGAAGAGGTGAGTAAGTTCAAGGATGGGATACTTGACATTTTGAAGAAATCAAAATTTCCGGCACAAGACTTCATGGTATTTAAAGAATGGATTCGAAGCCTCTGGAAGGCTGTCCAGTTTGAAAGCTTTATTTTCAGTTTTCGCAATAGCCTCGTCGCTGAAGCCTACTCCAAACTTTGTGCTGAGTTTAACACTTGGGAATGGGCCTTCAAGAAGCACATGATTGATTGGTATACAAAGTCTGAAACCAGAATCACTAACATGGGTGTAATGTCAGTGCAGTCAACAAACGCACTTAACATTGATAGATTATTGGCTGCTTTAAAATGTGAAGCTGTTCATGAGTTGGAAAAAGAGGAGAAAAAACTTTTAGATATAATACAGCAATACTTTGAAAGAGAGGAGGAACATGCACACCTTGTTGAAAATCACAAGGAGGACTTTTTAAATAGTGCACGAGGCCTTCGAAGGGAGACAGACACAGAGATACGAATCAAACTGGAGAATGCTGTTTTGATACAGAAGGGAATTGAAAAAGTGGAACTTATAAAGCAAAAGCAGAGGGATACCATGAGAGAGAAAGTGCTCAACTTGATCCAAGACTGCAGGAATAGAACAAATACACTCTCTGACAGTGAACTAAATGAAGAATTTGAAAAAATATGGATTGACATTGTGAAGCAGAATTCCTTTACAGCCCTACCAAGGCAAGATGTGGCGAAGGAAACATACAGTCTCTTACATAGTAACTTGGAAATGAAAGGTGGAGCCGTACGCGAGATGCTGTCAAATGTCACCAGTCTAGACCAGTGCGGAACTAAACCTTTTTTTGTAACAACTGTAAAAATGAATTTACTAACAAGAATCTCTAAATCTCTGCTGCCTGCAGAGAGAAATAAAAAACACAGGTTAATACAACTGACATGCGAAAAAATAATATTTCAGAGTGAAACATTTATTACAAATAAGACAGAACCAAAATCAGACTACAATAGTGCTGACATACAAGAATTGTTGTGCTTCATTGACAAAAATTTGCAAAGCTCTAAGGATCCACAGATAAGCCCTGAAATTGAAGCAGCTCTCAAGATCCATATTTGCGGGAATGCAGCAAGATCTTTCCAGAAAATGCATGATGACTACATACAGAGAACTGACCCTTTGAAATCTCTGGAAAGGTTCAAGGAGCAATGGTTAGCTGACTTCAAAGACCTCTACTACCAACGTGACCAGTGCCAGAGCAAGGCAGAGATGTGTGCCATCAAATGCTTTGGCCCTGCCGTGATGGAATACATCCAGAAACGTCTAGGACCTGACATTGTGGATGAAATGTTGACGGGTGAAAGAGGGCTTAATTTTTGCACACGCTCATTTTTCCAGTGTTCACTTTTAAAACAGCTGCTTCAGGATGAAGACTTAAACAATATTCTGAAATATGTGCACAACTATGAAAAGTTTGTAACTGACTGGATTTCAGAGAAGATTATTCAACATTTTTCAGAGAAAGGGGCTCTTCTGAAGTTGGAGATGAAGCATTTGAATGTAATCATCAACAAAATCAAGGAAGCAGTTGAAAATGCAGAGAGGAAGGAAGACATATGCAGTTTTGTGACCAATGTCTTCAAAAGTCTTAATAAAGAGCTGGTCACACCAACTGACACCCTCAATGCAACTCTGGCTTTATACAACTCTAACCCTGCTGAGTTTATAGACTGCTTTAAATCATCAATAGACAAAATGCACAAGTGCTTAGAAGATCAGCTACGTGGTGAAAGGAACGTAAGAGATAAGCTAACCAGACTCAAAGTGAACAGACCTCAAGAGGTGCTCTTCAGCAGAGTGTTTGGCTGTGGGAAAAAGTGTCCATTCTGCAGTGCGCCTTGTGAAGCTGGAGGAAAAAAGCATACAAATCATTTTGTCTCTATCCATCGGCCACAAGGGATTGGTTACTGTTCCTGGATTGAAACCAATAAACTAGTCCCTGACATATGCTCTTCTTCTGTTGCTAGTGATATATCATTCCGCCATAAAGACACAGGATATCAGTGGTATCCATATAAGGAATACAGACAGATCTATCCAGACTGGTGGATACAGCCTGACACTAGTATTGAGGCCACTGACTTCTGGAAATACATATTTGCTAAGTACAACACACAGATTGCAAAGAAATACAATTTAAAACCAGCAGACATACCTTATGATTGGTACAGGATCTCTCTACATCAGGCAAATAAATGCTTGGAAGATACTTTCAAACGGAGATAATCCAAAAGGATGGGGGAAACAATGCCCAATATCAATGAACCTCAGAAATATAAAAAATATCACACAAAACATACCACTAAATAACACAAGTAAATGTGAACTGGAAAAGTATTCAAACCACTGACCAGGCCATTGAGCAAAAGAACTTGACCCTGGCATGTGGAGATGTAAAATATTGTACATAAATTTAGTTTGCTAAATGACAGTCAATGAAGAAATAAGATTGTTAATCATGAATAGAGCTTTCAATGATTTTGATAAACCTGTATGGCATTGATGTCAACTAAAGTATTTAACCCAATTTTATTTAATTTATATAAGCAAACATAATCAAAGAATTTTTTTCTATTTCTAATTAATATCAAACATTGTTTGGATGGAAAAAATGAATGGATGACCTTCTGTAACATGGCATGATTAATTATATACCAGTTATCAATGTAAAGCTGCTTTGACACAATCTGCATTGTAAAAAGCGCTATATAAATAAAGGTGACTTGACTTGACTTGACTTAACAGTTACTTATGTCTTTGTGACAGGCTTTAGAGTAGCTGAGATATTTCTTTTCTACTGTATTGTAAATTCACTGACTCTACCAAATATCATACTGTGTAAAATGACAATATAATGTTTGAAATGGTTTATTATTTTACGTGTTTTTGTAAACCATTTGCCATTCTAATGTGTAGACTAAGAAAAAAAAATGAGTGAATAACAATGAAATACATTTTATAACCATTTACTGAATAAAATTGTAGAATTTATTCTTGATGTCATTATTTGGTCTCTGAAGTCTGACATTTTAAAGTTAGTCTTAAGTCTGCTTCCTCATATAAAGCACATACCTATATGTATGAACACATAGTTTTCAATTGAAGTGCACTCAAATGGTTCCCTTTAAAGCTAAACTTGTATTCTGAGTACAATCTAAATAATGATAAATAAAAATGTTTGCTGTTTATGGTAAAAACTAAAATGCAGAATGGTGTCTACAGAAGGACACTTGACTGAAGCTGAGAAATAACTGACATTAAGAGGAGATAAAGGGTTACAAGAGAATTTAGCATTCAGTTATACAAAAAGATGTGTCAGACAAATGTCAATCACAGAGTAATGTGAAAAATGTTCTTTAAAATGGAAGTTCTTTACTGTGGAAGAATAAACTTTAAATGCAGGACAGTATATACATATCTAATATTGTACAGTGTAATATTTTCAAATCAGTTCTTTAAGAGTTAGAAATTATTATCTGACAGTATACATTTTGATAAATCTCAATATACAGTACAGCACATATTTCTCTGGAAAAATGACAAAAGTTTTATTTGCTGTCTAAATGTATGAAAATTGAATGCAAATATATATTTTTTGAAGCCATTACGTCACAAGATTTTTTCCTTTTTCTGTCTTGGCACAAAAGGTGTCATTCATGCTTGAAAGCAACATAAAAAGAAGCCTTGTAAATGTCCTTCATTATTATTTATACTAGTGCATAACATTAAAGATAATAGGGCAAACACTTACGACAGTGTTTCATTTGAAATTTCCTCTCTTTGTGAGGATTCTAAATAATTTTGAGCTAAAGTAACCATCATGTATAAAGATAAAATTCTTCATTGATATTTTTTCCATTACCACTTGGAATTTTGATAATACGATTAAGAATGTTAAAATCCTTAATCCTAATCACATTTAAATATGAAATATAGAAATATAATGTACTGTGAGTCACAAACAAAGAACATGACATTCAAACACAGAAGCAAGAACAAAAAACTAATTTCCTTCAGAATTAACCAGTTTCAGCAAAAACAATACTAAAGGAGCTTTTGGTTGACAAATCTTCACACTGACTGCTTTATTGGCCCTCAAACCAGTCTAACCCATCAACCCCTGTCAAAGACACCTGACATCACTTCCTGTTGAAAAGGCTAGCAGTCTACAACATCTTTTTCTGACTGTTGAATTCATGTCATTTTTATCCTTCATGTCTAATACATATGATCAATCTAATACATGTGATCAAAATCATGTCTTTTGTTATTTGTACATTTACAAGAAAACACAAATCAAACGTGCAAAAGGTATTTTCTCCTCTCGTTCAGTCTTTAACAGTTGGTGGTCTGAAGTGGCGTTTCCGTGAGAATAGACTTGATGCTTTTTGAGTCAGAGTAGCTGTCCTCTTCCTCAGAACTTAAGGCGCTTCCCAGAGTTGGACGCCGTGATTGCTGAACCTTCCTCCTTAACAAACAACCACACACATTAGACTAGAGAGACAAACATCTGCTGTAGATCAGCATTGTAAGTGCACCCTCTAGTGGCCAGAATTTAATATAAATAACTAGTAAAAAAGTGTTCATTCAACAAAATTGTGGCCTTACTACATGATATCAATGGTGGGACATAACCTAAAAGTAGTGACACTACTGACTATTGACACTACTACATCTTTTAGTAGCGTGGCAGAAGTTCAGATGTTTTCAAGATACTGTAAATTTTTCCTGTATCAAGCTACTTTTTCAAATGAGTAGCAGTGGATTGATCAAATAAAATTATGACATAATTCTATATGTAGTGCCTTCATATGATTCATATAATTAATCAGTTAATCTTATTAACTTGAGTGAATCGGTTAATTCAGAGGGTCCGATTTCATGAACTATTTCAAAAACAGATTCATTTGAGCCCCTGCAAGGCATTTTACATCAAAATATTGTTGTGCTGCTTTTTGTCACTTTGTTTCAAATAAAATCAATTATATGAAATTAAAACTAAGAAATAGTGAACTAATAAAATTACATTATTAAAAATATATATATATCTATATTTAGTCCAAAGTTTATTTCAAGTTTATTTATTTTGCGTCATTCTTATATTATTTGATATACATCCAGACATATATACATATACATAAAATATATTATGCAAATATATATATATATATATATATATACATACACATACACACACACACACACACACACACACACACACACACACAGTGCACAGCAGAAATGAGTACACCCCCTCTGAATAAATACAAAAGATGTCACATCTGTCACAACTGTTTTCAACATTGATAATAAATGTTTCTTGAGCAGCAGATCAGCATATTAGAATGATTTCTGAAGGATCATGTGACACTGAAGACTGGAGTAATGATGCTGAAAATTCAGCTTTGATCACAGGAATAAATTACTTTATAAAATATATTGAAACAGAAAACAGTTATTTTAAATTGTAATAATATTTCACAATATTACTGTTTTTACTGTATTTTTAATTATTCTGGTGAGCAGATGAAACTTCTTTTAAAAACATAAAAATCTTACCATGTCTTACTGGTATATACATACACACACACACACATTAATTCCTAATTATTTGATATGGATGTTTGAAAAACACTCACTTGAGCTCGTTCTCCAGTGTGTTGACTTTGGCCTGCAGCGCCTCCCGCAGCTCCCGCTGCTCCTCAAGATCCCGCAGAACCTTCCGTCTGACACCCTCCAGACGCTCCACCTCCTCCTCACTCTCGTCCACCTGACGCTTCAGAGCCTTCACTCGCAGAGACAGCTAGAGAAACAAACACAGCAGCTGTTTAGATTTTTATTTCAAAGTATATCAAGTACATACTCTAAAGTATATGAAAACTACGTGTGTGTGCTTGCCTGGTCTCTCTGTTCAGCATGCTGATTTCGCTCCTGGTCCAGGGTGGCCGTCACGTCCTTAAGTTTCCTGTCCAATCTCCTCTGAGCTCCTAGAATGGTGTTTTTCTCTCTAAATGCACAAAAAGCAGTGGATTTATTAATTCCCAGTTTGATGCCGATTCATGACAGGAGTGTGTGTTTGTGCTTGTCAAGTATTTCTACTAGGGTTGTCAAAAGTACCAACTTCGGTACTGAAATTTAAAAAATGTGATGATACCAGCATTTCCCCCTAGCATTTTGAGCGCTTTTGAGTGGATTCTTAAACACCTCTGCTTGGCCATTGTGTTCATGCGCTCAACAGATATGTCTGTGATTGGATACAATGATCAACGCTTCAAAAACATAGTGTAAACAGACATCCTTGACGCTCTATGCAGCAGGAGTACCTCTCTTCACTGCGCAAACGGTCCTCCAGCTCCTGAACCTTGTGTTCTAGCATCGTGACCCCAGCAGAGGGACGCACCTGAGTGCCCATATCAGCTATACGAGACTTTAACTCCTTTATCTGAGAGACCAAGAGACACGACAGACAAATAATAGAAGTTTTTAAACACATAATAAAACAATTAAGGTGACAAAAGAGTGTTAAATCATGCATTAAACTAATTTGTTTGTTTAAACTAACATATTTGTTTTTATGGTTTCTGATCTAGCTGACCTAATAAACCTAAAGAGAGGAAACAAACAAATAAATAAATACATTTAGAAACACTCCAAATAAAAAAAATAAATAAATCTGGGAAAACTCCAAATAATAAATAAATAAATGGAAAAAGGATAAGGCATTATCTCCTCCTGGTATCATCTAAAGGAAAAAAAGGCTTCTTACTCATTTCTAAAGTAATTATCTTAATTCAAGTCCATTAAAAAGGTGTCTGTGTGTACCTGTTTCTCCAGTGCGCTCTTATCCATCTCAAGATCATGTCGGGCTGAACGCTCCTGCATCAGTTCAGAACGAAGCTGATCCACCTAGAAAAAAAATATATTCTAAATCTATATCTCTGCTTGTGTACGGCCTATGCTTGCAAACAAATCAAAGACAAAAATGACAAATGAAAACCAGCTTTTAACTAATGTGCGTCTATGTACCTGCTCTCGACTGCGAGTGATGCGTTCGTTCAGTAGCTCCGCTCCACTCTTCTCCTCGTCTAACTCGATCTCTAATGTCTTCACTTTGTCCTAAAACAAAAATGAGCACTTTTATAAAAATCTCTGAACTACATTTACATACATCACTGCAATGACCTAATAAGCATCTCCCTGTTCTCATTTCCTCTTACTCTTGATCATACGAATATTCGATGAAGCCTCTAAAACATTTTTAGGAAGAGACTGGGTGCTGTCGAAATGGTCCCCTCAAAAGTCTCGGTGCCAGACCCACACGGTTACCTCTATCAGGCGGATCTCTCTGCTGCGGTCCGTCTGTGAGCTTCTCTCCGTCTCCAGCTCATTCTCCAGGTGTTTGAGACGACTGCTCAGTAGATCTTTATCCAGCTGAGCGCTGTCCCTCTCCTCTGAGCATGAAAGCAGATCTTTCTTCAGACGAGACACCTGAGAAACATACACAAACAAAGATTCTCTGGTGTGGTCTGGGTGCTAAACTGAAAAGTTGTAGGTTCAAGAGCCAGAACAAGGAACATTGGGGCTCAAAAGTTAATAACAACAGATGTTTAATGGACCCAGTGCTGATGGATGGGGGCAGTAGGAACTTTTTTGTTTTGAAGGATGTAACTATTTTTGCTAATTGTTGATTTTTTAATTATAAACACTAATGTTGTATATTTACACTGTATCTAGTGAAACGTGGTCTGTCTCACCTCCTCCTGGGTGGTCTTGAGGAGGGCCTGCGCTCTCTGTAGCTCAATCAGCCTGTCTTTACTGAGTCTCTGAGCATCCTGCAGCTCTCGACGAGAACGATCCTTGAATTCATCCAGCTGAGACTGAAGAACCTGCACCGACTGACGCGAATCTCCCATCATAGCCTCCATCTGATAAAAAGAAATGAAAGAAAATGAAAAAACATCAAATAACAAATAAACTCAGCAAAAAGAGAAATATCCCTTTTTCAGGATACTGTTATTTAAATATAATTTTGTAAAACACAAATAAGCTTTACAGATCTTTATTGGAAAGGGTTTAAATAATGTCAAATTGAAATGTCCGTAATGTAAGACAGGAAGGCAGGGAAACAGGGAAGGACAGCTGATCGTCCTTGCAGTCCCAAACCACAGACAGCAATTTAATCAAATTTAATGAATTTCTTTCTTCTGACACAAAAACCACAAAAGATAACTGTTTGGTTACTGGCATTCTTCAGAATATCTTCTTTTGTGTTCAGCAGAAGAAAGAAATTCATACAGGTTTGGAACAACTTGAGGGTGAGTAAATGATGACTATTTTCATTTTTGGGTGAACTATCCCTCTAAAGCAGCTGGCGGACACACCAGATACTGACGGTTACTTTTGATATTGACCCCTCTTTGTTCAAGGATTCGTTATTCAATTGATCAAAAGTGACAGTAAATACATTTATAATGATTTCAAATAAATGTGGTTCTTTTAAACTTTCTATTCAAAGAATCATGTATCAGGGTTTCCACAAAAATATTAAGCAGCACAACTGTTGTCAACATTGATAAAAATAAGAAATGTTTCTTGAGCAGCAAATCAGCAAATTTGAATTAATTTTGAAGGATCATGTGACACTGAAGACTGGAGAAATGATACTGAAAATTCAGCTTTGCATCACAGGAATAAATTACTTTATAAAATATATTATAATAGAAAATAGTTATTTTAAATTGTGGAATTACTTCACAATATCAGTGCTTTTACTGTATTTTTGATCAAATAAATGCAGTCTTGGTGAGCACGTCTTTCAAAAACACAGACAAAAAAAAAAACTAGTACCAATCCCAAACTTTTAAACAGTAGTGTATGTACAAGCTATGTAAATTAATAAATAAAAGCTTTTGTTTATTTGAACAAAAAACACACACATACCTCCTTACTAATCTTGTCCAGAGATCGGTCCAGCAGTCTCTTTTGGTCCTCTAGGTCACTCTTGCCGCGTCTCAGAGCTTCCCGCTCTCTCTCCCTCTCCTCCAAACGTTTGTTGAGCTCGTCTTTCTCCTGACCCAGCCGAGACACTGTGCGCCGGGACTCCTCCAGCTGGTTCCTCAGGCTCCGGTTCTCCTCCTCCAGAACATCTGAGGAGCTGCTGTCCGGAACACTGGACTGCAGGCGTGTCTGAAGACCAGGAGGAAAGGAAAGTTTAAAGATAATTAATTAATTGTACATAGAAGACTCAACTAAAGCAGATGAGAGGAATGGTTATACCAATCATTTTAAAGCAAAATGCTAATAAATTTACATAAATATTTTTAGGAACATTTTACCATGCGTGCTATTCTCTCTCTCAAGCGAGCATTGGCCTCTTGAAGTTCTAGGTTGCTTCCAGTATCCGGAGATTGCTCTGACATAAAGGGCTACAAGAACAGGATGTAAACAGATTAAGGGAACAACAATTACATTTGCAAGTACTTTTTCTGTTCTCAAGGAAAGTGAGAAGCTGTATAAAGCGATCAGATAAATCAAAACATATTTGCTCTTTAAAGTGCCCCAATTATGCTTTTTCGAATATTACCTTTCATGCAGTGTGTAATATAGCCACTTGTGAATGTAAAAGGTCTGCAAAGTTTTAAAGATCAAAGTGCACAACAAATAAACTTATTGTCCCCTAAAAGAAAGAATCGATATTGAAACTGCCGAAACAAATCGTCACCAATTCCAGTCTCACTTACTGTTACATACCTTCGTACAGTGTTGGGGTAACGCATTAAAAGTAACGCGAGTTACGTAATCAGATTACTTTTTTCAAGTAACTAGTTAAGTAACGCATTACTTTTAAATTTACATCAAAATATCTGAGTTACTTTTTCAAATAAGTAACGCAAGTCACTTTGTTTTCCCATTTATTGACTGACAACTCTCCTGTCCCCATGTTGAGAGAAATCGGGAGTGCAGAGGCAATGAGTGTGCCAAGTAAACATGATTTTTATACTAGTTCTAGACTAAATGTGAGCATTCATTTAATCATTTACTTCTTCTCCTGTGAGAAAAAAAAAGAGAAGAAGTAACGCAAATGTAACGTAATGCATTACTTTCCATAAAAAGTAACTAAGACAATTAAATACTTTTAGGGTGTAATGCAATATATTGTGTAATTGTAATATACTCCAACACTGCCTGTGTAACAATGTAACAAATTTACATAATTACAGAATGACAGACTTCTTTAGCTGCCCTCAAACAACATCTACTTTGACCCGCCCTCAAACACTGTAGTTATAGCTGAGGCCTCAAAGAGTTTGGTTTGTGATGTCGAAAAGTCGAGAAGACGCTGTCTTCTGCGCTGCAAAAGCAAATACACTTTGCACGAACTTCAAAAGGATGAGGACTCAGGCTCAAATTGATATGGAAAAGAAGACACCCTGGGCTGTCTGACCAATCAGAGCAGAGTAGGCTTGTGGAAAGGAGGGGATTAGAGTGACAGAGCCTTCGAACAAACCATTTTCAGACTCTTTGAGAAATTAGGTGATGTGCAATGTAAAATTTAAGTGTTTTTTGACCTTCAATGCATGTATATCTATTGTAGGAGACCTCCAAAACAAAATTAGGAACATTTAAAATAGCATAATAGGTGCACTTTAAAATTCAGCTAGGTAGAGCAAGATTTTAGACCAATGAGATTCAGTGTGGGTGGTGCTTCCTAACATGATGCAAACCTGGCTGGTTAAGGCAAAAACAAATATGGAAGAAATGTAATTTAATACACCTTTTAAAATTACCTGTTGTTTTTTCTCCAGTGCTTTAGCAAGTTCCTCCTTGTGTTTCTGTAATTGGTCTTTTAATCTGTCAATCTCTGCCTTCAGCTCCTTCTCTTGCTTCTCATTGGCTCTTGTTGCTGATTTAAGCTCTTCTTCCTTTTTTGCTACCACTGCTTTCTGTTTTTCCACTTCTGAATGAGCTTTCTTTAAATCATCTCGGCACTGCTGTAACTCCTGAAGATGCAACGTTACTGTTATTCCAGGCTCTAAAACAAATCTAGTTCTCAAAATACAGCATTCACCGTATATTGACAGGTGTTACAATGAATCTTTCTGAACTGAAGAACAGAGAAAATGGATTGTGGCACTTCTTTTATGTATCTTACCTTCATTAAAGGGTTTGAATCCGTTTCATCAGTTTGCTTCTTAACTGCGAGCAGCTTCTCTTCCAGTTCCTTCTTCTCCTGCTGAGCCTGCAGCAGCCTGTCCATTGAGACAAACACATATTAAAACACACCAACAAACAATACCACATTCACCAATGTTAGTGCAGATAGCCACTAAAATGGTTCATCCTATAGTCGAATCAACATTATATAGAAGAATCTGTAATGTATTATTTCAGAATCTCAAGCAGAATTGAAATGATTAAAAAAAGATTTGACCAAGACATGAGCGTCCATTTGGATCACCGCACAAGTACTTTTGACATATTAGTAGAATTCAAGTATTCTGCGATTAGATTTGATGTACAAGCTCAGATAGTGAGATTGAAGGATTTTGATTAGTTTTAAAGGGATAGTTCACCCAAAAATTAAAATTCTGTCATCATTTACTCACCTTCAAGTTGTTCCAAACCTGCAAAAATGTATTTGTTTTGCTGAACACAAAGGAAAATATTTTGAAGAATGTTTGTAACCAATCAATTGTGGGGCACCAATGACTTCCATAGTATTTTTTCCCCCATACTATGGAAGTCAATGGTTTGGTTACACACATTCTTTAAAATATCTTCCATTGTGTTCAGCATAAAGAAATTTATAAAGGTTTGAAACAACTTGAGGGTGAGTAAATGACAGAATTTTCATTTTTGGTTGAACGATCCCTTTAATCATAGCTGAATTTTATTATACTTTATAACCTGCAGCCAAACTGAAACCAGGTTAATAGATTCTAGTTTAGTGTGTCAGTATAACTAGGGCCAGATTCTATGAAAGATTACTGATTTAAACTAAAACAATTCATCAATCATAGTTAATTTGATTAGAGGAGTCATTTCTGCCTGTGGTGTCAGTGGTTGTGCGCCTACAAGACTGTCTCACTTTTGAAACGCGCTGCACTGCCCTCGTCTGGCAAACCAAGAGTGAACACATACAACAGAAAGACAACAATGAACATTCAATGAGCATATCCGACATGAACACATAGCATGAAACTCATAAAACACACCAAAAAAATGACAAACTAAGACAACATATAAAAAACTATGAATACTGTTAAACTTGTGGGACAAGATTATGAGATATAGTTCAGGTCAAATCAAATGTCCTTTAAAACATCTTTTTTTTCTCATCATACACTACCATTCAGAAATTTGGGGTCAGTATATAATTTTTTTTTTAAATAAATAGTGTGTATATCATCAAAAATGTGTAAAAGTATAGTCTCAGATGTGAGTGTGAATTGGATAGAGGATAATAACATGATCTGTGAAGTAACACATCAGGCAAATGAAATGTGGACCTTTTGGCCTATAGGATGAGACAACATTTTAGCCAAACATTCATCATACATACTGAAGTCCTCAGGATTACACTGAATGTTAAAAAGGGTGTTGGTCACAAGGTTGTTTGTATATGATTACAGATAAATTACTTGACTCCTTAGACAAATACGGACTTGAACCTTGGAGTGACACCTTAAGATCTTACAAGAAATTATAAAACACAGTGTTTTAAGTGATTAAGGTTGCATTGTTATGCCCTTTTAAAATATGCAATTTAATATGCAATGCAGGGTCACTGTGTTGTTGGTCATAGTGGCCATTCCTAATGCTGGATGCCCTAACATTATTGGTAGGCTTCACTGCACCCACATTGCATCTGCATAAAGTTAAACTTTTCTTAATTTTGACGTTGGACCCACCCACATCGCATCACCAATAGTCACAGTCACTCATTTTGTTGGGATTCACCAAAATTTTGGCATCACCAATATAAACATTCTTCCAATGTTGACGTTTGATATGTCAGAGCTTACTCTTGGTTGGCGGAGCTAAGCTCCTTCTTCCAATGGCTGCTCTGCTCTTTGTATCCCTCCAGCTCCTCCTCTAGAGCCAAGATGGAGGCATTCACCTTCTGACGCTCCTCCTCGATTTCCATCTGAGACTGCAGATAAAAGACACACAAAATCAGGTGGTAACAATGAAAACTTCAGTTCTCTACTTCGCACCCATTCAGATTCATGAAACTGTTTAGACAACCAAACAGATCACAAAGCCGAATGTATCTGGGCTAGTTCAACTACTCTTAAACAGGCATGACATGACAAGCAATAAAACATCTCTCCTCCATGTTAATCCTCCTGAGGCAGGGACTAGGAATGTGAGAATCACCCTGAAGAGATTTGTCTTGAAGTGTTTGTTCACCTGTGAGACTGTCTCCATGCTGTGACGCAGGGTGTCCATGTCTTGACTGTACTGCTCTCTCAGGGCCTCCACCTCTTTATCATGGGACTCTACCTCATCCTTCAGGGCCCCTTTCAGAGCGGTGAGTTCTCGCTCCCTTTGTCTCAGTGTGTCCTCCAGTTTCTGCCTCAGCATCTGAGACTCGGACAGCTCTGCCTGCACCGTCATCAAGTCCTGAAGAGAAAAGGAAACTAGAATGATTAGTGAAAAACAAATTCAATTCGATTTCAATTCCACCTTCACAATACCTATTGGTCCAAAGCAGCTTTACAAAGAATAATATCTTACAAAACCCAAGCAAGCAGTTTAAGTCAAAGGTTTAGACACACTTGATTGGATTAATGATTGTCATGATCTTAAAATGATGGATGGATGGATGCACGGATGGATGCACAGACGGAAAGATGAATGGATAGATGGACAGATAGCTAGATTGATGGATGGATGGATGGATGCACAGATGGAAAGATGGATAGATAGATGGATGGATGGATGGATGCACAGATGGAAAGATGGATGGATAGATGGATGGATGGATGGATGGATGGAGAGATAGATGGATAGATGGATGGATACTGTAGAGGAATACACAGATAGAAAGATGGATGGATGGATGGATGGATGCACAGATGGAAAGATGGATGGATAGATGGATGGATGGATGGAGAGATGGATGGATAGATGGATGGATGCACAGATGGAAAGATGGATGGATAGATGGATGGATGGATGGATGGAGAGATGGATGGATACAGATAGAGGAATACACAGACAGAAAGATGGATGGATGGACAGACGGAAAGATGGATGGACAGATAGCTAGATGGATGGATGGATGGATGGATGCACAGATGGATGGATGGATGCACAGACAGAAAGATGGATGGATGGATGGATAGATGGATAGATGGATAGATAGATGGATAGATGGATGCATGGATGGATGTATACTGTAGAGGAATACAGACAGAAAGATGGATGGATGGACGGACAGACGGAAAGATGGATGATAGATGGACAGAGAGCTAGATGGATGGATGGATGGATGCACAGATGGAAAGATGTATGGATAGATGGACAGATAGCTAGATAGATGGATGGATGGATGGACAGACGGAAAGATGGATGGATAGATGGACAGATAGCTAGATGGATGGATGGATGGATGCACAGATGGAAAGATGGATGGATAGATGGACAGATAGCTAGATGGATGGATGGATGCACAGATGGAAAGATGGATGGATAGATGGACAGATAGCTAGATGGATGGATGGATGGATAGATGGACAGATGGATGGATGGATGGATGGATAGATGGAAGGATGGATAGATAGATAGATAGATAGATACTGTAGAGAAATACACAGACAGAAAGATGGATGGATGGATGATAGATAGATGTATAGAGATAATAATAATAATAATAAAGAATGAGTAGGTGTGTCCAAAAATTTGTCTAGTTTTGTATGTGTGTGTAGATACTGTGTATCTAATATTGTGTACCTTTTTTAATTTGATCGATTTAATTTGATTTATCTGGAGTTTACAATTATTTACACTTTAAACAATGAATAACACACTTATCAATTCACACATCTTGCTGCAATGTTATTTTAATTTTTTATATATTTATATTAATATATATTTATGTTTTAAGCATATAAGAGGTTGAGTAAGGGTCATTATTGCTAGACACCACAATCATGCGTACTAGCTGCACTGTGTCAGACTGAGGCGAGTTTTCCATCATTCGTCTGAGTTCCTCCTGGAGCTGAGCTAGCTGATCTTCCTGCTGCCGTAAGCGAGACTCCGCCACCTCCCTATCCATCCGCAGCTCCACCATTCTAAAGACAAAGAAAATATCACACATATCCAATCAAAAGTCTATACATGACAGAGATATATTTTCTGTTAGAAATGGACATTTGCTTCATGTTTTGATGTTGATAAGGCACACAGAGGCCCTGTTTACACCCGTTTTAAGATGTGTTTTAGTCGATCAGATCACAGGTAGATGAGGCAGAAACATACACATTTACATCTAGTCTCTTTTGTCCACTTTCAACCACTTCTGTCCTGATTTCTTCAAAGGGAGGGTCTATGGGCAGGTAAATAGATGTATGTGTTTTTTCAGATCTTTCAATCAAATGGACAAAATAATGTTGCGCAATTTACATATGAACGCCACCGGAGACAACGGAAAAACATACAGAGAGCATCAGCTTTTGTTTCTGCATTGATAGCCACAAGACTACGCCGAACACTGTGATGAGTGCGTGTTTAAAATCAGTAATAGTGCTTGGTACATTTTTCGTCTTCAAAACCAAACTTGGGTCTTCAGCCAACAAAGTTAAAATCCCGTCTGGCTAGCGCGCTTGCCATAATGTTTACACATTAAATCAGTAGGCGGAGAAGGTGGTCTTTAGTGGCTGTTTGAACGCACTTGATCACATGAGCGTTTACACTATGAAAGCAATCCGGTCTAATGCGTTTTCGACTACCTCAGGAAGTGGTCGAAAGTGGACCAGCTCAAAATGTTTTAGACCCCGTTTACACCTGTATTTAGCATCGTCCACTTGTGATCCGATCGACCAAAATGCATCTTAATACCAGGTGGAAACCAGGTGCCAGAGACTCACTGGTCCTGGTTTTCCTGCAGTTCTCTCTTGGTCTTGTCGAGTAGTTGCTGTAATTGTGTGTTCTTGTTGAATTCCTGCTCCAGTTCAGTCTTCATATTGCTGTCAGTCACTAAGATCTGAGGACTCTGTGGAAAACCACAACCCAATAAGATTCAAAAATTAATGGAGTGATCTGGGTTCAAAACCAATATCGCTCTATTGACAGCAAGCTGATGATTACCACAGAGAACTCAGACTAAACACAAACAAATGTCACATTTACACTGATGCATTTACTATGTAAGTCTATGGGCAAAGACATTCCAGTAGGTTTAAAAACAGAATTGGACATCTCATATTTTCAGCAAAGCACTTGTAATTTTTCCATAAAAAAGGCGGCTGAACAGGCTTTACATTTCTGACGTAAATTCGGTGACAAGATTTTTCGCTATGTAAAAAATTTTTCCTGGTATCTTGCGTGCATTACATGAAAGTTACAGGGTTTACTGGCTGTACGTGGTTATGACAGGAATTAGATTGAATAACTTTTCACAGACAAGTGAGTGATTTTATCACATGTAAACATGTTTACTTTATGTCTGTGTGGTTTCTAGCAAACTATATTTGTAATTCATCAAACTTATACTGCAAGTGTTATGAACTGTAAAAATTATTTGTTTTGAATCCACAAAAACTCTTCAATATACAATTTTCCAACATTATATTTTTTTTTATATAAAATAAAAACTAAATAAATCATTTACAAATATTAATAAATTGTTTTTTTTTTTTTTAAATATATTTATTTAAATAAATAAAACTCCACCAATAAAGAAAGAATTCCTTGGGTGATTTAAGCATAAGATATGAAGAGGAACTTAAAAATTTAAAATACTGTGCTGGAACCATATAAGGATTCGTTTCCATTTTTATTCATTCACATACATATAACTATTAAACAAAATGTCTTTCAATTTGTAATCAATAGGCCTTATCAAAGCAGAACACATGTAGCTTTGTTCATACAAGTTGCAGCCCAAAACAAACATTTATATTTCTACAAGGAGGGTGATTGATGTGGTCTCGGGGCTATGTATTCATCTTACACCAGCAATTTTGCCTTGAATTTCCCCTCAGGAATCAATATATCTTGTCTTCTCTATTGTATCTACACTTCACTAGTTATTCTTAATGTCAATCACCTTATTAGTTAGTAATAATTCACAAAAATGCTGTGAGGAGAGACTGACTGACTCTTGATACAGACACGTTTTAAATAAATCATCTTATAAATGCATGTTGCCGATCTTAATGAGGAAATGCACTGAAATATAAAACACAAATAATTTGATCTGAAACATCTTTAAAACACACACACACACACACACATCACTTGTAGCCAAGCTGTCTGCTCCTCAAATAACCCAGTCCTCTAGGATATCCCATCAGAGCATTCAACTGCTGTTGCCATCATTATAATGACCACACATGGCTACTACGAGGTCATTTGAACTGACCTCTTGTGTTGCAGGGTCTAAAGTTACTTCTTGAATAAAAAAAGAACACATTAAAGTAAAATTAATGGGTGCGCCTCAATCAGCTCCCTAGCTTCCGAGGTCGTGAATCAGTATATCGTGTACATGGTAAGGACAGTAAGAACACTGTTGACAATTTCCGGCAACATGTCGTCATTGTACAACATCACTACTGGTGTTTATGAACAACTGCAGAACCGATATCTTTCTTACATTATGTTTTAATGTTATTAAAAGTACAGTATGATCAATACTTTGCTTGTTACATATCCATGCAATACTTCAGCTGTAAATAAATTATAAGTGTTAGCTAGATTATGTTCATTAACTGTCTAGCGATGTACAGTCAAACCAAAATTTATTCAGGCACTTTAAATATTTCATTCATTAATACAGTTTATTCAGTATAGTTTAAAAAAATGTAATAAAATATGACAAGAACAAGAGTTAAACTGTGTCAGAAAAAAATAATCTTAATTATGTCAGATAACTCTTAAGCAAAACAAGGTCAGGTCAAAGTGTAATAATTTTTGGTTCCAAATTTTTATCAATTTTACTGGTAGTCCACTGTATGAAGAATTTTTGGGTATAATATGTCACAGTTTACTTTATTTTGCTATCCTCACTTAATTAATTTTTGGTTTGACTGTATAATCTCAGTCTAACCACTAAAATCTCCAAGCGTCTGATGAGGTTTACTCCACGCTAATGAGCTTAATTAACAACAGTCACAACGTCTCCCAGCAATACTGCCCACAACAACAGAGTTTATCATGCATGGATGAGCGCTCAGTGGGATATAACAGTGCAAAAGGCCGTACAACGAGTGCCCATTAAAACTGTAACCCAAACAGACATGCTGAGGGCCCCAGGTTGAGGGGAAACCCTCCCTCACAGGTATCCATTTCCAGTGTAACTTAATTATTGATGGATCACAAAGAGCGAGCTCTCGACCACGCAGCCCTAATCAGCTTTCCTCATTGATGCGACGGTTGCCAAGAGACTGTAGGAGGATATTTCACACACAGGAAGCTTATGCAAACACGTAGGCTAACAATATTATACAGACACGCAGTCTATGCATGCATGTACATACAGGAAGACGAGATAGATGAACATACAGAAGCTCTCAATTTTCATTTTGGGTGAAGACAATTTACTCGCCCTCATGTTTTTCAAAACCTGAATGACTCTTTCTTCAGTGGAAAACAAAATGTGTCTTTCTGGCCACTTGTCGATATAATGAAAATGAATGAAAGGTGGGGCTGTTAAGCACCAAAAAAGACATAAAAGCACCATAAAAGTAACATTATAGTGGTCATTAAGTATCATTAAGTCTTCTGTAGTCATATGATAGCTTTGTGGGAGCAATACACTTTAAGGAACAGAATTTAAGTGGTTTTTCATTGATAATTCATTCTAGTGTGCTATGCGAACCAGATCACTCCGATTCATGAACGAATCACACAGACTGGTTTTGTGAACAGAATCAAACACTTCATTGAAAAGATTCAAAAGAATTTGTTCACAAATTGGACATTGCAACAAGGGAATTAAATTTTAGCTTGAAATTTCTATCATATGACTTTAGAAAACTTGAAATATAGCACATATTTGTTATTTTGGAGCTTGACAGACCCATTCAATAATTAAATTTATATTGTATTGGCCAGGATTTTCCTCATAAAGTCACCTTTTGTGTTCCAGATAACAAAGAAGGTCAAATGGGTTTGGAATGACATGAGGATGAGTAAATGATGACAGAGTTTCCATTTTGGGTGAACTGTCCTTTTAAATAAGCCTCTTATTGGCTGATCTACTCTCTTTAAAATACATAATCATTATGATTATTGTCCAATTTTCAAACTCTCTTTTACAAGCACGCTCATTTATTCATAAAGATACAGTTGTTCGTTGCTGTTATCTTCTCTCACTGCATCAGAATATCTTTCTGTGTTACGTTCTCAATTTCAAAATACACTCATGCAAAACAGGGACCGATACGCAAACCATGGGCACACACACACATATGCATGCCACACAAACACACAGGCGGGCACACACAGGCACACAGGCACACACACCCTCTCTTGATATATTTTCCTCATTCAGCAAATGCTGCTGAGCACTATTCAGTGCTGGGAAATACAAACTGATTTATTGAACATAAGCATGCTTACCTTCACCTCACAGAACCTTTCATGAATGAGACTCGTTTTGCGTTTGATGGCCGCCTCGCTCTCAATAGACCTAGTGTTAAATGTGAAAGGAAACCGAATGAACCAGAGAAAACAGATTATGGCATGTTCTGAAGAAAACGTGAGAGGTGTGTGCTACTGCAAAATGCTAAGATGGCATGATTGCCAGGGTTGCTATGGGGTTGCTAAAGTGTTTTAAGTGGTTTTGAGCATTTTGACACTCTGCTTCAATGCTAGGATAATTCTAAAGTTTTCAGAGTGTTTTTTTAGCATGTTGCTATTTGTTCTAATCCCTAATCTCTAAGTAGCTTGCAAAATATTATTCAATTCTCTTGAGCCACTCCTGCAATGTTACAGCTGTTAATAGTAATATTGTTATGTGAAACCAAACCTTTTAGAAAAGCATGAGGTCTGCCGTTTTGCATTGACTAATATAACTTGATACTGCAAAATACATACCCCTCTTTAAGTATGTTGTAAATGGCTTGTTTGGTCTGGGCATCCTCTCCATTTCCATTCTCTGTACTGGTGGTCTGGCTCTTTATGAGGTCAGGTGTTACCTGAAAAAAAAAGGAGTCAAAGGAGCATTATTTTTGAAATACCATACATGAAATGTCCCTACTACCTAACAGACATCACTGAAATAGATGTTCAGAGAAATAAGCTAATCCAAAAAGTTGTGTTGGCCACTTAAAAAACATTGAGGCAGTTCTCCAACCAAAGGTGTAAGTTTAGTGAAAGACTACATTCTTTCCAAAATTCTGCCCTCCAAAGGCATGTTAACCAACTCAATGCCAGCATGTACAAAATGATTAACAAGCAGAGATCATTTCTGATTGGCTAAACTTTCTGAATGGCTTTAAAAAAGCATGCATATGCCCCTTAACATTTTTTCCAATCTTTAGCCAAGCTAAAGTCACAATTAAAAGTGAGTAGCAACAGATCTTTTCTTTCATATTGTGACGTACATCTGGGTGTAGCAGATGAACACAAGCTTGAAGGGTTGGGGTTTAAGCGAACTATGGGTGTGTTCACACTTGTAGTTCGGTTCGCTTGGTTCGTTTGGTCCGGATCAGAAAAAAAGTCCTGGTCCACTTAGTGTTCACATTGGGATTTTTAACACTGAACCTAAAGGCATAGGGATACGTTCACAACCTGATTGGTCGGCTTTTATGATGTATATTTCGTGAAGGAACTTACCGAACATCCAAAACAATGCTGTGTGATGGGCTAAACGCGCTCGTTGTATATGTGTAGCCTACATATGATATGGTATTTTGACCAGCTGAGAACTCGTGTAAAGCAGTCAAAACAGGAGCAGGAATCCCTTCGTCACACACACAAATGAAGATCTGCTGCGAGGAGACATGGTTCTGATGCCTGTACCGAACTGTAATGGGCAACATCACGACTATGACAAGAAAAAAAAACAGGTATGCTTGAGTATTCTGTCCTTTTTAGGGTCGCAGAATGTGACATCAAGTCCTGTTTTTGGTTTGTTTATGTCTTTGTTCTGTGTTGCATTCATATTTCATTCAAACTGCACCAGAGTTTGTTTAGAAGTGGACCGAGGCCCATCTTTTCAGCAGTCTTGGTCCACTTGTTTGGTGCGCACCAAGGTGCGGATAGCATCGCTCACATTTAGTCAAATGACCCGTACTAACAGAGCAATCGCACCAGGATTCCTTTTAATCAAACCAAACATGCCAAGTGTGAACATACCCTAAATCAGGGGGTTCCCAACCACATTCCTGGAGGCCCCCCAACACTGCATGTTTTCCAAGTCTCCTTAATCAAACACTCCTGATTCAGATCATCAGCTCGTTAGTAGAGACTCCAAGACCTGAAATGGGTGTGTCAGATAAAGGAGAGATGCAAAATGTGCAGTGTTGGGGGGCCTCCAGGAACATGGTTGGGAACCACTATGATTGGTGAAGTACGGCATATGTTACCAAAGAAAAGTCATTTGCACCATAAGTTTCAGTTATGATATTTTAATTAAAAATGACGAGGTCAAAAGGCTATAATATGAAAAAAATATTGAGGACTCACTGGTTTCTTTGGTATAGCAGGTGGTGCCTCCTTGGGCACAAACAGCTTTGGTGACTGGCTAAAAGTAAAAGGTTTGGAATTGGGGATAGCGGCCACTTTAGCCACAGATGTGGAGTCTCGTCCTAGACTGCCGGTTGATGGTTTCGGTGAGCTGAGTTTGGGCACTGCAGCTGGGGTAATAGGAGCATAGGGGTTTATTGTTGGCGAAGTTGGTGGAGCCTCATCAGTAGGTGTGTTGAGGGCATCTGCGCTGTGAGACCGAACTCGTTTATCAAGATGAGGCCGAGTTCGGGCTTCTAAGTTGGGAACATCACCAGAACTACCACCACCAAACCGGCTAATGAGTTTGTTAATGGGAGCCAATGACTTGGTGTCTATAGCTGGGGCTTGGTCCTCATCCAATGAGGCTGGGGGAGGAGGAAATGATCCATTTAGCCCTGTCCCATTCAGACTACTCCCAGTTCCATTCTGCCTGACCTTCCTAAGCCCTGCTTCGTTAAAACCATCATCGCCCTTTTTGTCCACCTTAGGAGCAAGAGCAGAAGGGGTGAGGCGTCCTGTAGTCCTGGCCTCAGCTTCTCCCTGAATCCCTGCCTGTCCATCACCAGGTGGCCTCCTTAAGGGGCTCCCAAATTCCTCATCAGGAGAGCTAGGTTGTTCAGCCGGAATATAGGAACCCTGGGGGGTCCGAGCCCCTTCCCTTTGTCCCAGAAGCAGGGTGCTGTATGGAGAAGTCTGAGAGATGACTGGGGCTGAGCTCTGCATTTGTGGTTGGGTCTTCAGCTGTACCCCGTAAGAGTCCCCCTTTTCTCCGTCCTTGAGCACTACATACGGCTGTCCTGAAATGCCTTGCACCCGCACAGCTACTCCATACTTAGATGGCGAAGTCCCATTGGTGACGCCACCAACTCCACCAGCCATTCGACTCCTGTCTGGGAACCCTCCGCCAGCGTCATTCAAATCTTTGATGAAGCGGATCTGTACACCATAGTCCAGGGGGGGCTTCCTGTCTGCTGAGAGGGAACTCATTGTGACCTGCTGTGGTACCAAGACAAAGAATTTAATAAGTCAGTGCACCAGTCCGTTTAGAGACCTTACTAAAAAGCTAGACTCTTTGGTGGGCCAATTGAGGAGCCCAAAGAGGGACAGATACACAAAGACATGAATTACAAAGCAATGGACCAATTCAGGGTAGACATATTTAATTTTTCACAAGTGAAAACAAGGCTGTGTTGGATAGATGTACAGTCTGATCGTTTAGTCCTATAGGACTTGATACTGTGTTTAGTGCTTCCATCTTGGCTCACTTTAAAATTGTGTTGGACAATAAATATTACTAATTTCCCAAGAGACCCTTTGACAATCCTCTCTCCACCGCTTGAAATAGTGTCACATCTTGGTAAATAGATATATGAAGCAGTTTTGTACGTGACACAGCTATCAGGTATCAACACAGGTATTGAGAGTCTTCTCACGTTTGTAACGAGAAAGATATTGTTTGTGTGTGACAAACAGGTGTGCCTGCTGATAGGAGCAGGTTCTAGCACATTCCACTTTGCTTCCTGTCTTCCCGTTTTCCTAGAACACAGTTCCAGTATGTATGAGCACTACCATTAGTTCAAAAATAGCTTATCGCTGTGAAGGCAACATTCCTCAAATCGTATCAAAGCGGTAAGCCGCACACATAGCACTTTGGAGAGAAGGATCAAAGATGGCGAGCCTAATCTGCTGAGTAACTGGTGTTTATAGAGACGCATGTGCTCTTTTGTACAAAACAATTGATGCAGAAAACATCCTCAGCTATGCAGGGCATCCATCGTCTAAAGCCCTCTTTTACAACACATCAGACAGTGTGTGCTGCTTGAAGTCTTGAAACCATTTCTATCTGTAGTGTCCATGCAAATCAATAATTATAGAAGAATTGCTGTGTGTTAAGTAGTATGTTGCATCCTGTGTTAAACACCAACTCATAATGCACCAGCATAACACTGGGGGCAAAAACTCCAAAGACATTGAGATCTAAAATAACAGTCCATAAACCCTGGTCTATCAATGAATAACTTATTGAAATGGGGCGATTTGGTTACATTATAACTGTCAGTGTCCCTGTTGAGGAATTAGGACTGATTAGCTACTCAAAGTCAGCCATTGTCTTCCTCACATAGGTGGGATTCCAAGCATTCCTGCAAAATGGAACAACCATGTGATTTTTCATTGGTTAAAGGTGCAGATTAGGTATGGGAAAAACTGTACATTTTTGACTTGAGTTTTTTCTTAAGACAAAATTGAAGTGACAAGGTCATATATGTCTCAGACAAAAATATATACTGAGTAGGCAAATGAAAACTGTTTACAGTTGCAAGTTTTCCAGGTTTGGATAGTTATGTGGACATGACTCTCACCCTCCACAAGGCACTGGGTTCCACTTGCCATCAGAATGGCTGTTTGTTCTTGGAGGAATGTTACTAGACTAGATCATCAGTTCTCTGTGCCATCTTCCATTCAAGCAGTAAAGTTAACATTCAAAGCTGTATTGCACATATGACTATATTAAAGCATGTGATGTGATGATTGATTTCTTTGTAATTAACCAACTTCCTGCCCCGTTTCTATCTAGGCCTATTTGGTCAAACTTAATATTAGGTGTCCTTAACGACCATGTACTTACATAAAATAAGTACATGCATGTAAAATAAGTGCATTGTATCAAATGATTAATTTAAATGTTAGTACATAGTAGTTAAAGACACCTAATATAAAGTGGGACCACCTTATTAATGCAAAATATTAATTCTACCAAAATGTATGTATGTACAGTCAAACCAAAATGAATGAAATATATAAGGTGTCTGAATAAATTAATTCAGTTTATTCACTATAGTTTACAAAAATGGTAATAAAATATGACAAGATCTCAGAGTTAAACTGTGTCAGAAAAAATTAATCTTAATTATGTCAGATAACACTTAAGCAAAACATGGTCAGGTCAAAGTGTCTGAATAATTTTTGGTTTTTGGTTTTTATCAATTTTACTGCTAGTCCACTGTATGAAGAATTTTTGGGTATAATATGTCACAGTTTACTTTATTTTGCTATCCTCACTTACATAAATGAACTATAGTGTCCTGCACCCACAGGTAAAAATATACCAAAAATGTCAAAAACATCTGAATAACTTTTGGTTTGACTGTATGTATGTATGTATGTGTGTATATATGAATTGGCATATCACATAATAATTTCTAATAATTAGTCTAAAATGACGTCTTTGATTTAGCATGTTAATTAGTGTATACACTTATCTTTTACTGACACTCCGTTTTACTAAATAGCTTTCAATTTTCAATTCTTTTTAATTCAACCACACTACTTGGTAATATTTTGCCACATCACACGTATCACTCATTTTGTATATAAGTCGAAAAGAAATGGAAGTAGCGAAAGATCTTTTCTTCCATATTGTAATGTACATCCAAGTGTAACTGATTATCGAAAAAGAAAAATGTAAAACATAAGCTTTCAGGGATGGGGTTTAAGTGGACTAAACGATTGGAAAGGTCTGGCATATATCACCAGAGAGAAGCCTGTAATTTTCACCAGAGGAAGGTCCAGTTATGACATTTTGATTACGAGGTCAAAACATGTTAAAAATGAAATATATGCATGAATGAATTGTTCACATTAAGATCTATAACAAGCATTGAGAAAATAGAGAGGATTTTCATTTCATGCGACTTTAAATTCAAATAATTTCTATTTACTTCCTTTTTCCTTTGATTTCTTGTATCAGTGAATAACTTGGAACACAGACCTCAAACCACATTTAAATTTCTATAAATACATTTTCAGTTCTGTATCTATGACTCCATAGACACATAAAAAACATATGTCAACCACTTATGTAAATGTGTACACACACACTTTGTTTTATGGGGACTTTTCATAGACATTAAGATTTTTATACTGTACAAACTGTATATTCTATCCCCTAACCCTAAACACAACCCTCACTGAAAACTTTTTTTCAAAAAAAGATCATTTAGTATGATTTAGAAGCTATTTTCCTAATGGGACTAAAAATTTCCCACAAGATCAAAGACTATCCTTAGGGACATAACATGGGGAATACCTGAACCACACACACATACAAACACAAACAGACACACACTGTATGCACTCTGTTATAAATGACCATTACAACAGATACTTCAGGTTAGGTTAGGACTCACCACGACTGCATTTTTCTTTTCTTTTTTTCTTTTTTGGTTGATAGCTTCTCGTTACAAAAACCTAAAACAGATTTGGTTGGGTTGTATCTGTTTTCACTCTCTTTAAAAGAATTAGTATCCTGAGGGTACTTTATGTTTGAAACTAGTTAGCTTTAATCCATTAATTGTTTTCTTGGCTACTACAGGCAAAATATTTTGTGTCAATTATGACAACACAGCCTTTAGCCCAAATACAACTTTTACTTTTCAATAGTTCCAAACTGTTGCCAAACATGATGTAAATGAATTTACATAGGCCCCAAAAAATAGACTCTTCACCAAGTGGCATCTGTGCTATCTGAAAATCATGCTATGCCATTTTTCTAACCAACTTATAACATTTTAATTACTTTTACCCAAGTTAACAAAAGTTTACACAGGTGTCCTAACAGAATAACCACAAGAACAACCAGAAAGTGTCCAAATAATTTGTCTTCAATCTGAAGAGTCTACATACTATATTTTATGATTCGCTTGGAAAGTGTGTGTGCTACCTTTCTTTAATACAAATGCAACTTTGATATTTAGTAATCTAATGCCATTTAATAACATTTAGACATTTTTTAGAGTGCCACAGCCAACTGCTTTTTGGGGCCATTGGACAAGGCTAATGTGTATAATAGGTAAAGAATAATAAACAGACACAACATGTTACTATGACGTAGTTAGTATGGAAGAAATAAAAGAGCATATCTATAAAAGAAAAAAAAGCAGTACTCTCAAAAGGAGACTAGTTATGCTCCGTTTAGGATTATGGTTCTCTTATCACCTGTAACAACCAATCCCGATTATTTAAGCTTATATCGGGAGCTCTGTCATAACTGGATATATGCAAGCTCTCTGATTATTGTCACTCTAATGCTCCAACTGAAGTAATATGATAGCTTTTGGCTAGCTTTGGATAGCTAGTTGTTGACAAAATACTGTAGAAATACTTGATGAATTGTTATATACAAGAACAAAACAATATTCATTTGAGAATCGTTTTGAACAAGCAGGCATAACCAAAATACTATCCATACATTTGCCAGTGAGGACTACGACTCATGTGTGCACTTACTCAGTGCAATTATTTCATTGTCATTTTATTGTTTATATTTTATTTGCCAGTCCATTGTACTATAAAGAACAGGATAGAATTTGGGTTTGAGGCTAAGTTTGAGTTATTGTGTCATTTACAAGTATGTTCTATTACACGGTGTTGGAAATAACCAAGAGCAAAATATTAAATTACACTGAGAGAGGCACTTTTTCCCAGGAGCTCTTTTTGTCCCTAGGTTTATCTATTCACGGATATTCACAGACTTGAGAGAGATGAGGAAGCACAGGCAAAATGCAGAATGAAACTTTTTTTTTTTTTTTTTGGTCCTGTAAATTGCGTCACACCCACCCAGCAAGTCAGTCAGTATCGGTGGGATCGAAACCAGCGTGTTATTTAAATATACAGGGTTAAAGTTACATTAATAATACAGTGAAGATTTTATGGCTACAGTTTGGATGCAATGATTAGCTGTGTTGTCCTCTGACTTTGTTGAAGAGACAGAAACAAAGGTACTCAGATACAATAGGCGATATGAGACCGAAAACCCCTTCCAATCATATGGGATGCACAATTTTGTCTACAAACAATTTACAAAAATGATGTCGATCGGTCCCGGTGAGATCACAGTAGATCAAAGTCATAATTACTTTATTATATTTCAGAGGAGTCAACCTCGACCAGCGCATCTTCACAGTAATCCAGCCTGCAGCCCTCAGACACAAAGCAACAGGTGTTTATCTGCTTCGCTCAGCAGAACTTGAGCGTAAATTTGAAGCCATGTGATTATGGATTATAAGAACTCAAAGACTGGACACAAACCCGCAGCCATGAACAGCAACAAAAACAAAAAGCCCAAGGCAAATATACACAGCTGAGTAAACAAAGACATTCCTTCTGCTTACCTGGTTTCCGAAACCCTTAACAATGACCTTCAGAAGGCACAAAATAATAAAGAAGCCCTTTCTAGGTTTAGTCGCTATAAAAAACTCCTAGTTGAGAACGAGGATGAATAGTCCATGCAAAACTGTCAGTGCGTTTTTTCCGAAACAACCTGTTGCCTTTGCGTCATCGGCCCGCCCCTCTTGAGCGCTCATTGGCTAGAGAGTTGTCCCAAGGCCGTCCGATGGGGAACATGTTATTGGCCGATATCCAACGTCAATCTAATACAAATTATTGAATTATTCAGGACCCGTCCATTAACCAATTTAAGAAACTCGACCCCACTGTTTGTTTCCGATTTCGATTATGTTTTGTTTTAAAAAAGCCTAAACTCTTATGCTAAGGTGATAACAAATAACATGGTTTAAATCAGAATTTTAAAACATTCACAAATTTCAGTGTTCGTTATAAAGATTGGTATGCTTAAACATCAGTTTAATATGAATCTTATACCTTTAATAAAAAAAGATAAAAAGTTTCTTAGGTTGGGCCTCATTTCTGAAAAACTAGAAAAACAAACTCCTGCGTAAATAATATTTTATACATTAGTTCTGCTCATGTTTAATGAGTTAATGAGGTCATTCATTGCTTTCGGTATTACTATGAAGTTGGTAGTCCACAAAACCCGGATAAAAACGTGCATTTTCGAGGAATTCGTTTCCTCAGCCATTTCCAGCTGCTTTTTATAATGGGAGTTCTTGTTTTTTGAGTAAAATAAAGTCTGTGGTAACTTCAGAAGACTTTAATGTTTTAAAAACTCAAATTAGTTGCTAAAAAGTCTCTAAAAAGTACTACAACTATCCACAAGGGTTCAAATGCTTTACAAACTATTGCAGTCCTTGCATAGCAACTTCTTAGTAACAAGCCTTTTTAAAAATACAGCAGCTTCAAAATTCAAGACTAAGGTATTTTAGGTTAAACAAAACATTATCTCTTGAAATAAAGTTAACCAGACTTGACATTACTCAAATCCAAAAACTGCCATTCAAAAAACCAATATGGAAATTTCTGAGGGAACCCATGGTGAATTTCTAAGAAATTTCTTAAATATTACTTTAAAGAATCTCATTGTGGTTCCCTTCAGAAGGCGCTGAAAACGAACATGTTTAAAGAAAACAGATATCTTTAACTTCATGACTTAATTTAGAGGGTTTTTAACCCAAATTTAATACAATAAAGTCACAAAAAAGCCTTGTAAAAAACAATTCAGTTTACTTCTTTCAGTACAGAGCCAGAGCCCAGAACACCCCCCAATATTACTGCACATTGCTAGCGAATGGAGGGCACCAGAGCAAGCACACTGAACAGCATACACACAGGTACATGAAGAGTAACAAATAAGAAAAAGGCAACTTGGACAGAAATGTAGAAATAAAAACTAAAGAAATTCTCTGCGACAACATTTGATTTCGTTCTGTTATTTGGTCTACTTCATAGCCCAGGATGTGGCCTAACGATTATACAGTTCTGACGAAGTACTGCATTGGTTTACATGCAATCCAAAGACTACATACACTGATATGATTTCTGCTATCGGCTATGCCACCAGCCATCAATGTCCACTTTTGTGTCAAGAACACTGAATAGCTGAACATGAAGAAAAACAATCTCGAGTTCTCATTGATAAAGAATCGCAGGACCCCAATTTCTGTCAGATTGCCCATGTATTCAACAACAGACACAGTGAAATGTTGATTATTTACATGTCTTATATGTCTTTCGGGACGCTGCCGGTTTCCTTTGGATATACTGAAATGGAGATCACTGAGAGGAGAGGTTGTGTGGTGACCGTACACTCTTGCCTTAATCAAAGCATTCTTAGCCAGATATGTTAAAATTTTGAGGTAGCAAGTTGGCATCAGTGCTTTGCAGATCAACAAGTTGGATTTTGGAAAGGAAAAAAAAAGATTGGACAGCTCTTTGGGGGCTGATCATGTGTATAATCACACAAAAGGTTAAATTCTTGTACATACACATTGAAATTTGCTTTTCACTGTAGCCAGAATCAAGCTGCTTCTCCAAATTTGTCACCAAGGTGAAATGAAGACCATTGAGTGCAACATCAAAAACAGCTGAATTTTGAAAATGTGTCATGATATTATATACAAACATTTCCAACATCTGGTACAATGTGTTTCATTCAAAGACATGGGCCCTAAAAGTGCTTATGAGGGCTGTGAAGAAACAAATGCAACTAGTAACATCAGATTTAGAAGTTCGGTTTTATCTGTATGTCTCCTCTCCTCTGGTTCTCAGGTTTATTCTTCAATTCCATTTCACTTCCTCAATGTGAAACATGAGACATGAAGCACCAAGAAATATATCAAACGTCCCTCTTCCCCTTCTTCCTGTCTTGCTTAGCCATCATTTGCAGCCACCAGCTGTCCCAGTCCCTGGCGCACATAAACCGCTTGAATCTCCTTTGTCTTGAGGCAGAAGTCACAGGCCCACACCGCAGCACTCTCCCTGGTTAGTAGCCCATATGCTGGCTCAGTTAGGCCCGTGCAGTCTCTATGGAACCATCGTTGACAAGAGGCCTCACACAAGATGGCCTCTTGGTCGTCATGCACTTCTGACAAGCAGAGGCCACAAGGGAACACCATGCCACCACCTAGCTTTGGGGGACCGGAGCCTGGGCCAGCAGATGGTGGAGCGGGTCCACTGGGAAGTGGGGACTGGGTGTTGGGTGTAGAGTTGGAGTTGGATGGAGGATTGGGGTTGCTACCTGGGGTGTTCCCACCACTGCTGTTGTTAAGGTTGTTCTGGTTGGAGTTGGGTGGCTGGTTTGGCATCGGACCTCCTGGAGTGTTGTTCTGCTGGTTGTAGGATGCTGACCCTGGAGCAGAGTTTGGTGGTGTTGGTTGTTGCTGGTTGGATGGAGTATTGGAGCCAGGACCGCCAGTGGAGTTGGGTGGAGGATGCTGATTGGTTGGCGCTTGTTGAGGCTGGGGACCGTTAAGTGGGCCTGTGGGGGACGAGTTGGGATTGGGAGGTTGAGGAGCTGACTGGGGTTGTCCTGGGGTGTTGGGATTGGGTTGTGGGACATCTGGATGACCTGGGAAACCTCCTCCAGGCTGTGGGGGTCCAGGGGCTGGGGACGGACCAGGGGTGGCATTGTTGGATGGAGGACCGGAGGGGTTAAGGTTAGGTGGTTGCTGTTGAGAGGGAACAGGTGGACCACCACCAAAGTTCTTTCCCTCTTCACCAACAGGAGGACTTGATCCAGGGTATGGGCCATCTTGTGGAGGAGGGAACTGTCCTTGCGGAGGCATACCAGGGTGTCCACCCACCATATTACCCCCACCACCTCCACCACCCATTCCCATCATGTTCATTCCACCTCCCATTCCCCCCATAGGGTTCATAGGGCCGTGCGGGGGCCCTCGAGGGCCAGGGCCACCAGGTAAGGGTGGGCTGTTGAAGGGATGGCCACCTTGTCCATGTGGAGGCTGTTGCTGAGGCATTCCAAACCTTGGATGAGGTGGACCTCCTCCACCTCCTGGACCGCCACCCATTCCTCCAGGTGACAGCATCGGGTTGAAGCCCTGTCCAGGGTGCATGGGAGGGCTGAAATTGGGTGGCATATTAAATTGGGATGGGCCTCCTGGTGGAAATCCTCCTCCACCACCTCCTCCGCCTCCACCACCTCCAAAGCCTGTCATGCCCCCAAATCCAAGAGGGTGATGTGGTCCAGCATTTGGCGTTGGTGGACCAAATGGGGGTCGCCGACCAGGCTGTCCACCTCCAGGTCCTCCAGGGCCACCCATGAATCCCATACCTCCTCCCATTCGACCGGGCCCACCGTAGCCACCTCCACCCGCCCCTGGGCTGGGCAGAAAAGAGGCACCACCCGGACCACCCCCTCCTCCAGATCGCGATGGCGGACCAAAGTCATCATCGAAAGGGTTAGAGGCCACCAGGTGATCAACCATTGGAGTAGGAGGGGGAGCAAACTCAGAGAGGTGGGAGAACGCTGCCCCCTAACAGGAAATACAAAGGGTGAAAATGAGTTGGTGACACTGAATTACTCATTTCTTACATTTTGTTCAATAAATATATTGTTAATATTTCTAATGCACTTCATTAAATGCAATTCTTGTTAATATTCGGCTTGAGGAAGTCAGACCACAAAAGACTAATAACACTGCAAGTGTTACAACAAACTGAGGCTACAAATAAAATAAAATGCATTAAAACCAAATATTCAAAAACTAACCTGAGCGTTGGATTTCCTCTTCTTTTTCTCTGGGCTCTTCATCTGGGAACCTGTAGAGGCAGAAATGGAAAAAGGGGAACAATGAACAAAAATGGGGAGAGGGAGTAAAAGTTAGAGCAAGAGCTCTATCAAAAACATGCAAAAATCTTAAATTGTAATTTGTCAGGTGGTATTAGGAAGCAGGGCCTTTCTATATTTATTTGGTCATTTACATGCTCATTGTGTCACACCACTAACATTAACTGTGAACCTTAGTGTAGATTTAATCTTGATCAAATCTTTATTTCTATTATACTTTTGTGCAAAAACTGGAGACAATTCAGTACCACCAATAAACACACTTCTTGAGAACCAATCACATTATAATAAAATCTAGATTATTAATGTGTATCCCATGTTATTAGACATTATGACAAGAAAAGATTAGAGACAGACTGATAATTGGTTTGACTGATATTTTTATGAATACATTGTAATCTTGGGTTTGCTAATATACGCTTTTGGTCAGTTTCTAAAGACTAGCACCTAACTAAGGTATTGCCAGGTAAAGTCACTTAATGTAGTTTTAAAAATAGTTATGGAATAAAACAAAAACATAAAAATGTAGATTAAACAATTAAAACAATCAAAATAAATATGAAAATAAATTTGGAGCATTTAGATGACAAAAAAAAATGCATAACTATAATTGCATAATAAAAAAAAGTGGCAATAATTCATATAACAAAATTATAAAATGTTTTTATATGAATATGTTTCATTGTAGCTTGTATCAGAAAGCAGAAATAAAACGGAAAAAAAAAAAAAAACATTGTTTCTGCATATCGGTTATCAGACACTTCTTTCACAATCTGTCATAAAAATAAGCAGTCATAAAAAGGCAATATCTGTCTATCTCTATTGAAGACAATACTCTAAAGCTGATGAACATTTATGCAACCCTTTAGAAATCCCAAACCCTGATCCCAGGTAGGAGGCTTGCTTTAGGGTAAATACGTTGGAAAGTGTTGAATGCAATGTGTGTAAAAACCCACGAACACGCGTAAATAGACAAGTGATGCGAGGTTGACATAAAGCTACCCAAAGACAGATCCCCACGAAAACAAGGCCACCGAACATTCAGGCATGTGCGGACAGGGAAAGGGGAGATTTGCAGCCACAGCTGTGTGGATTCCCGCTCGGACACAGAGATGCGCTGATTGACAGTTTCCTACCTTTGCCTCGTTTTCCTTGACTCTGTCCCGCCTGCTGTCCCGCCATTAAAATGACTGTTGGTGCGGTGCCATGACACCGTTCATTTACAGAAATTAGTTTATTTGACGAAAAGCTCCTCGGGTCCAACGAGTATCACCCCGCAGCCCCAGGAATTGCGCGTGAATTGCTTAATTTTAATTGTACCGATGGGCCAATGAGGTCAGGCACCTACTCAGCAACATGTCTGAAGGATGCATTAATGTTTTGAGTCGGATTTGTCATCTCTGCACGTTTACATGCATGCACCCCCAAATAATAATGCGATCTGTTAGAGCATCGCAGATATGTCTGAAAATGTTGAGTTACTAATCAAAAAAACCAGTCGTGAAGAGAAGTAATTGGGATGGACTGAATGTGAATACACATCTGCCTGCCTGCAATGTGATCACATACAGATGTGTTTCTACCTGGATGGCTGTCTAAATGACATTTAGATACAAGCATACCAAGCTCTTCTCCCCATTTTAAACCGCGTTAGATTCGAACGTGCAGTGCGACTGTAAATGACGCATTAAAGGTTTGAATTTAATTCAAACGTGATTTGAATTCGCGATCTAGCTATCGTTAGCCATTTAGCCATCAGCAAGCAAGGTAAAGACGTTAAACGTTGCTCACACAGCTCATTCATATACACCTGACTGTTGCATCAAGACATGGATGTCAACCCGCATATGACAAACAATCAATGTCAAATAGACTTACGATTTAATATTTATCCCCAAACGCGAAATTGGCCATGTTAATTACGGCCTACTCGTTGCCGGACAAAGAGGGACAGCCGGAGTCGATTCGCGCAGGGCATGTGTGGAAAATAGGGGAGGCCGGGTTAAAACAAGTAAACGATTTCAGTAAATGTTTACGTTTAGAGTGATAATATAGACTTATTTCGAATCTAAGGCAAGTTTGGGGACATTTTCGCGAGGTAAACATGATAAATGTCTGACAATGTTTTGGTAACTGCTCAAGATATTCCTCATCGCCCCCGTGTAATAAACATTTTGGACTGAGCGAGATCAAACCACTTTTGCTTATGAGGCAGGGGGGAATTCTGTGTTGTGTATTTTGAGATCAGTTTACCGCAGTTAGTGGTGTTGTAAAATTGTACAACTAGAAATTGTTTGTGCTTTTATGCATAGAATTTTGGAGAAAATGCACTCTGACAGTTTGATAAAAGAAAACGTTAATCCCCCGATTCAGTTATAGACGCGTCTGAATGCTTGTATGGTTCAGCTGCATGAGTGGAGTTGTAGTTTTATGACTGTCGTTGTATGAAATCCGTTACACTGAACGTGATTTTTAAAATTTTAGTCCTCTATCTTTCTTTTTGATTAGTCTCAGATTTTGTTCTGAGTGACAAAAAAATGTCTTTAAAATAAAATATTTTCTGTTAATACCTAAAGCAGATTTGTAGGCCTAATTGAACAAATGTATGTAAACATTGATCTCAAAAATAGAATAATTAAATAATTACATTTAAATACTTATACAGTCATTTGATTATATTTTATTATTATTAATGCTTATGAAAACGTTTTGTTGAATATTCAGATGTGAAGAAACAACTGTCACCATCTTGAGTCAGAAAAGCAACGCAGCAATGGATCCAGATGCAAGTTTTCCCTTTATATTACTACTGATCCAGGATCATCTCCCCAAACTCAAAAGATAAATTAAACATTTGCAGCACAAATGGCAAAACTGTGTTCAGATCAGGATGATTATACAAACTTTACATTTACTGAGCAGAGGTTTTTATCCAAAGCAACTCACAAAGCAAATAGTCAAGAAGCCAACAATATTTGTAATATACAATGGCAGGTTTATTTGACAACTAGATTAGAAAGCAAGCTAGAGAAGAGAAGAAATGCAGCTTAGAAGTGCAGTTCAGACTCCTTACTAGTAACAAATCCAGATCACTAAACACATCAAGCACACTACAGCTACTGTTCACTCTGACAGACAAAATGTTTCTCCTGCTTTGGATCTCAGGAGACAGGTAAAATGTATTATAACACTGGCTCTGCTGCCCTCTTGTCGTTGATTCAACACTGTACACACCAGCCGAAACCCCTGAACTTGTTTTCTTCACCTAAAGATAAGAGTGCCCATCTAACTAAAGGTTAGTCTTTGGCGGCCTCTAGTGGTTATACAAAGAACCAACACTGAAAGTAACATTGAGGCGTCAACTGTAAAAGTAACAGGACAGCAATTAAGACCAATTTAAGACCACTTAAGACCAGAGCTATTATTGTCACTTCATTTACTTCTTAAACCATTTCTGCTTTGACTGATTGGATGATACTTTCACACTGCCCTAAAAATAGCACACTAGGTAGGTACACCCATTGTAATACGATATAAATGGTGCATAATATATGAACTTAGCATGTCTTGTAAATTAAAAGCAACTGAACTTAACTGTATTGTAACTGGATAAATTCACAGGCAGTTTGCTACTCATCGTGCATTATTCCACTATTTAGTTAGTTAGTTAGTTTGCTTGCTTCCTGCATTTTGTTTAAAAAATTCAAATGTTTTAGACTTTGAATTTTATATGCTCCTATAATAACAAAGATTTTTTTTTTCTCCAGAAAAGCTTTGATGTGGAATCATCTTTGACATTTATGAAAACTCTTTTTTTTTTTCACTTCTTTCTGCAATAATTTTGTTGTCACTTAAGGCCTGTTTACACCAGGGACGATATAACTATAACAATAATGAGAAAGATATAATTTTAAATATAGCTGCAAGCAGCAATTATCGGGGTTCAAGCGCTTTAAGGCCTTTAAGCACATGCATAAAAAGGTATTATCTTTTATTTAGCAAGCCTGTAACCTAGATCAGAGATGGAAAAGACCATTTACAGCCAATACAGGCAATTTACTAAGTAAATATATGTTTTTTTAAAGCTTTTTAACAGTTATAGCCCACCTATGGCCCAATCTCCATAAGAGTTTGCATGCTTGTTTAGAATCATATGTCACATGTGCTTGCCTAATGTCACAAAGTTCTGAGTTTTCATTTGGGAAGTCATTAATTTTCAATGTGAGCCGGCGACGGACTCCAGCGAGAGCGGCGCGGCGCGTCTTGGACTGTGAGAGCGTCGAGGAGAGTTTAAGTCAGGTCAACTTTATGGTAATGAGCTATGACGCGTTTCAGCGGCAACCAATCAGAATGTAAAGGTCCTCGCTTGAGAGGATTCCGACTGGTTGCCACAACTTGTCATTTACTTTGACTCTCCCGCCGGCGGCGGTTTGAACGCACAGTACAGCGTTGTTGGCACGGCAGCCATGGCGAATTTTGACGCTCTCGCTGGCGGCGGTGTGAACGCACAGTTACATTTAATCAAAAACACGATGTTGGCTGATTTCTTTTAAATTTCTCACAAGCCTCCAGGGCCATGAGTCAAACAGGCCCAGTGAGTTTCGTTCAGATCGGACTTCGTTAACCTTGTCCTCAAACTTAATTGTCCTCATTGAGACGCACGCCACCTTGGATCAAGACACCTCCAGTTTTCAAGTCAATTGGACTGACTGTTGTGTAGCAATAGCTGTTTTCGTGGGGGGGGTTATAGCGCCACCAAGTGGCCAGTCGCCGCATGCTTTTTCGCCTAACCACAAACTGAGCCCCTACATACAGGTGCTGGTCATATAATTAGAATATCATCAAAAAGTTGATTTATTTCACTAATTCCATTCAAAAGTGAAACTTGTATATTATATTCATTCATTACACACAGACTGATATATTTCAAATGTTTATTTCTTTTAATTTTGATGATTATAACTGACAACTAAGGAAAATCCCAAATTCAGTATCTCAGAAAATTAGAATACTACTTAAGACCAATACAAAGAAAGGATTTTTAGAAATCTTGGCCAACTGAAAAGTATGAACATGAAAAGTATGAGCGTGTACAGCACTCAATACTTAGTTGGGGCTCCTTTGCCTGAATTACTGCAGTAATGCGTCGTGGCATGGAGTCGATCAGTCTGTGGCACTGCTCAGGTGTTATAAGAGCCCAGGTTGCTCTGATAGTGGCCTTCAGCTCTTCTGTATTGTTGGGTCTGGCATATCGCATCTTCCTCTTCACAATACCCCATAGATTTTCTATGGGGTTAAGGTCAAGCGAGTTTGCTGGCCAATTAAGAACAGGGATACCATGGTCCTTAAACCAGGTACTGGTAGCTTTGGCACTGTGTGCAGGTGCCAAGTCCTGTTGGAAAATGAAATCTGCATCTCCATAAAGTTGGTCAGCAGCAGGAAGCATGAAGTGCTCTAAAACTTCCTGGTATACGGCTGCATTGACCTTGGACCTCAGAAAACACAGTGGACCAACACCAGCAGATGACATGGCACCCCAAACCATCACTGACTGTGGAAACTTTACACTGGACCTCAAGCAATGTGGATTGTGTACCTCTCCTCTCTTCCTCCAGACTCTGGGACCCTGATTTCCAAAGGAAATGCAAAATTTAGGGAACATAACTTTGGACCACTCAGCAGCAGTCCAGTCCTTTTTGTCTTTAGCCCAGGCGAGATGCTTCTGACGCTGTCTGTTGTTCAAGAGTGGCTTGACACAAGGAATGCGACAGCTGAAACCCATGTCTTGCATACGTCTGTGTGTAGTGGTTCTTGAAGCACTGACTCCAGCTGCAGTCCACTCTTTGTGAATCTCCCCCACATTTTTGAATGGGTTTTGTTTCACAATCCTCTCCAGGGTGCGGTTATCCCTATTGCTTGTACAGTTTTTTCTACCAAATCTTTTCCTTCCCTTCGCCTCTCTATTAATGTGCTTGGACACAGAGCTCTGTGAACAGCCAGCCTCTTTTGCAATGACCTTTTGTGTCTTGCCCTCCTTGTGCAAGGTGTCAATGGTCGTCTTTTGGACAACTGTCAAGTCAGCAGTCTTCCCCATGATTGTGTAGCCTACAGAACTAGACTGAGAGACCATTTAAAGGCCTTTGCAGGTGTTTTGAGTTAATTAGCTGATTAGAGTGTGGCACCAGGTGTCTTCAATATTGAACCTTTTCACAATATTCTAATTTTCTGAGATACTGAATTTGGGATTTTCCTTAGTTGTCAGTTATAATCATCAAAATTAAAAGAAATAAACATTTGAAATATATCAGTCTGTGTGTAATGAATGAATATAATATACAAGTTTCACTTTTTGAATGGAATTAGTGAAATAAATCAACTTTTGATGATATTCTAATTATATGACCAGCACCTGTATGTGTACCGAGTTTGGTGAAATTATCTCATTCTGTTCAAGACATTTTAGTAAAAGTGGCCATGCCCACTTCGAACGTTTTGGCATCCTGTTGCGGACGTGAATCGAAATTTTGACTTCTTTGATAACTATTGAAAATCAGACTCCAGAGAATCTTTCTGCACTGGTTTGTTTCGAAAAGAGCGAAAAATCTAGGACAGATTTGCAAATGTAGGTTTTTAAAAAAATCCACAATACCCGAAAATTTTACCAGGGCAACATTCAAATCCATTTTGTTAGTTCCACATACAATATAATATAAACACTTGAGTCGGCAACTAACGGTTTAGGAGTTATGAGCAATTTCATACTTTTGATCACTGTAGCACCACCGTCAGGCCGATTGGGACAAGCCTCGGTGACAATGTAGACAGGGTGGGTACTACCATCCCTCAAAGTTTAAAGTCTCTATGATCAGAATGCTGATCAATGCTTTGAAATCCTAACAGGGTTTCAGTGCTACGAGCTTAACCCCCTAAAAATTGTTCTAAATGTAAAAGAATAGCAGTCAACACCACAACTATAACGATAACAGCACAGAGGAACAATATCTTTGAAATCATTTCAGAGCGATTTTTTCCAGCTGATGAACAATAAAAACATTGGCAGCCAATCAGAATCCATCCTGCTTTAAAGAGCTCAAGCATTTAGAGTAGCAGGCGACAAAACTTATAATAAGCAGAACGTTATGGTGATTCGTGCTTTAGTGTGGACCCTAACATAGTTATTATTATCCACCATATATTGCAATATCTGCGAATGTGCGAGACTTCAAATTCATTATCTGCTATAGGTAATTAACTAGAAGAATAACGAGTATGTTTAAAATTACGACAATAGGCTGCATTCAAAATATGGCAAGAAATACTAGTTTCAGCAAAACAAGCTGTTTTGTACAGCTAAAAGTAATTGGAAGCAGATTACACCGGAAGCCAGACATTTATAAATGGCCACGCCCTAAAATAAGGAAGATAAGCTTTCTTTATAATTATTGTTCTTGGTATGAACAAGCCTTCATTCAATGATGAGTGTTGCCTTAAATCACACAATGCAAAGTTAAGATGCAGTCCAGGTCCAAAAGTGCAGGGTCAAACTGTCATTCATTCACCTTGTTCTGATCCACCCTTGATCATTAGTTATGAATCATTTCATTGACATCATCCCGGTGTGTCTTTCCTGAACACTTCTCATGAATGATTTCTCTATTCTCAGGCCCTTTTCAAGACCCATTAGTGTTAATTTTAGCCTCAGGATTGAGTTACTGTCTGCATTGCCTTAAATCGAGATTAATTGTTAATCCAGGGCTGCTGTCATAGGCAGGTTAAGACCACAGTGAAGGTTAGGTGAAGAGGTGACAGAGGCGACGGGGTTAATGACTGTTTGCAGATCAGATATACACAAGTCTATACGGCCCCTGAAGTTAAGGGTAGAATAGCAGCAATACGTGATAGCCGAAGGGAAACACGCTGCTAAAAATGGGCGAAGTGTTGCCTCAGTATCATTTCACTGGTATTAGAGACACTTAACGTGCAGGGAAAAGGGGTGAATTGACACCAGCCCTCCCCCTTTCCTTTCGGTCGGTATGCTAAGATCCCTCTCTTTTTACCTTTCTTACTTCATCATCATGATAGATGAGTCTGATAAGCAGTCTCTTGTGACGCCTGCAGTGATCCAATTCAAGAACAGAGTCATCCTCCACGAGCATATTGTATGAGAGAGACAGAGAAACCAGCTGTTAAGGATACAGCAAACACGTGAAAACGTGTAGTCATATTGGCCTGCGGTAAACCAAAGCTCTAGCCAAAGATGATGGTCCTACGAGACCATGGGAAACCCGTTTTACTGTAAATGAATGTTTGCCTGTGAGCTACAAGAGGGAAAAAATATGGTATCTTATAATTGTGATTTTACTGTTACTTAATACTTTTATTTTACCTACTTGATGTGACAATCTCAAAAATTACACCTGAGAAAGTATTACAAACTGGCTGCAAATAAAGCAATTATAGTAATTAGTAAAAAAAAGTCACGATTACAAGTTTAAACACGCCACGTGCTTAGGTTTTTATACCATAAAAACATGCAAGTTTCAGAGCTTAAAACATCCTCCTCATTATGAACAAAGCATTTATTTAAAGCTGCAGTCCGAAGTTTTGCCTCTTTGTCGCCATCTCTGTTCGAAACCTGCAATTGCAGTTGTTTGCGGAATTATCATCTTTACGGGATTTGTGCACGGCTCAGCGCGGATAAATCTAATGTTTTCAGGAGAATGTGTGGCTGTCCAATGGTGGATACTGTACAGGTACTTCAGAATCACAGATTGTAGTCTTGGAAATATGACGAAAATAAGAATTTTCACCGGAGAATGTCATCTGAACAAGTAAGTAACAAATCTGCCGCTTTTGTTCTGACCAACTGAGAAAAAAAAAGCAGTACAATAAATCACGCTGCCAATGGTGATTAAATCTAATGATCGCTTAGCTCATATCACATCAAACTGTGCAAGTTATTGTTATACTTTGTTCTCAAATTGTTAATGTTAACAACATCAGCATTGCATGACTGTGTATTTAGTGTGTATTAGCATTACCTGTAGATTTCAATTTCTGTACAGTCTAATCTTTAACGTTAATTTGTCATACCATACAATCCACCATCAAAATAATATACAATGGATACGAGCATTGCGTTGCGTTGCGTCGCATCGCGTCAAAACAAATTGAACCCATTGTAATCACTGACACTGTCTACACTGGATACAGTATACAGATGTCTGTTCAGTGTCTGACACGAACTTGAGTCTGTCGACAACAGGACGAAGGGTAGAGTGAGCATTCGCTTTGACGCGTCTGGTTTAAACAGCTTTTGCATCTCTGTACAGTCAGTGGATGGTTTATTTTTCATGGCGTCCCAAATCATCAGAGATATGTTTGTTTGGAGCAGTTGACTGCTGATTGTTTTATGAACGAGGCACAGTGTAATGGAGGGTTCACAAAGAAACTCTTGTTGAAAGAAGAAGCATCCAACCACTGGATCTGACAGCAGCTGCATCACAAACCAAAAGTAAGCAATTTCATAATGCTTTGTTTTTAAATGACAGTTTTATATGGATAATGTTTTCAAAACACTTACTCAGGTGCAATAGCGAGGGGGCGTTGATATTGTTTCTTACTGACAAGCCTTAAAGGAGCTGCCCCTTAAAAACGGATCATTTCAGACAGACGGTCAGAACGAGGGTTGAAAATTATTGTTTTTTCTGCATATATATTTGTTCTTTGTGCAAAAACTTTATTAACATTATAAGTGAACCTCAAGGAACATATAAAAATAGTTGAAAAAAATCCATGTCATGACCAGTGTTGGGCACGTTACTTTAAAAAAGTAATTAGTTACTAGTTATAGTAACTGAGTTACATCATTATAAAAGTAACTAATTACCAGGAAAAGTAACTATTGCATTACTTTAAAAAATCAAATATGTCAGTTAACTTGGATGCCCCCAATATTAAATATAAGTCTAAAAATAAATTATTTGTTTAAGTAGGCCTATGTTATGTTTTAAATTAATCTATTTGATTATGAAAGGTGAACAACATGAGTTATATATATTGTTTTATCTTATTTTTATTATTTTTGAAGTAGTAGTAGTAGTAGTAGTAGTAGTAGTTTTTCACACGTGTTTTACTAGTATCAAAAAAGTATGAGGAAGTATTGGATGTGCTATAGTGATTATGCTGGTGTTTGTAATCTACTATCTGTAATCTACATCTCACGTTTGTCTGTGTAACATTTACCCTAAAATGTCAAACATAGTTTTCACAAAGAGCTATACAAATGCATTTCCATGTCCATATAAATGAGCGAATCATTTGCAAGTGAATGTGTGAGGTCAACTATTGTGTAGGAAGTGCGTGTTTGTCTGCATGTATGAACACTGATATGGACACTGCTGTTGTTATCATGAGTACAGATCATCAGCAGGTGGACGTCTGTCGTGGGAGGATCAGAAGCAGAGATGGAAGCTGTGGCGGGGACCTTCAGTGCGTGAGGTAAGCTGAGGTGTCAGTCAGGGCTGGTCCAGACAGCCTGGCCAGATAACGGTGACATGGAGCACTACAGTTACCTGCTGGACTCGGTCAGGTGACACCACCACATCAAAGCTGCCACAACAGCCTCAGCCGTGGCCAAAAGACTGTCACTGTCCTGAACACTGGCTATGGTGTGGAGGAAGACAAAATCACTAGATTTGGTTCATACATGTTTTTATAGTATTAGGTTTAATTGTTTGTGTGAAAGCAGAATTAATGTCCTGCATGGATAATCGCATTAGAAAGTTTTAATGTAGCAATAAAGAAATTAATAGATATTAGCTGTCAAAAATATTATAAGGCAGAATTTCTCTTATTCTCTTATTTACACATGGTCACAAAAAGTATTCAGACAGTGTGTGTTTTCTTTTTTTAAGAAATTAATATTTTTATTCAGCAAGGAAACATTAAATGGGACCTATAATGTCCCTTATACAAGATGTAATATAAGTCTCTGGTGTCCCCAGAATGTGTCTGTAAAGTTTCAGCTCAAAATGCCCCACAGATCAATTTGTGACAGATCAAATTTGCCCCTATTTGGATGTGAACAAAAACACGCCGTTTTGTGCGTTTCCCTTTAAATGCAAATAAACTGCTGTACCTGGCCCCCTTTTCCAGAAGGGGCAGAGCTTTAACAGCTCACGCTTCGATTGCTCAACAACAACAAAGCTGGAGAATCTCACGCAGCCAAAATGACGATTGTCAGTAACAGCGGTTCAGCCTTACATTGTTCAAACCGGAGTCGGACACTGATGGAGAGACTCAGGAATTTACAACTTTTAGAAAACAACTGGACATTTCTGAATGGTTAGTGGATAAATTTATGTAGTTGCTGTGGAGTTGATTCAACTCATCGACTAGCATGTGCCATCATGTTAATCTTTTGTGCAAATCCAGCATTGAATTGACCCTCGTTTGTGATGCAGTCCGGTGTAAAATGACAGCATGGCAACAACACTCTACTACAACAACCCTTCCTCTTCTCTAAAGCAGCCCAACATGGCCTCGCCCCCTTTGTTGCATGTTCCTGGGGGCGGGGTTTGGGGGTTTGTGATGTCACTAACCCGGGAAGAAGCTCGTTGTAAGATATATATCGTTATAAGTTTTCAAATAAATGCTGTTCTTTTGAACTTTCTATTCATTAAAGAATCCTGAAAAAAATATATCATGGTTTCCACAAAAAAAATATTAAGCTGCTTTCATCATTAATAAGCTGCATTCATTGTTAATAATAAGAAATGTTTCTTGAACTCAGCATATTAGAATGATTTCTGAAGGATCATGTAACTGAAGACTGGAGTAATGATACTGAAAATCACAGGAATAAATTACATTTTAAAATACAATAATATAGAAAAGTGTTGCTTAAAATTGTAATAATATTTCACAAATGAAGCCTTGGTGGGAAATTTTTGAACGTTTTTTTTTATGGACGGAAATACATTTTTTTTTAATGGACGGATTTAGTTAACAATTAGGTCAGATAATAATACAGTACAAAGGACTGCAACAAAAATGTGAAGAGAGAAAAATGTTAAACATTTCTACACAACTCATTATTAGCATACATGTCATGCTTCAGCTGATGCAACCCGTATACAACCACAGGTGTGTGACAGCCATCCTGCTGATGATGTCATTGCCATGAGCAAGCATATCTGATTTAGATCTCAGTGAATGACATGAGGTTATGTAGTGTAAGCTTTGCTCATCATCTTCAACATAAGGCATCTCTATAGAAAGCACACTATAGGTCTGATCCATTGTGACTTGTTTAGCTAGAGCAAAAGGAATACAACAACATGCGATCAGTTGCTATGTAACCTGAACCAGTAAATGCTTATATCACTGAAATGAAAGATACCATTCATAATTGATTCAACATGACTGTCTGGACTCAAGTAATTAGCTCTGAGCTTAACACAAATGTCCTTCTGGAAGTATGAATGCAGCATCACCACAGATATTTTCCAGCTCTTTCTGTTCTGTTCAAACAGCACTGTTTGTTGCTGCTTATTGTTTCTTGCTTACAGGCCTGAGTAAACATAGCTAGTAGTAGATCAGGTCCAACAGGTTGAGCCGGAAGTGAGCAACAAGTCCAGGATGTGCTCAAGCATGCACCTTTACAGTATTTACACACATCTACCGGGAATCCCCACTGTTGTGGATTTATGGTGGATATCTCGGACACATCAGTCAACCGTTAAACAAAGTTTTGTCTACTGCACTACTGGAGTAAAGGCAGTTCACTTCAACTATTCTGCCTAAAAAGGACACAAAGATTAAAAAGTATGCAAATAGGCCATTGTTCCTGTTATGATAAGATTGTGCTGTTTGATATAATGACAGAATGACTATAACAATAGTCTATTCACGGGCTTTCAAACTTTAATTATCTGAGTGAGTAAAATATTAACTGTAATATTATAAAGACAACCACATTAAGTATCTCCAAAATTACAATTATATCAAATAACTTGCTTTTATATTGTCATTGCACTAAAGCAAATATAAAATATTAACTTTCTATTACATTTACATTATTTAAAAAAAAAATATTATTTTAAATATTTTTTTAAATGTTCACAAAACTATATGCATATATTTTTCCTACTGTTAAAATCAAAGCTATCAATATTAAAATAATCACAATTTCATGATTTTAGATCAGCTTTTGAAAGCATGATATTATTAAATGTGGTATATGTGAATGTAAAAAAAAAACACTTTACATTAAGCATTCATTTAAAATAAAAAATAAAAATATACTAATCAGAGAGATAACTAATCAAAACAAAAAATCAATTTGTTACATCCAATATGATACATTTTTATAAAAAAAAATTACATTTACAGTAGAATCACAGTACAAAAAACCTAAACCAACTGTATGTGTTTTATATAAAAACATTGTGTATGTATATATATATATTATGACAACAAAACATTAACTATCAATATTCAATATTAAAAAATCACAATTAATTTAAAGTATAACATAGTATTATCAAATTTTGTGTGAATGTAAAAAAAACATTCATTCATTTGTATCTGAAATCTCAAAAAAAAAAAAAAAAAATTAATAAACAATAACAATTTGTAAACTCCTGCAGACATTACATAATCACAGCCGTTAAGTTAAGACTTTGTCTTAAGAACTAGTCTGACCAACTAGCAATTAGTTAGGGTTAACCACTCTTACTTTTCGGATTTAAATTAGACCAATCTACATTTTTATGTAACTAACTTAAAAAAAAAAAAAATGACCCGTCTTGAAAGAAAAAATTAGATTAGCCTACTAACTTGTAAGACTAGTCTAAGCAGTTTATGAAACCAGCCAGTGGTCTAGTAAACTAAACTATACTAATCAGAGAGATAACTAATTATAACAGAAAACAATTTGTTACATCCAATAGGATAAGTGTTTATAAAAAACAGAATCACAGTACAAAAAACATGAGGCGAATGTATGGAGGTCAGTTGCACGTTTATTATAATTCAGAAGATACATACTGATTATTAAATAAAAATAGGCTAAAAAATAGATGCAAAGAAAGAGACAAACCAACACTGAATTATTAGATTCATAGATCATGAACACTGTTCAGAATTTATGGTAACCATGAGTTAGATGTAATATTGCTTGCTGTCAACAGTAAAGGGTATTTATAATTACATCATCATCAAGATGTAAGTATAAATACCTCAACATATATTTGTCAAGTCACAGTTCAGAATTATTAAAAATGAGCATTCATAACTGTCCATAACACTATTTCCTTTCCCATTCTCTCTAAACAGGCTTTGACACTTACAAGTAAGTAGCCACTGATTGCACTCATAATACACTTTGCTGCTTTATCTTCATCCAAAAACAGACTCTATATAGCTGTATATAATGTCTGCGGTCATGTGTTCTTATATGAAGCAGAAGGCACCCATCTGAAAGATTTTTATACTCAAAAACGTCTCATTAACTAGAAAAAAAAAAAGTTCAGCGTTAGACAAACCAGCTCCTTGCACTGCACTGATGTGTGTTTCTGTCAAACCCCCAAGTCTTTGAACTTTGAGGTTTGTCAGTTTTGCTTTAAAAGTATTAACAACTTGGGTTGAATTATAAAAGCAGAGAAATCTCCTCCAGGAACTAGGTTTGTAGGCCCTGATTAAAGAAATGGATGAAACTTGTGCACTCTCTTGTTCTCAACCATGCAACCTAATAATACTTCTCCTTGTTTTCTCTCTCTGTTTTTGTAGCATTCGCTCATTACTCTTTCTTTTCCTCTGTTGCTGCATCGCCCTTGCCATCAGGCTTGGTTTTAGGCGCCGGACTGTCCAGGAAGAAGTCGTTGCAGGCCACGGTCAGCGCCCCCATGAGGATGATGAACTCAGTGAAGTCCACCTCGCCATCGTTATTGGAATCCAGATCGTTCATCACTCGTTCCACCGCATCTTTATCTTGAGCATTCTGTGTGAAGCCAAAAATAAAACAAGTTTAAAGTCAAATCAAAACACTCACGGTTGGTAAAATTAGAGCCCAATTAGTGCTGGGTAGATTACTTACAAATTATAGTCTGTTACTGATGTTAGCAATAAGGTACTCGAGGCTGTGCTGTATCGTGAATATGTCACGGCTGAAGGGTGTTGTTAGAGGCGAAGCGGATGACTTATTCACGATACAGCACTAGCCTCGAGTAGCTTATTGCTTTTATAAAATGGTTACCACACAATACAAATATTAAAGCCAGAAATGTGTATCAGTGCAACTTTCATGAAGTAAACTTTTTCTAAAAGCCTTCCTTCCGCCGGAAAAAAAATAGTCCCCGACCGTAAACAACAACAGAAGTTACATTTTCACGCCATCAGATGGCGAAAAAGACTGTCTTTATGAGTGTGTCAGTCAGTAGCGAAGACTTTTATTTTGAAAAGACTGAGTTGTGAACACGGAACAAGATGCAACTGACAAATGCTTTGACTAGCGCTGTCAGTCACGGGAAAACCCCTTAAATGTTAAAAGGACAAGATAATACATCGGACATTTAAACAGATTTTTTGTTATGAACATAGGACTGACCTGAAGGAAAATGCTAAATCTGAATGCAGGTAATAAACTCGCTCACTCGATCTCTTTCTTACAACACTCTTCTACATAATACAGTAAGCTTCAACAATTGAGAACATACAGTTTACGTTGCTAAGAGTGGTTGCTAAGGGTGTTGTGTAGTGATACACAGAACCGTTGGGTGAAGCGCTCATAGCCGTGTTTTATCGTGAATAAAACACAGCTATTGACCAATCAGAATCAAGGACAGAAACTAACTGTTTTATAATACAAATTACATTATGTAATCTATTAGATTACATTTTTAGATTACTTTTATATTACTTTTAACCTAACTTGTTCATCGCATAAGGTGAATAGAATAGGATTATTTTGCACCATACTAATATGAAAATACAAAGAGAAAACTGTAAAAAAAAAAACTGTAAAATTAAAATACTTACTAAAAATATATATATTTTCGATGTTTACCTGCATGTCATGTGACCATTTACCAACATTAATGTGATATAATAGCCTATGTAATATCAATAAAAAAAAGTAACTGTAATCTGATTATGAGCGTTTTAAAACAAAATATACTCTTATTACAAGTACTTAATTTTTGGATTCTGATTATGTAATCTGTACTGTGTTAATATGAAGAGGTGTTTTACTCATATTTATAATTAGAATTACATTGTGTTGTGTATTAGGGTTAAAGTAAATGTCAGTAAATTCAACGAATAATGTCCTGGCAGAAAATTACTGGTACATTTTCATGTTTCTACAGATTTGTTTCTTAAAGTATATATATAAATGTGCTTAAAATGTATAAAAGTGAAATCCAAATGGAGCCAAAGTGACAAAATGTAATGATAATTTCCTTTTGAAGCCCTGAAAACTCTTAAAGTTGAGTAGGTATGTAGGAAAATGGAGGAATGTTAATGAAAGGGAATGTATGTGCACTTCAGTCAAAAGAGCCAGAAGCTGGATCCACATACATGATATTTACATTAGACATAATTGCAGGCTCACTGAATCTGTAAACCGTTATCATATGGGCGTTTCTGTAACTTGCAGTAAATGCAAATCTGAACTTGCGTTACAGGTTGGGCAACATTCATTTTAGCAGGTATTAGGAGTCTATTTTGCAGAAGTTCTGAAGATTTTATGTGGAAATTTTTTCACAAAACGTGGGAGGGAATAAGAAAAGAAATCTCAATAATATGTTTAGAAGAAGTCAATACTAAATTGAAGTCAAAATTAAAACTAAATCAAAATTGATTTATTTACTATTTAATTTCTTAATACATGTTTCATGTCTTATTGTTTGCAACAAATTGGAGCATAATAATCCAAATAAAAAATGTTTGCCTTTGCAACTTTTCCAGTCACTCCCTTCCAAACCTATGTTTCCATTCCGATTTGGAACACCCACTTTGCATGACCAAATCAAATCCCCTAAGGATAAAATCAAGCCTCACCCTCTTTATTTGTTTAATATCTTCTTTGTTTTTTGGCTTTGAAATGCGCCAGTCTATAAAAGTAAAACCGGTTGCAAAAGTTTTGTAATTGTGCATGTGCTTTCTTCTCACCCCAAGATAATTTCCCAGCTCCTCTGTCAGAAGTTCCCTTAGTTCCCCTCTGCTGAGCGTGTATTTGTCTCCTTCCTTTCCGGAATACTTATGAAAGGTCTTGATGAGCATCTGCATGGCGCTTTCCAAGTTGGAGCTTGGTTCTTTGGACATGCTGTAAGGTGGTTAAAAAGGTCAAAGGTTAGATACAACGACATGGCGCGCCCCTCGCTAGACCCTGCTGCATGTGTGGTCACATGACTAGCATGGGTGGAGCTTTGGCTCAATTAATGCTGGCACAAACACACGTTTTGGACTAAGGGTGAAAACAAAATGTGAAATGTTCTCTCAAACATTTGTTTGAGATAATATCCTTACTGTTTTGGGGTTTTATTTGATTTAGAGGAAAATTAGAGGTTCTGATTAGGGGTTTGTCACTCAAAAAGCAACATTCTTACACATCACACTTTGAGCGTGGCATCTTGGATCTTCTTTCTCCGGGTTCAGCAAACTACTGCGCATGTAGAAACAGACACAGTCATTGATGAGGTGCAACAGAAGATGAGAAAGACTTTGGAGCATGAACAGCATTTGGCAAAAAATACTGCTGGAAGGCTGAACGCTTTGCTTCAGAGTTGTTATGGCTGCATTTTGTTTTTTCTAGACACCAACTTAACATGATTAGGTCATTTTGATGTCAAAGATACACAGAGAGGTAACGTTAGACCTCTAAGTATTGTCATACTACTGGTTTGGCACTTTATGAGAGATATACACTCTTAAAAATACAGGTTCTTTATTGGCATCAATGGTTCCATTAAGAACCTTTTACATCTATTAACATTTCCATTGCACAAAAGGTTCTTTATAGTGGAAAAGGATATTTAGATTATTAAAATGTCCTTTTTGAGCTAAGAAATAATGGTTCTTTTAAGAACTATTCACTGAACGGTTCTTTGGGGAACTCAAAATGGTTCTTCTATGGCGTCCCTGCGAAAACCCCCTTTATCTTTATATGTATAGGTACATTTAGATGGAATTTAATTGACCCAATGCATGATTAGATATTCTGGCCTCTGACTTGAACACTCATTAGTTGTATGTGAACGCTTCCCTGCTCACAGCTAAATCATCTGTTGCTCATGTAACAAGGGCCACATCTCTCAAATGGAAACCACAAGTGAAACATAAAACTGTCAAAATGAAGATAAAACTACTGGCAAGTTCCCCAGGGAACCTTCATCCAAGTAATCCGAGGCTCTCGTGAAGACGCAAACACACACAGTACACACCTGAAATTATCCTAAAGCAAATCCATTAGTTAATTTTGAGGATAGAGGCCAAAGTTAAGTGGAAGATAGAGTTCTCTAAAGACTATAATCATGAGAACCAAAATAAGTATTGTAAAATGAAGAAGAAACGATAAGACAGCTTTAGATGATTACTGAAATTACTCCTGGAATCAATTAGAAAAGTAAAAAATAATGGAATAACATTAAGTAAATGGTAAAATGCATTATTGTTGTCCCATTTCTTACATGTCTGTACTGTAAACAGCAGCATTATTGAATTGAGACTTTGGATAGGGTTACTCTAATGAGGCCTTCGTGCTCAGCTCTTTATTTGAAGTACTACACCATCTAATTTAACTAATTAGTTAACCTAAGAGAGTACCTAATTAGGAAGCTCAAATGGTGACATGCGGATTTGAAACAAATACTGGTGAACTCTAAAGCTCTCGGGTACTAAAACCAAGAACCATTGTTCATGAAATAGACGCTCAGAATAGTTTTAATGTCCCGCAAAGCCATTAAAAAAGTTCAACTGGAAGCTATAATGCAACAGAAGATAGAAAAAAATAGCAATAATCTAAATAAACACAAGACAATTGGAAAAAAATAAGCTGAAAGGTGAAATTATGGCACATTTCTTTGTAGGACATAGAAGGAAACAAGAAGCGCATCTTCATTAGTGGTATCAGAATAGAACGGACACTGACGCCATGACAACCAAGATGAGAATGGTAACAAAACACCAAGTGACCTAGTGACACTAAGGAAACTGACCGTTCGTTGACATGTAATGAAGGAGAAATTAATTTATTTACATAACAACAAATGCTTTTTAATCTAAATCTATCTCATTCGATGATATAGACTCAAAACTGACATTTACATGAATCAAAATCAAAGACATAACCATATATTCAGGATTGGCACGTAGTATAGTGAATACAGGTAAAGTGGGACACTGAAGTTATTTGTATATGGATATACTTTAAAAATGTACATTTTGGAAAGTATTTCACTTCACCTGTATTCGTGCGACACTAGTCCTACACCATAGACATCTTCATCAAATTTTACACTGAACGATATAGATAGATGATAGATAGATATAGATAGATCAGTGTAAAATCCAGGGAATTATCCAGGGAAAAAGGCGATTATGTTTAACTAATTACTAACTTTAACTAATTTAACTCTAACTTAGACTAGACATTCATGGTTATATCTGTATCTTATGATAATAACTCCACACAAAAGTTGTAGTGGCACTGACCTATGGACAGATATTTGAATAAGATAACAGAAAAGTTATCAATAGATAATCCAATCCAGAAGAGCATTCATTAGCTTTCTGTTCTGAGAGAAAGGAGTCCTTTCTCTCATCTGAGCTGTCTGTCTTACCTGAATGCCTACGGAGAGCTTCCTTTGTCTGGAATGAAGTGCAGGAGATAGTGATAGACAGCCGGAGAGCTGAAGCACAGATGAGGGGAGAGAGAGAACCTCTGGGGTTTAAATATCACTCACTCGGCCCCCTCCTTTCTCAAGAGCATCTCCCGCATCTTCAGTTTCGGCACCCCTCCCATACTCTCCTCCTTTAGTTCACCTGCCAGTATAAGGGCCATTTGACCCCGTCATGCCAGTTGACTCGACACAAGAAGACTCTACAGGCCAGTGGAGTTTGCATTACAGTCCTTTATTGTTGAGTAGCTGGAGATGGTCAATCATACAGCATAGAAAATGAAGGCAGAATATGTGGTCAGTTGGTTACATTGAGCAACTACGTTAGCTATGCGCACTTAATGAAATGCTCATGCATTTGTTCAAAAGACAGAGTTTTATGTTACCTATAGGTAGAGCTGTTAACTACTTCTGTTTGACCTACAATTAACATCAAGCTTGAAGATTTTTACAGTATTAACAACATGTGGTCAAAACATGAATGTTAGCCGAACTTCATAAGGTGTGATGACGTTATAATGCTAATGTAGTGAGGCCTAGCAACACCAGACACGGAGTCGGACACACCAAAGTAAACAGGCGGCTTTAGATGCCCAGGATATACATGACAGCCTGAGATAAACGAGAGCTCATTAGCATGATCTAAATGAGCGCTTTTTAGGCAGCGTAGGATTTCTCACTGATGTAGGCTATACATATCTGTATAATGCATAATGTAGTATGTGTGATGTATTATGTAAGCTGCTGTAATATAGTGAAAGTACCTGTGCATTTGTCTCTTCTTCTTGCATGTTATGTTATGGTAGTTGCTATATCAAAATTCATTGAATCATTGATAACAGTGAAAAATTCAAGGAACAGTAAGATAAGGTTCCTCATCAGGCCTTTGTTACAGGGTTGTCTAGCACATGAGGAACATAACCATCAATACATGATGGGATACAACATTAATATTAGTAATGTCACTAATCAATATGTCACTAGCTTGAATCTATCTATCTATCTATCTATGTTCTACAAACGTTTTGCTAACGTTCCCATTAAGTTCATTTTTAAGAAGTTATTTCCGAATATTCTCTGAATGCTCAAAACGTGCTTATCTTTAATGTTTTAAAAGAGGTTTTTTCTTGTTTATACGAATGTTAAGGGAACATTCCATTTAATTATATTTCAAACATTATGTTAATGTTACCTTTAAATGTTGTCTAAAGAAGGAACAGTAAGATAAGGTTCCTCATCAGGCCTTTGTTACAGGGTTGTCTAGCACATGACTTACATAACCGTCAATGCATGATGGGATACAACATTAATATTTGTAATGTCACTAATCAATATTATTCTAGCTAGATTGAATCTATTGGTCTGTCTGTCTACCCAGCTAACATTAGTATGCTCTAAAAACATTTTACTAACGTTCCCATTAAGTTAATTTATAAAACGTTATTTCTGAATGTTCTCTAAATGTTCAAAACGTCCAGTTCTTTAATGTTTTTAAAAGGTTTTTTCTTGGTTATATGAATGTTAAGGGAGCATTCCATTTTATCATTTTTCAAACATTATGGGAACGTTACTTTTAAATGTTGTCTAAACATTCTGAAACATGTAATAGTAACACATAAAAAATGTTAGACCAACGTCAAATTAAAACGTTTCAGGGGGAAAAAGTTCCATGAATGATATATAAATACTGTTTTGGTGTTTTCTCAACGTTTTGGAAACATTATTAAAGACCAGAAAACTTTGAACAAACATCCTATTAATGTTATTAGAATAATGTTTAAGAGAACCTTGTCAGAACGCTAACCAAAGTTCTGAGAATGTTCTCTGTTAGCTGGGTATACAGCTATCCGCTAAACATATGCTAACATGCTAGTTGTGATCATATCACAAGTATTAAATGTGTTTAAAAGTGAAGTGAAACTGGTCAATTCTACTATAGTCTTTAAGAGATTTTAAAGTTCAAAGTGGAAAAAAACATATCTAGACCTTAGAGACTAAAAAACAAAAGAAAAACAGGTAAATATGTGGAAGTGAATATGGTTAAAATAAAGTTTGAGAGGATGAATGCTGAATTCATGTGAATGAGTGATTACTGAAGTGTGATTCTTTTGTCCATCTTATTAACTGTCTTCAGGGGTCTAACCTTAGTGAACCAATACTTTGGGATGTCTTAGGGCTCCCACAGGGCCACCAGGGTCCCCTGGTGTGGATTCCATCCCAAAGCCTTTAATTATTGAGCATCAGCTATCATAAGCACACTAAGCATCTGATATTCCAGCTCTTGAGACAAAACACTAAGATGGACAGTATGTGAAAGTCAGCTAGAGAGTTAGATCCAAGTACACAAGCCAGAAAGCATGCCATAAAACTACGTTATTCAAAAGCAAATTTGTTTATTATCATGCAAACAAGGCCCAGAAATGTGAACAATAAAGTATGTGGGTTGCATAGTGTTCTCATGTGCGCCACAAACGCAACTCCCACATTTGAATGGTGACGGAATATGTTAAATTCCTGGAGAAGGGCATTTCATCAAACAAAAGCGAGGTGAAAAAAGTGCTATTTTTACACTTCTGCAACACTGGAAAATACATAGTACATTTACGACTAGCACCGGAGTCGACTGAGTAACCCTGTCATTAGAAAGTGGCACAAACAAAAAGTAAACATAATGGATATTTAATAAAGCCTAAATTTAAGCATTTCTGCTATGAAACCGATGTCTGTTCTTCATTCATGGATGATTTGTGGAGATATTGGAGAGGGGACACAGTGGTTGCAGTACCCTTACATCAAATCTGGCTCAAACAAAAGGACATAATGATTAGTTATTGCACCCCTTTGGCCATTTGTCACATTTGCAGCTGTCGACACACACACACTATTATTACAAAATGAATCACAGGCATGAACTAATTTGCATACAATCAGAAATTTGTATTATTAAGAAGGCTACACATCTTTGCAGTAATAAAATTGGTAGTGTATTGGCCAGGTTTCAAATGTATGTATTAAAATATCACAATAATGAAAATGACGAATAAAACAAACACAGAAGCATTTGAGATGCGACAATCTTGACTTCCTCAAGCTCCTACGATGCTTCCTCTGTTTTGATCTTCTCTTCAGCTTTATTCTCTTCAACTTTCACTCCTTCCTGTTCCACATCTGTTTTTTTCTCTTCCTCTGGCTTCTGCTCTTCGGCCACTGCCTCCTCGACCACTGGCTTGTCTTCTTTCTCCACCTCTTTTGCCGCCTGTGGCTCTGCCTTGGGCTCTGCCTTGGGCTCTGCCTTGGGCTCTGCCTGTGTATTGGCTGCCGCCTCAGCCTGCGTCTCCTGGGTTGAACTCTCTGGTTGTGTTTCTTTTTCCAAACAACGCTGTTCGCTGAGAGACTGCGCCAGAAAGCCAATCAGATTCATATACTCCTGGAAGCTGACCTTCCCATCCTGGTTGTTGTCAAGCTTTTGATGCATGTTTTTAACTGCCTCATTGTCCTCTGAGTCCTAAACACAGAGTTCTTCAGATGTTAATCACTAATGAAACAGGTTTGCAGCTTGTATTGATTGTCAGTTCACATTTTAATGGATTCAACTGCTGGTGATACATGCTATATGAACTAGATTCTAAAAACTTTCTGTAAAAATGTTTTTGCTGATGAAAAAACTTGGTTTAGCATGTTGCTATATGGTTACAAGTCTGGTATTCTGTTTTGTTTTTGTTTTTTTAATGGGAAGTGGGAGAGAGAGGGGGCGGGATCAGGAAAGGACCACTAGTTGGGATTTGAATTCGAATCACCAAAAGTGCAATTGTGCTACATGTAGAAGAGATGCCCATGAGACTATCGGCTCCGACAATATTGTTTGTTTGTTTTTTAAGTCGGCATAAAACTGAAGTTGCAGTAGTCTTTTCTTCTCTATTGTGATGTACACTGCCCAGCCAAGAAAAAGTCACTGTTTGTATTTAAAGGGTTAGTTCACCCAAAAATGAAATTTCTGTCATTAATTACTCACCCTCATGTCGTTTCAAACCTGTAAGACCTTTGTTCATCTTCAGAACACAAATAAAGATCTTTTTGATGAAATCTGAGAGCTTTCTGTCCCTCCAACTACCACTTTGATGCTTCAAAAAGTTCATAAAGAGATTGTAAAACTAACCCATATGAATTGAGCGGTTTAGTCCAAATTTTCTGAAGAGACACGGTCGCTTTATATGATGAACAGATTGAATTTAGGCTTTTTAAACATTGATCAGTGAACATAAACAGAAGCTCAACCGAAACTGCTTGACACGCGAGAACAAACCTTTTCCGGAAGCTCAAACGTCCTGCGTAACACATTGGTCATTGGTTCTCGCACACGTCAAGCAAACTTGCTTGAGCTTCCATTTACACAACTGATGTGTGAGTTGATGAATGTTTATATGTGAATAAAAGTCTAAATTCCATCCATTCATCATATAAAGCAGAGTCTCTTCAGAAAATTTGGACTAAACTTCTCAATTCATATGGATTAGTTTTACGATCTCTTTATGAATGTTTTGCAGCGTCAAAGTGGTAGTTATGTAGCTGTCTATGGAGAGACAGACATCGCTCAGATTTCATCAAAAAGATCTTCATTTGTGTTCCAAAGATGAACGAAAGTTATACAGGTTTTGAACGACATGAGAGTGAGTAATTAATGACAGAAATTTTCATTTTTGGGTGAACTATCCCTTTAAATAGGCAAATTCTTAAGAGTCTATGACTGGATCATTATTACAGTGATTGCATGTTATATGTTTGGCAACAGTTCTTCTAACCCTAATTGATGGAGTGTGTAGCTTTTCATTTCATTTCAAGATCTTGACCAAAAATTGAAGCACCACTTGATTGAAATAACCCAACATTATTTCCATCAAAAGGTGAATCATTTTTTGGTCAAGATCGTGTATTTACAATGCAAGAGGTGAGCACTCTGTAAAGTCTCCTCCAGTACATCCCAAAGACTTTCAATGAATTTAAGGTCTGGACTCAGAGGTGCCGATTCATGTGTGAAAATTATTCTTCATGCTCCCTCCCAACTATTATTTCACAATTTGAGCCTGATGAATCTTGGACTTGTCATCCTGGAATATGGCCATGATACATCTTCCTACATGGTTGTTTAAGACATGAAAAGCTACACACTCTATCAATTAGGGTTAGAAGAACTGTTGCCAAAACATATAACATGCTAAAAACCTTTTTTTCTTTCTTTTGAACAAGAAAATTTAGGATTGGACTTGGTTTTGTCTATCCGGAATTGATTGGATGGTTGGATGGTTGTGGTTTGCTATCGGTCGATCTCATGTGAGTGACAGATTGCCGCCAAAAACACTTCATTAGAGAAGAGAAGAGATGCAACTACAAGAGGGAGGGGAAGCAATTTTGTACACAGATAAATAATTTATAATAAACTGCAATATTCCATAAAAAAAATAAGAATTGTCAATTTTGATTTTGTGGTGACTTGAAATATATCAATCTACAGGGTTTTTTCACTCGTTTATGGTCTGCCAGGCAAAATGATTGTTTAGAAGATTAATAGCCCACTTTTCCACAACAAGCTGCATGATTTGAGGAATCATTCATGTCTGTAGCACAAACAGTGCAAGATGAACAAGCGCCACAAAAAGTTTTCCTCTGTAATTTAATGTGGCACCGAAGCAAATAACACAGCAGCATTCTTTATGGCAAATGACTATTTGGACACAAGTTTGTGGTTTCTGCTCAGCTCATCAAAGTCCAGATAATAAGGAACTGCTCAAAAAAGAAATAGACCACGGCCAACCTGTAGCCATGGAAAAAACGAGTGTACTGAAAGACGAATATGGTAACTGAATGATGGCTGAATATCAAATTAAGTTTTGCTAGTTTTAACAAAACTAAACACAGCTTCTAACCGTCAGAATGTTCTTCAGCTGGTTCTTCACAAGGCTCTGGAACTCCTTCCCTCCGAGATTTTCCTTGCCCTTAGATGATTTCAGGTAGACACCCACCACAGTTTTAATTGCTGCCTCCATCTTTGCTTTCTCTCTAAAACAAGATGAAAAGAACATTTAATAGACAGCTGACATTAGGGGAGCATGGATATTAAAATTATGGCTGATGGACGATAAATGACCAACAAAATTATATATATATAACCATTTAAATATATTTTAAAATGTAATTTATTCCTGTGATGCAAAGCTGAATTTTCAGCATCATTACTCCAGTCTTCAGTGTCACATGATCCTTCAGAAATCATTCTAATATGCCGATTTGCTGCTCAAGAAACATTTCTTATTATTATCAATTATTATTTAATATTATTCAACAATTGGGCTTCCTAATATTTTTGTGGAAACTTACATTTTTTTTCAGGATTCTTGGATTAATAGAAAGTTCAAAGAACTGCATTTATTTGAAGCAGAAATCTTTTGCAACATTATAAATGTCTTTACAGTAAAGAAGAGACACGCTCCTTAACATGTTAGAGCCAACTCTCTACCTGAAAGTGTACTAGGGTGTGGAGAATGGAAATCTTGAGGGTTAGAAGTGACAGTCAATTGCAGATAAGGGAAGAGAGAAGAAAGAGGCAAGTCGCCAGTGGCTGTCCTGATCTTTGATAGGTCATCTGATCTACTGATGACCAAACCGCACAGCGGCTTCATGTTTCTCAAGGGATTACCAACAGCTCAAGCGTCCATTCTTTCTTCACTCACTCTTTTTTTCTGTAGTTTGTTCCTCTTGCTCTCCACACCTTTTTCAATGTAAAGAATTTGGTCCTGCTTTTCCCTTTCTTTGACCAGCATTGCTTCTCTTTTCTCACGTATAAGGTTTCACCTATGCAGGCACACATTCACTCTCTCTTGCATTTTTTTACTGACTGGTAAAAGTTTCGAAGGAAATGCCAATAGCCAGTCAGCTTGCCTCAATGAAGGGATGGCATTACTCAGATTCTTTGATGAGGTGCACAGTCATAACTCGGCTATGTTCGGCATGTAAATGCGGCGATCAGATTTTAAAGTAATTTCCGAAAACCTCCATTAAAGTGTGATTAATATATGCACACTGTAAAAAAATATTTTCATGATTTCTTATGACAACATTTTTTCTTTTGGCAAATCAACTTCCATAATTAATGTGGTTCAGATAACATAATATTTTGAGTTTCTGTTGATTAAACCAATCGCCTTCATTGTATTAACTCAAAATTTTAATTTCAATGAACTCAAAGTTTTAAGGCAACCAGGTAACTTACTTTTTTAAGTTAAACCAACTATTCTTTTGTACAGTGCAGCGGCAACAATAAGACATCCATAGAAATGTTGTTACTGTTAGGTAAAACTTTTAAAAAACATTTTTAATAGTAATTTAATAAATTCAAAGTAATTAATTAAAGTAATTCAAATAAAGCTGAAATAAAATTAAATATAGGCCTAAATATTACATGAAACACTTAAACTTACACAAAAATTAAAAATGCTGCCTTGGCAACTAACTAAAATAAATAATTTTTTATTAAAATTACTAAAACTGAAATAAAAAACAATCAAAGCTATATAGAAATACTTAACAAAAAATACAAAACCTACTAAAAATGACAAAGATAACAAAAGGAGTGAAACTAAAATGAATGAATGAAAATATAAAAAATAAAAGCTAATTTTAAATATTAATCAATATTATAATAGTAGGTAGGGTAGTCAACTTCCTCTAAAAGTGTCAATAATATAAAATGTTCCTGTTATAAGAACAGCAGAATGAATTAAATGAACCAATGTTTTCTAGTGTGCATTCAAAAATGGTACATTTCATTGATAAAATCTTGAGCTATAGACCTGAGTGTCTCACAAAGAAATAGAAAGCACAACTTTGAGGGTTTGTCATCTTTTGAATTCCAATCATTGCTCTTTACGCAAGTCATTCAGACTCAACCAGAAAGTTACGGCTTGCTTGTTAAGATGAGGATTGGAACCATATAATTTACATATAGCTGTACAAAACACAGTGACATCCAGCGGTCAGCAAAGAAGCCCTTCGGGTTGTTATTGCAGGTCAAAATCCGTGTAGGTGTGCTTGTCATCCGAGACAGTTTCTTATGCCGCCAAATTAGCTGACGCACAAACACACAGAGTTTCCTCTTATCAGCAGTAATAACAACATCGACAGGTAGTAAGCAATTAAGAAACATGACCATTAGCCTAATTTAATGAGCGAGAGAGAGAGAAGGAGATACAGAGATGACGCAGTACGCATATTAAAGTTTCTGGTTTCATAGGCCGTTTGAAAGTGAGAAGGACTCTTTTACACTACTGTCAGGTGGAATGGTGCAGGAAATAGTTTTCTACTTCATTGGCACACAGTCACTCAGCTAATGATGTCACAACGCAGCAATAAACTATATTATTCTTCCTATTGGCTGTCGAGTATTAACCCAACATACTCGTACAGTGTCTTCGTTTGGGTAAAACAAAGACTACGTCTCAAAACCTAGCAGGCTGCCTTTCTAGACCTCATTTATGGGCATCACAGACATGTTTTGAATTCCATTGCACCTATGATGCCATAAAATTATGTCTATAATAACATGCACTCTTCAAAATATAGGTTCTTTTTTGGCATCAGTGGTTCCATGAAGAACCTTCAAAATCAATGGAAACTTTTCATTATGCAAAAGGTTCTTTATAGTGGAAAAAGGTTCTTTAGATTTTTAAAATGCTCTTTACACTAGGAAAAAACATGATTTTTTAAGGACTGTTCAGTGAAATGTTCTTTTGGTAACCCAAAATGCTTCTTCTATGGCTGTGAAAACCCCCTTTTGGAACCTTGATTTCTAAGAGTGTATGATTGAAAAATTGCAATTTGAAAAAGATTTTGCATGCTACAAAAGTGTCTGCTACTAGGCTATAAAATGTCCATATATCCTATGCTATATTTAAACTTTATATTAGAGAATACAAATTTAAACATATGAAAAATTAGTTTATGCATTCTTTATCCAAAAAGGCAAATGTAAACGACGTTAAAACACATGGTTGTTACCTTTTATCACCTAATTTGACCCTGAAAATTGACTTTAGTTGGTGTAATCTAATGAAATAATATTCCTGACAACAATAAAACCAGTAAGCATATGTTTATGTCATAAAAAGATTAGCCTAATTTCAAAAGAACAAGATAAGCAACTTTCTCTGGCTGTGTTTCAAAACCTAGCGAGCTGCCTACCTAGACAGCATTCTCATAGAGAGATCTTGTCTGAGACCTAGTGCACAAGCACCTGTTTACACAGAGAGCAGCATCCTAACTTAAATGGAACTTTTGAGTCACAACCCCTACTGTACAGCCAGGATACAGTCAGCCCTTATCCACACTACAAACAATGTCTACATGCACCCTAGATCAAAAGGCCGTTGCTCTGTTGAAGTCAATGCTGTGTTGTTGTCACATCTCTTACACACCTTCCCTCCACAATCATATTTTTAGTGACTATAGGCACCGTACACCGATCCTATTGACTCCTTCAACCCCCGATCTCAACCCTATCCAGTGCCAGTCGTGAAGTCGTGTGAATTATTGACGCTTTTGGCCCCTGACCTGGCAATTACGTGCGCGCTACCCTAGACAGTCTCGAGCTTTAACCCAAAACTCTCTCAGACAGACAGCACGTGGATGGTTAATAATAAGTAATGAAGAGAGATCTTCCATTACTTAAGTGTCTCTCCAAAACAGACATGACCTTTTACTGTTCCTGGACGAAATGAATAAATAAATCCGTGCAAACAGCCTCATAAAAAAGGACAATGGTACGCAGACATATGCAGTTTAACAACGGACACCCGTGCACTCTACCGTTTCTCTCCAATGCGCAAAAGAGATTGAAAGGTTTGCGTTTCCAAACGGGCGAACGTGATACGCGCGCGCTCTATCACAGTAACGACAATACCCGCCGCTCGCGTGCGCCATTAAAAATTCACACAGGAACAACTTTACCAGTGTATAAAAACTCGTGGGGAACAATCTTGAGGTAGTTCTTATTTTCTACAAACTGAAATCACACGAGGATAAAACAGCTTAAACGCTTCTCTTTTCTGTTGAGTCAGTTCTGACTTGGACTTGATTTACCGTTGGCATAGTCTCAAAATGTCATAATCTACAAGCATCTACAATTAATATGACTACAATAACGTTATAAATATACTATAAATATTAATAAAAATAATTATACACGTGTATTTATCTTTATATTTAAAGTAGACCGACTTTTTATTTATATTTGATGTTTGTTTTTTTTTACATTTTTATTTAAATTATTTATTTAAAATAACGTCACCTTCACAATAATCTTAAAATAGCCTATTATATTCAATTTTAAATAAGCCTAAATGCAAAATAACGTACACTTCTCAATAACCTTGAAAGATTATATTCATTCTAATATACGTTCAAAATTCCATGCAATAGACTACAGCACTCACATATCAACTACATGTAATTGTTGGCGTGTACACTCTTAATAAAAACGCGCGAATAACAACGCTTCAAACCACAGAAGTTCTGTAAATTCGTAAAAATTCGCATTGACTTTGTGTGAAAACGGCAGATGTTTTCAGATTCAGCTGCCTGAGGATGGTCGAAGGGTGTTTCTAAAACGTGGCGTTGACACTGTACAAAAACTCTTACAAGTTTAAAACTCAACGTTTTGTGTTTAAATTAGTTGGTAATGCAAAAGAAACAAATTTAGGAGCACTTACCCTAAAATGGGGACAGCGAGGATTGACAGTTCGCAGTAGCTGCAGTAAAACCTCTTTTTTTCTTTCCCTTTTCTTCCCTACCTCAAAAAAAAAAAAAAAAAAAAAAAAACTTGTCAGACTCGAACCGCTGCCGAATCTCTTCCGTGATTTTTTTCGTAAACGGTTTTTTTGCCCCTGACTGACAAATGAAAGGGCGTGTATCTGGAGGAAGGCAACTAGGGGACGAACTTATTTGGCAGTTTTAAACAGGACATTTGAGCTTTGAGATGATTCAAGGGCTAAGTTTGACACTTTTAATGTTGTCTACCGCTGAATGTAGTTTCACACTAGAATTCACTGGGAATCATGGCAGAGGACGGTGAGTTTTGTCTGGAGCTTCAGTGGGAAGTACAAAAACGTTAACCCTTACCTGCACAATGTTTGCACTAGTATCAGAAATTAACCTCGAGGCAAAACGCACCATTGTTTTATCTGTTACAGCGTTTGGTATATTGCATAATGCTCTAGTCTTATAAAGTAATGAACTTAGTGCCTTTAAAAAACATGGTAAGTGGTTTAGCTGTTAGATAAAATAAATACCCTAAATTTCCTGTAAACTGGATCAAAATACTCCATAATGGTAGATAGCATAAGAGCTGTGTAATCTTCACAGTAGATTTCTTAGTTTTCTAAATAAACAGCAGCGTGATATATTTAATTATTCTTATTTATTTATTCAGTTCAAGTATGTGTCATGAATAAATGACACTCTGCATGTTTATATATGCTTAGAAAATAGGTAAAAACTGTTCCAGGGGGCGAATATTTGCCTGTAAAGCATTTTTTTTAAAAAGTGCATTTCTGACACCGGTATGCACCATACACAGACTACAAAGTGCTTTATTTTTGCGCCGCAGGAATTAATATTGTCAGGACTCTTGCTAACTGGTATGCATTGTATTGAGATAAAGGCTGTCTAAAGATTTAACAGGCCTCAGGGAAGACTTATAGTAAATCATATCCCAATGCCCACACTTTACTACGATTATCTGTGTTTACAAGAGGCACCGCCTATGCAAAGTGGTTTGTACTGACTGCTGTCACTTTGTGTGGACTATGGCCATGCCTTATAGTCACACCTTTCATCTTTTTGATTATGCTACAAAGTTCACTTTTGACTTTTGTATCACTTTCGAAGACAAATCGTCAATTTTGAATGTTCGGGAAGATTTAAAATCTCGTCCCCCCTCCTGCAACTTTATCCAACCAGTTGGACTAAGGTTTAAAATCTTGATGCATCTCTGAAGGCAGGTTTGTATTGACAGCCGATGTTCTTCAGGCAGTTTAAATGTTTCAGAATTTGTTTATTCAGTTTAGTTCAGTAGCACTTGCAAATAAGATCTAAATCTCCCTTATTATTCAGAAGAAACCAACGCCCTTTCCTCAAGCCACACCTGTAAGCAAAGGAACTGTCAGCACCTGTTTTATATTGTGCTGGAGACTGAACGTGTCAATAAGGACATTATCGTAACTGACTGTAACTGTTTGAAAGATCTAAACTAAACCGCTGTGCAATAAGATAGTTGAGGGCCTCAGGGTGGTGTTAAGTTACCATAAAATGATGCTATTAAATCAGACGCACTACACAAAAGAATGGGAGAAAATGAGCAGAGAATCTTATGACACAGTCAATAAAGAGGCAAGGCAAGATTACCTTGAGAATAAAACAAAGCTTTCTTTTATTTGCCGTCACCCGGGACAATCATTAACTGTGCAACAGCACTGCCCATGTTATAATTACATCAGAAAGTCACAAGGTAAAATTAAAGTGATTGTCTTCATGCTTCGGATGACATTCAGAAACATTTCTTCACTGGCTAAAAGCCGCCATGTTGGTTTGCCACATTGCCAATAAGCTGCCAGAACTCCAGGAAGGTCAGCTCTCCGTCGTTATTCGCATCCAATGAACTCATGAGCTGATCAATGGTGGCTGGGTCAGAGGCATTCTGTGAGAGGAGACAAAACAGACAGTTGCAATGATAGTGTCTCCATCTAGTGATCGTCACGGGTACTGCACATTCTTTTCTGCTGACCTATTAGTGTGGGGGGGAGTTCCTGTTCTGGATGGGCCAAACAGAAAATGCTCTGATGTGGCATTTTTCCATTGTCTCTTGTATAGTTTAGATGTAAACATGCTGAATGCAGCCGGTTTGTTTTTATACGCACTAGCAGTATAAGGTCTTTCTATAACTTTAGAGTTTTTTGTAGGCAGGATTTGTGTTATTTCCTCTACAAAATCACAAACATGTGACTCACAAGGAATTCTTTAGAGGACTGGGATGTGGTTAACTAATAACTCACACCAGACCTCTAAAATGGTGCTCTTATACTTTCTGGTTCATTCTTCTCACAAAATACGCTAATCAAACACTGTAAATAAGGCCTTCATTTATTTATTTATTTTAATTATCTAAATATTGTTATTAAAGGTCACAGATTTAAAAAATAGAATTATATATAAATATATATAATTAATTTTATAGTGAAATTCAACATGCTGTATACCAGTGATACTAAAGTAACACTGGTATACAGCATGTTGAATTTCACTATAAAATATTTATTTATATTTTCCACTTTAATTTTAATTTTTTAATAAAGTTTTAGTAATTGTTATGTGTTTTTGTCATTATTATTAGGTTTTCTTATTTTAATATGTCATTAATATTTAATTGTAGCTGTAAGTTAAAAATTAATAGTTTTTGCAGCACCTTAGATTCAGCAGACGTGCCTCTTCTTATTAAGAACCATTTTGAGTTGGTTTTATGGTTCTGTGGAGATTTAAAAAAGTTTTTAAGATCAATGTACTGGTTCCATGTTCTTCCTAAGAGCTAAATGGGTTCTTACTAAGAGCTAAATAGCAACTTTATATTTAAAGGGATAGTTCACCCAAAAAAGAAAATTGTGTCATCATTTACTCACCATCATGTGTTCTAAACCTGAGTTTCTTTCTTCTGCTGAACACAAAAGAAGATATTTTGAAGAATGTCGGTAACCAAACGGTTGATGGACCCCATTGACTTCCATAGTATGGAAGAAAAAAATACTATGGAAGTCAATAGGGACCATCAACTCTTTGGTTACCGACATTCTTCAAAACATCTTCTTTTGTGTTCAGCAGAAGAAAGAAACTCATACAGGTTTGGAACAACTTGATGGTGAGTAAATGATGACAATTTTTATTTTTATTTTTGGGTGAACTATCCATTTAAGTGTAGAGAATATAAATATGAAGTGTACTGACCTTTAATACTTTAATAATGACTCAAAAGGCTTACCTTTATGAAGTTGGGTAACTGGGATGTTAACAAGCTCTGAAACTCTTCCTTGCTCAAAGTGTTTGCAGAGCCATCCTTTCCAGCATAAGTCTTGAACTGGGAGACGAGCACATTAATGGCAGATTCCATGATTTTGGGAGTAGGATGGTTAGGTGGCTGGAGATTAGAAACATGTTAGTCCTTTCTAATAGGCAGATCTGGTCTGTGACTTACAATAACCTAATTTAAAGTTAAAACACAATAAAAACTTAAAAGAATTTTGCTTATTTTTTATAGGGAAAATGATGTCATCATTTCCTCACCTGCTTGTTGTTCTAAGACTGTGACTATTACAAGTGAATATATCATAAGGAGATATTTAGCAAACTGTCCAAGCTTATTTTTTCATACAGAAAAAAATGGTGATACACCAGTTTAATTTCATTGAAAAAAGTGCAGCTTGAACATTCTGCTAGGCAAGGCCTTTTGTGTCTCACAAAGAAAAATATACTTATGATAGTGAGTAAATGATGACATAATGTTCATCTTTGGGTGACCCCTAACCAGTTAGGGCCAAAGGGTATTTCCAATGCACACGAAAAGTGATTCAATAAAAATATATATACAACAGAAGAAGTATCATAGGCTTACCTGACCTGAGGAGTGATGTTCTGGCTGGAATGATGTGTAAATGACCACCTCTCACCTTATATTCTCTTCATCTGGATGCCAAACTCAGCGGAAAACCAAAATCACGCCCACTGCTTCATTTCACAAGTCAGGATGTTCTTATCTCCTGCTTAAATGTTTCCATAGCAAAGTAGTTTAAACTCTTTCATACACACACACACACACACGTTTGTTTCACTATATTAGTGAAGACATTGCATAGACTTCCATCGATTTTATATCAGGTTAATGGTATTTTCTATCGCCCAACCCCTACCCCTAAACACAACCCTCACAGAAACGTGCAAAACATTAGATTTAAATAAAAACATGTTTGGGCTAATTTATAAGCTATTTTAACTAGTGAGGACCAGTAAAATGTCCTCACAAACTGTTGTAATGATATTTCACTATATAAGTGAGGACATTTGGCCCTCAGAAGTATCGGTAAACCTGTACACACACACATTGGGTTTCCATGTTTTATGGAGACTTTCCATAGACGTAATGATTTTTATACTGTACAAACTGTATGTTCTATCCCTTGAACATACCCCTCACAGAAAACTTTCTGCATATTTACATTTTCGAAAAAACATCTTAAAGGGGACCAAAAAATGTCCCCACAATGTCAACGATTTTTGGTATTACCATCCTTATGGGGACATTTCGTCCTCACAACATTGGGTTTACCACACACACACACACACACACGAAGCACATTTATAGAAATCTAGAAGACAAAACATGGCATATATCTGACAAATGAATAGCAAACACCCCGCATTATGGTTTATGGTACTGAGAAAATGTACTATTTTTATTTGTTTCTGATTATTTCAAAGCATGACCTAACATGTCAGCTGATTACTCTACACCTTACTATCTGGTTTCCTAAATGTTGTCAATCCAAACATCTGTCATCAGGGAAACTTCATCTGATAACTCCATCAAGACTTACTCAGCATCAACGAACATGCTGGAACAAATACAATGACCTCACTACTACGTCTCCTACATATCAGTTTTAGAGGTCAATACTGAATGTGCTTGTATGCAGAATATTAAACGAAAAAGGTGAATTTAATCATTTTAAAGGGGAGGTATGGTTTTTTAAGGCAAAAATACAAATGAGACTGGAAATCCACAATGAATCACGTTTGTCAATTATAAATAAGCAATGAAATGAAATAAAATGAACAATGCAATCCCTCAATAAAGAAGAATTCTCATGGCAATGGAACATCATTTTAATAATCATCAAAAATTGTTTATATTGATACATTGTGACATTTGGTCTTGTATTACCTTTCCTTTTAAATGGTACTAAATTTTCTTTCATATTAAATATCACTGTGCCATATGATAACTTACCTTAAATTATAAGTCCAATTAAATAACTTTTTTTTTTTTTTTTTTTCATATTTACAAATTGGAAAAGAAAAGGCATGAAATTATATGGTATTCATCCCAGGAAGAGTGCAACAAAACAGTAACAGCTATAATCAAATGATCTTAATGATTCATTACAATGGCTGTTTTCCTAAGATAGAAAGAGGATATAAATAAATGTCCACATCACCACAGTGCAAACAAATCCATTATTGAAACTTTCTCTGTTTCCATTTCATTAGTGTGGTTTTGGGCTGACCATTCAGTACCAGCATTCTTTGCTCACTAGTAAAGGCACATAAGCTAATATATCAAATTCAAAGAAGAAGGGAAAAAAACGAACATTCAAAAGATTTTGTTTTATCATTTACATTAAGTGTGAGCAGAACTTGAGTTGGGGTAGAAACTGAAAAACCGAAAGCTTACAATGACCTCTAAATCCTCTGGTGAAAACAAACCTTAAAAAGAAACCAGTTTGACTCCAGCTTAGTAAGCAAAATCATGGGTAGGTGTGAAGAAACCAGGATTTTAATAATTAAAAACAAAAATTAAAAAATCCTAAATAACTAAATAGCTGTTTTTAAGTAAATTCAAAGGGGCTCAGGTAACTAAAAAGGGACATTCTTTTCCGATCTCATTGCACTTTCCCAGTTTAGTGTTAATTTCGTTCACAACTCCATAAGTACTTGGTGATTGATCTATCTGCAAATAAAGCACTTTCATTCATGTGCCAACACTTAATGCTTAAGATGACTGATTCTTTACACAGCAAGCAAGAGTCAAAGGGTTTGGCGTTGAAGAACAAGACTAACGGAGGTAGCTTACAACAAAACACCCAGCACACAGGTGGGACTTCACTAATGACAAGACTCCAAAGGGAGAAACTCCTCGCACACACAATGCATTGAACTACATCTACAGTCCGTAAAGACCGGGGAAAGTAACGGCTAAGATTGTTTCTTCTTGTTTTCATTCACTTAGTGTTTTTCCCATTTGTTCAAACCGAGTTTCTGGGGTGGGCAGCACCATTTACGCCAAAGGGGCGGCGAACTTTAACAGTGCCTCTTTCTCAAACTCCTCCATCTCATCTTCAAGGGAATCGCTGTCATTCTCATGCTGCTCATCTTCTAAACCATCTGCCAGATCTTCTAGGATATCCGCAACGTCCTCGGCGAACTCGCTGAAGAGCATTCTGTCGTGAGCGAAAACGCCGCCGTTGAAGAACTGGGCAGTGAGGCGGCTGAGAGACTCCTTGCTTTCCTGAGGAGCTCCCTCTAGTTTGCTTAGGTAGATCTCAAGAAGGTCCTGAAACTCTACAAGCTTCACAGGTACAAGCCCCTCTGCATCAGCGCAGTTGGATACGCCATGGCAGCCGTCAGCAGGATGTCGGTTCCTCCTGAGCTTCTCCTCTTGGTGTTTCCAGAAGTCTACCTGCTCCTTGTGGTGATGATGGTGGTGGTGGTGGTGTTGATGATGATGCTTGGAAGGTTTGGCCTCCCAAGGTCTCTCCTTCTGTCTTTTCTCCCTCTCCTGCCTTCTCTCATCCTTCTTGTGGTCCCACTCTTCTTTGTACTTCTTGAAATGGTCCTTCCTTTTGTCCTTATCATGCTTCCACTCTTTCCCACTCCCCGCTTCATCCTTCTTCCAGCGACTGTCATGTTCTTTCTTTCTGCCCCATTCCTTCTTTTCTCCTTTGTGCTCCTGGTGTTTCCTCTTCCAGTCTTCCCGCTTGCCCAGCTGGTCCACCTGTTTCGAGAGTCTCTTCTGCATCTCTACCAAGCTCTCCCTCAAACCCTGCTTGTTCCAGCTCTGTTTCTTCATTCCCTCCAGCCTCTTCCGGCTCTCCTCCAAAAGAGCTTTCTGCCGCTTGAGTTCCTCTTTCTTATCCCAGGGTTTCTCAGTTCCTTCTGGACTAGACTCAGCAGTGGAAGGCGGGGACCCAGAGTCAGGGACATGTTGTGGAATATCTTCTTCAACTGAAGGAGAAAAAAAACAGATAGAAGACTACACTGAAGACTTTGCAAACTTTGAACTGCGAGAGTTTTACAATTTCTTCGTAAGTTGAATCCTGCTCACTGCCATTATAAAGCTTGGATGTGTCAGGATGTTTATTAACCCTTTCGCACGTAAGTTTAAAATATTCTTGCTGACCCGCCAACGTGAGTTTTTTTAAGGCGACCGTTATTTAGAACTTGTCGCTTTATTGTTTCCATGGTGACGCGTCATTGCTTGTCACATAACACACCACAGCGCTGTATGACTGATGATCTGCTTTTATTTAATTTTTCCTTTTTTATTCAAAATATTCACAAATTTGTTAGCTATAGCATGAAATATCTGATAATCCGATTGTCAAATATGTGCAAGTAGATGTGTTTTGTTGTTTAAACACCTTTATAACGATCGCGTTAGTTGAGCCATATGCGCGATGGGCACCGCCATGTTAGTTTGCGCCGCACAGAGAATCGGATATGTTGGATTTACAACACGTGAATTCATCCACTTCTCCCGAAATACATGAAAGTAAGTGAGTCGGTGAACTGGGGAAGAATAGAGTAAACTTTAAAGTTACTTTCACAATGTGTATCTGATATAAATAAAACGTGTTGTCTAATTATAATGGAAAGGGTTGTTATTTCCGCTTCTATAGACATCATTGTGTATTATACAAACTCTAAATATATTGTTTTGTTAGTACTCATGTGTATTTAAATGTCTGAAACCTAAAATAAGCATTATTTGGTTGAAAATACTGCATATATGGATGTTTCTAGCATGTTATATGTTTGGGAACAGTTCTTCTAACCCAATTGATGGAGTGTGTAGCTTTTCATGTCCTAAACAACCATGTAGGAAGATGTATCATGGCCATACTCTAGAATGTCAAAACCAAGATTCATCAGGCTCAAATTGTGAAAGAATGGTTGAGAGGGAGCATGAAGAATCATTTTCACACATGAATTTAAGGTCTGGTCTATCTTGCTGAATTTTGAACGGTAGTGTAATACCTAACAAAAAAAGCTAACAACCTCATTCTCATCTTGGTAAACTAAAAGAAGTCTTTTGGCTGTTAAATTTATAAGTACATTCAGAGCTCTTTTCATAATATGCTAATTTAAATATTGGGTTTTACAATTGAAATACTATGCATGTGCCGTTCCCATTCTTTCTCAACATACCTGTAAGCTTTGTGAGCTCAGCAACTCGTGCTCTTAGTGTCTGTAGTTCATCTTTTAAACCAGGCAGTTCAGACAGTTGTTCTTTCAATTTAGTGTTCTCGTTTTCCAGCACTCCTTTCTCAGTGCTATGCATATCTGTTGCCATTTTCAGAGCCCGGTCCAACTCCTGTTTCTGTGACTGATCATGAAAAAGACAAAAAAAAGAACATATCCCATGTTCAAAATTTAAAATCATCTGGTACATTCTATGGACCGTGCATTAAGCCCACTTAGTAGAAAAATGCACTTGCATACAAAAAGAAAAACCTCTCAAACACTTTCATGGCATTAAGAAGGAAAACTTTATGAGGGTAGAGAGGGAACTAACCTCAATCTGAGCCTCCAATATATTTATTTGTTTATTCTCTTGAGCAAGTTTATCAAGGTGTTCCTGGGAAAAGTAATCAGAGAACGCCACAGGTGAAATCAACTTGTACATGCTTGCTAATAATAATAATAAAAAAAAAAACCACACACAGCAAAGTTCCAAATAAAGCAATGCACCAACCTGGTCACTTAATTCTGAACCATCAAAATCATCTGCAGGAGAGAAAATGGATTTGTAATGTTTGTTGAGAATGCATAGACAAGGTGAAGTGAATTATAAAATTGTTACTGTCAAAAACTCAAATGATGGAAGTAAAAGTCAGAGTAGTTAATGCAACAGCAGTCTCGCAAATCTGGAGTTAGATTGACTTTCACAGGCATGTTGTGTCTGGATATATGAACCAGGTCTCTCTGTAACACACTGCTGTTCAAAAGTTTGTGGTCTGTAAGTTTTTGTTTTATATAATATAAAACTTTCTATTCATCAAAGAATCCTTAAAAATATATATCACACTTTCCACAAAAATATTAAGCAGCACAACTGTTTTCAGCACTGATAAAATTAATTCTAAAGGATCATGTGACACTGAAGACTGGAGTAATGGCTGCTGAAAAATCAGCTTTACCATCACAGGAATAAATTACATTTTTATAATATATTAAATTAAAAACAGTTGTTTTAAATTATAATAATATTTCACAATTTTTACTGTATTTTCCATTTAATAAATGTAGCTTTGGTGAGTAGAAGAGACTGCTTTCGAAAAATTTAAAAAATGTTACCGACCCCAAACTTTTGTACAGTAGTGCGTGTTATCAAATTCGACAGTTTACACAAAAACCTCATTAAGAGTTGTCTTTTGATTTACTAACCCTGACATTCTCTACAAAAACTTCATGTCAGCAGAATCTCAGCATTAAGCCATTTCAGGGTAAGACAGCCACTAAAGTATTACAAAGCTGAAGTGTGTAATTTCTTGCCAAAAGTAGCACCAATTTGTGATCCGTTTGTTTGAGTGGCCTGAACAATAGCGTACGTTTGAGGAGCTACCTGTTTGTCCGAGCAATGGAAGAGTGTTGGGCAAAGGGTGTCACTAGCGGCACAGAAATTATACACTTTAAAAGGTAAGTGTGATAAGCTCCTTGGTAAAGCAGTGCATCCTGGGTGATTATATAGGCTTATGATAGAGGCTGCCCTCAGGTACCTTTTTTTTCAACTGATTTGTTGAAGTTTGATTATGTTATATGGGAACAAACTCTACCATTAGCACTAGAGGGCAACTTCTATCCACAGCTCAAACATAAGCATATACTGCCACCTAGCTCAAACTATGAACCTACCATCAGACTGGTCAACCACAGAACCTGGAGGCATAACAACATGAATGCAACCACTGAAAATGGGATTTTAATGGTCTTACTTTATCATATAACGTGGTGTGCATTCATAACTATTGGCTAAATTTGAATCACTCAGTGGTTATGCACAACCAATGTTATGTGTGATGTCATATGTTAACCGCTTTGTAGGAACAATTATAAAATGTGGTTTAAATTTGTGACTTAAGAGTTGCGTCACTATCACACAAAACTCACTGGAGAAAAAGAAGGATCCAACACAGAGCAGGACCAATGCGCCTACTATCAGCTGATTCAAAGAGAATCTTTGTTTCTCCTCTTTCCTCACGGGCAGATTGAATTCCTCCTCTTCTTCTTCCTCTTCCTCCTCGTCAGAGCTTCGCTTCAACACTATGGTGGGTTGCACATGTCTGAACCTCAGACCATCTCCTTCTGCTGAGGTGCCCGCTGGAAGTTCAGCGCCAAGAGATTCTAAATGATACAGAAGAAAATAAGGAGAAGCAAGATCAGGAGCAATATGGTAAAGGTGGGCAGAAATGGAACTAATTTTGCTCCACCATTTTAATATAACATATTAAACATTTTAATATAACAAAATATATTAAAACTCTGTAACATCTACTCAAACTCAGCGCAATTCATTATTCCAATGCATAATGCTTTGATAACGATAATTAAATAATTATAATTAAGTAAAACAATACAAACTAGAAATTTTGAATATATAAATGAATATATAATATAAATATTGATATGTAATATATATATAGTCTGTTTTTATTTCATATATATGTATATATAAACAAAAAGACTATCATGAAATGTAAAAAATATATATATTTATATACTAATTAAACTGTTATACTAGTATTATATGTATATATTTATTAATAAGTAAAACAAAATAAAGAATAAATATCATGAAAAAAAGGAAAAGAAAAAAGAACTGAGAGTTTCTTGCACATTTATTAATTAATAAACATCATACCTGGCTCTCTGATCACATCCGGGAATTTCTCTGGCAGCTCTATTTCCTCTTTCTCAAAAGTAGGCTCCTCCTCAGTCTCAACCGAACCAATGGTTTCTGGATAAGGGCTGTCAGGGGCGGGGCTTTCTGCTGTGGAACCAAAGCCTGTATCAGCCTCAGAGGGCGGGGCCAGGGGCGGGGTTTTAGGGGTGGGATGTACATCAGCATGAATATCAAGCACAGGGAATGCAGAAGATTCACTGGTCTTAGGGGCGGGGCTTATGTCTGCGGTAATGTCAGAGACATCCGGTGAGGAGCTCATTTCTCTCAATGGTTCGGGAGTGGAGGTGATTTTGGGCTCTGGTACCGGGGCGGGGCTTTCTTGGACTGGAACATGTTGGCCGGGGAAGATATCAGTTACGTCCTCTTCAGTGGGTTCGTCAAGGGCCGTCTCCTCTGAAAACTGAAAGGCTGATTCTGTAGTGATGCTGAAGGGAACAGCGCCCAGAAGGTCACTGTCAGGGGGAGAACTGGTGATAGTGTCATGGATGACAGGAGCGTGGATTTCAGGATCAAGCTCAACATCGGCATGACCAGATGCTGCCATTTCCTCAAAGAAATCCGGGGATGTTTCCTGGCAAATCTGGACATCGGACAACATACAACTGTAAGTGTTCTAGGAGGGGACAGTCAGTTTGACATCAAGTATCAAGAAACAGTACCGATAAAGAACCTTTATTTTGAAGAGTGTAGTGTTTTCAGATTTACTGGGACATGCATGAATGGATATTGGTTACACTATCTGAACAAACAAATCAGACTTCATCACTGGCAAAATGGCAAAATTCAGGCTGAATTTTAAAACCATGTCAGATTTGTGCAAAATGTGAACAAAGTGTGCAAAACAAATACTGTGAAGATAAGCATTGAGAATGGTAACTGAATGTCATGCGCTGTACATACCAGTGACGATGCACTGACCTGGTGACCCTCCTCTGACAAAACGCTCTCCTCCAGTGGAATTTCAGGGTCATGTGACCTCACCTCCAAAGAGCTTCCTGAAATAAACACTGTTTCACATTACAAAACCCACAAATTTGTGTTACAACTATCACCAATCTTGAGATGATGCTGTTTCATTCAAAAGTCCCTAAAAGCAGCACATTAATATATGTTAATATATGTATATTAATATATGTTTTTGGGAAAAAAGACCATGAGATTGTATGATTGAAAAGAACTGTTTTCTATTTTAAAATGTAATTTATTCCTGTGATGCAAAGCTGAATTTTCAGCATCATTACGCCAGTCTCATGATCCTTCAGAAATCATTCTAATATGCTGATTTGCTGCTCAAGAAACATTTCTTCTTATTTTTATCAATGTTTATAATAACAGTTGTGAAAACAGTGAAAACAGTTGTGTGGCTTAATATTTTTGTGGAAACCATGACACATTTTTCTAGGATTCTTTGTTGAATAGAAAGTTCATAAGAACAGCATTTATATGAAATAGATTTTTTTTCTAACAGTATAAAAGTCTTTATAATCACTTTTGATTAATTGAATGTGTCCTTGCTGAAAAAAAAAAATACTAATTTTGTTTAAAAAAAAATGTTACTGAACAATTGTGTAAACAAAATGATTAATTATCTGTCCCAATTCCCAGCCTTAACTTCAAATACAGATATTTGCTACTACTTAAAAAGTAGCATTAACAAACAATTAGGTTTATAACCTGCTATTTCCTCTGAAAGACTGGGTGCATCTCCAATGCTTTCCGTCCCATCATCCACTGGTGCTGCAGGGTCTGCAGCAGCCTCCTGAAATCAAAAACACACATTACTACACATGATTCATTCATAAAAAAAAAAAAAAGACAATATCACTGACACAAGCATTTTGACAATGTGGTTTGCAAACCTCTGGGGAGAGAAGAGTCCAGCTGTTACTGGATGACCCAGTGCTGCCGGTGCTGTTATCAGACATGGCCCTCTTGTGGCTCTGCACAGCACCTACATAATGAAGATAACCACATGCAGATTAGTTTAATACCAGTGTTGAGTTTTCTGCACAGACCATCATATTCAGTAAAATGAGTGCTAGCATACACTAATGTTGTCTTGTTAAGTATGCACTGTTTTTATAATTCTAGCAATGCTCTGCAGACAGTACTGTAATACATTTTGATCTTTGGCTGAAATATGTAACACACCGATTCTTGAAACATGGAATAAACATCCTAAAGCAGGATTGGATTGAAATTAATCAGATAGAATCACTTAACACAAAAATGCCATTTTATATTACATATATATGACAACACTGTTAGATTTGTTTGTGACAACATTCATAATGTATATAAATCAGCCAGACAACAAAAATCACAGACTTTGATGATTTTTAAAATCATTTTAAGTGACTGTGCTTATAGTTTATATTTTTACACAATCATGATACGTCAACTCACACAAATTGTGAGAAAATTAAGATAATTTGTAAAGAATTTAGGATAATTTAAGTGAGTCTGATTAGTTGCAAGCAATATTTGACACCAAATGGTTACTAACGGCTATTTTAATATGTATAATATGCAAAATTGTATTTATTTAGTCAGCATAGTAAGATTTTCTGACAGTGGTGACAATTCAGTAGATGTATCTGAAAATCTGGAGCTGTAGTCTTGGATAATTAATTCATTCAAATGAATGCTAGATTTGTCAATATTTAGATCACATATGTGACACATTGTGTTTGTATACAGCGTTGACACATATTGAGTGATAGGCAGGCAATTGTGAGAAAATGGAGGAATCTTTCACCAACTACAAAATACATCTAAATATGAGCAGATTTATAGAAAATGTCATGCATAAACATATTTTTGAACAGATTTATATAAAATATAATTCATAAACATGTAGTTATTTTAGCCGTTTTTAGCATGTTTTGTTGCATTCCTCAAGAATCAGTAAACCGAAGCACTTTATTATATAATCCACACTGGCGGACAGTATTTTATTCAATTAGAGAGGACCGATGCAGGCAACAAGACAACGATTACAGCAATTACATAACAAGAGACACATAGACACAAACAATACACAAGAGACTGCTGCAGTCTATGAAGCCACCCTCAAATATGACCAAAAATGGTCGGACGGCCTCATTGCATTCCTGGCCTATTGTTTATCGCGTTTAGATGGACATTAGATTCGGTAACGCGCTGTCATAATGGTGATGCACAGCGTAGGTTGCGTATTTACATTGTGTACGGTGGCCAATTCAGCCTTCTGCAACACTACACGCCGTGCTGAATGAAGACAACCCTCTTCCGCATAAAATAAGGATCCTTACGACATCATAACAGATTATATACACGGATGCTCTTATATAAAATGCTTACCGTGCTCAAAACGGCCTCAGTCGAGTTGCGTACGCGTTATTCCGTCCGTAATCGTTTAATTTCTCCACACGCACGATCCGTCTCGTGAACTTCGCAACTTCGGGAAGCCCGAGTTTGCGTTTTTCTCCAATGGGACTCCAATACTGATCCGCTCAAACACTAAACAGCCAATGGGAATAAAGCGTCGTGTCGCGTAGACAGACGGCTCATTTCAGCTGTGACTGACAAACGCAGGTGAAAGTGACAATCTAAACGTGAAGTGCTCTCTTATCATTGACTTGAGGAGAAGTAAAGACTGTCCCAACTACATGCATGAACTCTCTATATATAGGGACAAGACATGTTCCCCTCCAGCAGTGTTCTGACACGTCTACAGAACAAGAGCTAAATCTGTTGGGACTTCCCAAATGCCTGTCTGCTACAGCTGGACTGGCCTAAATAAATATTGCTCTTGCGTTGCAACATGTTCTTTTGTAATTAACACATACTGAGCTAAAGCAAAACAACTGACTGCAGTAGATATAGGAAACTAGGCCTAATGGTGGCATCTTGATACAAAAGTGCTGTTTAATATAAAAGGAAGAACAACAAACTACATTATTTATGTTGCATGTTGAAGGGATAGTGTACAATCGGAAGGCCATTTATAATTTAAAGTCACCATGACATCAAAATGGACAACTGTTTTTATGGAATATTGCATTTATCCATGCACATCATTATTTTTATTTTTTTATTTAATTCCCCACCCTCTTGCAACAACATCTCTTCTCTGATGAAATGTTACTACTTTTTTTCTTGGGCTGCATTTAACTAAAATCCCTTTAAGGCAAGTTATTTTACTAGCCGGCCTTCTTGTAACGCTTCTTGGGCAGCTATTTCAGTCATACAGTATTCATCTCGCTGAATGGGAAAACATCAAATTCTCTGAATTTGAGTATTTGAAATCAGCAATGAAATATGACAATAACTGTCTTATAATTTGTTTTTTAAATGCTCAAATCATGACAAAAAAAAAAACTGAATTTTTTAGGCTGGAGCATCCAGTGCACATGTGCAGTCATAAGCGCATCTCAGAACACTGACTTGCTGAATTCGGAACTGCATACTAGCATACTACTCTTACTATTTCTGCCATAGAAAGATATGGTATGAGTAGTATATAGTATGCAGTTCTGAATTCAGCAACTGTTTCTTTAGCAAACAGAGCTTCTAACAGCTGTACGGTGACTCAATGACTTTACCAATTGGCGATTGCCTCTTTTTTTTAGAAGGTGGGACTTATTCCGCCATCTTGCGCGTTGCAATTTCTTCCATTCATAGTAATATGAGTGCACCTTCTTTTTATATCTAAAACATATAATATATCTTTATAGTAGTATGAGCATAATCTGGACGCACTTCATTCACCATGTTGTTATTATCATGTGACCTCCAGCATCAGTTACGTCGCTTCACTGCTATTTACAAATCCTCTCATGTGGCCTCATGGGATAATAAAGTGTCCATCGTTTGCACACTTCAGAATGTCACCAGAAGTAGTAAGTCATCCAGGTAGCTACTTTTTTGCTCTTTCATGAGTACTGTGAATTTGGACATTCTTCTTCTGTCACATACTGTTTTTTCGCCTACTATTATAGTAGGGAAGTGTATGATTTTTGGATGCAGCCGTAGACTTAAACACAGCCTTGTTCATTTCACTTGGATATACGTTACAATAGGGGGAAAAAATAACTTAACTTCTGTTTCATGCCAACTTTGAAAGCTTCCGCTAAGAAAGATAGTCTGTTAGGCCTACAATGTACAACAGAGTATTACTGAAGTCAGCAATCGATAACTGAGATGCAAAATGTGACAATTGCATTTATGCAAAATGAGAAAATGAGAGAGCGCAAGTCTGCAGTGTAATACTTAGTAATGGGAAAAACAAAACTTTTCGAAACTCTGAAAGATTTAGAGCAGAGTTTTGTTTCAACTTGCCTCAACACACCTGCCTGGAAGTTTCTAGTATGCCTAATTAGACCTTGATTAGCTGGTTCAGCCAGGTGTGTTTAATTGGGGTTGGAGCTAAACTCTGCAGGACAGTGGCCCTCCAGGACCAAGTTTGGACACCCCTGATTTAAAGCAAAATGATTCACCATTTCACCATTTCACCATTTCAAACACTACAGGTTGGCGAAACCTGCTGATCAAGAAAATGTAAATAAAATTAAAGCTGCGAGCAGCATTTATCGGGGTTCAAGCATTTAAGGCCTTTAAGCACAAATGCGTAAAAAGGAATTGTTTTATTTAGCAAGCATGTAACCACTTAAATCATAGAGGAACAGCTATGATATATGCTAAAACAAACACAGAGAAATGAACAAATGAAGTGGTAAACCTTGACAAAATGTGATTTGTAATGTTATTTTAAGGATTTATATAGTTTAAAGGGATTTTAAATGACAAAACCTTGAAACCTTGAACTTTATTAGTGGTCTTCTACTGCCATCTGGTGGCACAAAATGACAGTTTCAGGCAATTTAAGGCAAAATATGGTTTTAAAGGTTTTTTGACAGTTATAGCACCACCTATTGCCCGATCTCCATCAATGTTTTTAGGTGTCCCCAGAGTGTGTCCATACATATGTGTGCCAATTTTGGTAAAAATATCTAATTTCGTTTTGAAGTTATAGACACTTATATATACAAGAGCATAAAAAATGACTCATGAGCGTTTTTGATTGGATTTGTTTTGCCACTTCCTATCAAAATTTTGGGCTAATACATTTAGTAAACCAACTTAGGTTTTGTGTTTCCTACGCTGGTTTTGTCTCGATCGGACTAACGGTTTCGAAGATATTCGCAAACGTTTTTTAAGCGCTAAATCACAACGTAGCACAAACTATAAGGCGGAACCTAACAAATTTGGTATCGTTGGACTTGGCAAGGATTCAGGAGTCTAAAGACATAAATCCCATGAAAATAAGTCAACCACACCCAGAGTTATATATATTTTCAGCCCAAACCATTAAAAACATATGTTTTTTAAAGGTTTTTAACAGTTATAGCGCCACCTATGGTCCGATCTCTTTAAAAATTGGTGTGCTTCTTTAGAGTCATATCCTGCATGTGCTCACCTATTTTTGTGAAGTTCTGAATTTTCGTTTAGGCTTTATAGGCTTTTGGGTATATTTAGCCACGCCCACTTTCTAAATGACCCTGTCATAGCGAAGGGTAAAGTTAAACTTTTTTTGATAATTATTTATCTAAAGAGTCCAGAGAATTGTCCTGCACTGGTTTCATTCTGATCGGGCAAAAACCCTAGGACTAGTTCGCAAAAGTAGGTTTTTCACATATTTGTGAATAATGAATGAACAATTTGATTGACAGCATTGGTTCTTGAGGCAAAGTTGTTCAGCATGAGAAGATCTATCAAATGATATGCATATTGAGTGGATCTGTGAAACACCACATGATTACTGAGGTGTAAAAACTTAGCGCCAACTAGTGGCCGATTTCTTTCAAAATTCTTACAGACCTCTAGGCCCATGAGTCGAACATGCCCACCGAGTTTCGTTCTGATTGGCCTCCATTAACCTTGTCTAATAGGTGCTCAAACTTCATTGGCCGATGGCGGCCATGTTTTTTGAGATACGCCAATGTCCTCATAGACTATCATGCCCCCTTGGACCAAGACACCGATCGGACTAATGGTTGCATAGTTACAGTTGTTTTCATGTTTTTTCCAGTTATAGCACCATCTAGTGTCCAATCGACACGATTTTTATCGTGACCCAAGATTGAGCCCCTACGCATTTGTACCAAGTTTGGAGCAAATATCTCATTTCGTTCTTGAGTTATAGCCATTTTAGTAAAAGTAGCTCCACCCGTTTCGAACGTTTTGGCGCCCCTTAGCGACCGTGAATAGAAATTTCAACTTTTTTTTGATAACTTTTGATACTCAGACTCCAGAGAACATTTCTGCACTGGTTTAGTTCTGATCGGGCGAAAAACCTAGGACTAGTTCGACAAAATTCAAAATGGCGGAAATGTTTTCTTGGCGGAAATGGAATCGGAGATAACCGTTTTGTTCGTCTTGAGCCAAGAATTCCAATGATATAAGACACTTCACTCTAGGACAAATGGTGTGTTTTTAATTAATGTAGTGCTTGTTTTGGTGAATTATTAGGCAGGACTTGGCAAACTAGATCAGTTAGAGGCAATTAAATATCATTCACCTTTTTGTATCCACGCATGGCCTATTGGCATCAGTGAACCATTCAAATTTTGAAATGTTTTGAAACCAAGATTCAAAAAGTATTACGTGACTTGGCGAGTTTGAAACAAGCTCCGAACCACTAATTCGAACACGTTTGAAGCTTCATTAAGCACTGTTTCAAAAGGTGCTATCACTATATGAAAATCAAGAAAGTACTCTAGCACCAGTTTCAGTCGCCCAAATGAGTGGACTGATATACAGCGTTGCCATTGACAATGGTAAAAATTAGTAAATATCTAACCTCTGGATGGCGCTAGATGGCACAAAAAGTGTTCTTGTCGCTTCATAACATTAAGGTTGAACCGCTGAAGTCACGTCGACTTTTTAACGATGTCTTTACTACCTTTTTGGACCTTGAAAGTGGTGGTTAAATTGCTGTCTATGGACGAATCATATAACTCTCGGATTTCATCAAAAATATCTTAATTTGTGTTCCGAAGATGAACGTCTTGCTGATTTGGAACAACATGAGGGTGAGTACTTAATGACAGAATTTTAATTTTGGGTGAACTAACCCTTTAATTTGTAATTCTGTGTGGGCAGTTGTGGCCTAATGGTTAGAGAGTTGGGCTAGTCTCAGTACCGTCAGGAAATGTAGGTGAGGGAAGTGAATGAACAGCACTCTCTTCCAATTTCATTACACTGAGCAGCCCCAATCGCTCCTGGTGCTGCAGCAAAAATGGCTGCCATACTGCTCTGGGGGTGTGTGCACTTGGATGGGTGAGTATGGGACACCATATTCGGCTACACATCACTTAACTTCACTTGTTCCTTTTGGTTGAAATTAATTGCAAAATTAACTAGTTAGTTAACATCATTTGTTTGCAGAGCAGATGTCACATGGTTGATATTTTGTTAATGTCAGGAAATTTGTTAGCTTTTAAGTGTACCTAAAGTGTCCAAATACTTTTTGGGTCCACTGTATATTGTCAATAGTATTTTATATTGTATTGAGCATTTTGCACTGTATATTGCATTGTGTCTGTATCAGCAACATTCATCTAGGCCTCTTCAGACAGCAGTGCCCCTTTTAACATGTGGTGACCATAAGACTTGCAGAATGTATACTGTCATTATAGAGGGAACTTTTTCAGTGCCTGCAACTGGATCACTGAGGAACCACAGAGCAATGAGTAATCACTGCAGCTCAGAGATTTCAAGTGCTTTGTACCGTTTTTGTGCATACTTTCATTGAACTTTCCAGAACTCTTGCCAGTTTTATATTTCAATCTTACTCCTTTGACAGCAAAGACCAGCTTGTTATAAACCATGCAGAAGGAGATGGTAGACATATGATCACCCTTGAGACTTTAGCTCAACACTAATTATCATCAATTCTGCTCCAAGAGGAATTAAAGTAAAAAATGGTAACACACTCACTGGCTTAAACAGAGGATCATAAAAGAATGCAGAAAGACTCATTTTTAATCGATCACATAAACATGTGGTGAGTGCAAATTAACATCAAGTACAAAGAGTGCTATTGTAACAAACCACTACCAGAGTTAAGCCAAGATTTTTTTTGTGTTTTTATGAAAACATCAACATGTATAAACATGTATAATATACATCACATTAAACAAAAAGCACATTCTGATTCACATGATGCCAGTTCTGTCATTTAACAGCCAATAACAATCAAAAACTGACAGAAAAATTCATAGATCACTCTTACTTCATTTGGGTCAATGACATGACGGGTCATTTTTTTGTCCACAGGCCTCAATAATAATAACAAAACAAAGATATGACATCCAAAGAATGTAAGATAGTACAACTAGATCTCTTTTATTGAATCCAAAAGGTTTTAATTATATTTTGCTACATATAAAGGTATTCTAAAGATTTTGAAGTGTCAAAAGGTTCGGTTTAACCGTCCAAAGGCCAATACAGCCATTTCATTTGTAATTAAAATATCTTAAAATGTAATAAATGTATATATTTTTTTATTCTGGCATGATTTTATAACATCATATATCAACATAGTGCAAAATGGGTTTAAAATTATGTGTAGAAGTCGTTGCTTTGTTATGAGAAAGAATGTCAGGAAAAATGAATTTCATTCATGTCATTCGGAGTAACCAATATAAAGGGACCATTCTGGATCAAATCGTGCGGTCAATATCATGTGACAGCATGTGACATCATTCAGACACCTGCAAAGGACCACATGGTTGTGAAGCAAAATAACTAACTCTCTCTTAGCTTTTTGAAAAATTCATGTTTTCTCTTGCTCATACGCATGTCCCGAAACATCAGGTCATTCGGTACAACCGCTATAAAACATGGAAAATGTTGTAAAATTTTAAAAACTTGTACTAAATATAAAATGTTTGATTGTCCTTTTGCTAGCTAGCTAGATATCAGCCTGTTAGCACTGTTTGAAAATATCGTCATCCGGTATAACCAAAAGTGTCATTCGGTAAAACCGAAACTGAATGAATCTTTTGGTGACAAATTTTGTCCATCTTGTAAAAAATGACAAAAGCAGTGTTAATTGATTATAAAAACCACATAATCTAATTGTTAACACTTAATAAAACTTCAAAATTAATTATATCTCCATTATGTTTTTTTACACTTTTAAAAACCTTATTCGTCAATGACCATTTTATACTCCAGAATACTATAAAAATACAATGGAACGACCATGAAAGATGGATAAACCAGCAGACAAAAACCATAGTATTATCATGGTACCTTTTGTTACTGTAACCAGATGCAATACAAAGGCTGTTTTCTCCGAAATGTGAAAATGTATTTATTATTTTTGGCTGTTTGCAATATTTTCTGAATTATGGGGTTAAAAAAAAAGATATCCAACATTGTTTTCTTCATCAAAGTCACAGTACTAGCATGTAAGCTGTACCATCTTAAACTAATTATGTCAACCATGTTTAGTAGTTGTTCTCTAGTTTTCTACTTTAGTAATTTTTGTTCGCCTGAGATTTGTAAAGATGACTTTATTTACACAAATATACATAAACATGTATAACAAATATTTGAAAATTGCGTTGTTTATATATTGATTTGGTTACAGAGATTTGTGGATTTTGGGAAGGTTTGGCCGGACGTGCCACGTCACACAGCGTGAATCCATCCATTGGTCAAACACAAGCATATGCTGCTCCTTTTTCCTCCCTATGGCAGTTTAACGCCCCAAACAGTAAATAATATTTTGCCCAATCAGCCTAACAAAGCGCATACCTTCGAGAAACACTTTTTATAACTGCCATATGCATTTTTAATCGGCTTTGTAATCGTTTGTAGTGGTCGTTCCCTTTGTGTTGTTTTTTTTTTTTTGCATCACTTTTCGAGACAATGGAGTCTCTTCGCCATCAGCGCTTACAGCCCGGTATCGGATACGGAGCGAGCGCAACCGGGACGCTTCGGTCCCTGCGGCCCGGTGTAACCGGCACTCTTTCCTCGGCACAGGGTTCCCACATCTCGGTGTCTGCTTCCCCGGGGCCGCCGCCACCACTGCCGCCCCTACAGCTCCACAGCCTCGGGTCCGGTATTATGGGCAGCGGGTTTGGTTCGGTGGACATGGCGGCGGCAGGTCTGGGTCTGTCCAATCCCACCAACCCGGCGGTTCTGAGGGAGGCGGTGGACGCGGTGGTGAGGAGCTTTGCCAAACACACGCAAGGATACGGCAGGGGTATGTGGGGTCAACATTTAGATGTTTTGCACTATGAAAGCATAAGGGTCGATGATAAATAATGACGAAGCTTTTAAAAAATATAGTCCTAAATGTAAAGTATTTAGAAATGTAATATTTGTATTCAAATGGGTTCTTCTATTCTATTATAATTTATTTTCTTCTATACATTTTAAGATGTTTTTTACTTTAAATGACTAAAATGTACATGTAAAAAGTGGTGTAACCATCATATAAATTAATGCATTTGTCATTTTCACAACACTATTGCCTTTCTGCATGTTGGTTGCACTGACTTTAATTTGGCAGACTTTTCTTTTTTAATTTACACCACCCAGACATTGATTTTGAGCCCTCCAAAATATGACTTCAGTTCAGAAATTATCATATGAGAGTTTCTGTTAATTTCCTGTAAGAATTGCATTTTTAATGTATTTATGAATTATTTAATAGGCTAGATCTGGACCAAAAAAAAAAAAAAAAAAAAAGTGTCACATCATTGACCCACATGGAAGATATTTCAAACAAACACATTCGGAAATGTGTCTTGAAACTTTCTCTCTCTCTCTTTCTTTCTCTCTCTCTCTCTCTCTTCCCCGAAACATAACTTCAGGCTGTCTCAGCAGCATGGGTTTTGAATCTCATTTCCCTTCAAAATAAAAAGAAAAAACATTTTCATTGTCAGTTTTTTTCATGATGATTAAACACATCCCTCTGCTTATCATTGCTGTAATGTGAACAAAAATTTATGTCAATAATATTTTTTATAATATTTAAACATTACATTTTTTTAAATTAAAAAGTTGCGTCATCAAGAACATTAACAAAGTCAGAGGGATGGTGGTATGTTTAATTGTTATGAAAATAATGTCACACTGCAAAAAAACAACAACTAAAAACTGGCTTAATTTTCATGCAAAATATTTTCTTTTGATTTTTAATATATTACCCAGAAATATTATCTGAAATAAATATTACCCAGACACGCTCTTCATGAGATTCAGCTCCCTAACTAGACTAGCACTGTAGGTGGATTTGAACGTTCGATTCGACTGCTCAAAGCAGATTGAGCCCCCTGACATGCTGACCTAAATACATTGGGGATTATTGTCGGATAAATTCTGTTGTCAATGTACTTGGCAGGTTAAGTGTATTAATCTACCTCCAAGACACCTCAGACCATCAGAATGTAACAGAAACTCATCTTTCATTTGCAGAAGAAAGGCCTTTATATAATTGTGATAATTTTCACATTACTCCCGTCCAAATACACCACCCTTATTTCCTGTTAGAAACTAGTATCTAAGCAATTCCACAACAACAAGCTTCCTTTATATCAGCCGTTAAATGAGCATGTCATTTTCATTGTGTGCTGAGACCGTCATAGCGAAAGATTTATGAACTGTTTTGTAAGATTGTAGATATTTTGCTTGATTTATTTAGCCCTCTAGCATGCCATCTCTAAACAAACTTAAAGTTCACGATTTTCAACCTGCTTTGATTTGTTATAGTGTCAGTAGTATATGTAAATGAACAATGCTTACTTGTTCTTTTTCTTACTTGAACCGAGAAATTCCTGTTTATTTATCAGCTAAAGTCCTCTGGATGACGCAAAAAGTGCCATTAGGTGGACTTTTAAAAGCTTCCAGGGCTTTTGTGAAAACTACAGATTCTACTTCCACATTTTTGTATCCCTGCCCACAGGCTAGGAAGAAGGTTTTTAGTTTATCCCCTCCGTTTGGCCTAAAACACTTGCTGATCAGGTTTTAAAGGGTTAGTTCACCCAAAAATGAAAAACGTGTCGTTCCAAACCCGTAAGAACTTTGTTCATCTTTGAAACACAAATTAAGATATTTTTGATGAAATACCTCCGATAAACTGCATTACAACTACCACTGTCAAGGCCCAGAAAGGTAGTAAAGACATCGTTAAAATAGTCCACGTGACTACAGTGGTTCAACCTTAATGTTGTGAAGTGAAAAGAATACTTTTTGTGTTTAAAAACAAATATCTTAATTTGTGTTCTGAAGATCAACAAAGGTCTTATGGTTTGGAATGACATGAGGGTGAGTAATTAATGACAGAATTTTCAATTTTGGGCGAACTAACCCTTAAAATATGTCCATGTATGTTTCCTTTAAAGGTGCTACCTAACTAGAAATAAAAAAACAGAGAAAAAGGGCTGTTGTCTTCCCTCTTGCCAAAAAGAAAACTTCAACACCTAGAATTCACTGGGCATGTTGCCATCTAAGGCTAAAGTAGGTACAAACATTTAGTTTAAAACTTACCGTTAAAAATATGTTCTATATAGTATGAATGAATTTGGATGTACTACATCCGCCATGTCGTCACTGTCATTTGACCTATGGCGTCAGTTGCATCGCTTTACCGCCATTCACAAATCCTCTGCCATGGCCTCATGGGATAGTAAAGCACCCATCGAATGCGCACGTCAGAATCTCGGTGGGAGTAGTAGGTTATCCGGGTACTTTTTGCCTACTGTTTTTCGAATACTATGTATTTTGGATACTACTCTATTGGCGTGCTGTTTTTCGTATACTATATAGTAGGGAAGTATTCTATTTCAGATGCAGCGACTGGGTTTTGTAGTTTGAATTTACATTGCGCTGTTGTCTTAATATTTACTAATCTTTGCAGCCTTAGCCACTGCCTAAAACACGAAACTGGAAACCGAAAGTAACTTACTACCACTAAATGTTTACTCTTTGAATTCTTGCGCCCAGGAACAATACAAGTCACAACAGCATTGTGACTAAAAGTTTGCTAAGAAGTATTTCCTACTCAAGCATGGCAGTATTTGACTATGGTCAATACAATAGGAGCAGACTAGAAGTGGCCTTAGACGGCAACATGCCCAGTGCATTATGGGTGATGGTTTTCTTACCTATTTGGCAAAAGGGAAGACAACAGTCCTTTTTCTCTTTTTTTTTTTCTTTCTTTTTTTAGTGAAGTAACATGCTGTCAACACTAAATGCCTGAGGTAAATGTAATGCTACGTGAGATATTATTCTCAAGCTGTTTTATTCATATCTTTCCACAGTTGAAACACTGGTTGAGAGATTACATGTAAACATATTGATCGATCGTCTCTTCTTCTGTATTTGTCATGTGACTGCATGAACCGAACCGTGACCTCCGTACCGTGGCGGTTTGGGACAAATACATGTACTGTTACACCTCTATTAAATATAACTAAAAAAAATGAAGAATTAGCGTATGATATCAGATCTATGATGATATGAGAAATGTGATTGCCGTTGCTTCAAGTAACATTTGAACTGATGAGTCTTAAAATATACTTGAATGGTGTTGTATATTCTGATATGATGTTTCTGATTCCCACAGTGAATGTCGTGGAGGCCTTACAGGAGTTCTGGCAGATGAAGCAGTCACGGGGTGCTGACCTAAGGAATGGCGCTCTTGTAGTCTACGAGATGGTCCCATCCAATAACCCCCCTTACGTCTGCTACGTCAGTCTCCCTGGTGGAAGTTGCTTCGGGAGTTTTCAGGCAAGCACCTCATTCACATTCCTTTTGCATTTTCCAATGCATTTCAATTGTGTTTTGGTTGCCATCTGTGTCTGCATATTTTCTGTTTAATGTTTTCTCTTGAGGATCTCTTGGAAATGAATTCTGTGAGCATCTTCAGGATTTGATTACAGTGTGGTTAAATAGAATCTTTGATCTTCTCAGTTCTGCCCGACCAAAGCCGAAGCCAGGAGGAGCGCGGCCAAAATTGCCCTAATGAATTCTGTTTTCAATGAGCATCCATCCCGACGCATCACAGATGAGTTCATAGAGAAGAGTGTGTGTGAGGCTCTAGCCTCTTTTAACGTGAGTTCTCACGGTTATCTGAGGGCAGAATTAAAATTGAAGAGTCATTTTCTCACCCTCATCATGTTCACACTTTCCCCTGGTTTCACAGACAAGCCTTAAGCTAGTCCCAGACTAAAATGGACATTTGAGCTGTTTTAACTGAAAGTAACTTGCACTGACATATCTTAAAATATGTCACTGCCAATTGTTTTTTCTCAAGATGCACACCAGTTATGTGTTTTTCTAATTGAACTAAGGCCTAAAATCCTGGCTTGGGCTAAGCTCTGTTTGTGAAACCGGGAAATGTTAAGATTTCAATTAATATAAACTGAAATTTCAGTTTATCTCTGACTGTTTAGTGAACAAATCATTCAGACAAATACTCTCAAAATAACATTCTTGTTTATGAAGATGAGTGTAAGAAAAGGACAGAACCATTCCTTTTACTTGCATTTTAAAAAATAATTTGACCTAGACTATCGTTTAAAAGTTTGGGGTCAGTACGTTTTAAATGACTGCTTTTATTTGATCAAAAATAGAGTAAAAATGTAATATTATGAAATATTATTACAATTTAAAATAACTCTTTTCTATTTTAATATATTTTACAATGTAATTTATTCCTGTGATGGCAAAGCTGAATTTTCATCATCATTACTCTAGTCTTCAGTGTCACATGATCCTTCAAAAATCATTCTACTTTCCTGATTTGCTGCTCAAGAAACATTTTTATTAATATCAATGTTGAAAACAGTTTTTCTGCTTAAGATTTTTGTAGAATACATCTTGTCAGGATTCTTTGATGAATAGGAAGTTCAAAATTTTCTTAATCTTTTGAAATATAATAAATCTCTTTACTATCACTTTTGATCAATTTAATGCATCTTTGCTAAATCTTACTGACCCCAGACCTTTAAAAAGTAGTGTATTGTTGACATTGTTTATCTTTACTCCTCTTTATTAACTGCAGGGAAACAGAGAAGAAGCTGATAACCCTAGTACAGGCATCGGTGCTTTTCGCTTCATGTTAGAATCTAACAAGGGGAAGTCTATGCTAGAGTTCCAGGTAAGTGAGATCATGATTGGACTGCATGGAAAGATGTGAGTGAATGTACATGGGACATTAAGATTCACATATTTAACATTTTTCTTAGGAACTGATGACAGTTTTCCAGCTTCTCCATTGGAATGGTAGTCTCAAAGCCATGAGAGAAAGGCAGTGCTCCCGTCAGGTGAAGACAAATATTCTATTTTCAATTGGGAAAAAAGTCATATCATGAGAAATCAAATAGTCCTTCATCTTTTGCACCTGCAATAAAAGTGCACTACGAAAACATGCTGTAACTTTAAGACTCCAAAAATACCATTTGTTAACATTATTCTGACATGATCGCTTATGTTTACGTCAACAACAACTATTTTGAGTTCAGAAACTTAGCCAGCCCAGTCACATTCTGACTTTATAACACACAATTCTGACTTTATAACTCACAATTGTGAGTTTATATCATGCAATTCTGAAAAAAAAAAGTCAGTAAAAACCATTAGTCAAAAGACTCAAATCATGTTATTTATTTCCTCATTTTTGTATTTGTTATTATTCCCTCGTTAGTTCCTTGTAAATATTTATTTGACGCATTGATATGTTTCACTGAGGTATCTACAGTATGTATAACAATTAGCCTCTTTTGTAAACAGGAAGTGCTTGCTCATTACTCCCACCGAGCGCTAGACGATGACATGCGTACACAAATGGCTGCTGACTGGGTCAGCCGAGAACACACTTTATCCGGTACAATCAATCGAGAGATGGCTGCCACCGAGCGCGAGCTGGAAGAGGCGCGTCTGGCAGGACGAGAGCTGCGATTTTATAAGGAAAAGAAAGACATTCTGCTAATGGCGGTGGGGCAGCTAGGTGGGTCAAACACTACAACTCTGCCCTGCACATGCTGAAGAGCATGAAGACGTGTCAGACGTGGCATATGATTGTACCAGATAGCACTCCAAAACTCAAAACAGTCTTTTTTTTTTTTAAACTTGTGTATGTGTGTTTGTGTGTGGGGAGTCAAAGAATCAGCATTTTGAATAATTCCACAAACAAACACTACAATGAATTATACGTTTGTCTTTTTTTTTTTTTTTTTTTGAGATCTAAACAAGGCATTTTAAACTTGAAACAGAATCAAGTGCTATATTGCTATTATTACTATACCAGTATTATCCTCCAGTGTTATCGATCGACTGTACTGGCACATTGACCTACTATGTCTGAGTCGGGAAAATCGGTTTTGAGGCCTTCTTAAAAATCTTTGCATTGTAGTTTTCATGAATCCTGTTATGCATGGGCGCTGCTTTTTTTAGCTAACTCGCCAAAGCACTGCCCATTAGTTTTTGTTGTGTGGACAGACAATAATACAGTAATTTTCAGTATTCTGCATTTATATTCACAGAATAGCCTTGCTCATTTATTTGCTACATATATGTGCTTTTGGTGAATATACAGACCTTTTCTTTGTAATGTTAATCTAAAGTATGTTCATGTAAACACACATTTATATACTGTACTTTTAAGTTAACTAAACGTTTCTGTGAGAGCCATAAATGTTTGCTAAGGAAGCAACTACGTTATATTTCATAACACAAAGGTCAGGTTTTCTCACACTGTCATAGCACCAAAATTCCAGCTGAGGAAACATACCAAGGCTGTTTCCTTCAGCCTATTGAAAGAAAACCTGAAGCTGTGCCCTCATTAGATTGCCTTCCATTACCTTTGTGATTGTAGAGCAATCATGCTCATTTCAAGGCAACATTTTATTTCTACCTCCTCTCTCAAAGCTTTTGTGAACTATTTTACCATATATACATACAAGTGCAGACGGGATTTGTGTCAAGATGAGCAATGCTTTGAAATGTGATGCTTCACTCAGAACAACAGGAAATAAAACCATATACTGGTGGCCAAAACTTTGGAATAATTAAGATTTTTAATGATTTGGAAAGAAGTCTTTTATGCTGCTTTGATTATTGTCAATCATTATTGGTGCTGAGTTATTAATGATGGTTTTTATTATTGTCAGTGGTGAAAACATTTTTTACTGCTTAATATTTTTGATGAATAGAAATTTTAAACAAAGATTTTATTTGAAATAGAAACCTTTTCTAACATGTCTTTAGTGTCACTTGAATCAATTTAATGCATTGAATAAAAGGTTTTTTTTTCTTACTTACCCCAAACTTTGAAATGGAAGTGTATCACGGTTTACACAAAAATATTAAGCAGCACACCTGTTTACTACAGAGCGCCGAACATGACACGTGGGAAAAAATTATGTGCATCATGGCCATGAATTAAGAATCCGTTCCTACAACTTGCTAATACATCAGCACATTTTAATTTGTTCCCTCGTTTTAAAGGGATAGTTCACCCAAAATTGAAAATTCTCTCATTTACTCACCCTCAAGTTGTTCCAAACCTGTCTGAATTTCTTTCTTCTGCTGAACACAAAAGAAGATATTTTGAAGAATGTTTTTGACCAAACAGTGACAGAATTTTTGGGCGAACTATCCCTTTAAGTAAATTGTGTGCACAATACAATAATTCGTTCCCTCGTTTTACAAAATTGTAATTACTTGTTCCCTTGTTTTAGTTAAATCAAAAATAGGGAACAAGTTAGTACAACCTGGCCACTTTTTTACAAAAATGAGGGAACAAATTAATAAGTTGTGGGAACTCATTCTTAATTCGTTGCCACAATTTAACTAAAACGAGGGAATGAATTCTTAATTTGTGGCCACTATATATCTATTTTTGTCCACATGTGCAGGGCTTCATAATACATGTTTCTTGAGCAGCAAATCAGCATATTAGAATGATTTCTGAAGGATCATGTGACTGAATGTGCATGTGATGCTGAAAATTCAGCTTTGCATCACAGAAATATATTACATTTGAAACTATATTCAAATGGAAAGCAGTTATTTAATTTATTTAAAATAATATTTCATAATATTACTGTTTTTACTGTATTTTTCATCAAGTAAATGCAGCTTTGGTGAGACTTACTTCAAAATTGTTAAAAATTTAATCTGATTCCAAACTTTTCACCACCAGTGTATATGACATATAGACACTTGTTGGTTTCCCAACTCAAAATGGTCCGTATAGCCTGTACTGTTTATAAAATAAGAGTTTAAAACATTTAAATACAATCAAATATTTTGAATTGTAACCCCATTCTTATTCCATCATCATAATGAATTGTATTATAAATGATTATTATGCGTTACTGGGTGAAGTGATGATGTAAACTTGTTAATATTTTATGTTTTATCCCAGTCATTTGCTTCAGTATTAGAGTTCACAGCAGCATCAGTCTGTTTCAGATCATTTTAGATCAGCTTTGAAGTATCAGTGCTGTCTGCTTGAACTGAATTTTAAAGGACTAGCTGCTGAATCGTGATACTAACTCATCACAATGTAATGATGATCAGTGTAGGATGTGCATGGTGCGAAACTTCAATGATTGTAATTATTAGCCAGACACAGTTCTGAAATTGTACTATTAAGGGCTAATTGTAATCACTTGCTTTGCTTTTGTTTCAGACTTGTGCATTTGTGGTCTTAAACATCAAAGTTAAATTGCAGAACTGTCTTAATAATTCAATTAAAGCCCTGGTAGTTTATAGGCTGGCATCATTAAAACTGGCAATATAGACAGACTATATTACAGTCCTTAACATGACATAAGAAAAAAGAAAGTTTTTCAATAAACTATGCACACACACAGTTTTTAAAAATACAGCTTTGTCACTGATAATCTAAAGCGCCCTTTCTTTAAGCGTTCATGATGTGCAGGCGATTATGAAGGATCACTACAAATTATTTATTTATTCAGACCATGAATTTTGTGAAATGACAATGATACATTTTGTGAAAGACGGGCCATTACTAACAGTACTATGTGCAGTTATTATCAATATATCTTTTTCAATGTAATTATTATCTGAATCATATGTTTCTGAAAAGAATTTCTTTGTGAGTGTATTTTCAATGTAATTTTGCAAGACCTCTGTTGTTTGTATTTTTTTTTTTTTTTTTTTGTCTTTTGAATCCATATTTCACTGAAGTGTATTGACATGTAAACTGCATATACATGTGCATTGCATATACATTGCATATAATTTTATACAATTTGTTGGGCCTTTTCCCTGCTTTTTTACACTCTTGTTTACCAAAATTATTTTTCAATTAATACTCAAGATAGTGAATTTGAATCAGTGCATGTCAAGACATTTTATACATTCTCTATTTGTTTTGTATGAATAGTCTAACTGCCATTTTACATGTTTTATAAGATTTTGATGCGTAGCCATTTGTTTTTTGTTGATTTATATTCTTTACAAATCAATAAAGAACCTTTTCATATATTTATATAGTGTAACTTCTCACAATCTTGCCTGTTAAAAAAACTCAATGTAAAACAACTTACCAGTTCCAAAGGCTGTGGTCCATGAAGGTTACAAAATCAGAAAAAAGATATAAACTCGTCAAATATGTTATTCAGTAAATACATTGAGCTTGCATAGAAGAAATGAGACTTTTATTAAGCAAGGACTTTTATTTTGAAACCAAACTAGTTACATGTTTAACGTCATAATTCTTTGATTATATATTTGTTTATAATATAATACATCAATCTGGGAAACAAGCGTGTTGTACTATATTGGTATTTTAAAGTAAGTGATAAATTTCAGCTCATTAAACAAACTTGCTGACATTTTTGTCAGGCAAAATACGCTACTACCTTTTAGGGGTCCTTTATCATCCTAGCGCCGTTCATGTGGTTTAGTGAATGCAATGATAGGTTATGAGACATAGGTGCTGAAATATTTGTGAATTTTGACAAAGTATTTATGTCGTGCTACGGTTGGTGGCTATGATTCATATTTGCAAAGAAATACATTGATTAATCTGAAATCCTAACGTCTATATTAATCATGTGGGCGGTAACATCATCAAGGTTTGTCCTTCAAAGCTGCTGGAATCTTTCAAATGTAAAATCTTCCTTGAGTCGAATACAGAATCTGTCACAAACTGCATGCAAGGTAAGCAGAAGGAAATGAACATCTTTGATAACGCAGTGACTGATATCACAATGCTGATTTGTAGTGATTTCTGAGTTTGACTTCATCTTGCCCAGTTGCAAATAAAAACAATTTTAATAAATTCTTTATGTCTGATGACTAGACACAGATAAACAGTAGTTTATGAATGCACATACTGTATGTAATGCAGTACCACTGAAATGACTTTAAAGATGAAGTTGTGATGAAAATACATGTACACATTTTGACTTTTTTTCTCAGCCATTTATAATTTAATCTTCTTCTAGAATACAGTTGTTGTTGAACGCTGTTGGAAGGTTCCTTTATCAAAGGAGGGAAAGCCACCCAAGCTACATCCACGTCGACACAGGGTGTACCGCTTGGTTGAGGACCAAAAACACAATTCTCAGGACAAAATGGAGCTCATCCTCACTCAGACTGTTCCCAGTGAGTGCTCTTGCCTTACAAAAATATTTTAATATATATAAGTTTGATTTCAAATTTGGATTTATGACGTTATATTTCATTTACAGAGCTTGGTGGACGAGGCGACACAGTTTTTGTGAAAAAATCATTGGGCCGCAACAAATTGCTACCCCAAGGCCTGGCTGTCTACCCTTCACAGGAAAATAAAGACATGTTCGCAGAGGAAATAAGGGTTGGTTACATATACAAATCAGTTCATTTGTCATTAACATCATTTCACATGGAAGCCTATTTCCACCACATAAGAAAAAAATCATGCTTTTGTAAATAATAATTATGACGTAAGTCAACATTATGACATACTGGCCCGGTTTCACAGACAGGGCTTAGACTAAGCCAGGATTAGGTCTTAGTTCAATTAGGATTTTTAAGTATCTTTTATAAATGTACACTTGAAAAAAGATTTAGATATACTTTAAGATATGTCGGTACAAGTTGCTTTCAGACTAACTTAAGCCTTGTCTGTGAAACCAGGGGACTAAGTAATAATTATATGAAAAGCTGAAATTATGACTTAAATCATCTTAATTATGATTAAGTCAAAATTATTGCATACTAGGTCAAAATTACGACTTAAAAGTCATAATTATGACATGAAAAGTCAAATTATGACATACATGAGGTCATAGTTGACATACTAAGTCATAATTTCAACTTTTTTTCTGCCAATTCTGCCATAAAAAGTCAAAATTGTGACTTAGTATGTCATAATTTCAATGTTTAATCTCATAATTCTGACTTTTTTTTATCAGTTTTGGCTTTTTATGTCATAATTCTGACATCAAAATTATGACTTAGTATAAATCAATAAATAATTGATTTTCATAATAACAAGTGTTCACAGTTTGCTTGGTTTTTCCTGTAGCTACTGCGTGAGGGACGGCCAGAGGACCGAGTCCAGACACGCACAGGACAGCTAGTGAGTTATAAACTATAAAACATAATTTAAATATAAAAAAATTGGCAGGTTTTATATTTGGATATCGGTGTCAACATGAGCAGCTTCATTTTGTGTTTGTGTTCATTTTGCAGACTGTTGAATTCCTGAAGAAAACACAGCTTGAAGTTGCCATGCACACTTCAGTTCAGTACTCTCTCACAAAAGAGATTGTTTGCAGACAGTTTCTTAGACGGGTAAGATACTAAAAAGGAAACAGTTATTTTTATTGGAAGTATAAATTCTGTCATCTCAGAATCATAATTTTCAAAAACACACAACATAAAATGCAAGCGTATTTGTGAATACAAAAGTAATGCATACTTACATTGTTTGCCCAATCCAGTGCAGTAGTTTTGTACCATTGATTGTATTTCTGTCCGCAGCTCGGGGTGGTTGTGCCGACTCATGCCTTGACTCTTCCAGAAGAACCAATCACAGGGCCTGGAGAGTACTGGTGTGATGTCACAGTGAGTTAATTGACTTTACAAGTGCAAACAGCACAGTTTTATGATCATTTTACACAGATCTTCTCATGGGATTCAATCGTTGCTGAACAGTATTTGGTCTCTCAGGTGAATGGAGTGGACACGGTCAGGGTGTCCATGTCTGTGGTGCCGTATGTGGAGCCCAGCCAACTGATGCTGATGAAGCAGCAACAAAAGCAAGAACAGTCGGATTCAGAATAGTGTTTTCTTTGCTAAAGGCAATGTGTTGCAGGAAACAACTTGGAGAATATACGCAAGGACTTTGTACAAATAAAATGATTGTTTATTTCTTCCTGTGCAGTCTTCATTTTTTTTTTGGCCTACATCTGTCTTTTTATGCTGTCTATGGAGGAGTCATAAAGCCCTCGGATTTCATCAAAAATATCTTAATTTGTGTTCAGAAGATGAACAAAGGTCTTACAGGTTTGGAACGACATGGGGGTGAGTAATTAATGACAGAATTTTCATTTTTGGGTGAACTAACCCTTTAAACTAGTTTAAACAAAAATTAGAAATGTTGCCTTGGCAATAAACTGAAATAAGTTTAAGTTGGAGCACTAACATGACAAAATTGCATAAAATTACTAAAAATGAAAATTAGCATGAAAATATAAAAATAAAAGCTAATTCAAAATATTAATAAAACTAAAATACTGGTGATTAGGTAGCAAGAGCCTCTTCTTCACTTCCGTTAATTTAGAAAAGGTTCCAGTGACGTTCCTTTGTGAACGTGTCCACACTGACCCGAGAGTTTTCAGTTGTGAACGTCCTGTTCCACCTCGTCACAGTCTATTGAAAAAGAGACCAGGAGTACTGAAAAGTCACTGCCATTTTCACTAGGTCATCTTTTCATGTGTTTTGTGATATGGCAAATTATTCTGTAGGAAGCATCTTTTGAAAATTGGTAGTCTGCCCAGACTAAAAGCATGCTGTGCAGGTGCAGACTAATCACAATTTTTTTTGTCATCAGGGGACCCAGTGTGCCACCCAAACAAGTGTCCTGCGCTGTCATCAGTCAAGGGACATTCTGATCTTTCTAACATGCTGGTGATGGCAACTTTTTACCTTCATAAAAATCTTTGAAATTTCTACTGTACAGGTTATGCTTTCAAAATGTGACAGAAAAAAATCTTCTCAATGTCTTCAGGAATGGCTGATTTGATTTAGTACAGACTCATTTCAACTGTTAGCAGGGTTCCCAGATCTGTACAACAAAACTAGCATAACAGCCAATAAAAAAAAAAGTTCTGGTGAAACGTCAGTTGGTGTAGGTATCTTAAATGTCCTGAGATAGCTTAACAGCATCAATAGTGTAATACTTATATTACTTATATACTTAGAATCAAAATATAGTCACTTAAATAGTCAGGCCTAGCGTTAATTTAGTTTTTCAAACGTAAGACGGCATAAAAAAATACACGTCTCAGTGTTCCTCCTCGGCAAAATTCTATTAGAGTATCAGTTTTCACACTTTAGTGTGAAAAAAAAACATAAACGCACTGTAAATTAAAGATTTATTGTGCACTTTTGTTATTCATTGAATAAAATGTGAGTTTTCACATTTGTGCCAAAATAATTGAGACAGCTTCTGTGATAATAAAGGGAGAGTGAGAATTGTGAGAGAGAATTCATTAACAAGAAAAGTTATTGTTTTTCATCAGATTTTGTGAGTATTTCATACTTCACCTTGACAAAATGTATTTTTAAACCTCGTGATTTTATAATGTTTAATATTTATTCAAAAGCGAAACAGTGAAAAACTGAAACAGGAAATGGCTAATAAATGCTCCTCTGCCGCCATCTGCTGGTTATAGTGGTAATTAACGTGTTTTTTATTTTTAAATAAAAGTGTTTTCTATCAAATGTTGGAAACGTTCGGTTTTTGAAATGGGGACAATCTCAGAAGGATGAAAAATAATGTTTGTGGTCATCACATTAAAAATAACATTTGAAGTGCTGAAAAAAATGTTGCATCTGTGTGTCTAATTATAGACACCGCGTTTCTTATTCAAACGTTCCCATTACCTTTGTCTTTGTTGCAATCAATAAAACTGGTTTATTAGCAAATTGGACGAGTGTGATAACTGCATTAAAATATGAATACAACATTAAAAAGTTAAGTTAAAAGTTAAAAAGCTTAACGAAAACCAGGTGCATACAAACTGTGCATACACTCAATTTCCGAGGGAAAACTGCAGACTTGGCAACACAGTGTGAAATCATGTTCATATTAAAATTGACTTTTTTTTTTTTTTTTTAACATTTTTAATTCTTAAAGTTGAATAAAACACTCAAACTCAATTAACATTAAATCATTGCTCAATTTAATGTTTGTGTCATGAACCCATTCCTACTTTTTGAGACATATATTTACACATTTAGCATAAATTAAAAAAATCTTTCCCCCATATTTTTACATCATTTTAATCTTTTTCAAGTCTATGTAAAAATCTTGTAAAATGTCAAATTATATAGTGATTGTGAACCAACCTTATTTTGTTTATGTATTTTTATTTCTGGCAGTGATATAGGAACTATTTCACACATAAAAGTGTTTTTACACACAAAATGAAACATTTTGGTAGGTGTAATGAAACCCTTACACTTAACTCATGGATTTACATAAGGGTCTTCGATTAACAATCTACATTCAAATGAAAACAAGCAGTTAAAAGAATCAAACCAGGATTGGGAAGATTCACTCAAACACTTTTTAAGATTTACAAGGTTTTTCGTAACACTTTACAATAAGATTCTATACATAAACATGAATTCATTTCTACACAAACATTCATTTTTATACATTAACATTAGTTAATGCATTATGAACTAACAATAAACAATAGCATATTTATAAATTAACATTGACCAAACATATTAAATGCTATAAAAAATCGTAACATATAACGCATTAACTAACGTTAACATACAGAACCTTATTGTAAAGTGTTACTTTTTTTTTTCAACGTCTCATAATGGTTTATATATGCCACTGCTCACTATGGCAGTGTGGAAGACGAGACCCTATTGGACAAACAAGTCATAACATCCCAATCATTTAATAATAATTCATGTGAACCTACACAGCTACTGTTATGTTACAAGTGATATTTGACAGAACTAAAACCTCATAACAAAACCATTGTTCAAATGGAAAGACAGTATTAGGTAGATATTTGGGAGCCATCTTAACCAATGTAATAGCAGCCAATAGAGATTTGCAGTCCTTTGTTCCTTTTTGAAACTGTACGAACTGGCAATACAGCTCTAAAAGCTGGCAAAAAGATTTCTGTATAGGCCAACAAAATCTGCTCCACATTAGGTAGAGGTGTGCGCAACATCTTGATATCCAGTCCATTAGAATCCGTACTTGGCTTGTGTTTGTCGCCGAGTCATTTTGTTGTCGGCCCAGTTGTTCTTGAGTTCCAGCTCACGTTCCTTGGCCTGATGAATCAGATACGTGATTTGGTGCTTGCGTCTCTGTTGCCCCGTTGGCTGATCTCCTTTTTTCTGAAAACGAGATGGAAAAGTCAGTCTCTTTCTTTCATAGATCTCCCTCCATTCAATATCCATCAGAAAACAGACACTTCTGCACCTGTCTGAACTGAAATATCCTTGCTTACCTTGCTGAAGGACTTGCGGGGCGCTTCCTCTGCTGTCATGTTCTTGGTCATCCATTGTTTATTGCCGCTCAGCTGATCATCTCCTTTTATCTCTAGGAACTTGATTTCTTCTCTTCCGCGATTCTGTTTGCCCTGCAGCCGCCGAAACTGGAGAAATACAAAGAATATTGGAATTTAACCCTGATCAATCAGGACTGAGTCATGGAAAAATGTCATGATGCTAGGAAGCTAAATGGTTTCTTAGTGGTTGCTAGGTGGTTACTTACTGGCCCAAGAAAAAAAACCCTATACATAATTTTGCACCTGTTTTATACATTCGCTTGGAAAAGTAACAGCATACCTCAACAAGATACATGATATGAATGAAGTAACATTCAACGAAGCGGGACAAATGCACACCAAAGATTAATACTTAAATAAAAATTATACTACAAGCAATAGTAATCAGGCACGTGATTGGCGAAGGATAAAATTTATTTAAAATAATATTTGTATTTGTTTTTTATTATTTAAATAAAAACTAAAAAAAATCATTGAAGAAATATCACTATTGCAATAACTATTGTACTGTAAAATAAAATAATAATCATTATTCAAAATAATATTTTTATTATTTAAATTACAAAAATTAAATCAATAAAATATATTACTATTGCAATATTACTATTGCACTGTAAAACGTAAAAAAGAATAATATTAATAATAATAATGATTATTATTATTCAAAATACATTATTTTTATTATTTAAATTACTAAAAATCAATAAAATATTACGAATTAATATAATAATAATAATTCTATTATACTGTACAAAATTAGAATTTAATAATAATAAATATTATTTAATAAATAATTATTAAATACAAAAAATTAATTCATAATTATTATTAAATTATTTGAGAATTTAATAAAAACAACAATAATAAAATAATAAAGAATATTAATATTACTTTGTTTTACAGAATAATAATAAAATTACATTAATATTTATGGCTGTGAATTAAAAGTATTTGAAATTGCAGCAATTATTTAACTAAACAATAAACATTTTTAATAAACAAATCATTGAAGAAATATCACTATTGCAATAGTAATCAGGCATGTAATTGGCTAAGAACCAATTTTTAATTAAAATAATATTTGTATTTGTTTTTTTATTATTTAAATTAAAGAATTAAATCAATGAAGAAATGTCACTATTGCAATAATACTATTTTACTGTAAAATATAACACGACAATTTAATAATAATAATAATAGTTATTATTCAAAAATAATGTTTTTATTATTTAAATTACAAACATTAAACAAATCAATAAAATATATTACTATTGCAATAATACTATTGTACTGTAAAAAAAAAAACTATTTTTTAATAAATATTTATTAATAAATTACATTATTTGTCATTTAATTACAACAAAAATAATAATGATTATTACTTCTTTGTTTTACAGAATAATAATAAAATTCCATTACTAATATTTATGGCTGTTAATTAAAAGTATTTGAAAATGCAGCAATTTTGTTCCCCAGATTTACGCAATTCATGTGGATTATACTTCAGGTTGGAAAATATGGAAATCCATATAGATACAGAAAAGAAAAAAAAAAAAAAAATCACATCCCAATAGAGATGCTACAAACAACTTACTGCTTCATCATTGAACATTGAAGAGGACCCTGAATCATCTTGCTCATCAGCTGCAGGGTTTGGGTCTTGGTAATATCCCTCCCCATAGTAATCCTGTCAAACATATGCATAAAGCATCAGCTGCTGAGATTACAAGGAATATGGTGTATGCTACTTATTCATAAGGACACGTGTTTGAAGTACCTGTGGAGAAGTCTCTGGCAGTGGATTCTCAGGATACTGAGGTGGGTATTCTTCCTTCTGAAAGTCTTGCATGGCTCCGACTGTCCTACTGTAACTGTCCGCATTAGAACCAAAGTCCAATGGGGTGTCCTCCACAGCGGGTGGAGGGTGTAGAGAGGGAACGTACTGCTGAGAATCCAGGTTTTGAGACAACACAGGCTCTGATGAACTTTCTGGTAGGGAAAAGTAGTTCTCCGGAGCGACTTCATCGTCACTGCCCTCTTCATCCGCAGCCATTTGTCGGGCTAACTGCATTGCCGCTGATTTTGCAGCCGCTTTGATGGCGGACGGGGACGGGCTGGTTCCAGAAAGACCTTGGGACTTTGCTGCACTTGCCTTAGGCTTATCCGATCCAGGGCGTTTGGTTAGGGTGTGCGGCACCAGGGGCCGCTGCATTTCCTTCACCACCAGATTCTTAGGCTGGGGCAGCAGAGAGGACAGACCACCTCCTCCCTGGAAGAATATGGAATAAAATATTTGTATTTACTACATGGTAAGTCCAGCCAGACCATTTATACATTAACATTAATGAAAAACATGATGAAGCTATCCAGAAAATGCTGTGGGGTAATGATGTCACAACCAACAACTCATTAACATATGCCCACCCACATGAATGCTTATTCTGGAAGAGGTGCTGTGACTTATTTCAAACGTGAAAGCAGTTAGCCAATGATACGTGAGGTCATTTACATATAGAGTGCAACAGTCCCACCTACTCCTTCAGAGGCATTAGTTCCAGAAGGGTTTTTCCTGTTCATTTTTCCCATAGGGATTTTTTTAAAAAAGTCTTCGTTTAAGAGTTACAAGCCATGAACCAAACTAAACAGCTACAAGGTGAATCACAACATTACAAACTTTGATTCAAAGCAAAAAAGTATTAGAAAATCAGACAAAAAGAAAGTACAAGACTGTACTTAACAGCTTTAATGAGCTATCCCATGAAGCACTACGAATGATATAATTGACTAATACAAGATAGAGAACTATAAAACTATTGATTTAAAGATATATTACAATATATTTTACCTTTATTGCAAAATATGCATGCATACCAATATTGTCTGACTCGATTACATTATTAGCAGTACTGCTGTTAAAGAGTTATTTTGGTGCAATTTGCTTGTCGCGATTCTCTGATTGGTGGAGATCATGGGCAGAATCATGGGTAATGTAGTTTTTCACCCAGAATTTTGTTGGTGTACACAATTTTTTTTAAGAAATTATTTTTTTGAAATAATATGTGCTGATGACTTCAACAAAAGCATATACCATTGATTAACAACCCTGAAAGAATACTTTAGGTTTGTCTTTAAAGATTATCATAATTCCACTATGGGGATAATGAATGAGATTCTTACTACAGTAATAAAAATACTTAATAGCTAATTATAAATTATAATTAATATATAATTTATATTCAATAAGTACATTTATATCGAATTATACATATTAATTATACATTTAATAATATTTTATATATTTAAATATGAAAAAATGTTTTAAGGGTCAGAAAAAGGTGAAAAATATTTATTTAAAAAAAGCTGTATTTTATTTATTTATTTTTTTTAATTTTTTTTAAAGGTTACTTAGGCTACTAACAAGTGGACTTCAGTGAAGAAAAAAAAAATGTTTTATCCTTACCTGAGGAGCTGATTTCTTTCGTACTGGCTCGTCATCATCAGAGTCAGACTAAAACAGACAAATACCATCAATCAAAAAAAGTTACAGTAAAATAATTTGGCTTTAATGGATTTAAAACTCACATCTGCTGGTTTTATTTCAGGAACGGTGATTTTAACAGGTTCTGTACGTTTCTTGGGTTTCGGCAGGTCCATAGTCATCCTCTTGGGTTGAGGAGCTGATGCCTGTTCTGTCTTTTTCGGAGCGGGCAGAGAAGCGAAAAGTCCGCCGATCTTGCCCGCAGGTCGAGCGAGTGAAGCCGTCGAGTCATCGCGATCACTGTCGTCGCTGCTGTCGTACGCTACCAGAGACATCGCCACAGATCAGATGTGTTCATAAGAGAGTGAATCAGATGCAAGAATCGCTGATGAGCCGCTTTTGCATCACCTTCTCTAACGCAGCTCAACTGATCTCAAATCATTCTGTACAGTCCTTCCAAGTTTATATGGACAAATATTGTGTGTAAATATCTAATAAACGTCAGCTCACAACATCGATGGCAAATTCGCCTCAAGATAAATCAACGCTTGCAGAAGGATCCGTGCTTGCATTGGAAAATCAGCTTTTAAAACAATATTTTCCCTGCAAAATGCCAATAACACATTAATATATTCGTCTACACAAACAAGTAATAACTGTTAATAAACATATATCGTTCCTCTCTAACCATTTAGACCCATAAACATTTTTCTTCCACCATCGTGAAGGATTTTCTCAACATCCGCTGCACCGTTTCAGAGGATTAAGCGATACTGACACCAACTGGCGTGGAGTGGAATCTGATCAATAAACGTGACAATAAATCATTGAATAAATGCAACGACTGAAAAGACTAAGTGAGTATATATAATAGATTTGAAAAACATAACCGACCCTTAGCTCTACACTAGGAGCTCGAGTATCTATTACCATGCATATTTATTATAGTGAGTGAAACAAACTGGGAATTATTGTGGAGAGATAAATATACATTTGTTGGGTTATCTATGTGAGTATTATTTACATGGTTTTGTTGTTGCTGAGGCAAAAAATGTTGGTGTTTAGGCAGCATATTGAGTGGGGTTTGTAAGATTTTTCAACGTTTTTGTTTAGAAGTCAGTCATTCTAATATGCTGATTTGAAGCTGCTCAAGAAACATTTCTCAATATAATCAATGTTGAAAACAGTTGTGTTGCTTAATATTTTTTGTGGAAGATACTTTTTCAAGATTCTTTGAACACTTTAGTGTAGCTTTTGATCAATTTAATGCTAAATTGATAATAAAGCTTTTACTGACCAAAAACATTTGAACCATAGCGTACATGTATATAGAAAATAAGCCATGTGTGTTGGTTGGTAGCAAGTGTTTGTTGCATAAAATCAAGGAAACTGAGTATAACATTTAGTTAGTTTTATTGACAAAGTCTGCAGAACACATACAGTACATTATTCCTCCATGATAAATAATCTTGCTGCTGTTGTTGATCTCAAACACAATACACAGTCTCTGTGGTAACTCAGTACCAGTAGCTTTTACGAGGCTTTCTATCTTCCTGAAGGTTTAATTTCTCCATAACTTCTTCCTCAAGGGTTTTCAAAGATGGCACGTATGTTTTCTGAAGCGTGTCGTCTGGCGATGTGTCCTTAGGTCCATCTGCAAGGTAAATTTAAACATTTGAATATCTAAAACTATAGGTAAAAATGCATTGTTTTTAACTTTCAACCCCTTTTCTCTTCCTCAGAAACCCCACCTTTCCACTGCTGGGGAATGATGCCGTCTTTTCTCTGGTAGACTGGTTTAGGAATAATCCGTCCTGTCCTGACAGAAACACGCACTCGCTCACCCTCTTCGGTGTATCGCCACTCGATATCTGTGGGCTTCCTAAGAAACATTAGACACAAACACATACACTGAGAGTCAGGTGTACTGCATTCTATTATATTACTCTATTTTATGTTTGATGCTCCAGAAGGCAATATTAATGCTCACCTGTCAGTAGGGTCAATAAGCGTAACATCCTTCAGCAGCAGAGGGGCTTCACTGGCGATGTAAGTACCCCGGTAATCTCCAGATCTGCCAACATACCTGTAATGCTGGAAAAAATGTTTAAAACAATTAAAAGTGCTGCTTTTCATTAAAACCATAACAATAGCAGTCTTATTAAATACACGTTTTACTCCTACCGTGTTCAGGCCCTCGAGCATGACCCAGTTTCGGCGCCGGATCACCTGAGAAACTTTGCCCTGCTTTCCTTTGTCCTTTCCAGACAAAATCTCCACCTGGTTGAATTAGATTTAAATGGTATGTTATACAGATTATAAGTTAGGTACAAGTTAATGGTGTTACTTAAACCAGAGGTTAATAATCTTTTAGATGCCATGGACCCTCAAAGATAATCATCCTTTTACGAGGGACACCATTATAAAATTAAAAAAATCAGCTATATATTTTTATGTAAAAAGACCCAAATTATACTATGAAAAATGAATAGTATAAATATGTCTAAAAATTTTGAAAAAATATTCCATTTTTAGTATGTTACATTATGCTTTTTCAACCTATAATACTGTACTGTCAAATGTATTATTTATTTGTGTCCATTTCTTATTTATTTAATTATTTTAATCAGTTATTTACTCATATTAAAGTCACCATGAAATCAAAATCAACAATTCTTATTTTTTTATGGAATATTGCAGTATTTACTATAAATGATTTATCCGTGCACATAATTATTTTTTCAATTCATGTGCCTTTGTAATCTTTAATCAAAATAACATCCCATCCCTATTGCAATAATAGTTGCATTTGAAATTGCATACTTCATTACTGTATAGTAGGCAACAAAAAAAAAGAACAGTATATAACAAAAGTATGTCCAAATTCAGAGTACTAATAAGAACACCTGGATGACCTTCTACTTCCGGCAAGATTGTGAAGTGCATCCAATGGACCCTTTACTATCCCATGAGGCCACGGGAGGGGATTTGTAAATGACAGTGCAGCGATCGCAATGGATGCTGGTAGGTCACAGCATGATGAATATAGTGCGTCTGGATTACATTCATACTATATAGAACATACTTTTGTAGTGACTGCACAGTAGAGAGTATGCTATTTTGAATGCAGCCCCCCTTCTCTGATGACGTGTTTAATGGCATGAGGGCGGGACAACCTGTCACTCACTTGACATCACAGCAATAGCAAACCACAACCATCCAATCAATTCCCACCCTACATTTTTTCTTGTTCGAAAAGCCGTTTCACTCGGATATACGTCACAATAGAGTTTTTCTGTAAACTTTTTCACAGTCCTCCTCATTTAAAACCCATTTAAACAATATCAGTATTAACATTCCAGTGAATGATGCCTATGATCTACAAGAAGTCAGGTGGATAAAAAACACTTCCACTACATATTAAATGCTTCCATAAGATTAGACACAGAATGGGTCACTTACCGTGTCTCCTCTAAGGACATGCCAGTCCTCATTTGCAATAGATTCAACAAACACCTTTCTTCTTTTCTTGCCTGGTGGATTGAGCCGCTTGGCTGCGATCGTCCACGGTCTGTTTGTCCCGTAACGATAATCATGTGGAAATGCAGATTTTGCTGCCGTCCAAAGCAGTGCCGTCAGTCTCATGCTGCTGTGGACAATTACAAAAATCCATAAATTATCTGTGGAATCTACACTTGAATGGCATATATGTTATGCATTTTTTCTGTGAAAAAACAAAACAAAAACAATATAGGTGGTATATTCTCCACTGACTGTGTAATACAGCGGCATCTTCATTAAAAGCGGTCACTTTCTTGGGCATTGTGATGTTTATGCGTGAGTTTTTGTGTACGTATCCCATATAATACAGTAGCACTTTACATACCTGGATTATTTCTGCTGCTTTTAGAGGCACATTTAAATAAAATAACTAAATTAGTTTGTAGTAATCATAGATTCTCCATCCACAAGGGTCAAACTTGTGTAGAACATGCGCTACTTCCTTTTCCTTTCGAAACAAGCGACGAAGGTGTCAAAATAAAAGTTTCGATTGGCAAGGCACACATTTAAAAAAGATTTTAAAAAGAAAGAAAGAAAGAAAGAAAGACAAAGAAGATTTAAATTATGCGTCGGTGTATCCCATTTGATTTGTAGGGATTTGCAATAGAAATTTATAATACTTTATAATACTTTTAAGTCATCCTGAAAGGTATTGTTGGCATTTATATTTATACATATAAACGTTTTCCAATCTCTGTGAAAGTTATGAAGCTTGATTATGTCAAAAACAATTTTCTTGGCTTTGGGAGAAAATTTCTCAATGATATTTACAAAAATATATGCTAAATGGACTTGTAAATGTAACATCTGGCAGCAACTTCTGTATAATTTTGTTTGATAAACTATGCACAGTAAAATCATGCCTCATCAAGTTTTTTTTTTAATGTGACAACTGGAATGAAATAAATAAAAGAATTTCCAGAGTAAAAAGTCTTTAAATATTCCTAGGATTGAGTTGCGCATAAAATTAATAAACGGGTTGTATTAATTAAATAGTACGACTTACTTTGTATTAATATCACCATACAAAAGCATATTAGTAATTTTCTATATTCTAAGAAAATGTCCATAATTATGTCCTATAATAATGTAGCTGTTTATATTTGATGAAAATGTACACAAAAATGATAGCTGCCTGACAGAATATTAAAATGACTCTCTTTTTTTTACTCGCATAAAACCATTAACCAATCAAATCGCCCTTTCATTCTGTATCCAAGTAGGATGACTCAGACCAGCCAACTAGCGTCGAGCTTTGCTTTGTAGTCAGGCAGACATAACGCAGTCGTCCAATCACAAAATAAGCCGAAAGGGGATTTTTGCTCTATATTTGTCTCAGGTAGTTTCTTTTTCGTTTATAAAATAAACGCTAACATTATTTTGTATTTGAATGAGATATTGCACTAGGTAAACTTTGTACAATGATAATGGATATAGTTTATGAGAAAGGCCAGGTATTTTATTGTAATAATCGAAGGTTTTCGAGGCGTACAAGTGTGGCTAGCTAGTTCTATAGGAACAGTCATTGGTAATGATATTAACGATAGCTAGTTTGCGCATACATATTCTAAAAGCTAAAGTTATTGTTTTACAAATTATGTAATTAAATTTTGAATTATAGTAAAATAACTGTTCATTTTATGTCGGTTTCGTTAAGTCGACGTCTCTTCGGCCTGTTCGAACTCACGTTAGCCTATTAGCTGCTATGTCATGCTAATGAAAACTAGGCTGCCGTGAGGTTTATTTCTAGTGATCAATGAGCATTTGCGTTTGAGAATTCGGTTAACTTGCGCTAAAATGAGCTTTTGGTCATAAATAACCAATGGCCTCGTCTAGTTTCTGGTTGGTTGGCCTTTCAGTACGCCCACAAAGAGATATACATGGGTGTAATCAACCAAAAGTGTGAATGTCTCATATATGCTAGTCGTATATTAGATATACTAAATCATGCATTAAAGTGATTATGAGTGATCGGATTTCATCCTGGTATCATGCATACACCGGCTGAAAGCATCAGTTTCTTATGTTGAGATCTTCTTTGGGCGCGTGTGTGCTGAATATGAGGAAATGCCTGGACTGGGGCAGGAAAAACAGCCCTGCAGTATTTGGGCATGGTCGCTATCCGATTGACCTGACAACAGTTTCATGAGTGGCTGTATTTTCAAAATGGGGAAAATGTCTTGAGCGTTTAGACGTGGGAGAATTTAGGCGCTTGCGTGGTTTTTATTGCCTGTTTACAGTCTGTCGCTGTAGGTGTAACCCTGGCCTAAATATGCTAGTTTGAAGTGAAACTGATGATCATTTACAGACATGTGACGAATTGATTGTTTACCAGTAAGCAGTTTGTTCTAAGACTGTTTTTTTTCTGCAGACTTTTTGTTATGCATATTAAAGAAATACTATAATACAACAATTGTGCTTTTTTAAAACCTAATACCACAAAATGGTCTAAAAACTGCAAACACCCTGCAACTTTTATTGTTTACATTTAGTTCAACAGTGGAATAGTGTTAGACATGCCCTGGTTGCATCTCTCAATAAACATATAATTAATTTACCTTTTTAAAAACACACAGTGGCATTTTAGACTCTAGAACTGAAAGTTAGCCAAAACCGAATGTGAACACATACTAACATCTGCCTCATATTCTAGCACTTCAGGTCCAGGAGGGTTCTGAATGCAGTTTGTCAGTCCAGTGTGGTTGAGACATGGCAGAAGATCAGTTAAAGGCAGACGCCTCGGCTGGGGAGGGGGAGACGGAGCCCAGTATGCTGCTGCAGAAGCTTAAGAGCAACATTTCGTAAGAAGAACTACTTTTTACTCGTTCTTCATTGTGGTTCTAATGGAATCTTAAATCTTTATTACCTGAAGAAATGGTATATCACATTTAAAATTAAGCATAGTGATGTTTGTAGAGCTGTCGCCTTAAAGGGTTAGTTCACCCAACAATGAAAATTCTGTCATTAATTACTCGCCCTTGTGTCGTTCCAAACCTGTAAGACTTTTGTTCATCTTCGGAACACAAATGAAGATATTTGTAATAAAATCTGAGAGATTTCTTTCTCACATATGAACCTTGATCAGCAAACATAAACAGAAGCTCAAACATGCTGCGTAACACATGAGAATGAATCTTGTTGATTTTCACACTTCAAGAAAACATGCTTGAGCTTCTGTTTACCACACCTAATGTGTGAGTAGATGAATGTTTTTATGTGAATAACAGCCTAAATTCAATCTGTTCATCATATAAAGCGATCATATCTCTTCAGAAAATATGGACTAAACAACTTGATTCATATGGATTAGTTTTACAATCACTTTGAACTTTGAACTTTTTGAAGGATCAAAGTGGTAGTTCTGTAGGCTGTCAATGGAGAGACACAAATCTCTCAGATTTTATTACAAATATCTTCAATGTCAAAAAGCATCAATGTCGAGAAATGAACCCCAGCAGCTATATTGGCTCAACTGGTGGTCACTTTGGGCCAAGGCTTTTTTTGTGACCAGTGGCAGACAGTATAGAGTGTTTGGGAAACCTGTTTGAAAATGGTAATTATTGATGCTAGTGGCACAGAAATTTCTCTCTTTTTTTACCATTATTACGAGATATGTTAAAGGAAAATTGTTTATTTTCCACCTTGATTTGAACAAATATATGTATGTTTCTTATAATTTTTTATCTTTTCACAGTAAAAATGTGCAGGGCAAAGTGGACAAAATTTTGGTAAGTGTATAAAAGTATAATGAGATTTCAGTCTTCTGAAATTGTATAATTGATATCAAGTGTATTTTCAGTTATAGTCGTTATATTCTTATTTATAACAAGAATATAACAGGATGACGCTTTTTGTTAGCTAAATAATGAACGCTGGAGAAACTCTCAAGTATCTCATCAAAGCACAATTGTGGTAGATTATGTTTGAACCCACAACTATTACACTAGCATTTTAGATCTATAACCACTAGGCTGTCTTGTATAGTATAATATTACAGCTGTCTTGTATAGTATAATATTATACACTCATTCAGCTTATTTGTAAATTTACAGTGGTTTTGAGCACATTTTCTTTCCCTCATTCCTTCTTTCTCCTTGTGACATGTCTCCTCTTAGGAAGATGTACAGCGTTTCTCTGACAACGACAAGCTCTACCTTTATCTACAGCTACCCTCAGGTCCTAGTGCAGGAGAGAAGAGGTACAGGTCATAAAATCACACAAATATAGTTCAATCAGCCTTGATCTATTTGTTTAATCTGGAATGCTGTATTATATGTGTGTATACATATATATATATATATATATATATATATACACACAGTATTTTTTAAATATATCAGTTCTGAATAGAAAATTATAGTAATAGTAAATATTAAAATATTTGAGGTCCTTTTTTAAATCCTAGCCAATGAGGCTAGCTAGAAATAATACAAATGTGACAAGAAATGTTATATGTGAAATATGTTTACAAACTGCTTCTCTGTGTGCACCAGTGGTGATTCAAACTCGGTCAACACAGCAGACCAGCTTCACACCTGCAACTGGATCCGTAGCCACTTGGAAGAACATCCTGACACCTGCCTGCCTAAGCAAGATGTTTACGAGACATACCGGTAAGGGCTGGGGTTGAGAATATACACAGTAATACTGCCTTCACATGCTATTGGAAATTTCCCACTCCTGAAGTTCTGATTTTGAGCTTGTCATGTTCAAGTGCTTTGTTGTCAGAAAGAATAGGGATCATGGAGGACACCAGATTTATTCTTGCTTATTTGTTGGGGAAATTTATTAAAGCCAAAATGTACTGAAGATATTTAATTTTGAATAAAATGTAGCGTCCCATTCGTCGATAACCATATAAACATTCGCTGTGCTAGATAGTGAGCTTGCTGACAATTCTGGAGTTTCGGTTTAAATACATGCTATTTTCTTTGTGTATAAAACATACAATATGCTTCAAATAGTGATGCCTGTAAACATGCGCTACTATAACAACAAGACAAGGTGATGTAGCTGTTGTGGAAAAAACTAATAAAAAAAACCCTGTTGCAAAAGCAATCGTTCTCCCCTCCACCAACTTGGAAACTCGGGTATCAAAATTATCTCAGAGTTTCCCAGTAGTAAATACAAGTTGAGAGGGCTTTCATGTCCAATTTCCTTCTAGGAAACTTGTATTTACAAGAATTCCGATAGCATGTGGAGGCAAACGCTCCAGCTGTTTTCCTAGACTTTTAAGGGTCTGTTATCTGTTTTTTTCTGCACCTGTTTGCAATTTTTCACAAAAATGCAATGATTACTTACTTTTTATCTAAACAGGAAGCACTGTGACAACTTACAGCATCGGCCTCTAAGTGCAGCAAATTTTGGCAAAATCATCCGAGACATCTTCCCTAATATTAAAGCACGAAGACTTGGCGGTAGAGGACAGTCCAAATATCCTTTTGTCTCTGATTTCATTTAATTGGTATAAAAGAGACAAACATTTTTGCCTTAAAACATTTTCAAAACCCTGTTTAGAGCAGTCCAAGACACCATGCCATCAGAGTGATTGTACAGTGATTCATCAATGTCATGAAAACACACACATTCAACTGTTAAAGATTTTTTATTATTTTTTTTTTAAATATTTCATATATTTAGATGAAATTGCAATTTTTTTTTATTTCACAATTCTGACTTTTTTTCTTGCAATTGCAAGTTTATATCAGACTTTTTTTCTCAAAATTGAGTGAGAATTGTGAGACAAAAAGTTGCAATTACCTTTTTTATTTTTTATTCCATGGTGAAAACAAAGTTCCACATATCTGTAATGGTTTGGTTTAGAGAGGTTTTTAAGATGTTGTTATAGAATTCTACGCACCTTACTTAAGTTAACCTGGGGCATCTCCAGTCGATTCCCAAGCAAGTCCAGTTGACGTCAGCTGAGTCGGACAACGTCTTGCCACTTGACATCTCGCCATAGAGTACAACAGTTTATATAGAATAAGTGCATGGCAAAGATGACATGATTCATTATATCATTTTTCTCTAATATGATTGGTTCTTCATATGTATAATTCTCTGTTACTAGGTAAAAGCAAATTTGGATTCCTTGATACTTCAGCTTGTTGCTAGGGTCATGAGGTTAAATACATACACACACACACACACATCTGTATATATATATATATATATATATATATATCAGACAGCTGTCTAGTTTTGTTTCTTCATTTTTTATATTCAACACACTCAACACAAAATTTCCTTCACAATGTCTTAATACTTTTGTTTTTCATCTCATGCTTTAAATTCATTCATTTGATAATCATTTAACTGAATTCAAACTAGAAGTGTCTTTTACATTGATGAAACTTAGTGTATAGTATATTGTCCCTTAACGTAATCGGCAGCACATACTGCTATAGCGGGATACGCAGAAAGACCGTGTTAAACATGCCATTACTGCCCAACCTGGACCTCAAAAATGACCCGGTATGATTGTCTTCTTACTACTGATTTGTCTCTAATTTGCTTTCACAACATGAAAATAGTACAGGTTATCAGTTATTTTTTGGCAAGAAGAAAAACATATGTTTGTGCTTAAATATTCTATTTAAATACCCATTTGATGTGCCACCTCCAGTCTGAACTGACAGAACTGGTGCAAACCTACAAGCAAGAGGTCACCGAAGCAGCCTGTGAGCTCATCTGCGACTGGGCCCAAAAGATCCTGAAGCGTTCTTTTGACACGGTGGTAGAAATCGCACGCTTCCTCGTGCAGGAGCACATCGTCAACCCACGCTGCAGCCAAGCCGAGCTCGTCACCTCAGCCGCTCTTGCAGGTACATGCATGTACATTGTAAGATGACCTGTTACATTTTGCTGTGTTACTGTAGTATCATTGATATACTGTTATATATGGCTGGACGATGTGACCTAAAATCAAAATCTCGATTAATTGAACATTTTACTTCGATTACGATTAATGAACAATTATTTAGTTTTTGTTTTTGTTTTTTTTTTTTTTTTTTTTTTTTGCCCTCATAGTTCACTGACAAGGTTTGTTCTGTAAATATGCTTGACTATTAAAGGTGGGATATTTTTTCATAATGAAAGAGTCTTCTGACATAACAGCTCACTTTCAGCAATTATTTTATCTATGGTTCATAACATTTCTTACAGATTTCTGCTTGTTGTAAATCAGATACTGATAAAGTAGCACAGTACCAGTAGGCTACATTTATTTGAATTCATTAATGAGAGCGAATGTGTGTGTGAATTTGTCATACCGTCTCTCTGTTGTGAAGCTGTGGGTTGTGAGTAGTTACTTCAAAAGTAGAAAAATATATGCTATAACTTGAGTTAGCTACTTTAGTAATAAATCACAGGACAGCGTTGACAATGAGTTTCTGCGCTCCTCTCTGTGTGCGCGATCTTCGCGTGATGTGCAGCTACTGTCTGTATGGGTGTTCATGTGCCACAGTGCAACGCAGTAGCTCATATACACGTCCGATGATCTAAAATCGCTTGAATGTCCAAACTGGCAAGCTTTAAGACACATACAATTAAAGTTTAGTGAAGACACAAGAGAAAGTGATCTGGTTAGATCTTCTGAATTTCAGATTTACTTTTCAATTAATCATCCAGCCCTACTGTTATATATTTTGTTGATTTTTTTAAATTGATTTTATTTTTATATTTTCTGTTTTCAGTTTTAGTTAGAGTGTTAGTAATGTTGTTGTATTTTGTCATTTTTAGTAGTTTTTCTTTTTTAATGTGTATGTAGTTTTTATTAAGTTTTAGTTATTTTAGTGCTGAAATGGTGCCTTGACAGCTAGATGAAATAAAATAAGTTTAACTTTTTATATTTGATCTTTTTTCAGTTAATGTTTTTTCAAGTAATGAAAATGAAATGGTATTTTTTTACAGTTTTAGTTAACGATAATAACCCTGTTTTTATCTACATTGATTTAGGAGTGAAACTATATTTATTTATTTTTTATTTCATTTGTTTCATTAGGTGGACCTTCCAAACCTCATAAGGCAATGAAAAAGATTCCAGCAGCTTCCCGAGCAGGTGGAGCAGAGGAGGATAGTGGCAGTGGAGAAAATAAGGTATTATTGGTCTAAAATCTGAAAATTTCAGTTTTCATTTCTATCCACACTAATTAAAAAAATGCTATGTAAATAAAATAATCAGAATAGTTTATAATGATTCATAAGAATAGTTGATTCTGATTGCTGCAAATATTTGTCAAATATCATCAAATATTTGTTGGATATTTTTTGTATAATCACTCTATAAACCACTAAACTGATTGATAACTGTACCAGGCAACAGATTTCCTACATATCTGTGCATTTTTCTGTACTTTTAAGTTTCTCAACTGAATTCAATATTTAATGGACATTTATTTATTTGTTTGCCTGTTAAAGGGATAGTTCACCCAAAAATGAAAATTATCCCATTACTCAGGCTCAAGCCATCCTAGGTATATATGACTGGTGTATATCTTCTTCTAGACCAGGGGTCGGGAATCTTTTTTGACCAAAGAGCCAATTTTTCATTTTTTGTTAATGAATTTTTCTAAAAGAGCCAAAGTAGGAAAATAATGTTGTGTAATATTATTTTTTTTTTTTAAGTTTTTTTCAATAACGTTTTAATAATAGTAACTTTATTAAGTCCATATACAACTAAAATACAACAATATGCAACAAACAATAAATATACAATTTATTGTGCTGGGCTTTCATATGAGGTTGATTTACCACCTGAGGAGCATAAATTCTCCTCAGAGTTCTCTCTCTCTCTCTCTCTCTCTCTCTCTCTCGAGAGAGAGAGAGGAGAAACAAGTGAAGAACAACGCCCACGCACAGTGATTACATTGACTGCATTTATGTGAATACTCACCAATGCGGGCATTTTGACAGTGTGTGTATTTGACCATTTAGATTCGCAACCGGAGACCAAGGCTGTGCTTGTCCATGTTCCACTCGGAGCGAGCGCACAGAAACATCCTGTCAGTAGCGGATTGAGTTCTCTTTCGCAGCTTTGCGTTTCCTTTTTAATATAAAGCACGTCCCGCTCTTTACTTTCTCATTCATTCATGTTTCTTTATTAATAACGCCAACAGTCACGCCCACTGAAAGCTGCGCGGATTATCATACATATAAATACGACATATTTATAGGATGTAAAGGTCTATGCGGCAAAAGTGAAAGTAACCGGTGAAATGTTTCGAAATGTCTCTTGGCACAGCAGAGGACCAGTTTCAATAAAATGATATTTTTCAGTCCAGTCACTATTTTACATACTTTTCGATTTTCGCTGCTATTCAAAAATGTTTTCTTTTTGCCGTTACCACGAAAAAGCTGCATAGCCACTTGAATTTGAGAGCAGGAGCTCTAGGTTACCATAGAAACCTAAGTGGTTTGTTGTTAATTGCTGTCGTGACACTCGCAATGTCGCGAACCTCACTGAACGCGCACTTTGGCCGGTACAACTTTAAATATATTATTATTATAAACTTTTAATAAACTTCGGTACGCTCTACAACACAGGAGTTGCTGATCTCTAGTGATGTCGAATTTGTTATCGATCATTTGTTGGGAAAGGGTGAGAGACCACTGTTCTAGACGAACACAATCTGAGATATATTTAAAAATATCCTGGCTCTTCTAAGCTTTATAATGGTACTGAATAGGGGTGAGATCAAATGGCCGTACGCATTGATTTGTGGTGGAAGAGTAACCTCTGACCTGACGCATGACGTAATGATGAACGCGGAAGCACAGAGGATAGAACAAAACAAAACACCGGTCACAAATTAGAAGTCTAAAATGAGAAATTTTTAAGAGAAATGTTGTAGGACTTCGATATAAGTCAGGGGTTACTCATTTGGCACAAGTCGACTTGCGCAGTATGTGTACAGTTGTCTGCCGGAAGCTAGTTATTTTAGTTTATAAAGTTTTAAATATGTTATATTGTTCTTACATAAACCCATCGCCGCTTCAGAAGGCCTTTATTAACTCCCTGGAGCCGTATGGATTACTTTTATGATGGATGGATGAATTTTTTTGGGCTTCAAAATCGGGCCCCCTATTCACTACCATTATAAAGCTTGGAAGAGCCAGGATATTTTTAAATATATCACCGATTGTGTTCATCTGAAAGAAGATAGTCATATACACCTAGGATGGCTTGAGGGTGAGTAAATCATGGGATAATTTTCATTTTTGGGTGAACTATCCCTTTAAGTAGCCACATCCTAAATAGGATAATTTACTGTCAGACGATCATTATTACAAAATAAGCCCCTTAAGGGCATCATAATCACCTTATCAGGGTTTGTTTTGCAATAATGTCACATATTAGCAGTAGTACATACTATAAATAGTAAATATAATACTTCTTTAAGAAAAAAAGTATCGTTGTGGTGTTTTTGGCAGCAAAAAGAGAAAGACGGTGTGGAACAGCTGGCATCCAATAAGCAGCAGGTCAGTGATAAACCAACCAACAAGGTGGAGTCAGCTCGAGTGGAAGCCTACATGAAGAAGCTGCCTCAGCTCCTTCCCAGGGGCACCGTTCCAGAGAAAACCTCCCCACCGTGTCTGGCACCAGCCGATTCGGGAAGTGTTCAAGTCACTTTGCCCATTACCGTCACAACGATACCCTCTCAACCAGGCGGCACCGTCCCTCTTATGATTCTGCCATCAGGCATGCTCTCTTACTCTGAGCGTGAGAAAACTTCAAGCACAGTCACCACTTCCGCTGCTCCCACCCCGGTCGTCCAGAGAGCGCGACCAGCAGCTCCAAAGAGGGGGCCTGACCCCTCCACCTCAGTGTCGGCCACTGGTGTTGCTCCGAAACGCAAAAGAGGACGACCCAGGAAGCCAAGACCTGAAGACGTGGCACCACAGGTATTGTCAACCCCCAATCCAAATCCAGCTTTGGCCACAAGAGGAGTAATCCAAAAGGCCATGCCTTCCTGTGCTCCCACAACTCCTTCGCAGTTGGTCGAAATTGTGTTCCCGGACCAGCAAAGCGTGATGCTTAGCCAACTTCCCACCATCCAGGAAGTGACAGACGCTGAGCATAGAGGTGTAGTGATGCAGTGTCATCCTGCACCAGAACCTGAAAAGCAGCAGTCCGTCCTGCTAATGCAAGGGCCCAACCAACCCGGTTACGAGGTGAACAGCCGGAGGATGGTCATCCAACGGGCACCGTTATCCAGAGAAGGAAGGCCTGTTCCTATAGAAGTGCCACAGTCCGCCATCTCGTACCTCCCACCTGCAACTTTATTGGAGGACAGAGGAGAAGTGGAAATTACTCTGACTCCTGTGGAGCCACAGGCCGATTCCATGCCAAACTCAGCAGGTATCCCCAGCTGCTTCGGCTCCTTGTCTGGAGAAACCCCCAAACCTGATGCCCCGTAACAGCAGCACAGCAACCGTCTCCTTTCTCAGAGACTCCGTGATCTCAATGCCTTTCCAGTGCTTCTGTGAATTGCATATTAGCTTGTAGTCAAACTAAGGTTTACCATCTTGGCTGAGCTTGAGTGGGTATGTCTGCTTTATGTGTTAAAAAAAAATGTATAGAAGTACAACCTGTCATTGTTGCCTTTAAACAGCAACTACACTCATATTTTCATATGAATAACATGAAACATAAGTGAATTCCTGAAGATTTCAGGAATGCTTTTGAAGAGATTATGAATTTAAGTGACCTAAAACAAATGACTGAAAGGAAGAGTGAATTTTAGTGTATTGGAAATTGAACAGATATACTCACAAATAACAGTCCAATCTGGTCCAGCTCAGTTATTAACATCTAAAAAAAAAACAATTCATAGTTACCGAAGAACTGCTTACCATCTGTCGGCATTTATCACCATGCTCGGTGCCATAAAAGGGCAGTCGACCTTTTATTGCTCTAACCATCTTTGCATGTCTGTGTTTGTAAACATGAATCGAGACTTTTCAGTGTGTTTGTAGCTGTTCAGATGACAAAGAGTGATATTACGGGTTTGCAACTTCAGGGTTCTAAAAAAGTCCCTCTCTCGCCCAACGATTGGGTTAATAGTTATGCGTTCAGTGTTTTAACTATTATTAACGTCACAAATAGACACAGATATACAAAGCTTGGAAATTACTACATCAAGTTGCTGTTGCAAAGGTCAAGATGACACTACTGGTTCAGATGGTGCACAATGTAGGTGGATAGAAAAACAATAACCTCTTAAGTCCCTTTAAATATGCAAATGAGGCTGTGATTTCAGGATCGTTCTCAAAACCCCCCTCGTTCAGGTCTGTCCAGTTGTTTTCTTAAAGCAACAGAAATAGCACTTAACAGATGTAAATAGTTTATCTGTGAGCCCAGAAGAATATCTTCAATAGGTAAAGCATACCAGAACTAATTTAAAACATTTTATTTTCCAAATGTATAGCCATCGTCGCTATATTGCTACTATGAAATATTATTCTTATTATTAGTTACCCTAAAAGCATGTACAAAAAAATTAGAAGATGTTACATTTCTAAAATTTGATTATATTATTTAAATTTAGACTGAAATATGTACTAATTATTTATTTATAAAAATTTTACAAAGTTTGCACCACAACAGCTTCTCTTTGTGTTGATTATCTCTTAAAAGAGAATTTTGCTCTATTTTTATAGCCTTGAAATACATTATTTTTATTAGTGGTTTGTGTTTCAGATATTACACTTGATCTTAGCCAAAAGTCCATAAATGTGAGAAAAATTGTTGTAATAAAATTGTCATTTATTTTGTAATTTCATAATTATTTAAAAATAATAATAATAATAATAATAATGGAATGGGACAATAGATTTGTTTATTATTTGATGTGCTTTTTTAAATTCAAAAGTATTGAAAGGCTATAAATTTGGGGGGAAATTTTCCTTTAAAGTTGACTTAAGATGATATAATCTCAGCAGAGGCTGCTGATGGTTAAAGAGGTTAAATAGGCACTTCATTTAAAGGGTTAGTTCACCCAAAAATGAAAATTCAGTCATTAATTACTCATTCTCATGTCGTTCATCTTCTGAACACAAATTAAGATATTTTTGATAAAATCCGATGGCTCAGTGAGGCCTGCATTGACAACAAGTTAATTTAGACTTTCAAATGCCCAGAAATGTTCTAAAAACATATTTAAAACAGTTCATGTGACTACAATGGTTCAGCCTTAATGTTATGAGGCAACGAGAATACTTTTTGTGCACCAAAAAAACAAAATAACGACTTTATTCAACAATATCTAGTGTTGGGCGGTTTCAAAACACTGCTTCATGAAGCTTCGAAGCTTTATGAATCTTTTGTTTCGAATCAGTGGTTCGGAGTGCGTATCAAACTGCCAAAGTCACGTGACTGAAACGTGATGATGTAACGAAGCCTCGTTTACTGAAATCATGTGACTTTGGCAGTTTGAGATCGTTTGATACACCCTCTGAACCACTGATTCGAAACAAAAGATTCATAAAGCCTCAAAGCTTCATGAAGCACTGTTTTGAAATCAACCATCACTAGATATTGTTGAATAAAGTCGTTATTTTGTTTTTTGGTGCACAAAAAGTGTTCTTGTCACTTCATAACATTAAGGCTGAACCACTGTAGTCACATGAACTGTTTTAAATATGTCTTTAGTAGCTTTCTGGGTGTTTGAAAGTGTAAACTAACTTGCTGTCAATGGAGGCCCCATCGGATTTTATCAAAAATATCTTAATTTGTGTTCAGAAGATGAACGAAGGTCTTACGGGTTTGGAATGACATGAGTGTGAGTAATTACTGACTGAATTTTCATTTTTGGGTGAACTAACCCTTTAAAAACAATGCAACTCCAATTATATATGAAGAGATTTGGAGTCAGATGTTGTTATTTATTCAAATATTGTAGTAATATATGTGAGATGGGAAATGAGTAGAAGTGTTAACTTTACAATGGAGTAATGGTGCTTTAAAAAAGCTAAACGGGTTTTACTAACGCAAATGATTGTGATTCACCTCGCAGTGATTTCACCGATCAGCAGTTTGACTGCACTTAACGTCCGCTGCTCACTGGTGCTGATTCTGGGTAGAGTTATACCACGGTACAATGTTTGCAGAATGGCAACCGGCTGTCAGACAGCCTGCTAGCGGTGCGTTAGCATAAATTACATTTAGGCTCGTGAAATGAATGTGCTATATATGTCATGTTTAATTCTGAATAAAAGCGGCTGCTCAGTTTACTCAAGGTTTAAATTTTGACTCTAACCAAAATTAATTGAATTCTTTATTATAATTGCAGGAGCTTTTATTTTGTACAATGTAATATTGTAGGGCCTGTTGCTTTTTGATCATTTGTGTTTTATATTATATGATTTAGTTTCCCTTTTAAAGGCAGTGCACAGTTCTAATATTCTGCCTCATTTGCAGTCTTGAGATTTGAATACTAATGTTATATCTCAATATCCTGACAACAGCAATTCCGTATCCTGTGAAATAAAATACCAGACTTACATTTTTATACAAGAATACATTGACAAAAACTAAAATTTACATTAATAAATCTCAAACCGTTAATGAAGTCAATTACTTAAGTTGTTAAAATCAACATTCAAATAAATGGCTGAACAGTGGGACATTAGATTAATATGGATCTGACAAATTACATGATAGAGGAATGAGTGTAAATAATAAGATTTGACAGATCTGAACCTGAAAAGTGATTGAAAGCAGTTTATAAGGGTTATTTTATGGAAGCTTGTTTACGCTGCGGAATAAAAATAAAAGCAGTAATTGCCACTTTTTATTCTAACTTTTTTCTCGCAATTGTAAGTTAATATCTTGCCATTTTTTCTGCAATTGTGTTAATATCTCGCAATTCTGACTTTTTTCTGCAATTCTGATTTTATTTCTCAGAACTGAGAAATCTAAATTCGCAATTGCGATTTAATATTTCTCAATTATGAATGATTATGAATGACTTATTTTTCTTGGAATTGTGAGTTAATATCTTGCAATTCTGATTTTATTCCTCAGAATTGAGAAACATAAACACGCAATTGCCAGTTATAAACTCGCAGTTGCGAGTTGTGAAGTCCGAATTGCAAGATATAAACTCGCAATTCTGAAAAAAAGTCAGAATTGTGAGATACAAACTTGCAATTGCAAGTTATAAAGTCTTGAGAAATATAAACTCGCAATATTTACCTTTTTCTCACAATTATGGGTTAATATCTCCCAACTGATTTTATTTCTCAGAATTGAGAAATATAAACTTGCAATTGGCAGTTATAAAGTCAGAATTGCAAGATAAAAACTCGCAATTATGAGTTATGAATTCCGAACTGTGAGATAAAAACTCGCAATTCTGAAAAAAAAAGTCACGAATTCCGAGAAACAAACTTGCAATTGCAAGAAAAAGTCTGAATTGTGGGATAAAAGGTAGCAATTACCTTTTTTATTTTTTTATTCTGTGGCAGAAACAAGTTTCCATATTAATCTGTGGGAATAAATAAAGCATTTGGGTATATAATCACTAACATCCATTTATGGATAGATTATTCATATCCTCATAGTCCACTGACAAATAATGTAATTTTTGTTGCAAGTACAATGTCACACCACAGAAATGTAAAATGTTCAGTACAACATAGTGCCTCATACAAACCACTGTGCTCTGTAAATATCCATTTTCTTTGCATTATTTATGAGGTTGTGATTACGCTCTGAAGCACCGAGTGGATTATGTTTTTACTGTTTGGTAAAGGCTCACAAAACTGTTGCCCTCAAAAAGAAGGAAAACCAAAATGACACGCTGATCACATGAGTGGTCAAGGTGACGTTCGTGTGTTGTAATTTCCCATCAGTGTTGGTAATTCTTATGTTTCATTGTGACAAACTCGAAAGAAACCAATTGCGAACGTGTCTAGCACATGAACTTCTCACCGAGTCATGTAGAATTGTTCATTAGTTTTTCCATCAACCCCGTGGAACCTGCGTAAGTGTTCATTTGTTGTGCGTGTCAGTACTATGCCATGAGTTGACCCTGCCATTTTTACCATAGACATTTAACATGTCTAATGTTAGAATCTGATTACCATCTTTTTTCAGTCAGTCCATGCATGGTTTGTGTATTGAACATGTTTTTAAAAAGTTACAAAAGGATCTGATATTTCTTCAGAGTTTCTTTTTAAAACATTTGAACCCTGGTGTTTGTCTTGCACTTTAATTTTCTCAACGGAAAGCACACAGGGGGAGAAAAAAGATGAAATGCAGCACCTTGTATGTTGTTTGTTTTTGTACTTCTAAGGTCTTCTTTTCGAAAAGTTCTTTTTTGTATTTCATGTTTTTTCATGTTAAAACTGTACAATTGGACATCTTCCATATAAAACAATGAAATGATCTCTGACTGTGAGCACATTTTCATAAATCAGCACTAATAAACAATATGTATGATGTGTTTCTTTATATCAAGTGTTTGTGAACCACTTCACCCATGTTCCTTGTATTTCTAATGTTTTAATGATGCATTTAAATCTAACTTATTTTTTCCCAAAAGTTCTTATATCTCTTAGGATACAGATTTTAAAAATGTCAGTTTTACTTTGAGTTGATCAAGTTACAGTAAAAATGCTGATAAGATTTGAAAAGTAAAAAAAAAAAAAAAAAAAAATCTGCTTGTCAGCAAATTACTGTTTCAAAAACAGCTTCAGGCTAAATAAAATACATATATTTTATATAATTATTACATATTTTTAAAAATATAATATACAAATGTAGCTACATACACTACCACCCAAAAGTTTGGGTTGTTATGAATTTATGTTTTTGAAAAGTCTTCTTTCAGTATTCAAGGCTGCAGTTATTTGATCAAAAATACAGTAGAAATATAAAATTAATATTGTGAAAAAATAAATGTTTTCTATTTTAATACATCTTAAAAAGTAATTTATTCCTGTGAACACTAAAAAATATTGGGTTATTTTTTCTACTCAAGTCCTGAGTTGAGCCTTTTGGGTCATTTTTCCAGTGTTTGGGTAGTTCTTGTGTTACTCAGCTCTTGGGTCAGACATAATAACCCAGTGTTTGGGTAGCTTTTTGCAACCTCTTCAGGAGAGAGCAGTGCAGCTCCGTCAAATTGGTGCATTTCTTCGGTAAAATACAGGTTTTATTTGATCTAAAAATTCGTTATTGTTCTGTATATCGTTTAATTTTATGCAAAACAACATACGCGCGATGTGTCACGTCAGTCTTTTCGCGTGATGAAAACGCCTTATGCCTTGCATAAAATTTTATGTTTTTATTCAAAAATATACAGAATATATAAATACTTGTTCTCAGAATTGTACACTGATTATTTATGTACCGGTTATGGAGTGGAATGTTTTTGGCTACGAGTGAAATTCAGGGCGGCGGTCTAAAGTTAGCAGTTCCCCTGCTGAACGCGAGCCATTTCCGGCACGAGATCCGGCGCCGTTACGGTGGAAACGGGACAACAGAAACTGGTCGATTACACTTGAGTTATTTATAAATGTTTAATTTTAACTTCTAATATTTGTTAAACGAGCTTAAATGTAGGCAATATGTACTAAAACGATATAAAATATGCTATAAAATATGATCAAAACCAGTGGTTTTGTGGAGTAGGCTATTAAAAAAAAAGCTAGTATTATAGTGAAAATGAATCAACCCAACATGTGTTCTGTCCTAGATACCCAACCCTTGGGTTGTTTTTAACCCAGTGGCTTTTGTCTGTTTGTTTGTTTTTTAAAGTGAAGCTGAGTTTTCAACATCATTACTCCAGTCTTCAGTGTCACATGATCCATCAGAAATCATTCTAATATACTGATTTGCTGTTTAAGAAACATTTGTTCATGTGACTCCTTTGTACAGACGGTCTAATGTTCATAATTCTATTGATAGTAGGGTACATGTCGAACGTCACATGACCAAACCGGAAAACTGGTCTCATTGCATCCGCTTGTCAGAGAAAGTGTTAACAGCAGTATGAAATGACGGCATATCTATGCACTTTTAAGGTAATCGGCGAAAATACCTAGTACACATTGTTATAGGTGTTTTATTCTATTAAATATCTAAACGTTAGTGTGAAGAAGAAAAATGAAAAAAAGCTTTTAAATATCAATCTGCATATGCGGGGGACATCTTTATGCTCATCTTTGCTCGCTCTTTTAAGTTATCTTGAATAAAACGGCTAATTTTTTCATGAAGCACATACAAAAGACCTATACCGAAGCGATTTTATATGTTTTACAGAATACGGAAATTAGATTGCACATAACCCCTGTTCTCAAATCATGCTGGAGAACATGATCATCAGGTTTAGTTCATGTTGGCACTTTCACCCAAATTGGACTTTATATACTGTACATGCGTTCACGGCAACACTAAATTGTGTGTGCACAAAATGATTTTGATGACCAAAAATGCTGCATTTGTGTAAAACCAGTATTCCAGCACAAGTACCTCTTCATAAATCAATGGCCACACATTTCCTGTTAACACAGAAGTGGCTTTTATTAGCTCAGCTTACAGAATACTTGGAGCTCCACGGTGTGCTGAGCGAATCAAAGCACTGTGTACTTAATGTACTGTACATCACTTTGGATGAAAAGCCGATGACAAGTAACTATGTACAGATCAAATTGAGTCAGTAGCATTTCAGTGTAATATTAAATTCTTATTACAATACCTGATTATTTACCAATACAGTCTTCAAGGGCATAGTTAGGAGCTCCATACTAGCACTCAAACAAATGCTCATTAGAGCTTAGAAACAATTGCTACCTTTATTTGGTCCTGTAGACAATGATGAGCAACAGTTTCAACCATGAGGATAAAGGAAAGGCAAAAACAGGGGGGACAACTGTACTGTAAAGGCAGGCTTGGCATTGGGACGACAGGTCAGCTAAGAGTGAAGCCCCTTGTTTCAGTAGTGGTACAGAAGAACATGTTAATTGAAGCTCAACCGGCTTTAGAGAGTCTGGTTATGGTGGTGAGTGGACTCGGACTTAAAGAATACAACAATCGGAGTCTTCCTTCTTTTCCCGACGCCTCTGTCCTCCGTGTGGTGATGCGGCTTGACCTCTCATCTGCTGGGATATGAAGAAAGCACATATTTACTGTTGAGTTTCAGTTCAGTTTCAGTAACTCTTGAATTTTGTCACTACAGGGCATTTGACAACTGTTTTAGGCTTTTTTTCCAGCAAGGATGCATTAAAGGATTAGTTCACTTCAGAATTAAAATTTCCTAATAATTTACTCACCCCCATGTCATCTAAGATGTTTATGTCTTTCTTTCTTCAGTCGAAAAGAAATTAAGGATTTTGAGGAAAACATTCCAGGATTTTTCTGCATATAGTGGACAGTTACCAACGGGTTGAAGATCCAAATTGCAGTTTCAGTGCAGATTCATAGGGCTCTACACGATCCCAGCTGAGGAATAAGGGCCTTATTTAGCGAAACAATCAGTCATTTTCTAAAAAATTAAAGAATATATAGTTTTTAACCACAAATGCTCATCTTGCACTACTCTGCGATGCGTCACACATTACATAATCATGTTGGAAAGGTCACGAGTGACGTGGGAGGAAGTACTGACCCAGTGTCTACAAAGCGAATGTGCAAAGACAAACGGCCTTTACAAAAAAACAATGTCGGATGATTTTAAAGTTGGAGGAGAAAATGAGATTTTCGCCCTACCACGGTACTTCCACCTATGTAACATCGCAGAGCAGTGTAAGATGAGCATTTGTGGTTAAAAAGTATATAAATGTTTTATTTTTTGATCGTTTCACTAAATAAGACCCTTATTCCTCGTCTGGGATCGTGTAGAGCCGTTTGAAGCTGCACTGAAACTGCAATTTTTGACGTTCAACCCTTTGGAGTCCACTATATGGAGAAAAATCCTGGAATGTTTTCCTCAAAAGCCTTAATTTCTTTTCAACTGAAGAAAGAAAAACATGTACATCTTGGATGACATGGGGGTGAGTAAATTATCAGGAAATTTCTATTCTGAAGTGAATTAATTCTTTAAATTGATAAAGAGTGACATATTTTGTAACAATAAATGTCTTTACTGCCACTTTTGATCAATTTAATGCATCCTTTCGGTTATTTTGATGAATAGAAAGTTAAAAAAAAAACTGCATTTATTTGAAATAAATGTTTTGTAACATTATAAATGTCTTTAATATTTCAAATAAATGCTGTTTTTTAACTTTCTATTCATCAAAAAAATCCAGAAACAAAAAAAATGTGTCACAGTTTCCACAAAAATATGAAGCAACACAATTGTTTTCAACAATGATAAGAGCAGCAAATCATCATATTAGAATGATTTCTGAAGGATCATGTGACTGAAGACTGGAAAAACTTATTTTAAACTGTAATAATATTTCACAATATTACTGTTTTTACTGTATTTTTTTAATCAAATAAACGCAGCCTTGGTGAGCATAAGATATTTTTCCCAAAAACAAAAAAAATCTTACAGACCCCAGTGTTCTTCTTTGGGGTATGAAAACAATCTGAAATTCATGTAACACAAGTAGAACACATTTGTCTAAATCATTAATGAATCTATTCTTATATAAACTCAATGCAACAATTTACACAATGGTTTATAAATGTTGATTTACACAGACATTCATTCAGTTAGTGTGTCATGAATAAGGCCCATTCACTCTCGAAGAAACAATCCCTAAAGTTTAATGCGCAAGAGTTTCCTCCTAAGGGAAAAACAGGAAGTACCTGTCCTGCTGAGGGTTGGTGCTGTTGTGTTTGTGGCTGCTGATACTCCTCCTGCTGCAGTTGTCTGGCCAGCTCAAGATCACTCAAGGGTCCCGGAGCTTCACCCTGCTCCTGCTGCAGGGACATCGCCACCAGATAGTCCTGGATGACACAGTGAATGACTCTTAAACCAATGTTTCTGTAGATGCCACCATGAAACAGCTTTCTCAATGCATTTAACTTCCTTAAAAGACATATTTCTGAGTTCAACAGAATAATAAATGGGAAATTATCTAAGGCAAGAACTAGATTTATATCGCATTGGAATTTGACTGGTGCAACATTTTAAGCTATGATATTATGGGTTACTATTAAACTTACATTATACCAAAAAGAACCTTAAAACCTTAATCACCTGGTCGATCTGCATTTGCTGCTGTTGTGCCGAGGGCTGGCTGGCTGCTTGGGGTTTCTGGGATGGGTGACACAATCTGAAGTCTGAGTCACAGAAATTCCCATCCCCCTCCACATTATGGAGACTCTCCCACACAACACTCTCCTCCTGCAGGAAACCTTGATCTGTGACCAGCAGATAAAGGTGACCCTGAAATTTCACACATTGAACATACTGATTACTGCTCAGCAAATATGATGTTGACAATAGCTGAAACAAAGCCATTCAATGCATTTCCATAAATATTTGAAGGTAAGGCAATTCAATAAGGTTCAAGTACAATCACTATCATCAAACTTGAAATGTGTTGCTTTTTTAGCTTGTATTTTACTGGATTTACTTAAAAAGGCAATGAATGTCTTAAGATATTCACTGCAAAAATGATGTAATATGACACGTTTCCACAGTTATTAACATCGTAAATCTAGCAAAGTTTTGTGTGGGTGTTTCTAATACAATGGCTGATGGGCAAATTTGACATCTTTCTCTCTTCTGACTGCTGTAATCATTATAGAGCATCTTTCTGCTCAAAATTTGAACAAAATGCAGTTATTCCAGTTAATTTTTTTACTTGGGGTCAAAAACATGAATAAATAAATAATTCTGTGCTATTTTTGCTATAAAAATCTGCCCTAAAATCTTTTCTTTTCTTTGGTGGTGGGTTTAAAGCGGCTTGTCGACGCTGGGGTTGTTATAATCAGCTTAACGGCTATGAAGAGTGTTGGTGTGGGAAGGCTGGTAAACACCTTGTGCTTTATCATAGTGCTGAAGTGGTTGTTCCTGAAGAATACAGACAGCTCGCCCTCCTTGGCTGTGGTGTTGAGCTCACACAGGCCGTGATACGACAGCTGGGTTGCTGTAGACTCCAAAAACTGCTCTGCTATCAAACCTTTCAACAAACAGAGATTAAGACTTACCCTCAGCCATTAATACAAAGCTGAGAAGTTCACACACCTCTGATGCACAATATCTGAGCCATTAGTGTACAACAATAGCTTATATTATGCTCATATACAGGTTCATAATGTTGTTTATGGGATCTACTAGAACACATCTACATTTGGTGAAAAAAAAAAAAAAAAACATTATTTCTCTTACAATTTACATTGCAGCACCTGTTTTCAATGGAAGCTTGTTTTGGCCACGGAATAAAACAATTTAAAAGATAACTATGACTTTTTATCTCACAATTCCAAATTTTTTTCTTCACAATTGCGGGTTTACATCTCGCAATTCTGAGAAAAAAAGTTAGAATTGCAAGATGTAAACTCGCAATTGCCAGAAATAAAGTCAGAATTGTGAGATAAAAAGACTTTTTCTCGCAATTGCAAGTTTATATCTCACAATTCTGACTTCTTTTCTCAGAATTGTGAGATATAAACTTGCAATTGTGAGTTATAAAGTCCAATTCTGAGAGAAAAAAGACTGACTTTAAGAAAGACTGAGTTTATATCCCTCAATTCTGCCTTTTTTCCCCCTCAGAATTGCGAACTGAACTGTATATCACGCAATTCTAACTTTATCTCGCAATTGCGAGTTTATATCTCACAATTCTGACTATATAACTCACAATTGCAAGTTTATATCTCACAATTCTGACTTTATAACTCAATTGTTTATATCACAATTCTGAAAAAAATTTGTGAGAAAAAAGTCTGAATTGTGAGATAAAAAGTCGCAATTACCTTTTTTATGTTTTATTCAGTGGGGGAAACAAGCTTCCATAGTTTTGACCCTCTGTCTGAATGCTTTGTTTTAGTTTCAGTTTCTTTAAAACCTGCCTTCAGAAAAGCACAGTCTGCTCTGATTGGTCAGCCAGCCCCAGTTTGTTGTGATTGGTCTACCACTTAGAGCGTGTCGGAAATGTAACGCCCCTTTCTATAACCATCTAGTATCAGCTCTGGAGGCTTCCTGAGTCCAATCATTATAAGTCTGATAATGACAGTCAATAAGAACAAGCTGATCAACCCGAACCACTTCACAAAACATGACTTTCGCAGGATGTTTCACAGTGATAATTCTTTATTTTATTCCACTCTTACATGTCAGATGTGATGTTATTACTTTGCTATTTATAGCATCTGACTTGCATGGCTCAGAAAGCAGTCATTAAAAAAATGATGAGAACACAACAAAAGGGTGTTGTTGCTATATACTGCTGAGAAATAGTGTTAAAAATACATTTTAACCACTGTTTCCAAAGTTCATCCGCCTTAAAAAGGCAGGAAAAAGGCAGGGGTTTAGATTTAGGGTGGAAAAAACTCAACCAGGCCGCACCCCCTTTTTTTAAAGTATACTTGGGAAGGAATTATTTAAATGAGAAATATTGTGATGTGACGTTCCCAGAAGAAAACTCAAGACTACAGTCGAGGTGTTACAGGGAATTCAGAATATATAGAGAATGTCTCCCTTTGGAGTGACTTTGTGCTCTGCAGATCTTTTTCACGCTAAAACAGCAACATTACACACTAAAGAGACTTGAAAAATTAGCACATTAGGACTCCTTTAATAAAAAAAACATGTTCATGCATCTTGTTTGTAATAATAACATTTAACATACCTTCACTGACTTGACTGCTATCTGTCGAGTGCTTGAACTCTATGATCTTCTCCACCAGTTGGTTGTAGCTGAGTTTGCCCACTGCAGACACCACCTCAGGGCTCTGAAGAACAATGTTATACTCTCAGTGTTGTTTGAATGGATAGAATTCAATTCACAGATTACAACATTGTTTTGCTGACATACCTGCGGGTCGACAAGCCAGCCATGGTACAGCGGAATGTCAAGCAGATCAAAGACGATGCACTCAGGCGTGTACTCAAAGTCAGACACACCTGTAAAACGCACATTCACGTCGAGGCCTGTTGACAACTTTGGCAGCACAGCCATCGCGTCGCTCATATTCTGTGAAAGGAGAAATATAATTTTAAAAAAGTCTTCTGGCACAAAATACATGATGTTATTTCAGGGTTATTTATCATGGTCATGTTACTGACCTCAGCATGTGAGTTATTGAGAATTTTAGGTCAAGTGGAAAATGGAATGAGTAATATTTACCACACAACATGCTGACTCCTCTGTTGAAATCATCTAAATTGTATTTAAAAAGGTACACTATGTAACTATTTTTTTGTTCAAAATGAACAAAATTTAAATAACGAGTCAATACATCATCAGTCCTTTTCCAAAACTTGTTTTTGTCCTATCCTGATTCACTATGATAAGCCTATTGTAAGTATTTATATTTTAGACCTAGCAGGATGGTTTTCGCGGGAAAATTGCGTACAAGCTTGAATTCTTCCACTGAATCCATCTAATTTCCAAACATGGGAAAAAGGAACATCAACAGCACATAAACAAAAGGATGCTTTCATTTGTGCATCTTTATAAGCACAAACACACGCTGTAATTGTTGGAATTGTTAATGAAGGGATCACAAGCCTTCATTCATAGACTGAAGGCCTCAATCACAATATCTGCTTGTATATGTGTTTCGGTTCTGAGGTTTCCAGCACAGCCCGTCTGCTTAACATGTTAATTAAATTCACTAGACATGTGTTGAAGATCTGTGCGGAGCTGAGCCTGTTACACTTGTTCTCCAACACTACGATTCACCTGCTGGAAATTGAGCTCCATGCCCTCCGCTTTCTCTCGCGGTTTGATGGACAGCACACATTCACCTAGAACGAGAACAGAATCAGACTTTTAACACTTCAGCTTTCTGTCAAAGGTTGTTGTCATTATGTGATTAGTGTCACCTTTTCGTGTCAAGCATGTTTGTATAGTTTGTGAAAGCACTTCTGGTTTATCTCCCTATCGCTCAACAACATACAGTAACATCCTGATCACATGTTGATCTTTACAGCTATAACCTAATGAAAGATGATATACAGTGGCTCCAAAAATTATTTGGACACTTAAGACACACTTAAAATGTCTGAATGTCATTGTATTAGAGAAATATAAGTGCATAAATATATAAAATTATATTGAAACCAGTTGGTTATTAGGATTTTTTTTTTTTTTTTTTAAATGGAGCAGAAAAGTAAGTTACAGATTATTTTTAGTTGCCACTTGGTTTGAAATTTTATGTAATGCAATTCAATGACATTCATGCATGTGACCTAAATGTGCAAACGTTTCCAAACTTTAGAGCAACACTAAAAGAAAACCTCCACCCATAGATGATCAGCAGAGTGGTTAAAGTGCCCCTATTAAGCAAATATTACCTTTCATGCAGTGTATAATACAGCGGTTTGTGAATGTAAAACATCTACAAAGTTTCAAAGATCAAAGTGCATGACAAATAAAGTTATTGTCTCCTTAAAAAAAGAATCGATTCTGAACTGCTGAAACGAGTCGTCAGCAATTCCAGGCTCACTACTGTAACATATCTGCGTAACAATGTAACAAATTTGTATAATGCCAGTCCTATAGTCCTCATTGGCTGCCTGCATACAACGTCTACTTTGACCCGCCTTCAAACACTGTAGTTGTAGCTGAGACTGGAAGAGTGTGGTTTGTGTTGTTGACATGTCGAGAAGACGTTGTTTTCTACGCTGGAGGACTCGCGCTGGAATTGATACGGTAAAAACCGATGCTATCATTACTGTTCATGTCACAGTGTATCAAGCGCTAATGGTGTACTAATGGTGTCTGGTTTCAAACACGCACAGTAGACCAATCACAACAGGCCGTCTGACCAATCAAAGCAGAGTAGGCTGTCAGAAAGGAGGGGTTTAGAGAGACTGAATCTTCTAACGAACTGTTTTCAGACTCTTTGAGAAATGAGGTGATGTGCAATGTATATTATGAGAAAACTAAAGTGTCCGGCCCCCTTTCCAGAAGTGGGCGGAGCTTTAACAGCTCGCACTTCGGTTGCTCAACAACAACAAAGCTGGAGAATCTCATGCAGCCAAAATGACGATTGTCAGTAACGGTGTTCAGGCTTACATTGTTCAAACCGGAGTCGGACACTGATGGAGAGACACAGGAAGAAGTTACAACTTTTAGAATGCAACTGGACGTTTCTGAATGGTTAGTGGGTAAATTTATGTAGTTGCTGTGGAGTTGATTTAACTCATAGACTAGCATGTGCCGTCATGTTAATCTTTTATTCAAATCCAGCATTGAATTGACCCTCGTTTGTGAAGCAGTCCGGTGTAAAATGACGGCATGATAAGAACACTCTACTACAACAGCTCTTCCTCTTCTCTAAAGCAGCCCAACATGGCCTTACCCCCATTGTTGCGTGTTTCCGGGGGCAGGGCTTATGTAAATTTTGGGTATTGTGATGTCATTAACCCAGAAGAAGCTTGTTGTAGTCCCTACCAGCTGTTTGCTGTAGTCCTTAAACAATGAATTTTTAAAAAGAAAATATCTCCCTTTGCATTGAACTTTGAGCTTTGTAACTTTGCAGATGTTGTTTATGCTGAAACAGCAACATTACACACTAACTAAAGTTTAAAAAAGTGAAATCATAAATTAATCAACCACCCCTTTAAAACAGCATAATAGGGGCACTTTAAACATCTGGACTAGTAACCATTCAAACCCACTGATGGGTCATAAAGTATTACCATTGTGTCCTTGAGCAAGGCACTTAACCTAAAAGCGTCTTCTAAATGACTACTTACACCAAGGGCAGAGATTTAATGGTATAATCCGTGATTGGGGTGCCATTAGTGGTACTGAAACACAAATGTTTTCACACTTCTTCTCAAGTCACACTAGCCATCTGTTTCCAGCCATAAAGTTAACTATGGCGCACCACTAGGGCTCCCTTAAATTATTACAGTCCATTAACAGGAAAGATGTGCTGTGACTCACTCATGCACTCTGTGTTTTACTGTAATTTTTTATAACATATAGAAACGGATACTGCATGTACAGTGCTCTAAAACATCCTACCAAGGTGAGCCATCAGCTCTTCTGTGGTGACCACTTCCATCTGAGCCGGCAGCTTCACCTAAAATAAACACAGACGTCTCAATTCATATTTTTTACATGTATATAATGATCTAAACTACATGCACATGAAATTCAAAATAAAATAAAAAAAATTTCTGCTTTTAGCCACGGCACACCCTTGTCTACATTTCTTTTCTTATAAAATTTCACAACAGTTTTGTTTTTTTTCCTGAATGTGTTGTCAGTACACTGTAAGCTGAAGTTATGTTTATAGAGTAACACAGGAACAGATAAGGAGAGTCATGAACCTATTACTAGACCAAAGAAAAGTCATAAAGTTCAACTAAATATTGGTTTGGATTGTATTGCATTTTATTATATTATATAGTTATACATACACTACTTTTCAAAGGTTTTCGATCGGTAGGATTTTTTTTTTTATTTTTTTGAAAGAAGTATCTTTTGCTCACCAAGGCTGCATTTATTTGATCAAAAATACAGTAAAAACAATAGTATTGTGAAATATTATTATTATTATTCAATAACCATTTTCTATTTGACTATTTAAAAAATAATTTATTCCTGTGATGGCGAAGCTGTATTTTCACATGATCCTTCAGAAATCATTCTTATATGTTGACTGGGTACTTAAGAAACATTACTTAATATTATTATTAATGTTGAAAACAGCTGTGCTGCTTAATATTTTCGTGGAAACCATGATACATTTTTTCAGGATTCTCTGATGAAAGAAAGTAAAAAAACTGCATTTATTTGAAACAGAAAACTCTGTATCATTATACATGTTTTTACTGTCACTTTTGATTAATTTAATTAATCTTTGCTGAATAAAATTTATTAGCATATTTATATATAAAATTTTTATATTTTATTAAATATTATTATAATAGTCATAGATTTTAGTCACTGCAATAAAGATTAACTACATTTTTAAAAAGTCACAGAAAAAGGTTGATTGCACAGATTTTTTTCTCAGAAAATCTATCGTTCACCAGGCGAAAATCAAATGTCAAATGGCTTTTAAAATTTAAGGGCACCTTTCACATCAGTAACACGAACTGTATACAAGTTACATGCTGAAGTTTAAAGGATTAGTTCACTTCAGAATTCAAATTTCCTGATAATTTACTCACCCCCCTGTCATCCAAAATGTTTATGTTTTTCTTTCTTAAGTTGTAAAGAACTAAAGGTTTTTGAGGAAAACATTTCAGGATTTTTCTCCATATAGTGGACTCCAACAGTTACCAAGTTTAAATGCAGCTTCAAAGGGCTCTACTTGATCCCAGCCGAGGAATAAGGGTCTTATCTAGCGAAACGATTGGTCATTTAATATTTATATATATATACTTTTTAACCACAAATGCTCAACTTGCACTAGCTCTGCGATGCGCCACGCATTACGTAATCATGTTGGAAAGGTCACGCATTACACAGGCGGAAGTACCGAGCAAGTGTTTACAAAGTGAACATGCAAAGACTAAGTGAAATGGTCTTTACAAAAAAAGGTAAAACAACGATGTCGGACGATTTTGAAGTTGGAGGAGAAAATGAGATGGAGTTTTTCACCCCCGGTACTTCCGCCTACATGACGCGTGACCTTTCCAACATGATTACATAATGCTCAGCGCATCGCAGAGCAGTGCAAGACGTGAATTTGTGGTTAAAAAGTAAATACATTTTTATTTTTTTAGAAAATGACAGAATGTTTCACTAGACAAGACCCTTATTCCTCGTCTGGGATCGTGTAGAGCCCTTTGAAGCTGCACTGAAACTGCAATTTGGATGACATGTGGGTGAATAAATTATCAGGAAATTTGAATTCTGAAGTGAACTAATCCTTTAATACTAGTTAATATTATTTATTTAGTAAAAGTGATGCTTGCCTAAGCAAACATCACACATATTGTACTTGTTTTACACCATGTGTTTGCACCATGCTGAATGGCTAACCTTCCATCGCAACAACAGGATGTTCATGATGGCAATCAGGGGGCAGGGTCCATTCTCACTCTGCGTGATGATGGCCGTCTTCTTCTCTTTCCAGGTAATCCACTTGACAAAATAATATGCCGGCATACTAGGCTCTGATGCCCTCGCAGCCCCCGCACCGACCCCTTCGTTCCCCTGAGAGGGGACTTGGTTTCCATCCTGAACAGATTTGGGTGAAATCAAACGTCCTTCAGGAGGTACCCCATTATTCTCCTCGGAGAATTCCAGACTTGCCAATGAGAAAGTGGGTGTCACCTCTGACTGGCTGGGTGTGTAGGATTGGCTATTGATGATCTCGGATTCATCGGTTTTGTCTTGGCTTTTACTGGTCACAGAGGCCAGCTGAGCTGCATTATCATCATCTTCAAGAGAAGCTGTGGTTGTAGGAGGATCTTTGCATGGTGTGAGGTCATCTTTCATAAGGTAAGAAATACTCCCAGAGGATTGCTCAGTGGAGGTAACACCCTCTTTTTGGCTGATTTCCATATCTTGTGGTCTACCAGGGTCAAAGTCCTCATTTTTGGATGTATTTAACTGCTGTCCCTTAGAACTGCCTTTAATCTCACCATCAACGGTGTCTGGGCAAGAATCTGCCATGACCTGACAGGTGAGATTGTGTGCTTACAATTAACAGAGCTAATTAAACTTGGGTTGAAACAGCAAACACGTTTTAAAAAAACTTTTCAGTTGCTGATAAAAAAGAAAAATCTGGCAGTGACTGCTTGTTTTTTCCAAAAATTGTATATTTGCTTACTTCATATTCCTGAGTTTTAGCACTTGAAGGATTTCTGCAGGTCCGATGTATTTGATTTCTACCTGTGGCAGTCTCTTAAAAACAATTGCTTGTTTCAAAAAGCCAGAAATATTATATCAATTCCTTCTTAAGATAAAAACTTGGTACTTCCTTGCTTTCATGCCACATCCATCACGGTCATGAAGCACAAAACTGTTGGAGAGGCAGTTTTTCGGCACACCTCTGCCTAGTAGTGTTGTTTTTGAGTTGCCTAATTCTGGGAAGAGCTGAGTCACAGGGAGGCTTTCTGTGGACACACACAAAGCATTTCAGCATTTACTCTACACGTACAAACCAAACCATTATTTTGCATTTCTGAAGAAGTCTTAATAATATGAGCATCAAAGTTACAATAGTTTGTTTGGCAAAACTATTTCATGCATAAATACATATGCTAGCTAAAAAGACCCTTAGGGTTAGTTTTCACCTGATCACTGAAGGGTGAAGCTCTGGAGGTTAAGGTTTTCTGATGTCAAATGTTGAATATCACAAACTCTGTAACAAACAGGAAGACATTTAGACAAGATACCCGTGCTAAACCAAAAAGTGCAAAGAAGCAAATGCTGTCATTTTAAACAATAAACATTACAAATGAGCTTTTTTTAAATCACAAGTGAACTGGCAACACAAGGATTGTGTCTTATCAGAACAATAAGTTAGTTATTTGCCAATCTATTTGTAAATAAGCAACTTCTACTCAGTACAGTATGTTTATAGACATACTAACAATCTAAAAGAGTAACAGACATCAGTTCACTCTGTATTACTTACAACAGCTGCAGCAACTTACCATAGCGACCTTTCTGCAGGTCTTTAAACATGTTCTTCTTTGCCCCTAAGACATACACTGTAAAATACAATAAAGCAGTGAAAGTGTCTGGCTAAATTGTACAGGTTTTGCCGTCCACCAGTTCGCTGATACATGCGCACGTCACCTTCTCTCTCTCTTTCTCACTCTCTTTCGCCACTCTTTCCGTAATCTTGTTTTTGCCTGTCTCACTTCCGGTGCCTGTGTTTGTAAACAGTAACGTCATGTCGGAAGCTAATAACTAATAGCCATTTATTACTCAGCAATATTTTCTCTATCTTGGCAAAGTGTTTTGTTAACTCATACTGGTAAGAATGCTGCAGTAAAATGTGTTTTGATATTTTAAGACGTATGGAATACAAATTATTATCAGGTATCTAGTGGCATCTGGTGGTTGGAGGATGGAAATGCAGGTCCGACTTGCACTAAGGATGGTAACGCGAAGAGAATAGAATAGAATAGAATAGAATAGAATAGAACTAAAAAAATCTGACATCATTTATATCATCTGACACCAGATTTTTCCAAAACAATACAACTTTCTTTCTTTAATAGAACACAAAAGGAGATGTTAGGAAGAATGACAGGCGCTGTCCCAATTCACATTCATTGTATAGACAAAATGATGCAATGAAAGGGGAATCGTGACTAAGGCTGTCAGTTCCAAACATTCTGCCTAACATCTCCTTTTGTGTTCCACATAAAAAAAAGAATGGCATACAAGTTTTGAGGGTGAGTAAATTATCACAGGATTTTCTTTAGGCTTTTTTATAATTACACAAGAAACCAAATCCAAAAGAGTTCAAATCCTGTTTTGGCATCAGTTTACAATTGGTTCCAGATATAAACAATTAAACATAAATTATATATTTTCAAATAACAGTCCCTGCAAAGCATTTGATTAATCCTGTAAAACACATCAATAATTACACTTTATTATAAATCTTTTAGAGTGCAGCAACATTAAATAACCGCCATTTATATTATATTATATTATTTACTGACTGCTTTGCTGCAAGCACAATGTACGGTACAAAAATGCATATTTAGTTAACGTTTAACTTTACATGACTAAGTTTATGTATAACTTTTGCATTAGCTGAACTCATTGAGCTCACATATGTAAATCATTTATTTTGTCTTGTGTGTTTAATGTGTTCTGAAGCTTGTCATTGTATTTTTATATCCTGGCATTAAAGGTCACTGACCAAATGCAGCAAGTCAAATAATTTCTTGTACCAAATTCTTATTATTATCAAATATAATAAAGTATTAAATATTCTATAGGCTATTTAATAAATATAATGATAGCCTATTAAATAATTATATACTTTTTTGTGTTATCTTTCTCTAGAGCTTTCTTTATATTCATGTAAATCTCTGACTTCCTTAAAAGAACATACAGTCAAACCAAAAATTATTCAGACATTTTTGGTATATTTTTACTAATGGGTGCAGGACACTATAGTTCATTTATGTAAGTGAGGATAGCAAAATAAAGTAAACTGTGACATATTATACTGAAAAATTCTTCATACAGTGGACTACCAGTAAAATTGTTAAAAATTTGGAACCAAAAATTATTCAGACACTTTGACCTGACCATGTTTTGCTTTGCCAAGTGTTATCTGACATAATTAAGATGAATTTTTCTGACACAGTTTAACTCTGAGATCTTGTCATATTTTATTACAATTTTTTAAACTATAGTGAATAAACTGTATTAATGAATGAAATGTTCAAGGTGTCTGAATACATTTAGCTTTGATTGTACACATCTTTTTTTATTTTTATGTACTAAAAATGTACAGTCTGTGCATCTAATATTCACTGAATTCAAATAAATATTCACATTAAAGTTGTGCTGCTTTAAAGATCAGAAAGTACGTTTTATTCCACTGAAAATACCAATAAATTTCCATTTCGCAAGCAGAACGCCAAGTTCAGTACGTGGAAAGATGGATCAATCGATCTGATGGACGCTGAACTCAGCCAATCAACAAGCAGCACTTACATCTCACAATAGACGACTCCACTAGAAGAGAAGAAGAAGGGGTCGTTAACAAATGCAAATGGGAAGCACAAATTCTAAAGATACCACAAAACTACTAACACAGACCCATAAATGCAGTTACTAATTTTCTCTATTTCAATAGAACAACAGATTGACCACGCCCACTTGACGCTAATTGTGCACCTGTCACTGGTCCCTCAATCGCCCACAGAAGGTGGGCGGGACTAATGCAAATCGCCCACTAGTGATGTTGGGTGCGGTTGGTTCATGCTGAGCAGCCGGCTAGAAGATTGAGCCCAAACAGCATCGTCTATTCTTCTTCAAATCTGAACTACGATAAATCAGCTTGTAATTCCAAGAGAAAGAACCCGAGCACATATTAGGGGTATGTTTTATTACATTTTCCTTTTGTTGAGCAATATTTCTTTTTTAGTGCAGTTTATTTAAAGCATTTCAAATGATTTTGGTGTTTCAACAAATAGATATGATGTCCAAGGTAACAAAAATAGATATTACCTTATTTGTCAGTTAAAAATGAGATAATATAACGTCTGCTACTAGTAATTGTTTTTTTTTTTTTTGCTTCAGGCCTGTTTAAGGTTTGTTGCTGTTAATCCATTCTTACCACTGTACTGAAGCATCTCTAAAATGCTTTGTCATGAGGTGCGCCATCACTATTTTGGGGGCTGCGCGAGCCTGTCTTTTAATAGTCGTGCATGTTGCAATAAACATGCAAGCTCTTCATGATAGTCATGTCAGGACCTCATCCACTGATTCTCTCTGAATGTTGGGCGTTTACCGCCGCTGCATTGTGTGCCCACAGATAAATCATCTCACGACGCACGAGACATGTAGCCTACGTGTATTTCAATTAATTAGAACAGCTTCATTAGAATCATTTCACATGTTTTTAAATTGCAGCTCCCAAAGGATATCTTTTCTTTGTAACGAAAAGATAATGCTTCTTTGTTCTTATTCCTGTAAGGACTTAATCTTGCATCTAATCATAATATATTAATATAATTAGATGACTGAAGTGCAGATACGATATTACTTATTCTTTTTCTTTTTTAACAACCTTTTCCTTTTATAATAATTATGAGTTTTTTATTAGTAGTAGTACTTTTAATATATTTTCCTCTGACATGAATATGAAAGTTATTTCCACAAGTAAATTGCTTACATTTTATAATCACAACTTTTACTCATAATCATTTTTTAATTAAATTATATTGCATTTATTTCATAATTAATATGTTAGTTTACTAAAATTAATATCATTATTTCATTAATTGTTATAATGCATTATATTTTAGCCTTTGACCTGCATGTGGAAGTTGTTTTACAGATGTAAATTGCTCAGGTTTCCCTGAAAATAGCAGGTAACTGAAAATAGCTTATGGAGAAGTCAGGAGCTCACAGAGGGAAAATATAAACAGGTTTTTAAATAGCAAGCAATGCAGTGTATTCTGTGAAACAAGTTAGTTAAAATATTGTCTTCATATTGCATCCAATGAATCTAAATTAATATTTCGACTAATTTACATGACAATGATGTACTAAAAATCTGGAACGTTTTTCCTTTGAGTTTTTGAACAGTTACACATACAGACGACAACATTGTCAAAATGATCCCGTTCACACGGATCCATGAAAATGACTAAAAACGCTGTATTATGCATGCCAGGCCAGTAGTTGGCGATGTCACTTTGTAAAAAGCACTACATGCCTATAGACTGAAAACGTAATGCGCATGATGTCACCGTTTTCACAAATTCGCATTTTTGTTGTTTACACGGAAACGATAACGATATTGTTTTCAAAAACTTGCATTTTGAAACCCGATTTCAAGTTGTTGTCGTGTAAATGAACGGCCAAAATGCATAAAAAGTGTTCAGATTTTAGTTGAAAATGGTGTTATATAAAGTAAACACCCCTTAATCTCTTTTTTTTATTCTTATGTGCAGATCGAAATGTTAGACAAAACCAGCAGCCAGTTTAACTCCTTCCTGTTTTGGAGGCAGCCCATCCCATCACTGGACCTGTCAGAGCTGGAAGACCTTGGCATTTCTATGCCCAAGTCCAAGGAAGCAAAGTCAACCAAGAGCTTTCCAAAACCCCCAGGACAGGAGGAGGAAGAAGATTTGGAGTTGTCGAAGTACTCCACATTCAACTTCTGGAAAGAGCCCATCGCTAGTATTGATCTCTTGGATTTCAACCTGCTGTTATAAGACACTGCAATGCAATTATCAGTTCCTGCCCAAATCTGTGTTTAATGCCACTGTGGTTCCACTAATTCTCTACTCCGATCTGATGTTGATGAATTGATTACAAGAGTCGTGTATCACGTCTTTCTTGTGAAGCCATGTCAGTACAACTGTGATAACTTGTGCTAAAACTATTAAGGCATTACTGAATATGGATGTTATTTACACTATTTAGTACTTTACTGACCTGTAGACTCTACATGACTGCTCAATTGGTCGTGCGCATGAAATAAGATTAAGATATTCAGATCCTTAATCTGCCAATTCATTTCATGGTAAAGGAAAGGGGATTCAGAACAAATAGTAAATCTTAAACTGTATGATATTATTGTATGGCAAATTATTTGTAATATCAATGCATACAGTAATTTTACTAGTTTAAACTAAAATTTCACTTAAAGCTGTTTTTGTATTAAACCGAGGTCAATGTTAAAAGGCACAGCTAATGCTTTTCACTGTTTTCCCCCTCACCACCATATTTGATGACAAATGTCAGATGCCAATTAAAGTGAGCTTGCTGCTAAATGAATAAAAATGCATCTGTGTTCATGTTTTTCTTTTTTTTTTTAATAGGTATAAAACAAAAAATACATTATTTTTGAACATTGGCTGAGAGAAGAGACTATACAATGTAAATATTAAAAAACATCTCACTCATAATTTTACGTCACTGTTACAGGTGCACCAGCCTTAAGAAAAAATTATATACATATTTTAAAACATGTTAAAAGATAAATTATAAATAAAACATTTGTAATGATTATATATATTAAATAGAAATGTATACATCAAAATCTCATAAAAAATGATTGTATTATATACACTTACAATAAATATTTATAAATAAAAAATATAGAAATATTTAGAATCTATATAGTTGAATAGGTAGGCTGTGTTTCAAATTCTAGCAGGCTGCCTACCTGGTCAGCATTATTTTGAGTGTTATAGGTACATGCATTATTTTTGGGGTTCAAACACACCTAATAGGCCCAACATGCTGTCTAAGTAGGCAGCTCGCTAGTAACCGCACCTAATATACCCTAACATGCTGTCTAAGTAGGCAGCAAGCTAGTAACCGCACCTCAGTGGCGAGGCCAGAAATCTTCAAGTGGGTGGACCTTGGTGAAATAGGGTAGACTTCTATTTTTTGTCTAATATATAAAGTGTGCATATATATATATATATATTTATCGATTATCATTTTGTCAGAACCTATAGTAACATACATTATCTTGTTTAGTTTAGTATATGTATATATATATATATATATATATATATATATATATATATATACTAAACTAAACAAGATATTGTATGTTACTATAGGTTCTGACAAAATGATAATCGCTGCAGTCTATTTAAAAATATAAAATTTGAATTAATTATTAAAAAAAATGTTTGAATGAATGATTCAATGATTCACTCATAAAGACTTTTATTGTTTCATTACTGGTCAAATTAGCGTTTTTGAACGAATCTCTTGAATAACTAATTAAATAAAAAAAAATATATTTTAAGTCGGGTAACAATATAATTGATACAGTCTTTATTTGAAGGGTCTTACTTTCAAAAAGATTTAGGCAATTTTGATTGATACTGTTGAAAGAAATGCCACATGGGACTTGAATCGGTCAATCTGTTCATTACGAACCTTCCGAACGAAGTGATTCACTAGATTCAGATTTCCAAAGCTACATATAAAAGAGATAGGACCGTTTAGATGAACCGATTCGCTAGAATGAATCTGATTTTCCAAAGCTACACATGAAACCGTTTAAGACGAACCGATTCAATAGAGTAACCACCAGCGCTATACGAGATGGAGCCGACAGTTGGTTGTTTATCTCCGCTCGCTCGTCAGTAAACAAATGTGGCATTAAAAACAGAGACTGCCGCGCTGCACAGCTAATCGTTGGGGGAAAGTAGCTTTTTACTGAAAAAGCTTGTGTTGAAAGCAGAGCCCTTCAAAGTTTGGAGAGTTATAATGGTGTGCGGGAAGGACACAATACTGAACCAAAGCTCGATTTAATTTAACTGTCATCACTTCATTTTGTAGAAATTGTTTAGGCCTACACACAGGTGACTATGTTACCGTAGAATAAATTGTTATTGTAGAATAAATAGTCACTGTAAAAATGAAACAAACCGACACACAGGCTATTATAAGCGCGACTCATGGACGGTAACAGCTGCTGTCGCGACTCTGGAAAGCTGAGTTTACCGGCGCGAAATAAAAACATATTATATGTATTTTTAAAAATACATTTTTCAAATTATATATAGGCCTTCACAACAGATACGATTATTTCCAGACTAAACTAGTGTCTGGAAATAAAACAAAATATTCTGGCACCTTTGATTGGGTGGGCCAGCCATCAATCTGGGTGGGCCAGTGCCACCCTGGCCCTTCTGTAGCCTCGCTACTGCCGCACCTAATATGATCTAACATGCTGTCTAAGTAGGAAGCTCGGTAGTAACCTCACCTAATAGGTCCTAACATGCTGTCTAAGTAGGCTGCTCGCTAGTAACCGCACCTAATAGGCCCTAACATGCTGTCTAAGTAGGCTGCTCGCTAGGTTTTGAGACACGTCCATAGCGTCTGAAAAACACTTTTATTTCCGGGGTTAAAGCAGCCGCCATATCTGAATGCGCTTTAAACACACAGACATGTTTATGTTCAGCCAGTTCAGAAATACAGCACGAAAAACTATATAGTGCTTAAATATTACACAATAGACGTCCAACAGACAGACTATAAAGGTAAGTTTGAAATGCGCAGTCTTTATTAGTTCGTGTCGCAGATGGAGGATGTGTGTGATCTGCTCGGCTCTGTATTTGACTCCACATGGCACATGAGTTTGGCATGTAAAATACGAGCTTTAAAATCGCTATTAAATATTTGTTTACTAATGTAAACAAGTGTTTCTGTTTATAAGTTCATAATTTTTTTGTGTATGTGTTCTTATATGGAGTTTATTTTGATATATACGGAGGTTCCCTGTTTCTGTCCACTGTTTTCATGACTTATTTTCTAATGTCATGGACAGAAAGGCTGTTGTTTAATTATTTACTTTTTGAGTATCCGCTTGTTTACTTATAAGAGTTCTGTTTAACTGGTTAGTGCGTTAGTGGAAATTGTTCAGATGCGTTTTTAAACGTCCTCTGAAAAATAAACGCGAATGACGCGTCGAAATTGGCATGAACGATTAAATTCAGATCGGTTTTTTGGACAGATGCAAATAGCTGGAAAAGTTGCAATACAAAGTAGTGATATCTTTAAAGAGATGGTAACATTATTTTCTTCCTATTCTTTCAGACATCCACTTTTCCCACATGTACGTAAAATATAGGTCAATATGAAAACTAATCTCATAATTTGGTACACATCTCTCACACACTACATGTGAAATGTACATTTAGGCAATCACTACACAATTTGAAATGTGACCCTGGACCACAGAACCAGTCATGAGGGTCAATTTTTTGAAATTGATATTTATACATCATCTGAAAGCTGATTGTATTGATTGCATTGATGCATGGTTTGTTAGGATAGGACAGTATTTGACCGAGATACAGCTATTTGAAAATCTGGAATCTGAGGGTGCAAAAAAATCAAAATATTGAGAAAATCGCCTTTAAAGTTGTACAAATGAAGTACTTAGCAACGCATATCTACTCACAAAAAATAATTTGATATATTTACGGCAGGAAATTTACAAAATATCTTCATGGAACATGAGCTTTACTTAATATCCTTATGATTTTTGGCATAAAAGAAAAATTTATAATTTTGACCCTTACAATGTATTGTTGGCTATTGCTACAAATATAGACTTGTGACTGGTTTTGTGGTCCAGGGTCACAAATGAAGTTAAGGATGATTTTTATTGGTCCGTGGTAAAAAAAAAATTTTCCCACTCCAATATATCTCTTTTAGATTAATGCACACACATTATCATCATATAATAACACAGTTTGTAGTCCCAGTATGGTATATTTAATCTCTGTCTTTGCCTAGATGTCGTTGGTGGATTTGGGAAAGCGTCTTTTAGAAGCAGCTCGGAATGGTCTTGATGACGAGGTCAGGACGCTGATGGCCAACGGAGCTCCGTTCACCACTGACTGGGTTGGTCATGTGATCATTAATGTTATGAGTTAATGATATAAGAGCTTAGCCTTCACAAGAAACGATCAATAAGGAAAACAATGCTATCAATGCTTTTTTAAAAATCATAAGCCAATCTAGAAAAATTGGACAAGATCTTTACATCATATTCTGTCTCATATGATGTGTCATTGACATTATCTGCTTGTATGTAGCACTGTCAATGTAAATTGTCACAAGGCAGTACTATGAAAACTTATTATGTAGAATATTAAAGCAGTCACACCATATTATTTTGTATATATCAGTGATGGTAACACTTTACAATAAGGTTCCATTAGTTGGCTCATAAGTTAACATGAACTAACATGGAAAAATACTTCTAAAGTATTTAGTAATGTTCATTTGAACATTTTAGTTTAGTACGTGTAATTTTATTTAATGGACCTGAGCTTTAATGGACCAGTTGTATTTTTATTATTTAACATAAACAAAGATTAATTAATAAATACTGTTATAAATGTATTGCATGAACTAATATTAACTACAATAAGCATTAACTACCTTTAACTAATGGGACCTTATAGTAAAGTTGTAAAGTTATTACCCAAATGATAATACAAATGTCCTTTCTAATGATAATGGTTTTTCCTCCACCCAGATCCTTTTACACCTGCTACATTTCTATGACATGCTGATTCATACATATTGTTGAGTTGTAAAACTATGTCATAAAATTATGGAAACTGGATTTTTTTTTAATACCAAATGTGATTTCTATTTATGCTCAGCTCAAACATATTGTTGCCTATATATTGTAAAAGCTCATACCTTTTCATGTATCTGTTTTGCAGCTTGGAACTTCTCCATTACATTTAGCAGCCCAGCATGGTCATTACTCCACTGCTGAAGTCCTGCTGAGGGCAGGTGTCAGCAGAGATGCCCGAACCAAAGTGGACAGGACCCCACTGCACATGGCTGCTACAGAGGGCCATGAGGTCATTGTGGATTTATTAATCAGGGTAAGACGAGGCTTGCATTGTGTTGTGATAGTTTAATGTGTTAAAACCTATTTAAATTTGTCAACTGAGGAGACCTTTCCTTTTTATGTTTTAGAGTGGTGCCGACATCAATGCCAAAGACATGTTGAAGATGACCGCTCTTCACTGGGCAGCCCAGCACGGCCATCACAACGTCGCAGAGCTGTTGATCAAACATGGTGCTGATGTGCATGCCCTCAGCAAGTTTGACAAGTCAGCTTTTGATATCGCTGTCGACATTCAACATGCAGAACTTATACACCTGTTACAGGTTAGTCATGTTTGGAGAAAACTGCAAAACACTAGAGAATGGTTTAAGGATGTTTTCACACCTGTAGATTGTTTGCTTTATGAAATGGGATTAAAATGGTTAAAATGTTGCAATTTCTTCTTGGTTCGGTTCACTTTCACGAGGCAACATTTGTAAATGGAACAAGATTTGTTTATACAAGTCACATGCAAGTAAATTGTCCAGAGTGCAGCTGTTTATGTTCCAGGATTCTGCTCATGGCGGTCATCCTTCAGAATGGATAGACAACAGCTCTGCGGGCTTATAGTGGCTTTCTTTGTAGCTGTTGTTGTATTACTTTTTCATTTTGAGCAAGTTCCAAGGCTTCATTGGAATTTTTATGTATTTTGGACAGTTTTTTTGGTATGGATATGAGCATAATTGCTGTATATATATTTGCGTAAATGAACCAAACTAAGGGAGAAAACGCATCAGGTTCTGAAACAAACAGTCCAAATGAGCTAGGTGTGAAAACTCCCTAAGAAATGTTCCTCATTTTGACTTTTAGGAGGGAATGCAGAATCAGGTGAACAGGAATGCCGAAGCGTCAATTGTAAATGGGAGCTCCACCCCACAGTTCATCATTCAGGGTGTCCCAAACCTCCAAGGGGGAGTCGTCAACCTCACTGACTTGATCAAAGCCAACTCGGGTACGATATGATTAGAAAATAATTGTGCAATAAACTAATGTAATGATTATGAACATTGTTGGCTATTTTATGATCTTAAATTGACTTTGAACCAACAATTGCTTTTTTGTTTTATTTTCTCATGATGTTTAGGTGACACAGAAGAGGCCATAGCTGTCAGTGCCTTGGACTCAAGTATTCAACAAGTGGTGAATGAATCGGGTCAGAGGGTCATAACCATATTAACAGATCAACATGGAAACCTGCAGACAAATGGACTCGGCCAACCATTCTTTGTCACAATGCAGGATGGACGACAAGGTATTGCTAACTATGGTAACTATAGTCACTAACTAAGATATAACTAACTAGGATTTTGTACTGAACTTCTGAATGATATACTTTTAAAATATATATATAGTTTTGGGTCAGTAATACAAAAATAAGTCTCTTATGCTCACCAAATATGCATTTATTTAATTGTAAAAACAATAATATTTTGAAACATTATTATAATTTAAAATAACTGTTTTCTGTTTGAATACATTTTAAAATGTAATTTCTTTCTGTGATTACAAGTTTTCAGCATCAGTCTTCAGTGTCACATGATTCTTCAGAAATTATTCTAATGTGATGATTTGCTGCTCAAGAAACATTTCTTTTTATTATTAGTGTTAAAGGTGCCCTAGAATTGAAAATTGAATTTACCTTGGCATAGTTGAATAATAAGAGTTCTGTACACGGAAATGACATATGTGAGCCTCAAACACCATTGTTTCCTCCTTCTCATGTAAATCTTGTGCGTGAAAAACACCACGGAAAAACAGGCGAATCTCAATATAACACCGACTGTGACGCAACAGTCAGGATCATTAATATGTACGCCCCCAACATTTGCATATGCCAGCCCATGTTCAAGGCAGTATTAACGTTGTGAAGCAGCATAACCGAATCATCAGAAGTTCTGCAGGTATTGTGAAGCATGCAAGCAATGACAATAGTGAAAATGGCAGATGGATCCTTAGTAACTGTTCATGATCCATGATATATTTAGTGATATTTGTAAATTGTCTTTCTAAATGTTTCGTTAGCATTTTGCTAATGTACTGTTAAATGTGGTTAAAGTTAACATTGTTTCTTACTGTATTCATGGAGAACAGAGCCATGTCATTATTTTCATTTTTAATCCGAAAACGCGTGTAGTCTGTATAATTCATAAACGCATCTTCATTCTTATCGAGTCTATCCAACTGTGTGTAGCTTTAGCCCCGTTAGCTGTGCAGCACTATCAAACTCATTCAGAATCAAATGTTAGCAAACATCCACAAAATACATGCCATACTTACGTGATCTGATATGCTGCATCACGAACAGTTTGTAATGATCCATTTTGAGTTATATTGTGAACTTCAGTATTGTTTACTCAATGTTTATTGGAGTCGTGAGCTTGGGGGCGGGGAGCACGAGCATTTAAAGGTGTACACAAGCCCAAATCAGAGCTTTTTTAATGCCACCACAAAATAGGCAGTTAAAACATGTTATAATAAAAAAATCTATGGGGTATTTTGAGCTGAAACTTCACAGACACATTCTGGGGACACCTTAGACTTATATTACATCTTGTAAAATGTCAAATCTAGGGCACCTTTAAAAACAGTTATGCTGCTTAATATTTTTGTGGAAACTGATTTTTTAGAATTCTTTAATGAATAGGAAGTTTGAAGCATTTTTTTAAATAGAATTTTTATAAACAATGTAAAAGTCTTTACTGTCACTTTTGATGAATTTGATGCATCCTTGCTCAAAAGTGATAATTTCTTTTAAAAAATCTTTTGAACTTTTGAATGGTAATGTATATAATTATATTATTGTATAGTGTGTGTTTGTGTGTGTATAACTGCTGTCTTGACATTCTTATACCTTGAATTAAGGATGTTCCTCTTTGATTTTCTTTTATTTTTATATCAGTATTGGCAGTTCCAGCCAATCAAATCACAGAGGAAGTGGTAGAGGACTCCGAACCTCCTGCTCGTAAAAGGAAAATTGAAGTTTCATCCAATAATTCAGAGACTGGTGAAACAGTGAGTATAATATATAAAGCAGTCTGTGTGTGTGTGTGTGTGTGTGTGTGAGTGAGTGTGTGTGTGTGTCTTTTTATATATATATATATATATATATATATATATATATATACATACATATATACATGTATGTATTTGTCTGGACGTCATGATTCGGTGCATACAGTCAGACGACAAATACAGTCAGTTACAGGCGATCCACACTCCAATCCAGAAGGGGGCGTGCCTAGTAATGCATGAAGAAGAACAGACAATCTATGCATATGTTTACTTGTAATCTCTCAACCAGTGTTTCAACCGTTTAAAGACATCAATAAAACTGCTTGGGAATAATATCTCACGTAGCATTACATTCACCTGAGGCAAGTCATTTAGTGTCCACAGCATGTTAGTTCACTTGAGAAAAGAACTGTAGAGGGGAGCATTTCACTAAATATATGCACTATATTAGCTTATATATTCATTATATTTACTTTACCTGTTAGTAATATCTTAATTATTTAATATATTTTTAAATGAATTTGTCATGAAAATGGGTTATGACAGTAACTGTGTAAATGGTCATATTTCAAAAATGAATTGGAGTAGAAAAATAATTGAAAGATCATTTTATAATTAGATTTAGAAGTTAAAGTAAAACCTGCGTTATGTGCAGTTTTTATTTGAATGTTGATTTTTATATATATATATGCAGGTTTTGCATTAACTTCTTATTGATCACTTTGTTCATCACCCCACTCCATCTCAATCTTCAGGAGCATCTCCAATGGCAGTTACAGGAAGCTAACAGGAAAGCTCAAGCCTATCGTCAGCAATTGCTCCGCAAAGAGCAAGAAGCCGAGGGATACCGCATGAAACTAGAGGCCATGTCAAACGGACAGACCAACGGCACCACGGCTCTGGACCAGGAGCACATCGTGTTTGTGCAGGAAGAGGTCGGTATCGAAGAAACAACGGAGGGAGAAGAGGAAGTTGTCATGTTTTCAGAAGGTGGCGTAGTCATCAAAACAGAAGAGATCGATTCTGCCGACGAGCAGATCACTCTAGTGGAAGCCACGGCGGGTCACACAGAAGTCATCTCATAAAAGAGCACCCAAGAGTGTGGACTCAATCCTCGAGCTACCAAAGAGTGCTTCAGCACGGTTTTTGGTTTGGTTCATTTTGATTTTTCAGCAATTAAGTCCTTTTTGTAATTTATTTCCTTGTTCTGTTTTGGTTAATGTTTCTTGCTTCAAAAATGAAAGTTCACAAAGAAACAACCACAATGTGCATCATATGCACACACACGACCAGGGAAGAGGATTCTTTCTGGGAGTCTGTATCTGCAGTGTCCTGAAAAGTGGTCACCCATCATTTGTCCCAGATGGGGTTCTTCAAAACAGCTGGAAAAGATTCACTCAGGATGGAACTCTTTGCAAACTGCATGTCTTTTGAGCTCCCCTAGAAATGTAACTGCCTTATTCAGACAATTAGTTTCATTGCTTTTTCAAATTAAACATTGAAAATTCATCTCAGAGTGCAGCAGTGTTATGTGTTCTATGCATTGGAAATAAAGTAATGCACCAGTTTCAAGAATTTAATTTGTAGGCAATCTGTTTTTTTTTGTGTTGTTTTTTTTCTCTGCTGGATCTGTAGGTCAATTAAAAGTGCCTTGGTGTATGTTTGGTCATGTTTAATTTTCATACATAAAGGAGTTTTTACATACATGAATTGTTTCATATATAGTATTTGTTTAAATGGGTATAAAGCATAATTCCTACTCATTGAACATTTTAACTTACATTCCTTGTGTAACATGTGCCGGTATTTTTTTCTCTATGTATAATATGTTTGCTGTTTTGTTTTAGTTACTTTGAATCTTAAGTTGAGAGCTCTTGTTCACAATGACAGTTAAAGGGATAGTTCACTCAAAAATGAAAATTTGTTCATCATTTACTCACCCTCAAGTTGTTCCAAACCTGTATGAGTTTCTTTCTTCTGCTGAACACAATAGAAGATATTTTGAAGAATGTCAGTAACGAAACAGTTGCAACCAAACACCACATTGACTTCAATGGTATTTTTTTTTTTTTTTTTTCCCCATACCATTTTTTTCTTTTCCATTTATCCATGTTCTTCAAGATGTCTTTTGTGTTCAGCAGATGAAAGAAATGTATACAGGTTTGGAACAACTTGAGGTTGAGTAAATGACTGAATTTTTATTTTTGGGTGAACTATCCCTTTAACAGCGCTTTCACAAATGTAAAAAGTCTGATTTCAGTATCAGGGTTTTGTATCTGTCTAGCTAGCCTTTATGTGTAATGTTATCTCCCTGAGCTAATCAGTGGTTTTTGAGGCACATTATAATCTGAGATATTGATATATACATTAGATGGCAAGAGCGTGACTTTTAAACTGAATCCAATTTTGTGCTATATAACAAAAAGTAGTGACAGTAAATGATGTGTGTGAAGGACATAATTGTAGTAACTGCAGAAGGAATGATCAGTTTTAACCAGTTTTGATTGCTTCTCACTTAAGAAATATGTAATTATTTTCTTTTTAAAACATTCATAAATTGTGAATGTTTCTTTTTTTATGTAAAGACATCACCGTCCTCACATTGTATAAATGAACCACAGTAATATACTGGCACTACAATTTATGGACCTACACTGGTGAAAATGCAAAATTTTGAGTTTAGTTTCCCCCAATTGTGTTATATGCTTAAATGATGTATAAAGCTTTTGACTTATTTTTGATTAAAAATGTTGCAAATATCAATTGTAGGCTTCTGCATTTATTTTCTGTTGCTCATATCATAAACCCAGTAAAAGAAGCTCATAACAGCACATTTAAGTTACCTAGGATACCGGTTAAATGTTTTGGGTCGGCAATATTTTTAAATGGTTTTGCTCAACAATGCTGCATTTATTTAATCAGAAATACAGTAAAAGTAATATTCTGGGATATTACAATTTAAAATAACTGTTTTCTATTTTAATATATTTAAATTACTTATTTCTGTGATGGTAAAGCTGAATTTTCAGCATCCTTACTCCAGTCTTCAGTGTCACATGATCCTTCAGAAATCATTCTAATATACCGATTTGCTGCTCAAGAAACATTTCTTCTTATTAAAAGCAGTCTTAATATTTTTGTGGCACTTTTTATACATTTTTTTAGGATTCTATGATGAATAAAAAGTTCAAAAGAACAGCATTTATTTGAAACAATATCACTTTTGATCAATTAAACGTCCTTAAAAAAAAAAAAAAAAAAACTTACTAGCCCCAAACTAGATAGTAGAGAGGATATATAACTTGCAAAAAATGACACAGTTATATAAAATTGTTTATTCTTGCTAATTCTGAAAAGGTACAATGACCAAAATTAAGAAATCTGTATACAAAGAAGCAAGAGATCCATCTATTAAAGCACAGAATGTAAATAAAAACAAGAAAGGTTTCAAAAAGGTCTTCACATTAGGGTTTAGGGAGGCATTGGTGCTCTCATTGGACCCCTTGGTGGTGCAGGAGGACGTGGCGGCAAGGGAGGCCCTCTCTGGAAGCCGAAGGGTGGGGGTCTGGGTGGGCCGGCACCATAACCTGGAGGTGGAATTGGTGGAGGAGGTCCCCTCATACCTGGATGCATTGGTGGACCTGTAAAAAAGGAACAGAATTATTGCATCAACAACAACATTTTGTCTATTTTGCTTTCGTTTAAACGCACAAGCCACTTCTTCACACACATACCCATTGGGGGACCGAACGGTCCTCTGGGAGGGACACCCATGGGGGGAGGAGGCATGCCGGGTGGAGTAGGTGCTCTCTGTTGAGTAGATCCAGGCGGGCCAGGCGGAGGAGGCACCATTCCAGGAGGTCCCGACGGGGGCATTGGCATTGGTGGCATTCCTGGTGGATGCATTCCTGCAGGGGGGAAGGGCGGGGGTCCCGGAGGGTGCCCTCCGCCACCCTGTGATCCTGGAGTACCTGGTGCAGGAGGCATGGGCATACCGGGCGGCATCCCAGGTGGCATTGTGCCAGGAGGAGGAACAGGTGGGAAAGCACCAGGAGGCGGCATCCCTGCAAGTTTAATATACAAAAAAAATTATGCAAAAGACATTTATTGTCCCGGCCGGCATCATATTTGCTGAATGAAATTCAATACTTGTTTCTTACTAATTTTGGTGTGCTGATTCCAAAAATAGTGTCTGTTTTGCTTTAACACATCACACTTCCTCTCAAAATATGTTTTGTAGCATTTTTGCTTTTGACCACCATTTGTAAGGTCTAGAAGTCTTGTATTATTCATTAATAACCAGAAAGACTGCCAAAAAGCCATGATTCCCATCTTCCTTTGAGCCAGATTACAATTGTTTGTTAGAATTATGAAAAGGTTAGAATTATGGGCAGTGGCATAAGAAAATGGGGGGGGCATAAACTTGTGTTTATGTTAAGTTCTTTGACATTAAATGAAGTATTTGAACATTTTCCACTCCTTTGCAGATTGTAACATTTTCTTTTTGTCATAAAAACTTTTTGACATTTGTCTGCTTTTGTTATTTTGATAAGTGACCAAATGTTTAGTTATATATTACTTTATTTCTTCACAAAACAGGATTGAAGCTTTTTCAAATTATATTATATATATGAATATATACATGTTTAAGACTAAGGGTGTAACGGTTCTCGATAAAACCACACACGGTGTTCATCTCATAGGCTCTGATGACGCATACGCATAATATAGTTTGTTGAAAATAAATAAAAGTGAGTTAATGTATGTTTCTGTCAATGGATAGACATTCTGGCTTCCCAAAACTTTTTTCAATGCAAGTGCCGTATGCTCTATATATATGACCCGTCCTTTACGCCGTCATCATCCGAGTGTTGATAGCGCGCGAGCGCAGGTGAGACCTGAACAGCACACGTTGCTATCTGTGTTTAAACTAAACTCACTTAAACCTTGCCAATTTTAACATTCAAGCGCAAGACGCAAAAGAGAACTAGCACGTGCGCTGTGAGAAGATTTGTGCACTCATCCGAAGCGCGTGTACAGCACGCATATTGCCTTCTCTATCAAGTCTTGCGTTTGAACAGACAAATTCACACAAAAATTGTCAACATGCCTTTCTTGTAGAGTATCCTAGCAAACATAGTAGGTTATATCTTAAGTGAACTTAAACACTCAAGAAAGAACAAATGTGTTCAGTATCAGCGTACTGTATTCGTGCATTATGTCTTAAAGGGATAGATCACCCCAAAATGAAAATTCTGTCATCATTTACTCACCCTCAAGTAGTTCCAAACCTGTATGAATTTCTGTTCTGCTGAACACAAAGGAAGATATTTGGAAGAATGTCATTAACCAAGCAGATCTTGCCCCGCATTTACTTCCATAGTAGGAAAAAATAAATACTATGGTAGATCTGCTTGGTTACTGATATTCTTCCAAATATCTCCCTTTGTATTCAGCAGAACAGAAATTCATACAGGTTTGGAACAACTTGAGGGAAAGTAAATGATGACAGAATTTTCAATTTTGGGTGAACTATCCCTTTAAAGTGACTAATATTCCTGCTGTCTGTATAAGTTTATGTTAATCAAACAACAAAAGACAAGGAAATCACTCGTTGCTCTTAACTGAATAGCTTTTGTAACTTAATTAATAATGAATCTTTATTTAATTTATACAGTGAAGATTATATGCAATGTTGTTTTACATTTGATTAGCTACTTTATTCAATTTCTGTACCTGAAAAATGTTAGTTACCTGAATAACTTGAAAAGCATTGTTTATTTTATTTTTATCTTTGCTCTACTGTATTTATTTGTGCTGTTGCTTGTAGTTTGATTATTTTTCTCTTATTTTCTTTATTTTTACTGAACATAGCATATACCGAACCGTATCGAAACCCTAAAACCGTGATAAAAACCGAACCGTGAGTAATTTGAACCGTTGCACCCCTAAATCTGCATTCCTATTTGTGGAAAAACTGTATGTAAGGGAAATGTTATATTAATATTTTTAACTCAGCATCAAGGTAATATTAGGCCTTTTTTGGAAATCAGCAGAATTATTTTCTAAAAAAGCAGGGCTGTGTAATAGATAGATATTTGGGGAAAAAAAATGTCAGAAAGGGTTAAAAATCCTCATAATATCTAACCTGGCATTGGCATCCCTGCACCCATGGCAGTCATGACAGGTGTGGGAATGCTGGGAGGTGGTGGGGCGTCTGCGAAAAGCTGATGGGGGCGATCGGCCTGTGAAAGTGGATTCTGGGCGGCCAAGAGACGCTCTGCAGCTGAGCCGTGCCTCTCGCCCTTTGAGTCCTTCTTAAATGCATATGAAACAGTGATGGGCCGATTGCAGAGATACTGGCCATTCATGGCCTCAATAGCTGCATCGGAAGCATCAAAACTGGCATAGTTGATGAAAGCATAACCCTTGGAGTTGCCCGTGTCCGGGTCTCGCATGATCTTCGGTGTCTGAAGGATCACACCGAAAGCGCTGAAAGTATCATAAAGGAGTTTCTCGTCAATCTCAGGATCTAAGTTGCCAATGAAGATGTTGGCGCCGACATCGAGGTTCTTGTTGTGCGCCGAAGCCTTGTTGACTCGTATGGGTTTGCCGTAAAGTTTGATCATGTTCATGATCTTTATAGCGTAGTCTGCATCCTCTTCACTGAGGAACTCCACAAAGCCATAACCTTAAGAACGGAGACCAATATCAATTTTTAATCATGCAAAAACAATAGAAATCTTTCATCTGAATGCACAATGATATGGAAACTCACCTTGATGTTGTCCTGTTACTCTGTCTTTGGGCATGTGTGTGTTTACAACAGGACCAGCTTGCAGGAAAAGCTCCCACAAAAGAGGCTCAGAGACCTTCTCATCAAGACCACCCACATATACAGTGGCATCTTAAAATAAAATGTGATTAAAATAAACACTACTGCTCTGGACACAAAGATAAGGTAGCTTATAAAATACGCATAAGATTATTATTACTACTACTACTACTACTACTACTACTACTACTATATGCACATATTATATCGTTTTGTTACACTTTATTTAAATCAAACCCAAAACGTCTTTGTTATTTGTTTTTACCAAGCGCATTTGAATTAATGGAAGTGAGCGACTCGGTGCTAGTAGAGATGACATGAAGAATTTAAACTGTTTCCGTAGTGCTGCAAAACTTTTCTTGAATATTGCCTAAAAGTATTCTTACAATTTTAAATTTACAAATTTACCTTGATTTCGTTCTGAAATCGGTCCCGCCGCCATGATGAACCCGGCGTGTGTACTAACGGAAGCGCTTCGTTTTCCTTCCGCGATACAATACAACACAACAGCGCCACGTCAGTGCGGTGCTGCCGCCAACAGGTCAGGAGGATGAACATTCACGCCTTTGTGGCTGTCAAATTCTGATTTATGTTTTCCGCATTCTTTGCTCTTCTTTGTCGTGATATTACGTAATCTTTAACATTGCTAAAGCTCATAAATTGGAGCCAGAGAAGTTTCGGTCCTTAAAACCAAACATTAACACGACAATGATTTTGTAAATGCTGCATATGAACAGCTGAGGTGTGATTTACCAGTGTAACACATGAAACAAACAATATAAACTGGTACATTTGAATAAAAAAGTAAATTTGCATTTTCATTCAGAGATTTTGTATTGAAGTAGGACATCTCTGCTAATACATCATTGTGAAACACATGTTTACAGGAACTGAATCTGTTCAAGGAGTTCTGAATGTGCAGGTTTGAGAAGTACCTGTTGATACAAGACAGCTGGTTTTATGATTCAGCTTTTTGATTTGCATGCATACAGCACAGGATACATGTAGCTACTGCTGGACTGTGATTTGTGTAAGATCATGAAGTCACTCCCATTGTGTCAGTTGTTCTACCTGTTTCACCTGCTCTCCCACCCTAACTGTCTCAAAGAAGAGTCTAGCCGTGTGGAATCTGCCTTTAGACCAACACAAGAATGGATTTATAAACCTTTTCAGAAACTTGAGCATCTGCTTTTCTCCTCCCAGTGGATTTTGAGCTAGTGTAACACGTAAGCACTAAATACAGACGGACACATTACTGCTAGGGTGAAGATGGGGACAGATTTAGCCTACAACTTTGTCTTCAAAGGTAAGTTTGATTCATTTGATTGGAGATCAGATTTATGTGAAACTGTTTTTACAATGATGGGTCTGAAACTTGGTGATTATAATAATAATCTATAGCCTATACTAAATAAATGAATAAATATTCTCTTTTGTCTTATCATATGAATTTTATTGATTTTGTAAATTACAACAAAAGCAAGCTTGTCTTTTGTTGTCTTTCAGTGGTTTTAATTGGGGAATCAGGGGTTGGAAAGAGCAACTTACTGTCAAGATTTACCAAAAACGAGTTCAATCATGACAGCCGTACAACAATTGGGGTGGAATTCAGCACTCGCTCCATTCAAGTGGATAATATTACCATCAAGGCCCAGATCTGGGACACTGCGGGTCTAGAGCGCTACAGGGCTATTACTTCAGCGTAAGTTCCTCATTATGTCATCTCAAACTATATATCCTTTAATCCTTCGGATAACTCTGATCTATGTACGTTCACATGACACCTTATTTAAGATAATGCCTGTGGAATTTGTTGTAATGGATTTAGCATCACACCCAGAACTACTCCTTTTCTGACCTGGTAAACAGTTAGAAGTATTACTGACATGTTACTGACATCCCCACTGGCCCCAAATGTATTTGCATGACCTTTAACTGTTTTGGAGTCACCACTATTTATATTGCATGATATTGCAAGTTAAATTTAATTATTAGGTAATTCATTGTAAACCAAATAATGATTCATAAAGTACAATTTGAGCCAATATATACTTCCTGTTTCTGCATGTGTAATAATGAATAGTTTGGCTCTTGTAGGTATTACAGAGGAGCAGTGGGTGCATTGCTGGTTTATGACATCACCAAGCACCTGACGTATGAGAACGTTGAGCGATGGCTGAAGGAACTGTATGACCACGCTGATCCTCATATAGTAGTCATGCTTGTGGGAAATAAAAGCGACCTGGGAAATGTACGCACTGTACCAACAGAGGAGGCTAAGGACTTTGCAGGTACATGTTATAACCCTTTGTTTTAGACATTTCAGCCCTAAAAGGGATAGTTCACACATTCTGTCATCATTACTTACCCTCATGTTGCTCTAAGTCTGTCTTACTTACTTCTGCGGAATGCATTGAAAGTCAGTGGGGTCCAATGTTGTTTGGACCCCAATCAAAATATCTTCTTTTGTGTTCTGAAGAAAAAAGTCATACAGGTTTGGAATGACATGAATGTGAATAAATGATGACAGAATTTTCATTTTTTGTTGAATATCACTTTAAGACATACTGTACTATGAAACACATAAAGCTGTACTGATATATATTTATATTTTTTTGATAAAACAGAGGAAAAAGGTTTACTTTTTATGGAGACTTCTGCATTAGAGTCAACTAATGTTGAATCCGCCTTTCTTGAAGTTCTAACAGGTGAGTTTTCTTTTTACTTCGGACACTGTTAAAGGGTTAGTTCACCCAAAAATGAAAATTATGTCATTTATTACTCACCCTCATGTCGTTCCACACCTGTAAGACCTTTGTTCATCTTCGGAACACAAATTAAGATATTTTTGATCAAATCCGATGGCTCAGTGAGGCCTCTATTGCCAGCAAGATCATTTCCTTTTTCAATGCCCATAAAGGTACTAAAAACGTATTTAAAACAGTTCATGTGAGTACGGTGGTTTAACATTAATATTATAAAGCGACGAGAATACTTTTTGTGCGCCAAAAAAAAAAACAATATCTAGCGATGGTTGATTTCAAAACACTGCTTCATGAAGCTTTGAAACTTTATGAATCTTTTGTTTCGAATCAGTGGTTCGGAGCACGAATCAAACAGCCAAAATCACGTGAACTATTGAAATTTCGAAACACTTATGATGTAACGAAGCCTTGTTTACTGAAATCATGTGATTTGGGCACTCTGAACCACTGATTCAAAACAAAAGATTCGTAAAGCTCGAAGCTTCATGAAGCAGTGTTTTGAAATCGGCCATGACTAGATATTGTTGAATAAAGTCGTTTTTTTGGCGCACAAAAAGTGTGCTCGTCACTTCATAATATTAAGGTTGAACCACTGTAATCACATGAACTGATTTAAATATGTTTTTAGTAGCTTTCTGGAACGACATGAGGGAGAGTAATTTTTGGTTGAACTAACTCTTTAACATTGAAGCACAGCAAAATATTACGGGATTTATATTTACCATGGTGTCAAAACCAGTTTATATCTTAAGTTTAAAACCCACTTTAAATGCATAAAGACAGTGTTCAATGATGTTTCATCCATCAGAAATACACAAGAAAGTGGCAAGTAAAGAGGTGACCAGAGGTTCTATCAGTGCGGTGACCCTGGGTCAGAACTTGGGCCCCACAAGGGAGTTCAAGGAGGAGAGACAGTCCTGCTGTAAAAGCTGAACAGATGAAAGATCATCCAGACAAAGTCATCAAGAGCAAAACAAAGACATTTCTCTATGACATTAATTATGTCATGCCTGCATGGATGTACTTCTTCATACTTGACCCTCATTCAGTGAGGAAAATAGGGAGGGGACCAGCGTTTTTTTGGCTTGTTTTTTTACTTTTAAAAGGTGTAAACAATTAGAACTGATGATGCATTTTTAGATTGTTTATTATCACTAGACATGAATGTAAATTACTCTTTATGAATAAACCACAAATGGGTTGTGATGTATTATAAAGCTATTTATATGGTGTTGAAATGAACAGAAATAAATTCTATTATTCTGTAAAATATAAACTTAATCTATGAAACAAGTACATATGTTGGACTGATCAATGAGACATTTATCGATTATTGATATTTTTGCATTAAATTTTTTATTTTTTCCCTAAAGGGTGACACTGAGATCTGAGTTCTTGCCTCCAAAAAATAATTGCAGAATTATTATAGAAATGCAAAGAGCTCTGCACACAGCTGCAGCTTGCAAAATTCAATTTTATTGAAACAGTAATATTTGGCTTTAAGACCTTAGTCAGGCACAAAAAGCTGTTGTTTCAATGAATATAAGAAATTTTATGCAAGCTACGGCAATGTGATTTGCTCAATACAATTGCCTGTGTGTGTTCTGATTTGTTTGTCTATAAACATATTCATTTACATTTATAGATGTCAGCATAAAGTGTTATTTTTAATTCAATTTGAAATTTTTCTGTATGTAACCAATATACTTAAACACAAAACAATAATACAGTAATTACTCTGGCTTAGTCAATAAATCCCCAAACCATCAAAAACTAGAATTAAATATTTTTTATTTATTTTATTTTGAGGTTTTTATAAATGCTTAACTAATCAGAGTGGTTTCTTGAAACATTCTCTAACAATCTTGGCAATAAAGAGTCAATATCTTTAAACATCCTTAATCTACCCATTAAAAGAAAAGCAGAAGAAGTATTCAGAGTGGTAAACCATACATTTATAACTCATCAGTATATTCATTCCAGGTTTTTTTGATTAGTGACACAAAAGTGACATGAAAGGCTTAATGTTCAGTTCAGCTGATACACACAGTCAGTGCCTGGGTATTGAGGCAGATTCAGCTGGTACTTCTGTTCAAGTGCCGGAGGAACAAATCGTCCTCCCAGGAAGTGATAGCGTCCTTTGAAATGATTGGCCGCCTTCTTAGGGGCCGTGAGGGAGATGAGCATGTCAGGCTGAATCCCATCAGGACAGCCTTTCTCCACATCCCAGCCTAAAGAGTGAAAGAAACAGCACATCTTTTGTCATAAATAACTATTTAACTTACCATTACCAGGTATTTTATGCAATAAAAATATGCTTTTTGGCTCTTAAATGCTAATCAAACATGTTAATAAACCCAAAACATTTGCTTGGATTCCAATAAAATCAGTGGTTATCTGATTATGGTGTGTGTGAATTCTCACCTGAAGGTATGTCGACGCTAGCAATGGGAACAGTGATTTTCTTTAGTTGGGAGAGGATGTCTCCGAATGGCTCTCGCACCGCACCCTTAAAACTGAATCCAAAGATGGCATCCACCACCAAGTTATATGCTTCATCAATCACATCAGCCTAAAGACAGCATGATGGGAAAATACATGACATACAGTATTTGGACACATAGTATACATATCAAATATACTGTTGATATACATATCAAATATACTGTTACAAAAATTTGGGTCTCTAATGCTCACCAAGCTGCATTTATTTGATCAAAAATACCGTAAAAACGGTAATATTGTGAAACATTATTTCCATTTAAAATAACTGTTTTCTATTTTAATATATTTTAAAATGTCATTGGCTGTCAAAGTGTTTTTTTCTGCATCATTTCTCCAGTCTTCAGTCACATGATCCTTCAGAAATCAATCTAATATGATGATCTGCTGCTCAAGAAATTTCTTATTATCGTCAATGTTGAAAACAGTTGGGCTGCTTAATATTTTTGTGGAAACCATGATATATTTTTTCAGGACTCTTTGATGAATAGAAAATTTACAGCATTTATTGGACATAGAATTTTTTTTTGTAATATTATAAAATGTCTTCACTGCCACTTTTGATCAATTTAATGAATCCTCCTTGCTGAATAAAAGTATGCATTTCTTTTTTTCTTTCTTTCTTTTTTTTTTTTATAAAAATGACTGACCCCAAACTTCTGAACGGTTGTGTACACATAGACAAATGTAAATATATATATCCATTAACATAAATAATAAATTAACATAAATCCATTTTTATGTAAAGGTAAAAATTCAAAACATTAAAATGTCAGATAGGTCTCTCTGGGACATTCAGTGCAGTCAGTGCATTATTTTATCAGTTATTAATGAGGAGGAGGAACCCATATGAAGGGTAAAAAATAAATAAATAAATAAAAATAAATCTGACCCCCCACAGTGTAAAAAATGTGTTATTGACCGCTGAGGTTTCTGTTGTACCTCAGGCATCTCTGACAGGAAGGATATATCCATCTTCTCACACTGGGTGGTAAGATTCTGAAACAGCTGTTTGTTGGGGCGCTTTGGGTACAATACAGATGGTTCATATCCCTAGGAGATTCACATGCAATATGAATAAAGTCAATACGCCTTCATAAAATATTAAGTTTAATGAAGGGAATAATTTGAATCAGGTGCAGAGATTTTATTTTAAGCTATAAGTCGAACTCACAAACAGTTTGAGATGTCTAGCACAAACCAAGCCATCTCCTCCATTATTTCCAGGCCCACAGATCACCAGCACTCTGGGTGGACTCTTGAGCAGTGATTGTAGAGGATAGCCCTATGAAGTAAACGTATGATTTGATTGTGTGTAATGTGTATAAGCTGTATTTGATCCTTTCTGCATGATGGTGGAGCATCAGATGTACCTTTGACACAGCTGTGGCACAGCTAAGCCCGGCCAGCTCCATCAGCTGATCCACACTGAAGCTGTACTCATTAAACAGCTCCTCGTCAATGTGCTGAGCCTCTTCTTGTCTATGATGACAGAAACCAGGAATAAAAATGGTTTATTGGTTTATGGTTTATGCCAGAAAGTTGGGGAATACATACAGTAGTACAATGGCAAACACTGAAACACAATGAATCTTCAATGCAGGGTTATTATAGTTAACCAAAATTAAATCCATGAAAAAACATTTTCATTAACTGAAATAAAACAAACAAACTTTATTTTGTTTCAGCTAGTTGTCAAGGCAACATTTCTCATTTTCATTTAGTTTAACTTGAAGAACAAAAAAAAATTAAAACTGAAATAAAAAAAATATATATATACACACACATTTAAAAAAAACTAAAACTAATAAAAATGAAAATGAAAAAAAAAAAAAAACCCTGAGTAAAAAAAAAACTTTAACTAAAATTAAAATATCTCAATGATACTAAAATAACAATGCTTTAAGCAAAGCTCAAATGTCAGAGAGACTATTGTTGACATTCACAACAGTAATGTAACATCATGTTATGGACTAACGTTACAAGTGTCAAATATTGACTGATATGCAACAGTATTTATCATATCACAGAGAGTGTAATGCATTTACACTCACCCCAGGTACTTAATAGTATTAGCCATAGTGCAAGCCTGTCTGTGTTTACTGTAGATGTTACTGGCAACACGTGCACATGCTCCTGTATGTGTCAGCACAGAGCCTCCTCGTGATGTCACAAGAAGACCGATTCCAAACAGGGCTCGAACTCCCAACATTCACCTGGCTAAAGCACCTGAACAAGGGAAAACAATAAGAAAGTTGTTAAGAAAGGATGGTGCATGGCGTTGATTTCTGCCTGCATATCTTGCCACATTCTAGGAAAGACACAGACAGTAATAATGTTGAGAGGAGAAATCTAATAAACTGCTGCCCATTTATTCAAACTTAGGAGGCTGCTGACATACATAATAGTTATTTAACAGATATACATAGATATACATTTTTATGTGCAAATAGGAATTCTATAATATGCAAATAATATGAATAATCATAATATTATGTATACTTAATATGTAAGCTAACATAAATATACATATATAATATACATAACCATTGCATATAACTCAACCTGGGCAACTTCATCATAAGAAAAACTGATATTACACATTAAAAAGTTTTTAACGAGATACCATCGGGTTAAAGAACTGTTATAGGGGAGAATCAACTTTTCTAAATATATAAAAAAACAGAACAGTACCTGTTAGTAACTGTGTCTATATTAAGGTTAAACGCTCAGTAACATTCGTTAACACTAGAAATGTTCACTGTAACACTGAAAATGTTCAAGACACCGTCGGGAGAGTAAACAGAGCAAAAAACCAATTCAGTTAAAACTTTACAGGACACAAACATGCAGATTAGAAAGGATACTTGCAGCCCTCTGCTGCTGAAACCCCGTATATAAACAATATCCGGGTTAGTGAACTTAAGCTGCTTTTCATAATAACAGTCTGACTTTTAGGCAATTTTGTTAAAAACTTTATGAATTAAATTAAATTAAATTAAATTAAATTAAATTAAATTAAATTAAATTAAATTAAATTAAATTAAATTAAATTAAATTAAATTTAATTTAATTTAATTTAATTTAATTTAATTTAATTTAATTTAATTTAATAATTACTATAATCATTTATGATGATGATGATGATGATTATATTCCTCATAATCTTTTGCTATAATTATTTTATTTTAGAGCTTATTTTAGACTTAATTAGAGCTTTTTTTTTTCCTTTTTCAGGACATAAACTGTCTTTATTTGTGTGTAAAAGGGATGTGTGGATGAACATATGTTTGAAAATAGAGGGTCATTGAAATTATTCCCTGACATTTCTTTGATTGTATCCTTGAATATCATGTATACGTAATGTTTCTCTATGTCGCGTTATTTATGGAACATATCTATGCATTTAGAGCTCACATCCGTGTGTTCAGGTTTGGTCTCGTTTTGGTGGGATCCTCCACCGCACCCCTCTACCTCAGGATGTGATGGTATGTTCCGGTCATTTAATAGTACTCTCAGAACACTAATGCTGGCATACTGTGAATGGTAGTGTATGGCAGGTGTAATCATAAACACTGCATGATATGACACATCCACTGGATTTGCTGACGCATTACCTGGCTTAAGGTAAGCGCGAATTTATTTCAAGCGGTAATAGTTATTTAACCTGATAAGAATAAAAGTGGAGTCTTGGGTGTAAAAACAACAACGAGGGAAAATACACCGGATTCCCATAAAAGGAGATTTAACTTGAACTTAACTGTTTCTTCGGGCAGCACCCGTGGAGGACAGAATAATAGTCTAGGAAATAATAGACTTTTTTTCTTCTTCTTTTCTTTTCTTTTCTTTTCTTTTCGAGTTTTGTATGACAGGAGGGATATTTTGGGGATAGCTGAAATTTCCAATGCAATGGGACTATATTGTTGAATACTACAGCTGCACTATAGTTTCATTTCATAATTTAATGCATTGCATAGCATTTATTGTTTATTATAAAAGTATTTTGGGGGGGCTATATCATTTAAGTAACCCAGAAAGGAAGTTTACAACATATTTATGTATGTATGTATTGTTTTTGAGTAGCCTATGTTTTAATTTAATTTTTTTTTTTTGTGGATGACTGTTTTGTCTTTGTTTCACTTTAATAGATATTATATCTGCACTGATTCAGTATTAGGTTTCGAGGTAGAGATCACTCATCCCCGTGTTAATGAAAAAAACCTTATAAGAAGAAAACATGCTTGCATTTATTGGTAAATATTCAAGCACTATCTATAATAATTTTATCTGGTCATGCAATTTAAACATAATATGACATTGAATCTTATGAGGTGCAGATAAAGCCATTTTGCCAAAAGTTATCATGGTAATACCATGGTATTCTTTGAATTCTCATCGAATGTGTAAATACCATGATGCATGAACATGGTAATCATGCAGTACCATGGCATCACAGTACTTTTTTTCCCCGCTTTTTAGGTTAAAGTGTTTCAGAATGATGTTATTTCATTAAACAGCAGATTTTGATGCAGACTCTGTGCAACTGAAACTCAGAGATGCTGTATGTCCTCATCGATTGATCGATCTCAGAGCAGCAGTGCTCTCATATCCAGGCAGACACTCATGGAAAGCTGCCATAGAAAAACCCAGTGAATTATAATGTCTACAGATAGCTGCTGTCTATAAATTACCAAAGAGATGGCCTGTTTACCTTGCTTAGACACATTGCTTTAAAGATCCAGCCGCTGAAATGACTGAAGAGCAGTCTGCACAGGGCAGTGGCTTTGCACTCACAAACTGAAGTGGCTCTGTAATATCAATTTTATTGATGAGGGCTGTGTGCATGTTTCACTGTAAATTAGCCTTGTTACATAAATATGCTTATTGTGCTTTCATGGTCATGGCTGCTGCACTTCAATAATGCAATTATGTTTTCCAGCAAGAGCTTTTAGTGGATCATGCTTATCTCTTAGGATGCCATAGTAGGTAATGTAGACCAGATACTTGAGATTTGTAAACATCAATGTATGCCTGAAGAAGGCAATCATGTGATTTGTAGATATTCTTGCTGTCTTAGTAAAAGGCTGGTGTAGATTGTGAACTCTCATATGATATTGGTCGCTGTCCAGTGCTGAAATCAGAGATTAGATTTTTAGATTGGACAGATTTCGGGTAGAATTAGTCATAGAATTAAAATATATTTTCATAATATATCTAATCAGAAGAGATAAAATAATTAAATGTGTAGGGGAGAGTTGGATAAGTTGTGTCTCTTCAGTCTAACAATCAAATTTTGCATGTTTTTCATCATGTGTATTTACAAGTAGCCGTCATATACAGCTGCATGTGATGCACAATAGGAAAGTAAAAAAAGAAAAAGCATTTTAATGCTAAAAAGCTTTTTTGCATGTCAAAGTAAAATTTTTACATGGCTGGTGAAATAAAAATGTCAACAAAATATTTTGCACAAATTAGTGAATTATCAGTGTATTAAAACCATGTAAAGTTTTATTTAATAAGCCTATAGTCGCCGTATCTCATATCTTCCTACATCGTATCTCCATATTTCGTCTTTTTTTCATGAATCATTACTATTGTTCACCCTTTCCGTCTCTCTGTGGGTTTTGCAACTATTTAGCCAATGAAAAGTATTAAAAAGAGCTTGTGACTAAACCTCGTAACCCCATTGGATCCTCAAACTGTCAGTCAAACCTCATAACTCCGCCCCGTCTCTCTATCGTGAAGGAAGTGGCTCACGCAGACCGTCTCTGCTTGTTTGCAATGTAGGGTAAATTAAGAACTGGTTGTTTGAAAAAGTACAACGTTTTCTTTACTCTAGAAACACTAGGCTATATAAAGGCTAAGTTTTATGTGTTTGAGGAGTGGAGAAGAATGTCTTCGTCTAGCATTTGTCGTCTAGTCATCATAGCCGAAAGACTGCGCGAGTGTGTGTAGCAATTCGTCTTTAATAACATGAGATATGGAAATGACAGAAAAAGCTGAGCCCACATAGCTACAATATGCTTTGTAACCTGTAAATAGTGTTTTTTTTTGTCTCCATTTCTTGAAAAATAGCATTTTTGGAGAGGCGACATAGTAGCCGACATATGTAATTTATGCTAATTTATGCCTTCACGTGCTATCGGAAATTAGACAGTTCGCACTTCTGAAGTCGTGTTTACGAGCTCATCTCATTTAAGTTTCGATATGGGAGGGCGTTCATGTACATTTTTACCTAGGAAACTCGTATTTATGATAATTCCGAGAGCACATGAAGACAGCGTTTTTAAATGAAGTATTTACCCCAAGTTAGCTCATAAAGTGTGTAGTGACTTCATTAATATGGTTGTAGGCCTTACCTCCAAAGAGAATGCTATTACAAAAATATTTTAATATTGCAAGTAGGCCTACTTGTACAAATGTTGTTGTTTTAGTGCATTTAGCTTAAATATTGTTAATATTAAACCTTTTCCTGGCTTGTTAATATGTGCAGCAAAATAAGACAGCATATGGAATGTGATTAATTTCAGTTAACAGACACCCTGAAATATATTTAGATGTGTTAGTTTTACCGCTATACATTTTCTTCGCACCTAGAGGGAAACTTAAGTCAAAGTGGCACAGCTTTATCCCACTCTTCTGTAGTATTTTGGTGCAGTGAATTCTTGAAGTCTGCTGTAGACAATCCATAAACTATCTGCAGTCACTCAATTTTGCATAAACATCTAAATGTTGAAACTGTGCTATTCTCTTAGGAGAAACCCAGCAAGCTGTCTTAAATAATTGAATGACCAGAAAGACATATTTGTTTTTGTGCTGTGCTCTGGTTCAGAAGAAAAAATAATGTCTTTTTCGAAATAGGAAAAATTGCCATTCATAGAGTAATTGGCTAAACCCAGCATCTGTAAGTAAATGAGTGTTCGTTATTCTCTCCCAGGGGCCACATCCCTCCAATCTAGCATGGTGCACTTTGGTCTTTCCCTGCTGTTGTGTGATACATGGACCAGATGTTTATTAATGAGCCTCATTAGTTACTTTTAATCCAATGCAAAGGTGTGTACTTTGTATTTATACCTTGCAACATGTACATAAAAGTAATTTTAATTGAATTTATAGATAGGCTAACCCAGTAAGTTTAATGTTATTATGACTGCATTTCACAGAATTGCACAATGTACAGAATTTGCAATGGATTTCATGCATGTATAGCCTCAATGTTTAGTCATGGTCTTGGGCAATTGGATTATAGTGCACTGGTTCTGTTTTCATCTCATCGGAACAATTACCGTTGTCATTTCGTGCTATGGCTCACGCTAATGAAACCAGATGGCCAGAAAGTCATCCTCAATTAAAGGAAAATCAATTTCCATTCATAAAGTTATCCATTACCGCTAAGACGAGAGACATTTGAAACAGTTTTCAATTAATATCTCCTTTTTTATCAATATTAAGACCAGGAGCCATGCTATTTCTGGTGTCCATTGTGTACAGGCTGCTGCTTTCTACTTTCCCAATCTCATCCCAGAGATTAAACACGTCTCTTTTATATCAATGATTTTTACCTATGCTTTGTGGTTGACGTAGGTTGATGGTTAGGCTAGTAGAATAGCAGAGGGTTTACCTGTGTCTTACACAGGCTGTATTCGTACATTATTGATGCACTCTGCTTGGACGGGCAGCCCTAGTTGACATATGACTTATCTTGCCATTGATCTCATTATCTAACAAAGATTTTGACAAGTTTTGGGACCTAGTGTACGGCTGTGCTGGTTTTGAAATTAGACCTGTGCAATAGCAGGCGTCTGCAAATATTTGAATATTCGTATATTCAATATGCATTTAAATAGAGAGAGTGGAAAAACAGGAATTGCAGTCATTAGCATTTTAATATCCTTCAGCGCAGGTCTATTAAAGCTGATCGTTGGTTTCTTATTGACAGTATAATTAAGTTAGCACAAAGTTAGCTCTAGTGGTTTCAACCAGAGTGGGCAATAATCATTTACATGTCTTCTTCTGCTCTTTGGTAAAGTTATATAACCAAAGATAAGACTGTAGACAGGAAATCTACAAGCTAATTCCTTGGTAAACACCATCTGGTCGCCAATTAGTGGACATAACACAAACATTGTCCAGCTCCCTCTGATTTTGTTTAAGGCTGTTGGATTGTGACTGTCAGTTGTAATTTGCTCACCCATAGAGGTCACACCCCTTACAGAGATGAGGTTATTGGTCCTTGGATTTTTTTTAAACCTGATACCATGAGATGGTGATTGAACCTCTCCTTGTAACCATACTCTCTTCCTACAGGTCCACTCCATAGAGCTGGCCTATCGCTGTCATTGCGTCACCCATCCAACACAGGATAACAAGGACTCAGAATGTTCAACACAAAGAGGTCAGTACACAGTAGTGGTTTACACTGTTTTTACATGCATTGTTTTTGTTGCTTTATCTGTGTTATCAGCACCATTTTTTTTAAGTCAAGCATGACTAAGGCCCTGTTTCCACCTGGTATTATGATGCATTTTGGTCAATAGAATCACAATTGGATGATGCTAAACACAGGTGCAAATGGGGTCTAAAACATTTTGAGCTGGTCCACTTTTGACCACTTCCACAGGTAGTCGAACACGCATTTGACCGGATTGCTTTCGTAGTGTAAATGCATCCGCTAAAGACCGCTTACTCTCCGCCTACTGAACTTGTAAAAATCATGGGAAGCACACTAGCCAGACAGGATTTAAATTTTGTCAGCTGAAGACCCAAGTTTGGTTTGAAGATGAAAAACATACCAAGCACATTGTTCTCACCAATCCTGATTTCTAACACACTCACAGCATTTGGCCTTACTTGAGGTTGTCAGAGCAGAAACGAAAGCTGATGCTCTTGGTGTGTTTTTTTGCCATCTCTAGGCACGTTCATATGTAAATTGTGCAAGATTATTTTGTCCATTGGATTGAAAGATCTGAAAAAACCCATACATTTACCCACCCATAGAAAAAAATCAGGACAAAAGTGGTGGAAAGTGGACAAAAGAGACGGATTAAAATGCAAGGTGTAAACGGGTATGTGTCTCCCTCATCCACTTGTGGTCCGATCGACCAAAACACATCTTAATACCAGGTGGAAACAGGGCTACTTAGGGTTAAATGTACATTGAAATCACTAACCCTAAGTATCAGTTTACTTAGTACTTTACAGTGTAACAATGCACCTGAATGAAACCTCTAATTGTGCAATTTATTGAGAGATGTGCTATTACTTTTCGAAGCAATCATATTTATGCCTAAAATGGGCAAAAAGCCCATAAATTTGAATAAAGGAGGGACCAGAACCATATCTAGAGACCAAAATACTGGTAAGCACCCTAGCAACTGCATAGAAATGTGCTAAAAACACCCCATAGCAACACCTTGCCAACAACCTACAACTCAAAACCTTGGTATCAGCTAGTTTTGTGATTATCGGGTACAAAGAAGCTTCATGCATTTGCAAACTGATTTGTATGCAAATGCTAAAGAGGAATAATGTATGTGAAAGCACATTCAAAATCAGGATAATTTTGTTAAACTGTCATTTGCATGCATTTGAAACACCAATATTTAGTGGTAGATGTGTAGAGAAGTGGCAGGCAATGGTCATTCATTTATAATAGCTGGTGGTTGTCCTATTTGATGCATGGACCAAAACAACAGTATAAATACTTGTTAGACTTGCATTCAAAACATATGCATCATAAAATTATTGATTGACCATAAATCAGTATGAGTTGATTCTTATGAGTTCAGTGTGACTGCACCATGCTTGAGGTGCATACACACACATACAAAAGCAGATCACTTTAAAAAATGGTGAAGTGTGAGGCAGAGCAGGACTTTGTGATGAAAATCAAGTTCTGGTAGGAAACCACAGGAGATAAGAGCATTATCATTTAAATTGCATAGCCCCCAGGTGAAGATACTCCTGGATTCTAATAAATGCAGGCTATGAACGAGAGAGTGCCAAACATAAGCAGGGCTCTTGAATTTTTGTTTTAGCCATGTGATGCATCATTAGAGGGTTCAAGCGTAAAAATCTCTAGAGGATTACATAATCCTCTCTAACCTCTAACCCCTCCCCTCCCCACCCCATTGCACAGCTGTCATCCTGCTTGATGAATGCCATAATCTGCATTTCTCCATATGCACTTTCCATTCCACTATTCTGAAGATGAAATATTCTACTCAAGTCTTCTAGACATGCTCTAATGGCCGGCCCAACTGCATTAAAGAGGACCGACTCTATTTCTGTTTTATTGATGACTGCTTTTTGGGGTTGTTAAAGGGCCTCTTTTATTTATATATTGTTAGTTATTTCTTCCTTTGTGCCAGTCAAAATGCATTCATGCCTTTTTCAGCGGTGTTTTGGAATGTTTGGAAGGGAGTCTGAGGTCCTTTGAGGTTTGGAGTTATTTTTACCCGCAGCAGTACCGGGCTGTTATCTCTGCAAAAAACAGTGATGGGTTTCTTGGAAAAGAGAAAAAAGATATATTCCACAATTTTTATAGCTTCCTTTTGATTATATTAAAACTAGAAAGGGTGATCTGTGATGAGAATACGTAAGATTTTTATGAGTTCAGAAATGCTCATTTTGAAAGGTTATCCTAGAGGCAGTATTATCAAGACTCATCTTTGGATTTGTCTCAGCTAATGGAGTAACTACGTCAGTACATGACGTAAGGCTAGAAAAGAAAGGTATTGGTTTACAGCTTTCTTGGTCCAGGTGAATAAGGATCACAGTGGCAGGTTTAACTAATCACCACCATCTAAATCAAGCTGAGAGCTGTTTTGCCTTTACCTGATTACCTGAAAGCACTCTCTGTTTAGAACAGAACAAAACCATCTGTTATTACAGTATTTGGTTACGGTTGTGTAATTTTACCCTGATTCCCTATGGTAAGCCTATTTTAAGTGTTTATATTTTAGATCTGTCGAGATGGTTTTTGCAGGAAATTGCGTACATGCGTCACTCGCCTGTGCATGTCTTGTCGTATCCTGCGTGTGTGGTGTGGGAGTGGCATAGGTTGGTTGTCACAATAAGCAAGAATGGTTGACATGGAGCCGCTAAATCTCGAACCTCCAGGGAATCACCCTTTTTAAAAAAAACAAACAGAGGAGGTTCTACTGGCAACAAGAGAACGCGACAGAGCTCGTAATAAAACAAGAATCAACATTGGCTTGGCTTTTCAGAGATGGCGAGAACTTAGGGATTTGAAATGTTGTAACAGCAACGTGGAAATAGTGTTTTTATTACTCAGCAGGTAAGTAAGGTATTTTATTGAACAGATAAATTGCCATATGTAGCTCTCTAGTTCATGGTAAAGCATTTGTAAAGGGTTATATTCATCTACATAGTCTCACATAGCCAAAGCACAACCAAAACAATGTTCTGCTGCAAAATGCATGCAGTTCTGTTTTTAAACGCTGTTTTTAAGGGCCAAAAGTTACATATTGTACCTTTAATATTAAAAAGCATATCCTAACATGTAATAACATTTTTAAATTATTAAATTTAATTATTTAATGAGTTGTGTATTGAACTGATGCCTAGGAGTAGCTGAGGTGCTAATGTGGGCAACACATGCTTGATTCTTGATAATTTGACTCTTTGTGTTACACAAAATAATATAATTTTAAAAAGGTACATATTGTCATGCTTCCACCAGGTTCGAATCTAGTGAGTGTTGTTTTCAGATCTCTATTTTCTCTCTCTGTCTCTCTCTCTGTCTCTCTTTGTTTTCTTTTCACTTAGTTCCCACTTGGCTATCCCAAAGATAAAAAGGCTGAAAAGAACAGTTGGTTCATTATGTTTCAACTCAACCATTGACCATTGAAACATTGGTGTCCCAATATCTATGGGACTGAGATATATAGGGCCTTGAAAAAAAAGATATCAAAAAGAAAGTTTATTAAGAAAGAGAATCTAGAAGGACATTAAGATATCTTGAATACTTCTTGAGTTACAGGCATGCAAACTTTGGAAAAGGAATATTTATGGCACTCAGACAGGTTTGTTATATGAGTTGATAGAAAAACACAAGATACATTTCTAGTTTTAACATTATTTGTTCTTCAGATATTCCTCTTCAAAAGAATAAAATATCAGCTGTGTGTAAAGTGACCCACATTTGGTTTTTGACCACTGAAAATATACAATTTACCAGTTACTTATGGAGCCGCATTAAGATCTCCATATCTATGGGATTGAACAATCAAGGGCCTTTAAATTGAAGATACCAAAAGGAAAGTTTGTTAAGAACCAGAATCTAAAAGGATATTAAGATAACTTTAATACTTCTTGAGTTATAGGCATGTAAACATGAGGCAAAAAAAAAAAAAAACCCCACAAGAAGTGCTTTTTGCCATTTTTGAATTGTCACTGTTGGCATATAATGAAACAAAGATAGCTAAAGCCAACAGATTTTACTAATAGACCTACCAATCTCTGTGTAAAAATAAAATAATGATGATGCCATCTTTCTAAAGTCATTTTTACACACCTGTAAATTGGCTCCAAATCTCAGGTGAAAATTGTCAAAAAAAAAAAAAAAAGTAAAGAAGATTGTTTTTATTTTTTAAATTTGTATTCATCAAAGATTCCTGACAAAAGAAGACTGGAGTAATGATGCAGAAAATTCGGCTTTTCCATCACAGGAATAAATTATATAAAATATATTAAAATAGAACATTTTAAATTGTAATATTATTTCACAATATTACTTCTATTACTTAATTTTTTATTAAATACATACAGCCTATGTGAGCATAAGATACTCTGTAGAGGACAGATGTCCAAATTTCACAGCAAAGACTAACCAGTAGGAACGTTGCCATGCTTTCTCCACAGATACAATATTGTAAGATGAAAGCCATTTCTTGGGGGATAAATGAAACATGTAGTCCCATCTGAATTATGTAAGAGGACAAAAAAAAAAAAAAAGTATTTTAGGAAGGCAATAGTAGGGCATGTTTTTGATGTGAAGCCTTATAGAGCATATATCCTGTAAACAGCCAGGCGCACAGAGTTTGTGGCTGTGCAGAGGCACCTAACCACTGCCCAAACAATGAGCACTCTGCTAATTCAGAGTGACTGTTCTGTAGCTGCATTTAATACACTCACTGCACTACCCAGAGAAAGTTTGAAAGATCTCTTGAGAATGGAAGTCACACTTTCCTCGAACAAAAGAGCAGCGAAGTGGAAGAAGACCCTGGGGTTCCTAAAGTTTTGCTTTGAAAACTGTGTATAGGTGAACTTTAATTTCCTCAGTGTCACCGGTGTAACTATGAGAAATGGCTATGCCTGAGCAATTGCCTTTAGGCCCTCCTTAATTGCTAACAAATCATTTTATTTCTGGAGTGATTCATGTTCTAAGGTAGTCGTTTGTAGAGTTGTAACATCTCCCATCTTGCTAAATTTAGATTGACTTGTCTGTTTTTTGCAGAAAGGAAGAAAACTTTGAAAGAACGAGTGTCTATCTATGAGAGCATGAAGGAACACAGAGTACATTTCTTAGAGTGGATTATGCAGTCTGTACTAGAAACTCAAGTGCTTGCGTAATAAGCCTGGAGACCTAGGCTGATGTTTCAAGAGTGATGAGGGGGGAAAAAAACATCGAATACAACAGTGCAATTCATATTCATATCGAAATTGGCTTGGTGTTGCTGAGAAACTTAAGCAAATAATTTGCATTTGATTGAAGCATATTTAATAATTTAATATTACATCTAAATCTTCAGAGAAATGTCACTTATTTAAATACACTCTGAAAAGGGCATCATTTCAAAACTGAAGGGCACATTTAAAATAATTTGAATTCTGTTTGACAGGCTAGACAGAATACAACCTCTCAGCAAAACTGATTCGTCTCTGGTTTCTAACAAACTGCCTATGCTAGCTTTTAATATACATTTTTATTTTATTTTATTTTATTTTATTTTATTTTATTTTATTTTTTTATTTTATTTTATTTTTTTTATTTTATAAATTGCCCATTGCATGAAAAGTAAGCCATGTAATGCCAAGTTAAAAAAGCCAAGTCATGCAAATGAATTTGCTGCATAAATAATTTGGTTGCAATCTTTCTATTTATGGCAGCGTTTCAGTAGAGATATGTTATTTGATGCAGAAATCTTTATTTCTGTGGAGTACATAGCCATTTTAGATTCAATTGTGCTTTTCTGTCTTGGCTTTGTGAAAACAGAAGTTTCCCCAGTAGTCTTTTTCTTTTTGTTAGTGTTTGTTCTTGTACAACATATTCAACAATGACCCACTTCCAGACTTTGATGTCAGAATCTCACAGAGCACAGAATGTGAATATTTAATATCCCTCATATTATCATCAGCTCTCTGCTGGATTTAACAATTTCATTACAAAAATGGTCTTTTGTTGGCATTGGTGGTTGCCAGAGAGTTACTATGGGGTTGCTAAGGTCTTCTGAGTGGTTGTTAAGAGTTGCCATTGTGTTGTGGGTGGTTACTTACTTGGTTATAAGTCTTGTAAGTTCTTTCAAGGAGGAAACGAGACATTTAGGTAATAAATAAATCAGAATAGTAACACTCAGATAAAGGTTGGTTCATATTTTAATGTCTAATAAGTTCAGTGCCCATAGGGTATCAGTCTAACATCTGCTGCTATTATGTAATATTTAAGGAGTTCAGCAGGAGTTTTGAGCAGCTTAAAATCTGTCATAATCTCTATTAATGCTCTCTTACCCCTCATTAAACATGTTCCATGCTGATACAGAAGTAACGTGAATGACATCTTTAAGTTCTGTTTAATGCATTAATATTTCTGTCACTTAAGCCACGTTTCCATCGAAATTACCCGGATCAATTTGTCCCAGGAAATTTTTCCCCCAGACCTGTTGCTGTCTGCATTTCCATCGCGGTCTAAAGTACTGTGAAGATTAGTCCGGTGACGTAGGACTGGGTGCGAAGTTCCAGTTCCCGCTGGATTTTGTCCTCCGCATATAAGCTTAATAAAGCCTGAACCTTCGGTCCATCGGTTTTTAAACTCCACTGTTGATTCAAATAGCAAACAACTCTTACTGCACGTACCGCAAAAGACTTTTAAAAATGGTGGTTGAAATAAAATGCTGCGTGGAGTCAACCAATCAAAATGTTGCATGAACTCAACCAATTAGCATGTTCAGCGCCCAAGTCCCACCCCCGAAAGTTCCTGAACTTTGAAAAAGTACTACCTTGCTAGCAGGGACTTTCTGAGGGGCAAATTTTTACATGGAACTTGATTTAGACCCTAGTCGCTGCGGTCGAAACACACCGAGTACCGAAGTCCATAGTTCCTGGGAAAAGTTCCTGCAGTGAAAGCACGGCTTTAAGGTTTTTTTTTTTTTTGAGGGCAAGATGTTTGACTTGTTTCACTGTTGAAGCATTTTTGAAATTTTAGATGCATAACGTTGTCAACTGTTAAGTTTTTTTTTTTTTTTCTTTGTCAACTTTGTTATCGTAAACATATTGTAATCGAAAGTACTGACCTGGCATAAAGAGCACAAAGAGTGTTCAATTTAAAATCACAAAAAAGCTGTCACTCATCTTAGTTCGTCGCAATCTCACAAAGTTCCATTATAATCAATTAAGCGGTCCACACAGCACAATGAATCTCTTTTCACATTGTCATGTCTACACTTTTTGCAAGCCATTTATTACAATATTATTACAGTATCAACTGAGGGTGCTCTTGCTTTCATTTGAGAGAACCGGGCCTGCCTCGGGCCCCCCCCCCATTTTGTCAAGAAATGTCACACCCGTTCCATTACTGCGAGTTTCAACACACTATTAACACAACTCAACCAGGCCTCATTCCTTTTATTTCGCATATGCCTTTGGCAGGAATTATTTAAATGAGGAATATTGTGACGTGTTTGTTCCCAGAAGAAAACTCATGACAATTGAGGCATTTCAGGGAGTTCAGAAACGGTGCTTACTGATATAGAGAATAACTCCCAGTTCAGGGAGACCGAGACGGCAGAAAGCGCATCTTGTGTGTTTTCTTTATTTTACAAAACCACAAAGTTTTTTTTGTTATTGTGAGTTTACACAAATTAAAGTAGACAGTAGAAATAGACCCTTTACAGTTTCAAATGATGATTTGTAAAATGTGCAGGGCTGGTGGTACTCCAGGACAGGTTTGAGAACCACTGCTGTAATCCATTGGACTTGTGTCTTAGCAAAGTCAGCTCCAATCCATTCTTTGATATTGTCTGCCCAGTTTTTCCTTGGTCTCCCTCTCCTTCTTGTACCTTCAACCGTGCCCTGGAGAATGGTTTTGGCCAGCCTGGAGGATCTGGTGCCACTGCAATTTTCTTCTTTTGACAGTTGCCAGGAGTTCTTCATAGGGCCCAGCATGCTGCCTAATGGGGTAGCACACTTCCTCATTGGTCACATGGTCTTTGTAGCTGATGCCCAGAATCTTTCGAAAGCATTGCATTTCCAAGGCCTGAATTTTCTTCTCAAGCTCAGCCGTCAGTGTCCACAATTCACATGCATACAGGAAGATTGAGATAACCAGAGCATGCATAAGTCACACACATTGGCTTCAGTCTGGCAAGTGCTGTTGTAGTCTGGGCTATCCTGGCCATAATTTCTGGTTTGGATCCCTCATCGAGTATCATAGCGCCAAGATATTTCAACTGGCACACTGATTGCAGGCACTGGTTCTGGATGGTTTAAATAGATGTCAGTAAAGGGTAAAAATGTTCAAGGGTTTTCTGTGATTTGTGGCAATAATTTGTGGAGATTATTTCAGTGGGTTCATCCATAAGGGAAGCAGTCTCTTAATGCTAAGTTTGTATGCAGGTATTGTACTGAATTTGCTTTTAAGCTGTAGTGTCCTTGATGTTCTGAAGGTAAGCAGTCACCCCTCTTGATGAAACTTTATTTCTTGCCCACCATTTTAATCAGCTAATTTACACACAGTGTGGTAATGCTTGGCTATTAGTATTGATAAAGGACTCCAGAGAGTGTGTGCTATGAATAATCAACTCAAACCAAAATGTTGCTTTTGTTTCACTGTTTTCTTTCCATGTAAGTTGGCCATAAATTTTCTTTTGTTTGCTCTGGACGTTCTCAAACCACAAGCAATTAGGTCATTCTGCAGAGGGACGGTTACCTGGGTGCCGTTGATGAAAGCTTAGATAATGCTTAAATATTGTTGACATGGAGAGGGCTCTGGCGAGCAGTTTCACATTTACCGTGACAATTGCATGTCATAAATGAAAGTGAGTCCATTAGCTGATAAGTTCAGCCCAGATTTATGGCACTTTAATATCTCCCTATGGGACAATAAAAGCAGGTGATCTAGCCGTGACAATGAAACCTGTAAAAAAAACCTAAAAAACCTTTTTTATTTTTTTATTTTTTTATTTTTTTTGACCCCTTTACCAATGTCAACAGCAATATCCTTTAGCAGCCTGCTTTAGTTTGTCAATATTTATTTACCATGACACTTTTCAATATCAATATCTTAAGTTTTTATTATGAGTGTTAAGCTTGAACATGGTTGGTAGAAGGAGACACCAATGGATGGTTGGTTAATTCCTAAATTAAATTCTTATACAATATTCTAAGCAATATTACGCTTTCTATTGTCCTGGAGATCTGTGTCCTGAGCTCATTGCTCGGGTGAATGAGTGAGTGTGAGACTTCAGACTGTTCTCTCTTGATCTAGGTCAGTGCATCTAGACAGGGCTGCCTGTCTGTCCCCATCACTTGTGTCATCTGTAGCTCTTGGTCTTCATCTTTCGCCTTTACTGCAGAATCTGCAAAAGAACTGTCAGGGACAGAGTCATGAAATGTTTACTCAAGGCTACTTTTATGCACTCTGCAAAATAAGCAGAATGCAATATGTATTGATTTTGTGTGGTATTCCAGCAAAGATGCTTAATGTCATTGTGTTCAAAAAGAGATATTAAAAGAATCAAACATGGACTGCTTAATGCTTTTGGGGAAGAAAACCTGGACCTCAGGGGAAAAATAAACAGATAAATGTATAAAATTAATTAAAAATATATTGTGCGCAAATTTAAGACATACAAAAGTCGTTCAAATGTTTCGTTCAAAAGTCGTTCAAATGTTTTTCTCCGTTTTTGAAAGTCTCTTATTCTCACTGACGTTTTTTTTCAGGATTCTGTGATGTATAGAAAGTTCAAAAGAATTTGAAATGGAAATCTTTTGTAACAATGTCTTTACTGTCACTTTTGATTAATGTAATGCATCCTTGCTAAATACAAGTATTAATTTCTTAAAAAAAAAAAAGTAAGTACCCCAAATTTTTGGAAGGTAGTGTATATGTAAAAACAACAACAACAAAAAAATGAAATGAAATTAAATGAGTTGAAATTAAAATATTTATTGCAGTTGAAATTCTTTAAATTAAATGCATTTTTCCCTTTCTTTATTCTAGGTTGAAGAAAAAGTCCCAGTCAGTGGACATCCCTGATGAGGGTTATGCTGGTTCATTTGTCAAAGACCTGCTGGCGTCACCCATCATACAGAATATGACCAGAACAGCCATTACTGAAGAAAAGGAGATCAATACCAGCAACATCCAGAAGGGTCGTAGTCCTCGACGTGGAGAGCTCAAGCGAGGTTATACCTTAGGTGCGTGATGTCTTCTTCAGTAACCCATCTGCCCAGATTTATTACGTTATAATCTGTTCTTAAGGAACAGATTTGAGTTTCCTTTGGCTTTCTTAGCAAAAAAGCTTATCTTGGGTTATTATTTAGTATTTTATCATTTCTATTGTATTTTTAGTATTGTAATCTCACTATGTGGTTTTTTTAATCTAAGTACTTCCTGATTTTAGGGTGTAGTATTACTTACTGAATGTGTTCAAATCGAATACATTAACATTAACATTAATATTGTCGTTCAGTGGAAAGGAATATTCCAGTGAGACTTATTAGTTATGCTTAATCCAGTGTTGGCACAGGAACTGGCAGGCCGGCCCTGTGGTAAGAGGAAAACAGATACCTTTGTGACTGTAATCAGAGGAGAAAAGAGGATCTCATCCCTCTGTGGACCCACACACAGACAGAGAGAGAGTAATTACTCCTGAGTTGCAAGAGATGCTCCAGCCTCTAGACTGGACAGAGAACCCTTATAGTAACAATAATGAACACACTTTAACCCTTTGACTGTTACTTACACCTTGATGAATCTGGTCATTTTAAAGGGTTATACTCAGTCTTTTAGTCTTTTTGAAAGATATACCCTACCGTTCAAAAGTTTGGGTGTTTTTGAAAGAAGTCCCTTATGTTCACCAAAGCCACATTTATTTGATCAAAAATAGCAGTAATATTGTTAGAATTTAAAACAACTATAATAATAATTTAAATGTAATGGCAAAGCTGAGTCTAGTCTTCAGGGTCATGTGATTTACTTGTCCAAAGGTAACCTTAAAGGGTTAGTTCACCTAAAAATCATTAATTACTCACCCTCATGTCGTTCCGAACCCGTAAGACTTTCGTTCATCTTTGGAACACAAATAAAAATATTTTTTGATGAAATCTGAGAGCTTTCTGTGCCTCCATAGATAGCCACACAACTGACACTTTGATGCTTCAAAAAGTTCATAAAGAGATCGTAAAACTAATCCATATGAATTAAGCAGTTTAGTCCAAATTTTCTGAAGAGACTCAATTGCTTTATGTGATGAACAGATTTTATTTAGGCTTTTATTCACATATAAACATTAATCAGCGAACATAAACCGAAGCTTAACCGAACCTGCTTGACGCGCGAGAACAAATCTCCTCCGGAAGCTCAAACGTGCTGCTTAACACACGAGAATGAACCTGATTGGTTCTTGAGGAAGCTCAAACATGTTGCGTAACACGAGAATGAACCTCATTGGTTCTCGCACGTCAAGAAAACATGCTTGAGCTTTCATTTACCACAACTGATGTGTGAGTTGATGAATGTTTATATGTGAATAAAAGCCTAAATTCAACCTGTTCATCATAAAAAGCGATTGAGTCTTTTCAGAAAATTTTGACTAAATTTCTCAATTCATATGGATTAGTTTTACGATCTCTTTATGAACTTTAAGCGTCAAATTGGTAGTCGTGCGGCTGTCTATGCAGAGACAGACATCTCTCAGATTTCATCAAAAAAGATCTTCATTTGTGTTCCGAAGATGAATGAAAGTCTTACTGGTTTGGAACGACATGAGGGTGAGTTATTAATGACAGAATTTTCATTTTTGGGTGAACTAACCCTTTAATAGTCGTTCTACCATCTTTTTCTCTTGTCTCTTGTAAGAAATACTTTTTTCAAGTTTTCTTAGCAAAATATAGCCTCACTTAGTGTTTGCCATCTTTGTGGTGAATGAAAAATGTTATGTTTTAACACTTGGCAAGTATCAGCCTCACTTTGCTTCACCACTATCAATTTCATTAGAGCATAATGAGGAGACATTTTCAAAAATGAAAATCCATTTGAACTATTTGTGGGGATTGATCTAAAGAAAAAGATAATACATTGTTAAATTCCAAGATGGTGGAAAGTCTAGTTGGGCTGCAAATTGAAACCACCTTACTCTTTGATTCCCTGGGTCATGTAAAGTTCAGAAGACTTTCTAGACCAAACAGTTTGAAAGTTGCTAGCAGAAGAATATTTTGCAAGTTATTTCACCATAAATAATGCACTGTTATAACAAAAACGTCTATTGAATATCCACTAGTCTTGCTCTTTCAAGCTCTTTTCAAGCCTCTTCTGATCTTTTGAGTACGACTACAAATAGCCATGATGCATCATGCTTTCTAATGGCCATTTTAGGAGAACTGGCTGTTGTGGTGGTGAATAAACGCACTCATACCCTCAGGTGAGCATGTAAATGTACATTTGTGTGTTGTTTTATACCCAGACAGCTACACCATAAGCTCAGTTAACCTTGTGAGCATGCAGTAATTACTTCAGCAAGATTTTTCCCAAAGGACAGATACTGGAGGTATTTTGTGACATCCCAGCGTCGCTTCCATTACGGCTAATGTTTCTCATTTTTACCTGCGGGGCAGGGTCGACGGCAGCCTGAGGCTTCAGTTCAGTCTCCTGTGACTGATGATGCAGTTCTGCTGTTAGTTCTCCAGCAGTCGGGTGTCTCTCCCAATTAACTATCTGTGGAGAAGATCTTTTAATCAAAGCCCTTTGATCAGATCTCTGCCGGACTAGTGTACTAGATGCCATAAGTCAGACTAATTAGGCTGTTAATCATGGTGATTTGTTCGCTGTCTTCAGCAGCATCACATCAGAGTTCATATAAATGCCTTTTATAAATGTTTCAGCAGTAAGTGTGGCTTAGATATAGAATTTTCCTTGAGGCCTTACTAATTTGTACATGTTCCTAAATGTTGTTCTTGCATCTAATGGAACTGGCTGTTCTATGAACATGAGTGATGCAATCAGTATATTTGTTGTCCTGAATGCTTTCTGTCCATTTTCAGAAACATCAAGGGTTAAAAGAAAAAGCACAGTGCGGCGTTCTTGGCTTTTAAAGGCTTTTATAGCTGTGTGTGTGTGTGTATTGGAGATTGAACCTCACAGCTCAGAATTAGCTCTCGTATGTAGCTCCCTCACAACCACACATACACACTCACAAAAAGTAATCTTCTCAAGTGAAGTGCAGTAGACGCAGAGCTTCTGTAGGAAAACAGTAAAATAGAGTGGAGGGAAAATGGGAGTTACTTTCCCATACACAATCTTCAGTATATGTCATATAAAATATGTTGTTTGTTTTCTCTCTGCATGATATTGTGAAAACTTATGGACTTATTTATATACTTTATACCATATTTATATACTGTATCAGATACAGTATATACGTATACGTATATACATAGTATATACACTCACTGGCCATTTATTGGATACACCTTGCTAGTACTGATTTGGACCCTTTTTTGCCATCAGACCTGCCTTAATTCCTTGTGGCATAGATTCAAAAAGGTGCTGGAAACATAGCTCAGAAATTTTGGTCCATATTGACATGATAGCATCACACAGTTGCTGCAGATTTGTTGGCTGCACATTCATGATGCGAATTTCCCATTCCACTACATCCCAAAGGATGGATTTGAGTATAGTAAACTCATTATCATGTTCAAGAAACCAGTTTGAGATGATCTGAGCTTTGTGACACAGAGCGTTATCTTGCTGGAAGTAGACGATGGTACACTGAGGTCATAAAGGGATGGACATGGTCAGCAACAATACTCAGGTTGGCTGTGGTGTTTAAATGATGCTTAATTGGCCAAAGTTTGCCAAGAAAATCTCCCCCACACTATTACACCACCACCAGCCTGAAGCATTGATACAAGGCAGGATGGATCCATGCTTTCATGTTGTTTATGCCGAATTCTGACCCTACCATCTGAACATCACTGCAGAAATCGAGACTCATCAGACCAGGCACATTTTTTTTTTTTTTTTTCCCCAATCTTCTTTTGTCCAGTTTTGGTGAGCTTGTGCAAATTGTAGCCTCAGTTTCCTGTTCTCAGCTGACAGGAGTGGCACCAGTCTGTCTTTTGCTGCTGTAGCCCATCTGCTCCAAGATGTTCTTCTGCAGACCTCGGCTGTAACGAGTGGTTATTTGAGTTACTGTTGCCTTTCTATCAGCTCGAACCAGTCTGGCCATTCTCCTCTGACCTCTGGCATCAACAAGGCTTTTTCGAACCACAGAATTGCCGGTACCTGGATGTTTTCTCTTTTTTGGACCATTCTCTGTAAGTCCTAGAGATGGTTGTGTGAGAAAATCCCAGTAGATCAGCAGTTTCTGAAATACTAGCACTAACAACCATGTCACGTTCAAAATCATTTGAATCACTTTTCTTCCTCATTCTGATGCTCAGTTTGAACTTCAGCAGATCATCTTGACCATGTCTACATGCCTAAATGCATTGAGCTGCTGCCATGTGATTGGCTAATTAAATATTTGAGTTTTTTTCATACAGTTTAATTTATTTAAATGAATTACAGTTAGTGACATTAATATAAAATATGAAATAACCAACAATTTGCATTACTTATTTTCTTTGAGGTTTTTATTGAGGTTTGGAAACTAATGGGTTAACTATTTTCAGACACTACTAAGATGAGCCAGCAGAGGGTGTATTAAACTTGCAGCAAGTAACATATTAATTAATGTAAACAACACTGGTTAATCAATGTTTTAAACTAAATTTTAGTTTTTTTTCTATTCTGTAATAAATAATGCTATTGTTTTAATGTGTACATTATAATTATTGTTGTTTTTGTTATTATATTATTATTATTATTATTATTAATAAAATAAAATAAAATAAATAAAAACAACAAAGCTTCACGGACATGCTTGCCTGTTGTTGACTTGCCTTGTGATAGAGGAAAATGTGACCTACTTTTCCCTTTTCCAGGCATCATGCCAGCTGTCAAAAGTTTTAGTCAAGATTCAAGAGTTCAAAATTCCTGGCTAAAGCAGCATAACACAAATGAAAGAGCTTGTCTTCTCGTATTTGAGTACATTTTTTATTTTCTTAATTGATTTTCGTTGATGTGGCTGCAAGCATGTTCAAGACCGGTATGTAGTGGAGCTGTTTAAACGATGCATTTAAATGTTATTTTGCAGCTCAGCAGGATTGCATGGCATACATTACAGATTTATTGCAGAAGCAAAGTGAGGCTGCTATGTGCAAGGATAATTTGACTCGATATATGAAACACAAATCTAAACTTGCCAATGGATTTGTTTCTCATTTGTAGATTCACTAAAAGTGATTTATCCTGATTCCAGGCTGACTGTTTTCTTGTTGTAATAGATGTCCTCCTTTAGAATATGCCGATGATTTGAGCAAACAAATTGAGGATCTGCTTAAATGTGTGAAACATGGGAAGATTTGTTTTATACTATTGAGTACATTTCAAATGCTTGGTAACATTTTTGAAGCATGTTTTAATATGTGTGGTTGCTAGGGTATTCTGGGCGATTACATACCAAGTTTATATTTGATTTTTATTTTATTTATTTATTTAATTTTAAACAGGCTTATAATAAATCCAGATACCTTCTACCTCTTTTCAACAATAATCAATCTCCATTCTTAAAGCAATTGAAAGCTGTGGAGCCACTCAAGATCGAGTTGATTTGAGTAACTCATGCAATCCTGCAGCCTGGGAGTGAAGGGAGTGACAGACACTTTGATTGACAGCAGTTTATAAATCCATGTAATGACTCCAGAGTCCTGCTCCACTTCCCTGTAATGTGACAGGTGATAGGAGGAGACAGCAGACTGCTGAGTTGGTGTTTCTCACAGCTGACCTTAACACTTTTCAACCCTCCCCGCTTTTGTCTCCATGCAGCGAACCTGCGAGAGAGCAGATGCAGCAGTCCAGAGTTCATATGCAGACATAAATCTGTTTTTTAAAAGTGTTTTTTAATCTGCCTTCTTAAAATGTAAGAATCATTATTTAGACGGCCATATCCTCCCTCTAGATAAACATTTGCCAGCCTGACACAATGCATATTGGTAAAATGAAAGCCATCAATTCCCTTATTTTAGTGATACCAGTTACTTTTCTACAGCAAATAGTAAATAAAAAGATCATCATGTAATTCCAAGCAGTATGCTGTTTTGGATGTGGATGGTGAATCAATTTTAGACGATTTATTTCTTTAATAGGTAATTTAAAAGCTACAATAATGCCCCCCTAAAAAGGCCGCAATGTTCAGTCATAATTTATGTATACATTACTATTTTCCACCCTTCTCTGATCCTCAGAATTAAACAGGCTGTTTTTGCTAATGTACTATTAAGACTTCTCTATGTAAATTACCTCTGTCATGATTGGTTGCCTTCTGCATAATGGCGTATTTCACGCTTCTGTTTATTAGGGTGGGTCAAGTTGCTGAATACTGAGCATGCTCATGGTTCTGACATCATAACCATGACAGTTTTGGTAAGGCCATTTTTCACCTTAGTATTCATCTGGAAGTTCTTGAAAGTTTGTGTCTAAATGGTGCACTGAACTGAGCAAGTAAAATCCTTTTTTTCTTATATCTGGTCCCTTTAAGGCTTGGCTTAAACTGCTGGCCCTTGCAGTTTCATTATAATGGGACATTTATGAGACAAAAGGGACACCATAGAGTAAATTGGCCTGCATAAGTCGTGTTTTAATGCGCATGCTGTATCCTCAGCACCTCCCAGCCTCTAGCTCAGGTACTTTGACAGAGGAGTCCCTGGGGACTCATTTGGGTTGAAGTGTGCAGCTGGCATTTCAAACAGTCCTGGTACGCTGTCTTTACATCAGGCTTACACTGAGTAAGAATGACTTTAATTGGCACTCCAGCTTCCTTTAATCTTTGAATAACGAAGAACCATTTGAGGCTGGCGAGTTGGAAGGTATATCATCCCTTGAGTAGTCTTTTGATGAGAATTAGTTAGTTTTGCACACTCAGCCTAGTTAAGAGATGTTCTTTCTTATACTGTGAATATAGCAAATAGTGATAGCAGTGATTATTTACTTTTGAAGAACTTGTAAGTTTAATTTTTATGTTCCCTCAAGGCAGGGCTATACGTTAATTTTTTTTGCACATCGCACTGGTGCTATAGAGGTCGTAAACTTTGTAGCACAGGCCACACAATTGTAGCACGGGTTAAAAACGTCTGTTACCAGCTCTGAAAACAACCACAAGTAGTGCAGTTCAACACTTAAACAGGCACGTGACCAATAAAGGACATTATGTTCTATACAGGGCATACCAAGAAATGTTTTCAGACAAACATTTTATTAATTTGCCAAAAATGGCAGACTGCAGGAATGTAACACCTCTTGCTTAACATTAAGTCAGTTTTGTTTACATAGCCCCAAATCATTTATCTCAATCCAAACAACAGCAACATTTAAAAAAAGCATTATTTTTCCTTTTTTTTTTTAAAACCCAAAATAGGGGGTTGTGACTGGGAGCAATAATGAGTACACGCATGTATCATGTCTTTTTCATACTCGTAGCTGGAGGGTGCCCTAGGGCAGAAACTCCACAAGTGAGACTCATAGAAGTCATAAACCTTATGACGTTCCAGAAATGCCTCCAGCTCTTGCTAGCAGAATGAAACACTGATAGAGACGTTTTGACCAATGAAACATGAAGACAATAAACATATGATTGCGATCTGTGTTCTTCTAGACATCTCAGGTATTTTCATAAGAATAAAGTATATTTAATGCAGTGCTAATCGACATAGCCTTTATCACTGAAATATAATACTGTAAAATAATACCATTTCTGCCTCATTCTATGATGAGAAGCCACATCAGATCACAAAAGAGTCATTTCAAACACTTGACTGACGCTATGAAGTGAGTTTGGAGTAAAAGCATGTCATTAAGTGATCTCTTTTGTTGGACAACAGGTTTGTAAACGCATCTCATTACAAGTTTGGAACAGTGTTTGGCGCGTGTTGCTTTTTCAAATGCATATTATAAGCAGTGTTGGGGGTAACGCATTACAAGTACCATGAGTTATGTAATCAGATTACTTTTTTCAAGTAACTAGCAAAGTAACACTTTACTTTTAAATTTACAACAAAATATCTGGCCATGTAAACATGATGCTTATTGCTAATCTAGACTAAATGTAAGCATTTACTCATCTCATTTACAGATTCAGTATTCCACAAAATGAATAAAAACAGTGAAATGCAAACTCAGAATATTACCCAATTCTGCAATAATTAAATATGTTAAAAGACACAAATATACTTTATGTATAATCTCACTTTATTAACCAATGTCTTTGCTGCTGACCTTCGATGATCCAATTCAACAATACTAACAAGCAAAAATGACTTTGATCTGCGACAAAAAAAACCAAACCAACAAAACAAAGCAATGACAAAAATGTAGAAGCGTGTACAGGTGTTAATTTGCATTTCCTTCAGCCTGAGGCTTATTCATTTTTACACTGTTGGTGTGAATGGGCCTTAACATTTGCCAAAAATAGAACTTTTGTGTTTGTTCTTTTGTTATAAAAAAAAACCACACAAAAAAATCAAGCAAGCCCAGCCCAGTTGAGAAAAAGTAACACAAAAAGTAATCTAAAATTACTTTCCATAAAAAGTAACTAAGGAAAGCAATATTGTAATGCATTACTTTTAAAAGTAACTTGTTCACAGTGCACTTTATCATGAAACGCACTGTGCATATATTTATTTAATTGAAACTTTACAATTTCATAATTGCACTAAGCCAAATCACGATTTCAGTTTCAGTTAATCATGCAGATCAACCTTACACAAAAAAGCACACAACAAACACTCACATCACACAAACAAGCTCCGTCTCACACACAAAACTGTGTTGCATGTGTGCTACTGAGGTCAATTTGCACATCGCACAGATCGATATTATATGTCGCACTGTACAGCCCTGCCTCAAGGTCAGTATGAATTGAATGTTCAGCTCCCAGATAAAGGCGATCAGGAATGCTCAATTCTGCTGAATCTCACCTGTTGTATCCCAACAGCTTGTACTTTTCTAGGCGAGCGTGATTAGTTTGTCTAGGGTGAATTGTAACTAAACTCCACAGGAAGCCTGTGCCAAAGCGGACACCTTCCATTCTCACCCAAAGACCCTTCACCCCCGTCGGCGAGCGTCTGTGAAGGCATCTGCTCGTGGGTATCAGTTAGGGAACCATTTCCGCCACTGTTGGGAACCTGCTTCTAAAAATAACCCGTCATGGCCGAAGATGCCAAGATAATAAGAGGCTCAGAGCAGTGATTTATTGTCCTGAACAGATAGCAAGGGGAATGGCTGTCAGTTGTCCTTTAGACCAGTGTTTGTGGGCTGCTTGTGTCAACTGTAAATTCAGGTTTTGGTATACACCACTGTTCAAAAGTTTGGGGTCAGTAAGACTTTTTTTTTTTTTTCATTCAGCAAAGTGCATTAAAAAGAGAGAAGATGCATTAAAAGTGACAGCAAAGACTTTTGCATTGTTACAAAAAACAAAAAATCTATTTCAAATAAATGCAGTTCTTTTGAACTTTCTGTTCATAAAACAAATCATAAAACGTTTCCACAAAAATATTAAGCAGCAGAACTGTTTCAACATTGATTTAAATAAGAAATGTTTCTTGGGCAGCATTCAGTATATTAGAATGATTTCTGAAGGATTGTGTGACACTGAAGACTGGAGTAATAATGACGAAAATTCAGCTTTGCCATCACAGGAATAAATTACATTTTAAAATATATTAAAATAGAAAACAATTGTTTTAAATTGTAATATTTCACAATATTACTGTTTTATTTTTCATCAAGCCTTTGTGAGCAAGAGAATTCTTTCAAAAACCAATCCCAAAATTTGAATGTAAATGGTCTTTTTTTTTTAATGCAACAGAATCTGCAATTCATAAATAATACAGAGAAGTTTGAAAAAAACAAACAAAAAACAAACAAACCCAAAGACATTTTTTATATTGTGCAGAGTGTTTATTATTAGTATATGACTAATGACTTTGTTCACATTTTCTGCACTGACTTTTTGGCAAAATCTGTGGTAATTCTGTGGAATTGGTTTAGACATAATAAAATATTTTAATCATCAATATTTAATGAATGAACAGACAAGGGGAAATGGGACTTGTTCAGTTTTATGAATGACATGCATTCTAGTTTTGCAGAAATCAAAGATACAGTGTTTATTCTGTAACTAATGAGTTATGTTTTGTTATAGATATATTAGTATTTTTTCAACTATGGCCACTTTCGGCCATGTGGGCTTTTTAGAAAATACATTTTTAGAAGACGTTTAGCACTCATAGACTAGTTTATTTAATCTGTTCGACTCCATTGTCTTACATTTTAGCTAATTTAATAAAATTTTTGCATAATTTAACAAAATTACAGTTTGATTGGAAATTATGCTCTGTAAAAAGTTTTTTTTTTTTTTTTTGCATAGCAAGAGTTGCATAGCTTAGAACAGGGGTATTCAATTAAAGTTCCAAGAAGTCCAGTCTCTATATTTCCTTCCCAGTAGAGGTCCGGACAATACTTTTTTGGAACAGTTATACATTTTCATCGGGGCAGCCACAGTACTTTGTAAAAGAAAAAATTAATGTGGCGCTTTAGCAGGAGAGAGAAGCAATGCGGACTGAGCGAATAAGGGCTTGAACGAAGCGGGTTTGACTCTAGATAAAAATATTACATAATGTAGCGCCGAAAAATCATTACTGTAAACGACACTGAGCACTTGTGGTATATGCCGCTCCGTTGTTTTGACGTGCTGCTCACTTTAAACTGTAGAAACGTTTAAATGCCGCAATTATGCCCGGATGGAACCAAGCCGGGTCCGGAACCGGACTGCGGTCCACCATTTGAATACAGCTGATTTAGAACTTGTGATAATTCATGTTTTTTAATGATGGATTTTTATAGTTGAAACTAAATTGGAGTGTTAGGCAAGGAATGTTTTACTGCACTTTTTACTTTTGCATTATTTTATATTTACATAATTTATTTTTACATTTTTTTCAAATACATTATACATAAAAATAATAAGGAACCACAACACTGTGACAGATCGATAAACTTCAAAACAGAACGATTCACTGTTAAAAATAAGATCAATGAGTCATGACAACATATGTTTTTCTATTACTTTAACTCATCAAAATAATGACTTGTACAGCCAGTTTGATTATACTTAAGAATGTAAGGCAGCAATTTAAGTTTTTAAGTTGAATTAGGGCATCATTTTATAGTGTAGAGAGAGACAAAATCAGAAAACCATTGAGAATGAAGATGATCACAATATAATTTCTTTTTAATGCTGTTAAGTGCAGATTTTAATCATCCAAACATAAATCACCCAAATGCAAGTGTAGTTTATTTTATTAGGAAGGCCAAAATAACAGAATCAAATCTGAGTGCTATAAACTCTCAGACGTTCACATATGGAATCAGCCAGCAAAGTGCATTGATCCCCACACAAGTATGCTCATAAAAATGACATTATAACGATTCATAAAACATCTCTACTGTTTAATGGCATTTTCTTGTCGCCAGGACACTTAGACCCACAGGTCGAGTCTGACGTCCCAGTAGACCGGTGTATCCAAGCACACAGTGATAGCCGAGAGCCACTCCCCTGTGTGCGGGCAGGCGGACTAACTGGCCGACTGGGCTGCAAGCTTCCTCTCTCTCTCTCTGTCGCTCCGCGGCTGGTGCTAACGGACGAACAAACGCAAGGGGTGGGGGGGGAAACAGACCGTGCGGAGCACAGAGGAGATGAGAAGAGAGAGGAGGACCATGACTAGCGTAACCCGCGCTCTCCCTCGTTTACTTTCAGACACCGGGCAGAAAAAGAGTGCACTGGAGAGGAAAGATGTTCGGAGGATATCCTTCCAGAGGCCCAAAGGCACCATGGAGTATGTGGTGAGTAGTAGGTGTTTTCTGTCTGATCCAGGTGGCTCTGTTTACATAATGCACCGGTGTGTGTGTTTGTGTGCTTGACTAAGGATGAGTGTGTGTACACAAAGCCGCATGTATGTAATTATGTTTGGGATGGAAATGTGTGCTTGCACATCAGGTATGATTCATTCACTCTGCAGAGCTGTTAGTATGTGCTGCAGGAAAGACTTTAATTGCTGTTGTTCATGGTACGGTAGTTTACCTGCTGTCTTTTTGCAGCTGGGAAGCAAGGTGTTGTGACAGGAAAATATGTACCACACAAAATAAAATGACTCTATATTAGGAGATTGTGTGATATCTTATTGTGTGAGCATTTAAAGTCTTTTCAGAAACATGCCTTTCTCCTGCCTTTATTATTTTAAATGATTTGAGAGAGAGAGAGAGAGAAAGAGAGAGAGAGAGAAAGCGAAAGCGAGAGAGAGCTTTTTCATATGCTCTTGAGATGACCTCAAATCAGGTGGTGACTTTCTCCATGGTAACAGTGGCATTGCCGGGGATGCTGGGAGACGAGGTGGCAGCTGACTGGTGCTTCTGTCATCCTGCTACCTTTTAGCCAAACGTTTAAGTGCCTGGTATAGAGTTTTATTCAGAAAGTCTGTGTGTATACATACAGCACATGGATTTTATTTTATTTTATTTTTAAATTTTGTTTATATGTAGTTTATTTTTTTAGATATATATTTTGTGAATTTAGTTTATTTTATATCAATTATATCATTGATTTAAACAAATATTGAAATTAGATAATATCACCAGATAAGATAATATACTGTTATTTTAGTATAATTTATTTCTATTATTTATTTTTTAATATTTTGTATTAGCTTTGATTTTTATATTTTCAGTTTTCATTTTAAATTTTTGTTTAATTTTTAGTAGTTTTGTTAGGTGCTTCTGTCATTTTTAAGAGTTTTAGTTCTTTTTGAATATTACTATTTAGGGTTTTATTTTATTTTTATATTAATATTTTCATTTAATTTATTTCCAGTTAGTAATTTTTGTGCTTCAACTTAAACTGTTCAAATTTCAGTTAGTTGTCAAGGCAACATTTGTTATTTTCATTTAGTTTTTAAGTTTTTCATCTAATGTTTACATTTTACTTTATTTCAATTAATTATGTTAAATTCAAGCTTTCATGTGAGTAGTAAAAGTTTTATAATATACTGTATGATATCAGTATCAAAAACTAGATTTTTTCATTTTATAGAGGAAAAAAATGTGAGTGGTACCCTTTCAAAACTAACTGCTTGATGCTTAAGGAGTGGTGTGTGTTTGACAAGGTGTTTCAATGCAGTTGCTAAGGCAATCAGGGTGGTTGCTAGGTGGTTGCTATTCTCTATGAATTTCTCCCAGGCTTTGGTCCAGTCTATAGTATTGTTTTGTTCATTTTCATCATCCATCAGGAGAAAATCATCTAATAACATGGGAAAGTAATAGCTCTCCTCTCCTCAAAATGATAGTCTCATTCGTGTCTTTAGCACAAACGGTGCAAGTTACATGCCAAATTTTAATACTTGGGATTGGGTTATCAATTTCAACCTTTTATATATTCCCTGGTCACTGAAAAAGTTGGTATGAAACTGCTATGAAGGGATTAAAAATAATTACGTTTTTGTAGCTGTTACTGTTGCCGTTTTGTAACCAAGCCCCCACCTTTCTCTTTCTTATTGTCAGTGTTGTGAAACCGTACACTTTCCCTCTGTAATTGTACACCCTAATATCCACACTAACCAATCATAGTGATTTGTGGCCCTGTGACCACAGAGATTGATGGGCTTAATCAATCAATGCTCTTAGAGCTACACAGCGACTGTACTTCATTCCTACGGTTGTGATGAGATCCATGTACCTCATATGAGTTTTCATTCCATAGCAGATATTAGAAGTGGGGTTCGCACGTGGATAGAAGATTTGATGAAAAACTATTGCTTGTTGAAAAAGATATCTTTTGAAATGGACAGTTTATTATATCCAAACTATATGAAACTTATACACACACACACACACACACACACACACACACAGATAAACAAACATATACATGAACAGAAGATTAAATATATATATATATATATATATATATATATATATATATATATGCAAATGTGTGTGAAACTCATCAGTAAACTCAGGGTCCCTCTGAAGGATATATTGAATGCAGACGGAGAGATGGCCCTCAATTATTTATGTCCGGCTGTTGGACTGTAAGCGATACCCAATGAGAATCAATGATTTGGATCAGGTGACTGAGTGATCCGGAGATCTGAGATCCTGCCACCTGGGGATTTATCAAAACGTACAAATGTGACATCTTGCCACTGCAACGAGCCATCAGAGGATGAATTCCTCATTGTCGCCATTGCAGTAAACACACTCATGCATCATGCAATATGAAAGCGCTTAATTATAATTTGTCTCGAGATAATGACTGAATTCAATGAATGCTTTTTTTTATGGTATGTCATTTCTATAGGTGTTATGTTTCTATAATGTTTCATCAAATCACGTCTTTTGTGGCATAACGATGCTTTTGTTTTTATTGGGTGAGATCTTTTTAAAGCTTTTCAGACTCAGTGGTCATCATGAAGCCAGCTCAATACGTCCCTCTGTGCTCTCTTTTGTGTGTTTAACCTGACATTTAGAGATTCTTGAATGCTATTTGCAAAGCATACAGTCATCTCCCCATGGCACTGAAGGACAGATATTGTATCTTGAGAGAAGGTTAGCGCTCTTCAGCTACAATCAAACCACGTGCTTCTAAGCAAGTTTGAAAGATATTGATTTAACACCTGGTGAGTTAGAGCTTGCATAAAAGCTGTTTTGTTATGTATCTTAGTTATCTGATTTTGGACATAACCATTAGGTTTTAATGGGCAAAATCACATTTAAACTGGTTGGTAGCTGTGGGTTTATTCATTTAGACTTATACAGTTAGATTTTTATTGTGTATTTTACATATGCTACATACTGGGTGACACTGGATGAATGTAGCAGTTACAAAAATAAAATAATGCTGTGTTTTCGTTTTAATATTGCACTTTTTTCAGACGGATAAGAGAGAAAGGGAACTTTAATTTTAGATGATGTGTTGTGTTACAAGTGGACGTCTCATAAAATGCGTTGGTCGGTTTTCACAGGGGCCTTTTTTTGTTGTTCCAACAGATTCAAATGCTTAGTCAGCCGTGTTACTTGGAAGCTGATGTCTTCATTTTAGAACTTTTCTTTAGCTTATAAAATGATATCTAACTTTTGTTTTTGTGTGCCTCAACTCTAGGTGGAGTCCCGGGACACACTCAACAGCATTGCGTTGAAGTTTGACACGACTCCTAACGAGCTTGTCCAGCTCAACAAACTCTTCTCTCGCGCTGTGGTCCCTGGCAAGGTACTGTATGGTGTTGTAATTTTTAGAGCAGATGGTCTCTATGTCCAGCTGAACTCTCTTCCAGTTAGGGGTGGACGATATGACCAAATTCTTATTTCACGAAATGAGAAATTTTATTTCATGATAAGGATATATATCTTGTGATAGTTATTTTGTGTTATCTCATTTCTGTTATTAAAAATAAGAAAAAAAGAAGCAAATTACAAACAATAGGAGAAATACAATATAACAGAAATATGAATTAAATTTAAAGTTTTTCAGGTACAGTAGGTGTATTTAAAGTGATAGTTCACACAAAAATGAAAATTATTCCAGGTTTTAACTCACTCTCAAGCCATCCTAGGTGTATATGACTATCTTCTCTCAGACAAACACAATTGGAGTTATATAAAAAAATATCCTGGCTCTTCCAAGCTTTATAATGGTAGTGCTAACGATTTTGAAGCCCAAAAAAGTTCATCTGTCCATCATAAAAGTAATCCACACAGCTCCAGGGGGTTAATAAAGGCCTTCTGAAGTGAAGCTGTGGGTTTTTGTAAGAAAAATATCATTATTTACAACTTTATAAACTAAAATAACCAGCTTCCAGAAAACATCTGTACGCAACTTCCTACTTACGGCGGAAGCAGAAGCTCTGACGTGACACATGATGTATTGACAAACGCGGAAAGGATAGAGCAAAACAAAATACGGGTCATCCAGTCTAAAACAAGAATTTTTTAACAGAAATGTCAGAGGATTTCGATATAAGAGAAGAGGAGCTTGGGTTTGTTGCCCAGCCCTGGCAACTGCGAGAGGAGTCTACTTTTTTTTTTTTCTTACAAAAACCCATCGCATCGCTTCAGAAGGCCTTTATTAACCCCCTTGAGCCGTATGGATTACTTTTATGATAGATGGATGCACTTTTTTGGGCTTCAAAATCATTCACTACCATTATAAAGCTTGGAAGAGCCAAGATATTTTTTAATATAACTCCGACTGTTTTTGTCTGAAAGAAGATAGTCATATACTTCTAGTATATCATGGGATAATTTTCATTTTTTTAACATGTAGATAGAATTAGTATATAAATTTTGCATAGTACGGCAAATATTGCATAGTCTTCACCTTATGAATTAAATCTAAAATGTATTCTTATTAAAGCTAAAAAAAAGTTATTCAGTCTAGAGTAGTAAGTTATTTTCTCTTTTGTTTGATTCACATTAATGACAGAGCAGCAGGTAGGTTTATTAGGCTGCTGCCACTTTTTTTTAGACCAAACGCACGGATCCATTATACTGATACACATCTGTTTACTTTCACTTGAGATATAACCGGCTGTGTTTACATGAATACTCCACACGATGGGCATTTTGACATAATTGCATGTGTATTCAACCATTCAAGCGCAATCAGACGTGAAAGAGAACTGAATTTGTGATCACCTGCTGAGAGACGTGGCTTTCAGTGTCAGTCAGCCCGTGCACCGCATTGAGTTCTTTTTCACTTCTTATTGTGCTTATTAACTCTTTTTAACATTGTGCATGTCCCAAATTCGCTATTTCGCTGTTCTTTTTCAGGATTTATTGCGCTTATAACTCTTTTTAACATCAAGATCGTCCCGCTCTTTATATTCTCATTCATGCATTTCATCACTCTGAAGTGTCAGTAGTGCTATATATTGCAAAAAATAGCAAAATCTCTAACGATAGACATTTTATACCGTGGTAACTACATATATCGTCATACTGCCCAGCCCTACTTCTGGTCAGTTGCTTTTCCCAGTATCTAGTGTTGTAAGTGTAAGGTGAAAAATGTGCCACTTCTAAAATTTCAAATGCCTTTTTAAGTAGCAAATTCATCTTGGTGCCTCCACAGTTTCGCAGTAATGAGCAGAGATATTGTGATCCTCAGGGTGAGAACTGGAACCATTTAAAACTGGGAAAATGTCCTGGGTAAAAGTGGCTTTTATAGAAGAATATATGTTCTATTTGTTCAGTAAATAACTTCAATGCTGAGTTCTGAATAGTAATTCATGCTCTCTGCTTTCTTATGTCATTTGGTTTTGTTGGAGATCAAACTATTTGTCTGTTTGTTTTCATTCACTAATTTCATTAGCCCGTTTAATTTTACTTCGCTAAATACTAAATGCTGTTTGCATGTGAGATGATATAAATCTAAATTGTGTTTGTCTTGATCTTTAGGTTCTGTATGTCCCTGACCCAGAATACATCTCCAGTGCAGACAGCTCTCCCTCCCTCAGTCCCATCAGCCCCCTCTCCCCCACCTCTTCAGAGGCTGATCTGGAGAAGGCCACCACAGTAAGTGCCACCTCAATCTTCATCCACAGCTTTCAGGGGGATCGTATAGTGGGAGGACAGGCTTATGCTTGTCCTTTATCATTGTTTAAATTGCACAGGTATATGATTAAATGATTTTGGATGTCAAGGTCTGATCAGTTTCCCACAACTTGTTACTCAAGCAAGAAGAATTGCTTTTTATATTGTTCACTGCACATGCTTTTTGACCCTTGAGCATGCATTGTTTTATGTGCCTTTCTATTGTGAAGTCCAAAAATCTTTTAGCTCATTGTGGTGTATAAGCATATTTTTCCATGATTTGGAACAGGGATGGGGGAATTCAATAATCCATGTAATAAGTTGGGTTTCATTAAGGGCCATTCAGTATAATATGAAGACTTATTCAGCTCAAAAACCAGCAAGTTATTAAGTGAAACGGCTTGAATCATGATTTCACACTAATGTAATCTATGTCTAAATTTATGCAATAGGCCGTATAAAGTGAAATAGACCATGTAAAGTGAAATAGAAGTGCCATGGACTATCATTTTGCATAGCTTGCATTTTTACATAGATTCAATTATTTTCCATTTACTTCAACCAGCTTTTTAATTTGTAGTTGCTGAGCTGAGCCTGTCCAATTAAATAGGTCAAGAGATCCAAATCAGTGGCCAAACTCCTTTACATACTTGAAGACATTTTAAAGACCTGCTTTGATGTATGTATAAATATATCTCGAATCACAGCCATGCTGATATAGAGCGATGTCGCACGACTACGAGTGTGATATTGCATTCATACAACAGTTTGACGGCACAAGTGTGTAAATAAATAAGAAACAACAATGGAGTGTCTTTAAAAACCGTCTTTTGTGAGGAACTACTTCCTTCCGCCACAGATTCAAATCTCAAGTTGACAGTTTAACAGATGAGCCCAAGCCTCCGTTAATAATTCTAAAACGTCACTTTAGAACTAGTAACGAAGGAACGCTGAATTGCTTCACTGAAGCTTATTGCATTATTTAGAGTAGATTATTATGAGAAAGAGAGAGATGGACTAAGCTATTGGAACAAGTAATAAATTAATAAGACCAAAGATTGCTCATTTGATATACACAAAACGAATTATAAATCATGTTTAAACACTATCTACATAAGAGCCAGCAGCAAAAGGACTGGCCGGGATGAAAGCTGTTCTCTGCAGGTACACGAGCGCTGAACGGTTGCTGAACATCTCCGAAAGCGTCTAAACAAATGTTCAAATAGGTGCTATGTTTACATATAAATCGCATATTTGAGGTCTAAAGAACTACATTCTCAAGTTAAAAAAACTCTTAAAACTACATTTCGTTACACAATAACAGTATTATCTGTAAAAATATGGTGGGTTTGCTGGTCCGCCATGACACTCGCTGTGAGAATGCTGAAAGTGGAGTGATTTAAGCGGTGAAACAGTTCCTGTGGTGATACTGGTAGAATATTATGGCATGGCTGGTCATATAATTAGAATATCATCAAAAGTTGATTTATTTCACTAATTCCGTTCAAAAAGTGAAACTTGTATATTATATTCATTCATTACACACAGACTGATATATTTCAAATGTTTATTTCTTTTAATTTTGATGATTATAACTGACAACTAAGGAAAATCCCAAATTCAGTATCTCAGAAAATTAGAATATTACTTAAGACCAATACAAAGAAAGGATTTTTAGAAATCTTGGCCAACTGAAAAGTATGAACATGAAAAGTATGAGCATGTACAGCACTCAATACTTAGTTGGGGCTCCTTTTGCCTGAATTACTGCAGCAATGCGGCGTGGCATGGAGTCGATCAGTCTGTGGCACTGCTCAGGTGTTATAAGAGCCCAGGTTGCTCTGATAGTGGCCTTCAGCTCTTCTGCATTGTTGGGTCTGGCATATCGCATCTTCCTCTTAAGGTCAGGCGAGTTTGCTGGCCAATTAAGAACAGGGATACCATGGTCCTTAAACCAGGTACTGGTAGCTTTGGCACTGTGTGCAGGTGCCAAGTCCTGTTGGAAAATGAAATCTGCATCTCCATAAAGTTGTTCAGCAGCAGGAAGCATGAAGTGCTCTAAAACTTCCTGGTATACGGCTGCGTTGACCTTGGACCTCAGAAAACACAGTGGACCAACACCAGCAGATGACATGGCACCCCAAACCATCACTGACTGTGGAAACTTTACACTGGACCTCAAGCAACGTGGACTGTGTGCCTCTCCTCTCTTCCTCCAGACTCTGGGACCCTGATTTCCAAAGGAAATGCAAAATTTACTTTCATCAGAGAACATAACTTTGGACCACTCAGCAGCAGACCAGTCCTTTTTGTCTTTAGCCCAGGCGAGACGCTTCTGACGCTGTCTGTTGTTCAAGAGTGGCTTGACACAAGGAATGCGACAGCTGAAACCCATGTCTTGCATACGTCTGTGCGTAGTGGTTCTTGAAGCACTGACTCCAGCTGCAGTCCACTCTTTGTGAATCTCCCCCACATTTTTGAATGGGTTTTGTTTCACAATCCTCTCCAGGGTGCAGTTATCCCTATTGCTTGTACACTTTTTTTCTACCACATCTTTTCCTTCCCTTCGCCTCTCTATTAATGTGCTTGGACACAGAGCTCTGTGAACAGCCAGCCTCTTTTGCAATGACCTTTTGTGTCTTGCCCTCCTTGTGCAAGGTGTCAATGGTCGTCTTTTGGACAACTGTCAAGTCAGCAGTCTTCCCCATGATTGTGTAGCCTACAGAACTAGACTGAGAGACCATTTAAAGGCCTTTGCAGGTGTTTTGAGTTAATTAGCTGATTAGAGTGTGGCACCAGGTGTCTTCAATATTGAACCTTTTCACAATATTCTAATTTTCTGAGATACTGAATTTGGGATTTTCCTTAGTTGTCAGTTATAATCATCAAAATTAAAAGAAATAAACATTTGAAATATATCAGTCTGTGTGTAATGAATGAATATAATATACAAGTTTCACTTTTTGAATGGAATTAGTGAAATAAATCAACTTTTGATGATATTCTAATTATATGACCAGCACCTGTATTATGGCATGGCTGGAAAACCTCTCAGCCAATCAGATTCGAGAACCAGAAAGAACTGTTGTGTGTGTATTTATTTATTTATTCATTTGTTTGTTTGTTAGATTTTCTTTTTTTCTGCCCTTTTAAAAATTCTAGACTTGACCTACTGTATAACTCAAAAGTCATGCGTACTATATATTTGTGTGTTAGTATGAAACTCCATTCCCATCAATTATAAATGTATGGAAAAATAACCAGTAAGTTCTTAAAAGCTTCCCCTTTTGTATTCCATAAAAGATATCGTGCATGTTTCAAACATCGTGATGTTGAGTAAATTAGTACATTTTCATTTATGGGTAGACTATTTCTTTAATCTCTGTCTCAGATAGTTTTGTGTCCACAAGGGGGTGGCGATGAATTTCCCTTTTGGATACAACTATTATTTCTCTATGAAGCCAGAGATTCCAGTAATTGTTGTATTCAGACAAACTGCATTCCTCCCAGCTATATTTGTCCCTAGCTGGTGATACTGGATGACAAATAAGAAGGAAGATATCTTGCAAAAGATCACCATGGCTATTCTTTTAGCTCTCATCTGTCCTTGTGTGGTTTAAGGGTCTAATTTATGTCCTGGACTGCCATTTTGAGGTTGCCAAATGGATTGTGTCACCTCTGTTGGATTAGTGTGTGCCTCTGTGTGTAGTTCCGGCTCCATATGGTCATGGATTTACTGGTCCTGCTGCCCAATGCCAGTGATTCAGGGTTACACGGGTGCATTTTCTTATGAGTCATCAATGGATAAAGCAAGCACATGCACATGCTAATTCTAACTTCAAATGTATTCAGGTATCAACATGCATCTCACAAATAAAAATGCACACACATATTTTTGTAATTTTAATAGCCTGGAGAATTGACTGTTACAGTACCATCACATTACATGAAAACACGCACTGTCACATGAACATTCATGCAATATTCATGTTACTCAGTGCTGGCTTTTGCATTTCAGCATACTGATTATATATACACAGTGGAGTGCATTTAAACTGTGCAGTCAGTCAAAGGAGCCATACATTTATATACTTGTCTACAGTCTGTACACATGTAATATTCATGTGTCAGGGAAAACATATGCAGTTAAAGGGTTAGTTCACCCAAATATGAAATTTTATGTCATTAATTACTCACCCTCATGTCAAAATGCCGACTCATGCTGACCCGTTATTCTGCGTCAGCATCACACGTATGCGTCGTGCTGCTCATGTGAACCGTGTCAGCCAATACTGAGCCGGTGTTCTGACATAGAACACGGAAACGCTGCACTGTGTTTACTACATAAACAGCATAGGAGACTGACATGAAAGAGAAGAAATGGTTGAATAAACTCTATTCTTGTCGCTTCATAACATTAAGGTTGAACCACCGTAGTCACGTGGACCATTTTAACGATGTTTTTACTACCCTTCTGGACCTCAAAATGTACAATGACATTGCTGCCTATGTCTGGTTCAGAAACCCCTGGATTTCATCAAAAATATCTTAATTTGTGTTCCAAAGATGAACGAAGGTCTTACAGGTTTGGGATGACATGAGGGTGAGTAATTAATGACAGAATTTTAATTTTTGGGTGGACTAACCCTTTAACTGCAGTGTGGATTTACCATTTTTGCTACATTCATGTATGCTTGCCTCAAACATGCTGCTCATGGCCCATCAGTTGCAGTTTTACATATGAGCATCTTTTGCTGGTTATGTTTACTGTTGAGGGCCAAATTTAGTTTTATACATGCAGTTAGTAGACTACTTAAAAAAATCAGTTTCTATGTGTGCATCACTTGCTTGGTTGTATACTCCAGTAAACAACCTGGTTTTCTGTTATTAGCGTTAAATGAGCAAGTGATGTTTGTTTGTCAAGTATAAGAGGTTGCAGTGTGTTCGTGTTTCACAGAGCTCTTTGTGTGAGAAGTTGAAATATACTGAGCGAGGAGTCAACCATGTGTTCCGTTTTTGCAATTTTAGCTCAAATCCAAGAGTATCAGTTTGTTCACATTTCAGCTCAGGATTCTGCTGCAATGCATGTGAAATTTTGTAAAGCTAAAACAAGTAACTTTTTATAATCATTAGATTTGTATTGGTGTGTCAGCACAAACTTTCAGTGAGCAGTGACTTTCCTTTTTCTTGTCGTATAATGAGCTCACACACATACAAAGACGCTGACAGTCACTCAACCGGTGCAGCATCATGTTAGGAAACCTGCCTCAGTCTCCTTGGTTTCCGCCTGTCAGCCTTTTTACAGCAGAAAGCCCTCAAGGGATCTACCTTATGCCTTAATGGGTTGTTATTTCCAAGCCTCCTTGTTATGATGACACTGTGTGTGTGTGTGTGTGTGTGTGTGTGTGTTGTGTGTGTGTGGGTGTGGGTATTAGAAGATGTACTATGAGCACAGGATTGAGCCACATTCAGTGTAATGTGGCGAGGGCTACCACTGATTGAGCTGTTTCTCACACCAACTTCATCCCACCAGGACTCAGATGATGTCCACCGGAGACACAGTACCCACGGCCTGGGTCACGGGCCTCCTCGACCAGCCAGAGTGGTGTCGTCCACCTCCGAGGAAGAAGAGGCACTTACGGAAAAGTTCCTTAAAATGAACTGCAAATACATCACAGATGGCAAGGTGAGTTTAAGGGAGTGCGATTTCTATGTGTAAAGTTTCTGCTAGTCAGGTGCACAGATTGTTACTAGTCACTGGATTTGCCAAAATTTGCCACATTTGATATTTTAAAAGAGTTTTTGTTAGAGGTACTTGGTATACACTACCATTCAAAAGTTTAGAGTCTGATTTATTTTAAATTTAAGAACTTAATACTTAATTGATATGAAATTTATATTCAGCAAGGATGCATTCAATTGATCAAAAGAGACTAAAGATTTACAAAAGATTTCTATTTCAAATAAATGCTGTTCATATTCATCAAAGAATCCTGAACAAAAATTTATCACATTTTCCACAAAAATATTAAGCAGCACAACTGTTTTCAACATTGATAAAAAGAAGAAATGTTTCATTTACGGTAGTTTATATGTTCAGGAAACAAATAAATAAATGTGTGTGTGTGTGTGTGTGTGTATAGATAGATAGATATTTATAAATTCAAAAAATAAAAATTCAATTTCTGCTCTAGCTTGTGTACTTCCCAATGTGTACTGCAAATTTCAAAATGTATTAAAATGAATAACATTGCAAAATTAATAAATGTACATATTCCACTTTGATTATGTCTGTGAAATATATGGTACTTGTTACTTTTGGATGGACAGAAATTAAAATCAAGAAGTCCTTTTCCACAATTTTTTTTTTACAGTATTTTCTGAGCAATCACTCATATAGGCTACATTTTTCCATGCCGATCTATTATTGTGGTATCACTGATTTCAGTTTTACCCCTAAAAAGTACTTGAAAAATGAAACCAAAATGTCGTTTTCAGCATTTCATGTCGATCTCTTACTGTCTAAGTAGACAGTTTGTGGCCAGAATAATCAGTATACAATAACAATATGTACTGGTCTTTACTGTGATAATGAAGTCTGGCCATGCAAAAAAGTAGTGAATGGTCTGCTGATTTTTCATTGCCATCTTTCACTTCTGTTTTCTCTTTTAGGGTATAGTAAGTGGTGTTCTGCTGGTAACCCCGAACAACGTCATGTTTGACCCTCATAAGTCAGACCGGCTGGTGCAGGAGCGAGGATGTGAGGAGTACGGGATCATGTGCCCTCTGGAAGAGGTGCAGTCTGCAGCCATGTGCAGGGAGATCACCGACATCAGGGTCCGAGAGCTTGTGCCACCGTAAGTTGCTTTAAAGCTTGAATTACTTAATTTACTTAATTTTTGCTACAGATATGATGATTGTTTCTATATTGTCAACCCAGAGATCTAGAGCTTGAGCCTTCAGCACCTGAGGTAAGCCATCTCAAGAGAACGCCACGTCTCAATGCAGGCGATGCGGCACACCGAATCCGTGAGACGGGCAATGACAGTGCCAGTACTGCCCCTCGTAGCACGGAAGCTTCTCTATCCGAAGACGTTTTTACCGAGTCAGAACTTTCTCCAGTCCGTGATGATGCCCTCGCAACATCTTCCGATGAGCTGCAGCAGATAAAGTCCTCTGGTGCGTCTTCTGAATCGGTGCAAACCATCAACCAGGCCGCCACAACCACTGAAGAACCTTCAATGGCTGACCAAAAGGATGCAAAAGAAGCTGTACAATACGCAGAAACTGAGGGAAGAGGATGGAGGGATAGTGGCATTGAGCAGAGTCTGAATACCTCAGATTTATACAATGAGGTGCTGTCTGAGAACGTTCTGGAGAATGTGATGAGGGACCAACCTGCAGATGAGGTCAAATCACGCACCACATCTGAGTCGCTTTGTTCAGACACTGTGGCTGTTGAGGATTTTGCAAAAGCCCTTGAGTCACAGAAGAGTACGGAAGCTCAGACTATGCAATCGACCAGTGATATGAAGGAAGGAGAACAAAGGATGTCCAGTGACTTCACACCAGCCTATGAGCTTGGAGCAGATGAGGGACAGAGTACTGAGGAAGGTAACCTATGTTAAAGTCAACATGAATTCAGATTTGACACTATTATCTTTCTTAATACATGTTCATAATCTTATTTGTACCTGATCAGCAGTTCATTTGTATCCTGTTTCAGAAAGGATAAATAAATCCCAGCCTACTTTTTCTTTGTTTCACAACTTCGAAAATAAAAAATAAAATGCAAGTAAAATGGGTTGCAATGTTTCATGTTGACTTTAAGCTTATTTCTTATTGTAGCTCTCTCTCTCCCCCAATGGTATTGCTTAATAAAAGATATCCAATCCTTGATGACTTAATATAACTTACAAATATCCTGCTGTATCACTGCTGCAGTCTAATGAGGATGTGACCCTAAAAATAAGCTGAAAGATACATTTTCAGTTAGTCTCGCTGGAGATCCACAGATTTAATTTGCTTCATTTATTTATTTCTCTCCAGCACACTAATAACATCTGCTCACTCAACATGACAGCTTATTTAGCTTATGTTGCATCCAGCGTGCATAAATATGCTACAATATAGATTAAAACAAATGGGATGCAAGATTGATGTTTTAGTTTTACATGCTGAGATAACTATGAAAAACAGGTGCATACTTTGTGCTGTTTGTTTCCTGTCCCAGTTGTGTCGGGGTCCGAAGGCAAGCAGAAGTCCAAGTTGCACAAGTTCCTGTGTCTGCGTGTTGGCAGGGCCATGCGGAAGACCTTTGTTTCCCATGCCAGTGCCTCCATGCTGCAGTACGCCCAAAGAGACAGGAAGCACGAGTACTGGTTCGCTGTTCCTTCTGAGAGGTCAGTGCTATTCCCAGTTTGACTGCACTCCACTTTAAATGTCACCTTCCTGTACTGATAAAATGGAATTGGTTACTTATTTACTGCTCCAGACCCAGGTGTACTGTTCTTTAAAACATACCACAAAAAGTGGATGATGGGTGGGCCGGAATAATTCGCATCACCCCATGTTTTTCAACCGGTTTAATTTGGAAGGAAAAAAAAATTGACAGACCGGTCCCTTCACCCATGACTTAAGCACTAAAGCAAATAATAAAGCACAGTGCCATCTGCTGTAAGTGGCCACAACGTGGAAAAATTAAAACAAAAAAGCAGGAGTGGAGAGAAAGCAAAACTGAGTCCACTATAAAAATATATCACTAACTAAGCAAAATCACAATCACTAGGCCCATCCATGGCTCTCTCCCTGCCTCCGACTGAGCCTGGTTTCTCCCAAGGTTTTTTTGTTCTGTCACCTGATGCAGTTTAGGTTCCTTGTCACTGTCGCCTTTGGCTTGCTTACTTGGGGGAACTTTGTATTCAGCAATATTATTAATTTGACTGCGCTAAAACTATCAGATGAGAACTGAACTGAGCTGTACGATGATGACATCAGTGTTTTCTGCTTTATAACTGAATTGAACTCAATTCACAGTTGATGTACTCGGTTATTGAACCAAAATGAATCAACACTGAACTAATTTCACCTGAATAATGACTGTTTACTATTGTCTTTTTAGAGCTGCTTTACAGCAGAATTTTATTCTGTTTGTATCATTGAATCATTATTTACCTGTTTATCACTGTAAAGCTGCTTTAAAACAATCCGTATTGTAAAAAAGTGCTATAGAAATAAATGTGACTTGACTTTAACTAGCCAAGTACAGTGAATTTTTAACTTATTAGTGAGATACGCCGAAACTATTGATTATACTTAGGGATTTGAGCAAATATATATAGTGCATTTATTTATGTTTGTTCTACAGACATAAATGATGCATCATGATAAATAAAATATGATGTTTTTAGTTGTATTATCTTGACAGCAGTGAACATTGTTTCACTTGAAAATTTTAAGAATCACAAAAGGTGTTTTCTCCGCTAAGAATTCCCAAAGCTACCTTAGAATTTAATAGAAAATAATATTAAAAATGTAATAATTTATAACGATTTGTGTACTTTTTACACTGGCATTTAAAAATTTGGAGATTCAGCAAGAATGCATTACATTTTTCAAAAGTGACAGAACAAACGTTTATAATGTTATATATGATATATCAAGATTGATGGTGAAAAACTCCTCAAAAATGAAAATAAAGGTAACTTAACTTGACAGAACAGATGTTTATAATGTTAAAGATTTTTGAATAAATGCAGTTCTTTTGAACTTGCTGTTCATCAAAGAATCCTGACAGAAATGTATCTGTTTCCACAACAATATTAAGCAGCACAACTGTTACCAACATTGATAATAATAAAAATTGTAACAAAAGCACCAAATCAGCATATTAGAATGATTTCTGAAGGATGGAATTTTAAATTGTAATAATACTTGACAACATTACTGTTTTTACAGTATTTTTGATCAAATAAATGCAGCCCTGGTGAACATAAGAGACTTTATTCAAAACATTTTAAAAATATTAACAACCCCAAACTTTTGAATGACAGTGTTACGCATATAAACAAAAGAATTCAACACACAGTATATTTTATAAATAAGTTTATTTATTTTTATAGTTTTTATTTTTCTTTGAAGTCCAATTATATTAGTCTATTTTCATGAACCAAAAACAGTGGTTTAGTTTTGCATTCATAATTTTTCACCCTGCTAAAATGGATTGTTTTTGCTGCTTTACTTGTAAGTCCTCCTTTGTAGCCTCTTTTATTGATTGGCTAAGCTGTATACATGTGATGTCACAACAATAAGCGGGAGTTTCTATAAATGGTTTTGGCGGCCCAGGCAAGGAGTGTTTGCACAGTACAACTCTTTTATATCTAAAATATAAGAATATTATGATTTCCATGACATGACATGAGGGTTAGCTTGGGCTTATTATTTTTGTCTAAGAACTTAACTACATGAATCTGCTAGATAGTCAATCCTTTAGTCACTTCTGGGAATGAGATCTATCTGGTGACACTAGAAATGACTGAGGCTAATTACCTGACCTACTAATCTGAATGTTCAAAAGCAAAGCCTTATGTAATCCGTCACAGAATCTGTTACTTCTGTATAATACGGCTATTCAGCCACAGTCAGACAGATTAAGAGAGATTTGCATGCTGCAAATGTGCGTTTTCATCTCCAAACTGAATTATGCATGGTTTTTTTTTTTTTCAACTTTTTCCCTAGAGCAATAAATCAACATAATTAGCTAAAACTACATCATCTCTAACAGATGACATTCTGTAATGTGATTCCATATTTATGATCATAAAAGAAAATCGAATGTGACATTTGAAAAATTGCTTTGTACTGCATAATGCTTGCTTTCTGTCTAAATAGTGTTATGTGTGAAAAAGCGTAATTTCACCCTATGTCTGACTTTCTGTTTAGTCTTCTGACATTTCCGCTCATTTGACTGTTTATATAACTTCAGTTTTGTATGCTTGATTTTTGTGATGTTAAGTGTGTATTTGAGAGTTCTATAGTTCACGTGATTTATGATTTATGACTTCCATCTTGACCTATTAAATTCACACAAACCGAGTCTGCATTCGTGTCAGAGTGTCATCCATGGAAAAGATGTCTCAGAGATGTGGCTATGGGAAGGACGGCACAAATAACTGCTCTACTGTTGTCTGACCCAGTTTGGTGGCCAGTCGCATGATCCATTTGAGATATGACAATGGTCCATTTTGTCATTTCTGAACCGCAAAGGGAACATTAGCCATGTTAGCTGGCGCACACATACTTGCGTACTTCTCATAGGCTGTAAGCTGTGCCACATGTCCCAAGGAGTCGCCTGGATCTCATCCAAATCTCTCCATGACCAGGTCATCGTGTGTATATATATGTGTGTCTGAGCTTGTGCGTGTCTGTATGTGTGTTTATGGTTGCAGTTCTTTGTAAATAATCTCTCAACATTAGTGCCATTTGCTAGCAGGACTACAGGACAGGGTTTCATCACTGTCATCATGCCGTAATCGCCTATAAGTTGCTGTTGACATATACCATTATAAATTGAACAGAGCAATTTAGGAAAGTGGTATATCAAACTACAGACATGCATTGTGGCTGTTTTAGATGTCAGTATAGACCTGGACTCTATTTTAAGTATATAAATTGTTTATACAAAACATTTGTATTATTATAACGTATGCCTTAAGTTATGGTGCTTTACGCAAGGTTTAGACTAAAATGAGAAGCAAAACTAGAAAAAATATATTGACTATAGAGATTCTCCTCTCCTATCCTAAAGGTTCCTAATTTTGTTTTGAGGTCTCCTACAATAAGTTTACATGCATCCAATGTAGTATTGTCAAGTACAGCGTTCGATACCAAGTCGGTACTGAAATTTTGAAAATGTGATGCTTTGAGCGCCGTTGAGTGGATTCATAATCACCTCTGATTGGCCGTTGTGTTCACGTGCTCAACATTATGTCTGTGATTTGCTACGATGATGAATTTGAAAGTGTTTTGAAAGCGGGAGCGTTTGAAAGCAGGCGTCTATCAGCGGACCTTTCAAACGCTCCTACGTGTACCTGTGAAAGCACTGGGTGAAGAGCGTCATTGATGTCTATTTACAAAGTTTTTATCTGATGAGCGTGTGAACTCAATGGCCAATCAGAGGTGTTTATGAATCCGCTCAACAGCGCTCAAGGCGTCACATTCTTCATTTCAGTACCGACTTTTTACCGAAGTCTGTACTTTTGACAACACTAATCCAAAGTCAAAAAACACTTTAATTTTCTCATAATATACATTGCACATCACCTCATTTCTCAAAGAGTCTGAAAACGATTTGTTCGAATATTAAGTCTCTCTAAATCCCTCCTTTCCATGAGTCTACTCTGCTTTAATTGGTCAGACGGTCCAGTCTGTTGCGATTGGTTGACCGTTTACAATGTGTCGGAAATGAAACGCCTATTACTGTATCTGAATTTCAGCTCCGAAGGCTTCCTCAGCGCTTAATACACACTGATATGAACAATGTTTTTTTGATATCAATTGCAGTTCAAGTCCTCATCCTTTGAGGTTGAGCGAAAAACTTGGAAACGTCAGCAAATTTGTAATGATAGTTTACAGGCCTGAAAAAGCCATGGAAATTAAAAAAAAAAAAAAAAAAAAAGGTTTTGTAGTTATTCTGTGTTCCAAAAAATTCTTTGTGAGTGCAATCCCTTTTTGATCTCAATAAAATTAATCCTTATCTATTCTATTCTTGTAATTGCAAATTGCTGGAGAAGTTAAAGAAAATCATTGATCAAAAGTATAGGAACCCTGAAGATTTGTTAATTGTGCAGGATAAGACCAGGGGGAAAAACATAGCATAACAAAGCAAAACAAAACATAGCAAAGCATTTTTCATCAGGTCACACCTAATTGTGACATTTATTAGTGCATAAAAGGAGGAAAAACATGGCATAGCACAGCATTTTCCTTTAAAGTAAATCAGGTATTTATTTTTCATTTAGAACAGTAAAAAACACATCTAAACAGTCATGGACACTGGCGCACAGTATATTATTAACGGGCAACTAGAAAACATCTAATTTTAAAGTAATACGATGTCAGCGTGAATAAAGACCTGGTCTAGTTTGGACTGATCTTGTGTTATATCTTAAAAGCTGTCATACACCGAATGAACCCTATATCTATTTTGTGTGTTTCCTGTAGGTCGGACCACCTGTATGCGTTCTTTGTCCAGTGGACCCCTGATGTGTACGGGGAAGGGCTGTGCGGAGTGACCCGGGAGCCTGGGTTTGTAGTGGTTAAAAAGAACCAGGATGCTGAAAGTGGGGAGCACGACAAACCAGTGCCTGATATCACGTTCAAGGACTGGGAGGTATGAACAGCAAATACCTGTAAGCCAAAACTAATAAAAATAAAAAGAAAATAAAAAAATATGAACTAGTAGAATTGACAATTAAGAGATGATTAATGACTAAAAACTGATTGCAGAGCGTATTTTATGCATTCATGCAATATGATATTTAAATATAATTGACCATTTTAATGATTTATAATGTGATATGATTGTTATAAACATTAATACTGATGTTAATTCATGCATGTGTTTTTAAATGAAATGTGTGTATTGTCTGGCTTTGATAATTAGGCTGATGTTTTTGTTGCAGTTGTGTTGTCATGTGATCATGAATATGCTTACGTGATGTTTGTTCTCTCCTGAACACATGAGCCTGTTATTCACAGCAGCAGAGTTTATGTCCTCTTCAGCCACTTCAACCATGTTTATGCACATAATAACATTTAAGTATGAATGCATGCTTATTCCTGTTGCCAGTCATTGTCAATGTCCATTTAATATATTGTTGCAGTGTCTTATTTTCATAATGACATCTTTTCCTTTCAAAGGATGTGATGAACTGGTATGTAATGTCCTTTCATTGTAATGTGTATTTGGCTTGGCTGTTACTGGCTTGAGTTTGTCTGCAAATGGACACAATCATTTCATCATCTCTCTTAAACCACTTATAGACTCTACTGAGCAAGACCATCTGACTGATAAATCTGGATTATGCTTTATAGTCAAAGATAATAAGTGAGAACACTCAATGAAGAAGATAAAGACATCATAATAGTTAATTGCCCAATTGTTTTTGTCTTCTTCAGATCCAGCAATTCATTTTTGTTTACTGTGGTCGACTTTTTTGGTATAGGTATTATTTATGCAGTCCTGGTATTATTTATCCTCTATTTTTCTCTTGTTGGATCTCAGGAAGATATTTACTTTTATATAAAAGCTTGTGTTTATTTATGTGATCCAGATAGCAAAACCTTATTTTATTTTATTATTCATATATTATTTATTTTTCTGACTCTCAGGAGGATATTTTCTAGGCTACATAAATATACATGTTATTTATAATATCTTCAAGATAGCCATTTGACTTTTTATAAAATATGACTCAAGCCCTGTGCAGCCTCTTATCTGGGCTGGCCAGAGGGGAGGCCACATGAGTTCATGCTTCTCTCTTGCCCTGTCATCCTATTGGTCCTTGTGGGATATAAACAGCGCAAAGCCTCAAGTTCACTTCTAAAAGTGTCTGTACCTCCGCGGGTCCACGTGGGTATTTAATATTGGATATACACTTGCAAATCGTGGGGCTTTCAGCAGAAGTGATGTTTTTCTCTAGAAGAATTAAGGAGGGATGTCAGCTGACGCCCAAATACAGCTTTGGCCTGGTAAAAAACGTGCCCTGTGGTTGTAATGTTTGTGTGTGGCTGAGTGACTGAGTGACTTGTGCTTGAGTGCACTTGACTTGCACATTGAGTGCGGTTATGTATTAAGCAGCTGTAGCTTTCTAGGCTTTGTAATTGATGTAATTTAAACGACAGTAAAATCTGCAGTGTAGACACTTTTTGCAGTAACCTAGCATACTTATATTATGCAGTTGCATACAGTGCAACATGCAGTAGGTTAATATTTCATTTCGTGCATAGCATATCATTAACGCAGTTTTGCAATAAATTAATCAAACCGCAACATCCACCGCGTTGTCGGTAGTTTTTCCAAATGAAAATCCTTCGAGTGTCAGCTTTTAAAAGTTTTGTGGTGTTACGTTTATAACAACTAATCGTATCGCGACGAAATGAAACTAGACGCATAGATTTCTTTTGGAACGCAAGTCTATTTTACCTTTACATGCTGTGTTAAAAACGCAACGCTCTCATGGCGCGAGACGCTGTAAACAGCAAGACGCAACGCAAATGCAAATTGGAATGTCTTTGTGCAACACCGCATTATTACGTTATTTTTCGTCAGTCGCGATTTTAAATCAAAATAAGACGACCTTATTAGAGTTTAATCAGAAAACCTTTTTAAAAACCACTTGGTTGTTTTTATGATGAAAGCTGCAAGTGCATGTTAAGAGCATTAGCCTTGTAGTGTATGCATAGATTGCATAAAGCATGCTTTCTGTTTGTAGGAGTTAAACCCAGTGACATTACTAGGATGCCATTCTGGGATAGGCAATTGAATATGTGAGGGTGGGCAAATTAAATCAATAGGAGCAGCAAAGTGTTCTGGGCAGTGTGTTTTTAATGAATTTCAGCTGTAGGCTATGTTAGTGAATTTACATTGGGTATTTGCATATGCTTACATTTTATTTTGTGATATCTCTGGAATGGACTGTGGATGTGAGCAAATGCACCTCTTAAGGGGTTAGTTCACCCAAAAATTTAAATTATCCCATTTACTCAACCTCAAGGTGTAAATGACTTTCTTCTTTCTGATGAACACAATCAGAGTTATATTAAAAATATTCTGGTTCTTGCCAGCTTTATAATGGGAGTGAATAGTAAGAAAGAAGAAAGTCATATACACCTAGGATGGCTTGAGGGTGGGTAAATTATGAGATAATTTTAATTTTTGGGTGAACTAACCCTTTAAATGCATGATACTTTCAAAATAGTAAATAAATTAGAGAAAAAAAATGTGTGTGTGTGTGTATATATGCAGACAACTGACCCATAGCCACACCTCTGGGTACACCCATGTCATAGTGTAAAATTCTACATTTCAGCTTTGAAAACGCTGTTTTATGTTGCTTTGCAGCATGACATGCTGCTAAGCAGCTGCTCTGTGGACGTTGCAGATGTCTTTTTGGGTGACGTGTGATCTGTTTTCGAGACGGTGCTGTTTGATCTCGTCAGGTGAATCCTGTTAGATTAAGCTGATTTGCGGCACATGAGACCTGACTGCAGTTCTGATGCAGCTGTCTGTGTAAACACATGGGTCAAGAGGGAATTAAAGTGCTTTTCTCAGTCATTTCGTTTTTATATATTGCAGTTTTTATTTTGGACTCCTCATTTAGGTTGTGCAAAGAAAGTAAATGTCTTGAACTTACTAACATGTCCCTTCCTCTATTTCCAACTGACTATTTTAAGCAGAAGAGGAGTGTGTCCTGTAAATTCTGTCCCCTCACATACTAATTCTTTGATTTTGGGCTGTTTCTCATGCAACACCACTATTCTGTCTGTGCATTAGGTAGTTTCTGTGAGTGAGTACTACCGACGGATAGATGCGCTAAAGAGTGAGGACCTGCGCTCGCTCTGCAAACGTCTTCAGGTGCCACATGCTCAGCTCCACACAAACCATCACAAAAGCCACGTCATGTCTGCTGATGAAGGAATGTTAACGTCAACATGAACTTGACAATAAGGATACTGTCAGAGTATCATCACGTATGAATCTACCCATATCTGATTTTTCAAAAATTGAATGAAAAAAGACTGTTTGATCTAAATCAAAATGCATTACTGGCTGTATTACAGCATTTGTTCCCCTTGATCAGCAGATTGCACTGGACTTTATGTGGAGTGTGGAATAATAAAACTGGCCCTGAGTTGAGATACAGCCGTTTTTATTTGAAATGACATTTAGAGGCTGATAGAATTTCTGCAGTAGTACTGAAATTGGATATCTGTCGACTGTCATTTCCATCTGGATGACAGGATGGGTTTTAGATAGCTTGCATATGAGGAAACAATAAATAAAGCAAATACATTTTCATAGTAATTAGTCACACGCTGTCCCTCAGAGCCCCTTCCAGAAGGGTTTGATCAAGTATCTAAACACAAAGTTGTTGCATTTGACTGCAGTGCTTGTTCTGACGTACTCTTCAGACAACATTCATCACACTATTAAACTCAACATGAAATTACAAAAACTTTTTGCTTTATTAATATACTTTCCTGGTACTGTGTCTGATTCACTACTACATCTTATTCCAATGAATTTTTTGTACCCAAAGTGTGATAATCTACTATTAAATTATATTATATTATCAATTATTTATTATTAGATTATAACAATAATAATTTGCTCCACCTTTTTCCCTGATGTCACCAAGGCTGTGTTAATGTTAAATGGGGTTAGTTCACCCAAAAATGAAAATTGTCATCTATTACTCACCCTAATGTTGTTCCAAACCTATAAGACTTTCATTCATCTTCAGAACACAAATGAAGATATTTTTAATGGAATCTGAGAGATTTCTGTCCCTCCATTGAAAGTCTATTCACCCAAAACTCTGACTCTTCAAAACATTCATAAAGAGATCGTAAAAAATCCAAATCAATGAAAAGGTTTAATCCAAGTTGTCTGAAGAGGCACGATTGCTTTATATGATGAACAGATTTAATTTAGGCTTCACGTATAAACCTGATAATTCATGTTCTGAAGATGAACGAAAGTCTTATGGGTTTGGAACGACATGAGGGTGAGTTTGATGACAAAATTTTCATTTTTCGATGAACTATACCTTTAACTATGTAGGCACTATTGGAAAGCAGATTCTAATATCTGTTACATTAGCCAGCATTAAATAAGTGGTCAAACTTGTATTATCTACATAAAATGGATTGTGAGTGTCATTTCATGTTGATTTTAAAGGAAAACCCATTCCTGAAAGTGTGTTGATGAGGTCTCACTAACCCTATTCTCTGCTAACATGAAAACAGTGCAAACATCCAAGAGTGTGAGACTTTATTGAACACATTGTTCTAAATATACTGAAAAACAAATATCAGCTCCAAATCTGATGTTTGTGGATGGTAAATTGTCATGTGGTTCTTGGATATTTGCCTTGGTTTGCATTGCTGTTGGCGAACTACCCTGTTTTCCTGCTAACCTTTATTCCTGTGCTTAACTACGGTTATACTTTTCATTCCTTAACCTGAGAGATAAGCCTTCCCAAACTAAGACCCTTTGTAACATTCTCCTGCCAGCAAAACCTCGCTGATCTCCATCCATCCGTCTTTCTCTGTCTACATCAGTTGTACTGATGTAGAAGCACACATTACCAGATTTAAAGCCTGATTCTTTTGGCTGATAAATGTGTGTCTCTGTAAGCCTCATTCCTCACATCCTATAGTGCGACTTTCTCCTTTGAGCTGTACTGCTTACGATGCACTCTGTGACGGGACATGATACTATTTCAAAATTTTGCAGATGTTCTCTTACTTGAGAGTACTGTTTATATAGCATATTTTAGATAGCTCAGATTATGTTATCTGATATGAATGATGCCAGTTACATGCAGTACAGTACTAAACAAAGTCGATAGATCGATAGATAGATAGATAGATTGATTGATTAATTGGATTTTCATACCACCCTCTCACTGTAAAACCTAATGCTCAAAATAATTAATTGGTTTGAGTAGGTTAAACTTAAATTAACAAATTAGTTAATTTAAACATTTTAAGTAATCTGAATTGTTTCATTGTTTTGAGCTTTATGAACTTGTTTCTTTTAATTTAGACTAACTTAAATTTAACTGAAACTTGGCTGGGATTTCTATTTCTTAGCATGCTTTGCCATGGGACTCAAAAGGGAGAGTAAATGCTAAAATTAAGTGTTATATAATGTTCTATGTGCAAGATTAATGTTAAGTGGGTGATTTAGTAGTGTTTAATGTTTGCTATGCTAATTTAGAGTTTCTGTTATGTGGGGTTACCATCATGGTGTCAATTGGATCATGAGCTTAGTTTGATAACAGATATGCATACTCATTCAGCAATTGCTATGCTATGCTAATGCTATCAAAGCATTGTGCTACCAATTAGCAAGTTAGCATTTACTAAATTAACTAGTTAAAGCTAGCCAAGTTTCCGCTACTAAAAATATTTAGATTACATGATAATTTTAATTTAAATGTATGAATTAGCTTACTCAAATATTTCAAGTTAAAATGTTTGAGTACAAAATAAAAATCTGCCAGTTCTGCTTATTTACACTGAATTTCTTACATTTCTTAACTGATTACCTCAATTTTTTGGGGATTTGAGAAATTATTCGGGTTTATGGCTGTAAAATTTTAGGTTAATCTAAAGAAGCCTATTTTAAAGTTTTCCAAAGACAGCAGACCATAAATTTAGAGGCTTAACCCATCCACATAGTTGCGCTCTCAATGTAAGACAATGTTTGTGAAATTTTGGGGAAAGCAAATGATGAGACTATGTTTATCAGTCCTTTTTCTTACTTTTAATCAGATCACAACCAAGGAAGAGGTGAACTCCAAACACATGGTGAAGAGTGACCCAGACCCTGAATCATTCAGGCCCAGTCTGAATGAGCCCAGTGACCTGCTGCAACCCGATCAGATCGAGAAGGCAAGTTATAGTTTATTTTGGTCCATATCTATATTTTGACCTCATCATATATTTAACTCTGATGCACTATTGAGTAAGGAACCACTCCTTCGTCTTTTGGCTAGCTCTCATGGGACTTCCATGACATTTTCATTGTCTACCTGTGACATTTCAGTTGTATAATTGGCTCCCAGAGGCCCTTATTTTTAGTATACTTCTACTTTAAAGTTACTTCCCAAGTGCCCTTTCTGTATTGTCCTGATCTATTGGGGGCTTTTCTTTACTCGCTTCTAACCTTCTACCCCAATCCTCAGCTGGCCAAGCACCTCCCACCCAGGACAATCGGCTATCCCTGGTCCCTGGCATTCAGCACGTCCAAACACGGCATGAGCATCAAGAGCCTGTATCGCACCATGCAGGGCCAGGACTCCCCTGTTCTCATGGTGATCAAGGACAGTGATGGACAGGTATGCTTGAGCTTTTGGGTTTTAGCTGAAGTGTATGGTTTTACATAATTGTTTTTGGAAATCTGTATGTGTAGATTTTGAATATTGTGTAGTTCATCAAATATTTTAACAATCTTTTGGCTTATTTTCTGCAGCTGTTTGGAGCTCTCGCTTCAGAGCCATTTAAAGTCAGTGACTGCTTCTATGGCACCGGAGAGACCTTCGTTTTCAGCTTCTGTCCAGACTTAGAGGTGGGAAAACATGAAAAGATTAGTATACATGTAGATCTTAGATGAAGGTTGTCAATGATTATGGATAGGTTTATTAATGTATATTAGCTGCCTTAATAGTAATAATATTATAAAATAGTATTTTTATATTTAATATTTAAAGTGTATGTGTTTGAGTGTGTGTGAGCCAAAACATCTATGAAGTGAATCTCCTAACAAGGCCACATATTAAGGTCTGGGTAGATTAGATGGTAAACAAACAATCAGTTCTCGTAATCAACATGTTGGATGCAGGAGAAATGAGCAGGAATAAAGATATAAATGACTTTGACAAGGGCCAAATTGTTATGGCAAGGCAACTGGGTCAGAGTATTTCTGAAACAGCAAGTCTTGTGAGTTGCTCCCGGCCAGCAATGGTGAGAATTTACCAATGAGGATGGACAAACCACAACCGGTCGACTGGGTGTTGGGCACCCAAGGCTAATCGATACACGAGGGCAACGAAGGCTATCCCATCTGGTCTGAGCCAACAGAAGGTCTACTGTGGCACAACAAGTCACACAAAATGATGTTATGGGACGAATGTGTCACAGCACACAGTACATCACACTCTGCTGTGTATGGGGCTGCATAGTCACAGACCAGTCAGAGTGCCTATGATGACCCCTGTCCACTGCCGAAAGCGTCTATAATGGGCACACGAGTGTCATAACTGGACTTTGGAACAGTGAAAGAAGGTTGCCTAGTCCGATGAGACCCGTGTTCTTTTAGATTGCGTGGACGTCCGTGTACATGTGTGCTGTTTACCTGGGTAAGTGATGGCACCAGGATGCACTGTGGGATGATGACAAGCCAGTGGAGGGAGTGTGACGCTCTGGGCAGTGTTCTTCTGGAAAACCCTGGGTCCGGTCATTCATGTGGACATAAATGTGACACGTGCCACCTACCTAAACATTGTTGCAGATCGGGTACAGCCCTTCATGACTGGTGTTCTTTGGTGGAAGTGGCCTCTTTCAGCAGGATAATGCACCCTGCCACACATTATTTACAAACAGTTTGAGGAACATGATGAAGAGTTCAGGGTGTTGCCATGGCCTCCAAATTCCCCAGATCTCAATCCAGTTGAGCATCTGTGGGATCTACTGGACCAAGATCGTTCCATGGCGGCTCCACCTCGCAACCTACAGGACTTTAATAGCCGCGCTTGCCCTGCAGGAACTTTCCCCAGGAACTAGGGACTTTGGAGTGGTACTCGATGTGTTTCGACCACAGGAACCAGGGTCTAAATGAAGTTCTGAGTAAAAATATCCCCCTCAGAAAGTGCCTGCTCGCTAGATAGTACTTTTCCAAAGTTCTGGAACTTTCGGGGGAGGGACATGGCTGCTAAACATGCTGATTGGATGAGTTCACGCAGCATTTTGATTGGTTGACTCCACACAGCATTTTATTTCAGCCACCATTTTTATAAGTCTGTTGCAGTGCGTGCAGTAAGAGTTGTTTGCTGTGCGAATTAACAATGGTGTTTAAAAATACGACTAATGGACTGACAATGAGGTTCAGGCTTTATTACGCTTAAATGAGGAGGATATGGAATATGGATATGGAAGTTCCAGCTGGAACTGGAAAGTTTCGAACAGTGCTACGTCACCGGACTTAATCTTCACGGTACTTTAGATTGTGATGGAAACGCAGACAGCAACAGGTCTGGGGGAAGAAAGCTCCTGGGACAAATTGTTCCGGGTAATTTCGTTGGAAAAGCGGCTAATGTCTTGTAGATACAGGGGTCTTGTAGAGTCCATGCCTAGGTGGGTCGGCGCTGTTTTGGCAGCACGCGTTGGCAGGTGGTCATAATGTTGTGGCTCATTGGGGGTGTGTGTGTGTGTGTGTGTGTGTGTGTGTGTGTGTGTATATATATATATATATATATATATATATATATATATATATATGGTGCAACCTGTTAGCATTGCTAAACAACTTGAACCTTTCTAGGTTTTCAAGTGGACTGGTGACAATATGTTCTTCATCAAAGGAGATCCGGATTCCTTAGCTTTTGGTGGTGGAGGGTATGTAAAGAGAATAAGTTACCATACACTTCATTAATCAGTGATTTAATGTCTAAATAAATTTTTATTTTCTCCTTTTTAGAGGTGAATTTGGCCTGTGGTTGGATGGCGACCTCTATCATGGCAGAACTCACTCGTGTAAGACCTTTGGTAATCCAATGCTCTCGAAAACAGAGGACTTCTATGTGCAGGACATTGAAATATGGTCCTTTGAATAACACCCCCCTTCCCCCCACCTTGCGGACTCGGTACAAATTACAAAGGGGTTACGAGGCCACAACACTAGACCCCTATAAAGATTGTACACCCTCCACTTGGCTCCTAAGAAGCCCTGATAGAGGCAGAGCAGATATACAGTGTACATTGCACTTAATTTCTGGAAACGGTCAGCATGAGTGGGTCTTCCTCACTGGTGTCCCAATGAAAGTTTCATATGAACACATTATTTACCCATTTGCAGCCTGAGGTCCTCTAGACTTGAGGATAAGGAAGGGTGCTAATGGCTGTTCCAGAATGTTTCCATAAGAAATGTAGCTCCTGACCTTCCCAGAAGTCATAAAACATTGGGGTTTAAGTCCTACTACCTTCATCACCTGTAGCATTGCATCTATTTCAAGCACTTCTCCAATATCTTAGCTCAAAACCCCTGTTATTAAAATGTCTCATCTGTGTACTCACACAGGCTCTATATAACCAAACACCACTACTTAATGTAATATTCAGTACCGTGTTGCTGTAAAAATGTGGTGTAACATGCAAATTAACGTGTGGTGCCCTTTCCATATCAATATGCTTTCCTGTAAATCTTTTGTTCTGTCTGGGAGTGCTGTAGTTCCGCCAGCAGAAATGTATACATCTTTTAGGAAGCCTTTCTGGGGGGCGGGGCATCTGAAGGAATATATATACATATATAAATAAATATAGCAATTATATATTTATACCTTTATTAGTGTACTGTGTACATAACTACTTCCCATATTGCTGTTAAGTGTGACAGTGATATGGTTTGCGCTACTGTCCTTGAAGTATAATCTCAGTTGTACATTTTCTTGTAAATTTGTTCCAATAAATAAATTTCTGTATGCACACAACATTAACGCTAATCCAATGTTAAAGTGGAGTTGTTGGCGGAGTTTTCATCAGGTAACCAGTCTCTTGAGACTGGCTCTTCTCGTCAGTGGTAACCTGGGAACCATATATAAGGTGACCTGGGCGTTGGAGGGTGATGAAATGACTGGTGCAACCAGAGCCAGCCTCCGGGGCTTATGGATGACTGCTGTCAGTGATAATGAGAAAGCCTGTTACTGCAATATTTACAAACAGTCACACAAAGAGGCACCTCGACACAAAAGTTGCAGAAAAACAGAGGAAATTGATGGGAAAAATGGCTCTTTTAGCAGTATTATGATTTGAAGTTTAAGCGGAGAGATGCCAATTTCTTATTGTGGCCAGCTGAAAACATGCCCAAACATTTGACCCGACTGTGCGCGTCTGTTGTCAGAGCAGGCTTTGTGCTGTGAAGGTCTGATGCTCTCTGCATGATGTGGGATTGTAGAGCTGAAGGACTTGGACGCCCCTCCGGGGCCACCTGCACATTTCTGGTCTTCCAGTATTTGATGGCCGTGTGGAAGCTCAAAGAAATGTCATTAATCCCCTCAAAGATCCCTGACGGATTATGTATCAATGTATTAATCACAATAAAGTCTATGTAATAATGGTGTTTTTGTGTGTGTATGTGTGTGTGCATGAAGAGAGAAATATAAAGGTGTGGTCACATTTACTCTAGATTTCGCATACAAAATTTTGCCAAGCGTTTCAAATGCATTTGAGAAATTCTGCACAAGTGTGAAAAATTTCCCTATGCAGATTTCGCATTTAGTTCCAAATGCTCTCGCAAATTGATGACCCCTGAGTAAGAAGTGCTCCATGCATTGCTCCACTTTTGACAATAAACCTTTTTTGCCCACAAATTTTTGTGCCAGTTATGCTAATCTGATCATGTCTTAACTTGTGGTCACGTTTACCATTGCTCAGCATAATTTTGCATTCAAAATCCAGTTTGAATAGGAATTCACATAACTGATTTCACATAATTTCGCAGAAGCAATGCAGATTTTGCATCAGGATCCAAATGGTATTGTAATGCGCAGAGCTGACCAACAAAAAGCTGTTTGGATTGAAGATGACCTCCATGTGAGCAGTGCTTTGTGCACTGACAATAAAATTTGTCCACAAAATTGTTAATGTGACCGCATCTTAAATTGTGGTCGCATTTACTGTTGCTCTGCAAAATACAGTTTCATTAGCAATCCACAGGATTGAGAATTTCACACGAGCGCCAAAATTTTCACTATGCTAATTTTCAGTTAGGGTAACACATTACAAGTAACTTGAGTTACATAATCAGATTACTTTTCCAAGTAACTAGTAAAGTAATGCATTACTTTTTCACATTATTTGACTGATATCTCTCCTGTCCCCATATTGAGAGAAATAAAGTGCAGAGGTGTGTGCGCTGTGTGAACATGATGGTTATTGTAGTTCTAGACTAAATGTGAACATGCATTTACTCATCTAACTTGCACGAAAACAAAAACAGTGAAATGCAATCTCAAAATTGTATGCAAACCTGTAATAACTATATTAAATTACACAAATATACTTTATGTATTTAATCTCACTTTATTAACCAATGTCTTTGCTGCTGACCTTCAATGATCTAATGCAACCATACTAATAAGCAAAAATTACTTTAGATTTAGAAATAAGAGTGTTGAACTTCTCCTGTATCCTTCTTTAATCCAGAATGGCAGCACAGCTGAAAGGTTTGTTTGAGCTGCGCCCTCTACTGTACAGGAGTAAATATGCATTTCCATCAGCCTGAGGCTTATTCATTTCACTTTTGGTGTGAAAGGGCCTTGATGTTTGCCAAAAATAAAACTTTTTTGTTGTTGTTATAAAAAACAAAAACAAGCAAGCCCAGCCCAGGTGAGAAAAAGTAATGTAATATTACTTTTTATAAAAAGTAACTAAGTAACACAATTTGTTTTTTTAGGGAGTAACGCAATATTGTAATGCATTTTAAAAGTAGCTTTCCCCAACACTGCTGATTTCACATTTATTGTTTTGATCACATTCATCATTGCTTTGTGAAAATTCAGGCAAAATACAGTCATTTCAATAGAAATCCATGCTATTGTGAGTTTAGCTTAAGGGTGAAAGAGTTTCCTATGCAGATTTTTGACTAACAGAAAGCTGCTTGTTTTGAAAGTAACTTCTGTGTGAGCTGTGCTTCATGCATCACTATACTATAGATAATGGACAATGAACCCTTTTTCCTGAGAAATTTTGTTGAAATTTCAGCTATGTGATTGCACCTTTAATCTTGGAGAACTTTGTTAACTGGATAAACAATGTTTGACAAAGGCCAAACAGTAAATATGCCACCACTGGAATTAAAATGGTTTCAAAGGTTTTTTAATTGATTGGATATCCATTTTCACACTCAGTTTTCTCTGAATGTGAGCATAGTTGAGCCAAACCCATTTGTCAGCAGACCGATTATAGTCTAAAAGACCTGATTTTGACAAAATGTGTAGTAACTGCAATTTTGTAGGGCAGAATGATCTGTATTTATGATCCCATAGTCATTAAAGCCATAATCTGCTGTTTTTGCACCATCATGGAAATCAACCTGATAATAAACTTTATTTACCAGTTTTAAGTACATGTGGATTCTGTAAAAAGCATACAAATGCATATAATTATATATAAAATATATTAAGTATAAATACTGAAATGTATATACATGTCAAGTCAAGCCACCTTTATTTATATAAAGCGCTTTTTACAATGCAGATTGTGTCAAAGCAGCTTTACAGTGAACATAAATTTTAGTGAAGGGTTTTAATGACTTTATATTAACTATTATTTTGTCTCATGATGATATCAATAAGTTAACACTCATTGCAAAGGCCTAAAAAATCTATACAGGAGGTATTTAAATTCAGAAAAGATATGTGGAAATATGATCGCACATGCACGATAAAGAATTCCCATGCTCCTCAGCAGCACTCCTGCTCTGTCCTTTCTTACCTCTGCCTTGATGTTTAAGTAGACTGCGTACAATACAACACCAAAGAAGTGACCGATCAGTGTCACGGGGCGGGGGTTCAGCCTGATGATTGACACAGATGTTAGATATAGTATGCATACAGTAATTATGTACATTTATAGTTATCTGATTGTAATGAAGTCTGAACCTACACAGATAGCAGTCCAACCGGCCCTGACACACACTCCCCTCCCAACTGAAAATAACACAAGCAGGCTCTTCTGAGATATAATATTGAATCTGCAAACAGAGGAGACAAGTTATGATAATTTGCAATGATTAAAATGGTTTGATGATCTATATTATTATAATCAGCATGTGTTTATGGTGTACAGCAGTCAATTACATAAGAGGCCAGTCTTTGAAGATGAACATTTGGCTCATGGTAGAAGAGTTCCCTCTAGTGGCAACATAAATATGAAAATTGGAAATAGGATCTTGTATCAACTGTATTTTAATTCAGAAACATAAAAGCAGATACTTACTGTCTTTTGAAGCAAACAACTCATGCAGTGCCTGTGCTAGAACATCCACCACAAATGAATGAGACACTTTCCGCTCCCAGTGGAATTTCTTTTTAGCCTGTGGGTGGGGTAATATAATAACAATGAATGTAAGAGAACTGCTTTGGAGCAATTCTTAATTTTTTAATTAATAAATGTTATAATATTTTAAATTCTGGTTCATCTAATAAAACCCTAGGCTTTTAACCTGCAACAAGGCTGTGTTGTCACTGAGATCCGGAACATTCTGAAGCAGACTTCTCCAAATCATGACATCATTGAGTGCTACGCTCATCCCTCCTCCAGTTAAAGGATGCCTCATGTTATAAGCATCTCCAAGAAGCAAGACTCCTGTAAGAGGACAGAAAAATCTATTTTAATATAATTCAGTTGTATAAGTCTATGACATAATAGGTAACATATTACAGAGCCTGCTTAAATGAATAACAACAACAATAAAGCTTATTTGTAATTAAATCTATGTACTATAATAAAGACTACAATGAGAAACTGCCACTGCTGCATCTCTACCATATGCTGCATCTATATTGAGCAGTTACCTGGTTTACTGACAGGTGACGATGGCAGGAAACTTGCTGGCATGGATTTCAGACGGTTGTTTTGTACGGCCAACAAAAACAGCCCCTTTAAGTGATCTATCAGACACAACAAAGCGAAGAAAATTTGCAAAAATATCTATAATTCATTTTAATCCAATGACATTTTTATTTCAGCTCATGTATGTGGACTGAAACTTCAGTTCTTGGAAACAACTGGTTGATAATTTTAAAACAAACACTTAAAGGGATAGTTCACCTAAAAATGAAAATTCTGTCATCATTTACTCACCCCCAAGTTGTTCCAAACCTGTATTAATTTCTGAACACATTTTGAAGAATGTCGGTAACCAAACAGTTGATGAGCACCACTGACTTCCATGGTATGGAGGGAAAAGATACTATGGAAGTCAATGGTCCCATCAACTGTTTAGTTACCAACATTCTTCAAAATAGCTTCTTTTGTGTTCAGCAGAAGACAGAAACTAATACAGGTTTGGAACAACTTGAGGGTGAGTAAATGATGACAGAATTTTCATTTCTGGCTGAACTATCCCTTTAAATACACTCTTACTGACAATTATGTCAGTTCTCTGACCTGGCAGTTGTGGATGGATCTTCTCAATCATGTATTGGCTCAGGTTTTTGGGGAGACGTCCCCTTATGTCCACCAGAACGCGTGTGTCAGTGGAGGAGATCTGGTAGATCAGAATCGGTCCATGGCAGCTCAGAACTAGTTCAGCATAGTTGGGCTTATACTGAGGAGAGTTCTGAGAAGACAAACCAATGCAATACAAGTAGTGTTTTATGTTTAAATTTAAAATAAGCAAACTATTTAATGGTTGTGAAATAGTAAAAGGTTTATGACATTACACCAGAGCACCTCGTACCTTCATTATGCAGCCTACAAAGTTGGAACAGATCTGAACCCTTTCCGAGCTCAAACGCTTTCTGAATTCTGAAAAACATCCATCTGCCACCACTGTCAGAGGGGCACGTAACCTCTGCAAATCAGATAGTGACTGATGATATACTTAAAATACAGCAAATATTTTGCTATTTAACAACTTTGTAATTTTAACCATACAGGCTACAAGTACAAATGTAATCAATGAATGATCCCTATTGTTTATACCATGATTTTTCACTCAAAAGTTATGATGTTGAAGCTACCCAAATATTTAATATTACTGGTTAACATACAAACATGTGGTCTTTTGACTAACCTTTATTTTTCCAGAATGTTTGTCTTTGTACTGGATGCCTGTGACACAGCCATTTTCTTCTTCAAGGTATGTTACTGTGCCTTCAATGAACCTCACACTCAACAAACACCAGGTAAATATGTTATTAAAAATACTTATATAATATTATATGCAATATTTTAAACATGCAAGATGCATATGTTGGTCTTACTTTGGCTCCGCCAGCGCAGCTCACGCAGACCCGTGATAAAGCGACCGTGGTGGAAAGCTCGGCCACATTGAGTATGGTCTTGTGAGTAAGGAATCTCCACGACCATCCTACTTTCAACATCATGGATGATATAACCATTCACAATGCGTGCATCTATCTCTTGTACTGATTCTATAAAAATAATTTTTATAGGTTAGTATTATAACTATAAAGAAAATTGGTGGCCAAGTGCTCAGACTGGAATACACAAGTAGAAACTCACTTTCCAAGCCTAATTCTTTGAGAGCACGATATCCACCAGGCTGTAGCAATTCACCCACTATTCTGTCCGGCTCTCTAAGATTCCTCTCAATCACTGTAACCTTGCGTCCATCTCGCCCAAGAACCGCCGACAATGAAGAACCCAAAACACCGGCCCCTACAATGATGACATCAGGTTCTGGGGCAACAAAATCTCCAGTGTTGGTGGTGTCATTCTGTAGATAAATAATAGATAATAATAGATAGATAGATATAACAATATAATAGATAATAAATAAAAACAATGAAAAAGTAACCCTAATTAATTATAGTTCTGAGAACTTTTTTGATAGATAGATAGATAGATGTGGTACAACTCTTCTGATATCACCACGATCATATGACAATTGTCTATGTAGGTCATTATCAAATAGCGTCGTCATTGTTAAGTATTTAATACTGTACATATCAGAGATCGCTACATTGTCATACCTTAATATGCCGTGAATTAAAGATGAGCATACAGAGAGAATTGTTGAATCTATATCGGCGGAATATTGAAATCATGACATCTATCTAGCAAAGTAGGTGGACATGAGAGGAGCTTAGACGACGCGCGTGGCATCAAACGTATAAACCCCGCCCATTTAAACTAGTCATCCAATCATATCACTGTAGGTTAGATCAAAGGCTTGCGCCGTTTGACAGCACACTGGACTGCAAGGAAATTAATTCATTCATTAATTAATTTTAATGTATAATACCATGTACATTGCATGATTCTTACAAGGGAATTATACTAAAGAAGTGAAAACTACAATTCTGAACAGACAGGAATTTGTTTATTTATTTATTGCTTTATTATTATTATTTTGCAAACTGCAAAACACAGATGACACCACCTTATTATAATTAAATATGCTGTTAGTACAGACTTATGTCATGTCTGTGTGCTCTTATTTTGTTAGTTGGATTTTTAATTGATTGTTCTCAAAAAATTTAAAAATAAAACTGCACTTGGGTTCAACCTCAACCTTCTGTTAGTGGATTTACATGACAAATTTGCAGCACTTCCACAGTTTAAATCACATTGTCATTGGTTCAACTCAGGAGTAGTTTAGCTCCATAAAACATTACATCTTAACAGAATTTTGTTGGGATAGTATACTGGACATTCAGACATGGGAGTAAATCATAAACCTGATATTAAAATGTAGACAGTAGTAAAATTTATTCAGTGTTGAAGATACTATTTCTAGTGCCGCACTGGGTGAAACATATTTTCCTGAAATAATCCCTATAAGAATGTCCTTTTCTATTTTTGCTCACTTTCAAGTAAACCCTTAAGTTTTCTCTGCCAGTCTTCAACACGTGTTTATTGTGTCTCGTGAGCAAGGTGCAGACTGATAGAATATCTTGTTGAAATCAGCCTTTATATCGAGTTGACGTGCTATAGGGTCGTTGGAGGCCATGCTGGTTAACTCTTCCTCTCTGATCTGTTGAGCAATATGGGGGGCAATATTGCTGCAAATGATATCTTGTCTAGCACGCAGCAACCTGCGGATCTCGTGAATCACAACCATGGCTTTGTCTTCCCTTCTGTCTTTCTCAATGTTTCTCCGCAAACAATCAATTTCATTTCTTATTCTCCTTTGCATGAACCATTCTGTAAACAAGAACAGAATATTGTCATGTCTAAAGAGTAGTTACAATTTGTATTGTGGAGCATAATGGTTGCAGAACTATACAAGAAACACAACCTATTAGCACAAAAACATGAGATTTGGGCCTGTGTTTTTTTTTTGTCAAACATAACCATAAAGTATTAAGCAAAAATGTAATGCTTACGGTACATCACTAAGCCAGACACTGAAATCAGCAGAGGCCAGTTCCAGCTACATTTATCATCCCCGCCATTTCCAGCTGCTCTGATATTCCTTTGAGCACGTGCATTCAGATCATTTATTTTGACTGAATTGAAAAAGAGAACAAGTCAGCTAAAGAAAAGAACATGATTTTTTTTTTTTTTTTTCAAATGACCTGCTTTCACTGGTTTCAAGAAAAAAATATTCACTGCAAGCAACATGTTTCTACACATTAGTAGCTGTGGTAGCTATATGTTGTTATGCAACCCATATTGGTATGCATACTGTATTTTTTTAAAATCTTAAACCTAAATACTTTTAGGGCATCATATAGTATGTAAGATTAACTTACCTTGCCTTAAAGGATGTAAATAGACCGAAGGACTCAATGCTGTTATTCCTCAAATCTCTTCATGGCTATCTACCCTGAACTATTTATTCAGCACTGGTTAAACTGGTTCTGTAAATGCAAAGTCCCACCCCCTATATATTAGAGACATGAGCTGGCCTGATTTTATTTGCTAAAGAATGTTTTGCAATGCATTTCTTATAATTCAGTCAGGGATTTTATTTAAGAGGCACTTTATTCTTTGCATTTCATATCTTTCTAATAAACCTGACATTATAATATACTATGAACGTTGTTGGCTCTGTGACAAATTGCTTATGTTTCTCTTGTCATTGTAAGTTGCTTTGTATAAAAAGCATCTGCTAAATGCATAAACGTAAATTAAATATGTGATTTCCAAATTACACACTCCGAATAACATATTATGAATATAAAATATGAGGATTTCCTTCAAAAGGTCACACTGATATGGACAGCTGCTCTCTTTCTGGTCTCATCGTGTCAACAGTGGCATAATTTAGATAAGATAGATTAGGTATGGATGAGTTTTGTTAAATATCCAAATATTAACTATTTTTGTCCTAAAAATATTTTACTGTGTACATGGTATTTACACTTTCTGTTCTGTAGCACAAATTCAAATTTGC